>OY855908.1:5242500-5842500 GCA_963693305.1 Meandrina meandrites | reverse complement strand
GCCATTTTGTAACAAAATGGCGTCGACCCCGTCAGAGGTCATGATGTACCAGTGTTCGTGTTGCTTGCTGGCAACGCACTCGATGGAACATTTACTAAAACACGACTGCACTTATTACAATAGTGGTAGGTAATTTGATTTGAATTTGGAAGGTGTACACTTTTGAAGTGCTCATACTTAAGTGAGGTGCCTGCACTTCGATGCTTGTTTCGCGCGCAAAATGGTTTCAAATTATTTGCTTTGTTTTCTTTAGAATCTTTAGATTCCAGTCGTTCTCCATCGCCATATCAGCCAGAAAGTGTGACAGCCAACAACAGCAACAAGCTGCAGACTTGGCAAGATCATGATGTTAGGAATTAACTTAATAACCTCAACACAGGCGAAATTTGCGACAAAATGGAACAACTTTTTCCCGTTGAGAAATTCCCGGAAATTCACACCAAAATTTCCGGATTTTTTTTCTAAATGGAAAGCGCCCAGGATTTTCCGATCATTTTGGTAAATTAAACGAGAAAAGAGGAATACCTCTGAAGGTATTCCTCTTTCTCCGAAAAATCTCCAGTGGAAAAGTCTGTTCCATTTGATTTTTCAACAACCGGTTTCTCCGTGCAAATGGAAAACGCCCAGTATGCCCCAGTATTTCTTGTTTCTCGTTAGAAGGAGTAAAATCTGGGCACTAGTGTGTTGATAATGGCGCCTGAGTGCAGAATAGTCACTCCCATGCATATGGCGCTTTAGGCGGCTTTGTTTGGAGTTTGTTTGGAGCTGGACAGTCGTTGAAGTTAGTGGCTCAAAGGTTCAACTTCTTTTAGCAAAGGTAAGACGATTGAACTTGGGTTAAACTTAGGAATACAGGGCCACTTTTGAAGACGGCTTTATTTGGTAGCTTGTTTTGCACGGCAGTGAATGCACTGCCGAAATTAGTTTAATCAGCCCGATTTAATAGCGTCCGTAGAATCAAACTTTAATATTTCTCGCTCACGATCGAGCCACGAATAAACACGCCGAAAACTAAGCGTCAGTAACATTTATCTCTCCGCCGTTTTTACATCCACTGCCGAGCTTAAAACGAGCTACCACATTTCATTTCAGTCAAGTTTCTGTTTACATAGTTTGTGTACAGCCGTCCCCTTACAGAGGCTACTGTTTACACTACATACACTCTTTTTTTATAAGAATATTGTTTTTCCGGGCCAGCCATTAGGCCACTTATTTTCCATTCATTTGTTGATAATTTTTCTGCCGATTTTCAGGCTGAAAATATTCTTAGAATATTCTTAGATTAAGAATTTACCATGATACTTTTTACAGTTTAGTTCATGTCTTTTGTGCTGTGTACGTTACATATGTATTACATCAAACTGCGAGCAGAGCCTCTTTCAACTTCCCTGCAGCTGAGAATTGGGAAGCAAAAGAGGCTCTGCATAAATCGCATCAATTCTTTGAAGTGGCTGCAGATGCAAGGTTTGGGCTAGTCAGTCCAGATAAAACTGTTTTTTTTTTGCAGCGCGAGCATTGTGTTTTAGGAAAAACTGACGGTCAAAACCAAGTCCGCAGTAAGAAGACTGAAGCAACTTTTGCATAATCGCATACTTGGTCATTTCAGAAAGGTCATGAACTACTTTCCTATATAGGGAAAGACCAGTGACAGAAATCTTGAGATAGAATTGGGGAAGAAAAATGTCATCACTAAAGTTCAAATCCTCAACTCGGCTGTCAACGGTACTGAAGAGCACGCACTTTGATTGACGCATGCAAGCTATTGAATGTACGCCAGATTTGCATAGTTTTGTTACACATTAACAATTTGGGAGACGCGGTGGCCTAATGGTTAGTGCGCTGGACTCCGGATCGTGCGGTCCGGGTTCGAGCCCTGGCCGGGGCACTGCGTTGTGTTCTTGGGCAAGACACTTTACTCTCATAGTGCCTCTCTCCACCGAGGTGTATAAATGGGTACCAGCGAATTTACTGCTGGGGGTAACCCTGCGATGGACTAGCGTCCCATCCAGGGGGGAGTAGCAATACTCCTAGTCGCTTCACGCTACGGAAACCGGGATAAGCTCCGGCCTGATGGGCCCCTAGGCTCGTATACAGACTTTACCTTTATTAACAATTGCTATATAAGAGCTGTTAAAGTGCCTATCACCCTTACCCAGTTGTATTTAATTTCGAAAATTTATGTATGTTTAAAATGTTGTACAAATAAATGAAACGTGTTCTGCGTATCTTTATTTTTTTATAAGCCAGACAAAATCGTCTTTTTGAGCCTATTTTCCGCCATATTGAACACAAAACGGAGCAATTGAGAGCCTGGGTACTAGCTAGCTTGTGACGTCAACCCGGTATCTCATTTACAGAGATACTCGATTCATCACCCTATTTACTGCAGTAAACACGGGAAAATATACCGGGTAGATGTGTAGTAGGTGGATGCTCCTCAGTTCCAGATGTTCAGAACGGTATAGTTCTACAAGCCACACCATTTCTTGGCGATGAACGTGCTGAAGCAAGGAAACGAAGAAAGAAATGGGTCGATTTTGTGAAGCAAAAGCGAGCAAAATGGGAGCCGACCCAAACTCTTCCATTTGCTCAAAGCACTTCACCGAAGACGACTATATGCGACGCTTCACCTTCGCCGATAGCTTAACAAACAAACCGATCATGCCAAGACTGAAACAGGACGAATTTGGTATAAATGTATTCCCGTCTGTTCATGCCGAAGCAGAGATAAATAAGCCAGTTGTGACTGAATTTAGTGCCAAACGTCGTCTTGAATGAGCGGTAAGAATTTGTCAAATGTTTCGAAATTCTTGATTCATTGTACAGCCAAAGGAAATCTTCAGAAGTAATAAAGCAGAATTTTTTTTACTATTTTAGACGCTCAAGAATGTATAGATGCGTATGAAGAGTTTGACTACATCTGAGACTGCAACCTCCATGTGCAGCGAATTCCCGGAAATCGAACCGGAAGAGCCAGAGGTTCGCAGTCCAGCAGAACTGCCGCCAGAAGGACCAGGAGCGCTGGCTGAGAACAGCTCCAAAGCAGTCGATCAGTATGATACAAATAGTGTTACCAAATTCCATGATTCAGTAAGGAGCTTTCCGGTGTTTTAAAGTGTTAATGTTTCGAACGAAAGACATTTGACTCCTCATGTACAGGTAGGCCAACCAAACGCTGTCTCCTTTGTATACAGTTGTAGATACTCTGACTATTTTTTTAGGTCTATTTGGGAAAAAGAAATTAGTACATTATTTACATGTAAAGAGTTTTTGTTTTCACAGTCTGTTTTCTTAGTTACCTTGTGTATGCAGATGTTTATTATGTAATTGAAGATTTTTTTGTGAAATTATACATTTAGAATCAAGAACAATCAACAATTAGAGCTGTCATGCCAGTGTGCCAAAGATCAGTTATAGTTAGCCAACCCTTGAACTGTAGCTCTAAATCTTGCAAATGGTGACAAGTGAATTATATCCTGACTACTTCTACATATTCACTTATTTTTGCCATTTATAAAATAAAATACTGGTCATACTTGTGCTGTTTTCTGAAAGACTGGGGCCTTATTTTATGCTTTCATAACAGCAGTTTGGATGTGCCAAAACTGCAGTGGATTCTGGAATCCTGGGGAAGTGGAAAAGCTAATAACTGTTGATGAGGCATTACTTTTTTACTATCATAGTTTCCCCAGTGTATGAAAAAATGTGCTCCGCCATAAACAATGCTGCTTTGGTCAGTGGTATAGAGCTCACCCAAGGCACAAACTAGCTGTCTGGAAGGTTTTTATTCTACCCTGAACCAGTTTGCACTGCAAATGATAGCCTTCCCATTTATAGGGATGTACTGTAGTTTGGTCATGGTGGCCCAGTGATTTACTACCTATATTTTTTCCTCAATGACAAGAATTCCACAAGAAGACATTCCAAAAATATGAACAAAATTATTGGATTTTTGGTAGTTATTGTATTGTCCAGTCAGTGCTCTTCATATAAACAAAAAATACTGTATTAGGGGAGGGTATACCAGTCGGCAGAGAGTGGTATCCTAGACACAATGTTTACCTCAAGGAAAAGATTGGTCAGTGGTTCAGAAGTAAATTGAAATGTGTCCAGCACTTGCTTTAGCATAAGATAGTCCAACTTTGCCCTCATGATCAACTTTTGTAATCCATTTTTTTTTTTGCCTTTGGGATTCTTATATGTTGTGCCTATTTTTCTCTTGAAAGGCACATCATCGCGGCTCTGTATTTCAATTTCAACTTACTAAGAGAAGGTAAAAAGAATGCTGATGGGACAGAAAATTATTTTAATATTGTTTCATTTTAGGAAAAAAAGGTCCATTGTTTTCTTATTTTCCTCTTTTTTCCAATGTATTGTACACATGACCCCATCACACAATCCATAGTTTATAACAATTTGCACTTGTTTAGAAATAAAAGGCTTTTCTTTCATCACAGTTAGAGCTATGGCCAATGACACAATCATCATTTGTTTTGCCAGGAACATCCACAGACCACAAAAGGAAAGCCTTGCTACTGTTTGGCATGCAAGCAGCCAATGAAAGGGCACAAAAGCATTACAACATGTCCAAAAAATTAGTTGCGATCGAAACAAGTCTGAACTGTATTCAACAGAATGTTGTCTTTTAGAAAATATCCATACTCACACCATGGAAGGTCACTAGAAATTCTGAGGGTGTGTAGAAAGGGGAGGGGGAGGTGCAGGGGTATTATAACCAAAGAAAAACCTTCCTTTGGGAGTCTGGATATTTTATGGAACAACACAATGAGTTTACATGACCAATCAACAACACTAGATACATTGCTAGAATTGTATTGTAAACTGTAGAATTTGTTTTATTCATCCCTTGTGCCTCTGCATTAATGACAGCATCACATCAGGGGTAGAGCAGAGGGGTAAAATGAATTAACAATACCAGACCAACTGGCTGCCTGGTCCAAAAAATGATCCGCTGTTATTGTGTGGTTCCAGAAAATATCCTTGCCCTCCCAATGGAAGGTCACTGGAAATTCCAAAGGGATGGGTGTCCCTGATGCCAAAGCCTTTTATAGAAAAGTATGGCGCTTAACTGGAATTTCAGGAAAGGTGGGGGATTCGAATCAAAAAGTCCTTGTTGAAAGGGGTATGGATATTTTCTGGAACAACACAGTCACACGTAACTTAATATTCAGAAGCTGCTCATTAGTCAGCATCTTCAGTTTCAAATCCTGTATATGCAGATTCCTCAGGAAATGTTTTCCTTATGGCATGGTAGCTGCATGCAGGCAAAGGTATTCGTCTGCCACCCAAACGTCCATGAACAAGGCAAGTGAATTCTCGATATGCAATACCACGCAGAAACCTGTAATGGAAAAGAACAGGCAGTGTTGGCAACAAGGAAGTTTGCATATTGTAGTAATTTACATTCACCAAAAAGTGTTTTCACCTTTGATTTGTTATTGGATACTACAAAACGTATGAGACAGCAAAACTACCGGTACATAACATTGAAAGTGTTGAAATAAACCCCTTTCTGGCTAGCTGGCATATTGATTGATAATGCCCTTGGCTGAAAGATCTTCCTCAAAGTTTCACAATTGCCCTAGAAGCTTTGCTTTTCGGCCAACTGTTCATTTTTCGACAATCAGCCTTGAGCATTATCTGTCATCCAATGTACCAGCTACCCGAAGGGCTTTATATTTTTACTAAATACACCAATAAATTGCTTATAAGATTAAATTTAGAAATACAGTTAACAATAAAGATTAGCGAAAAAACTGAGGAACGACGTTTCGGTGTCATCCTGGCACCATTTTCAAGTTAAAAAATTATTTGAACGAAAAGTAACTAATTTATACCAATGGTGGAGGTGCGAAATTGAATAAATTAAGATTAAAAATAGCTGTTCACTGTTCATGTTCATTCCAGTGAGGTGTCAAACACTGGTAATGAGTGCAGTGTCTGTTCAATGCCTAAACAAATACTTTTGCGCGAATGGAGTCTGACTGAGTGTTAAGGCTTGGTTTCTTCTTGCGAATCCACAACATTTCGTGGATCAAGCAATCGAACTTTCCCTGACATTTCTTTAGGATCTTAAAATAAAACAAATCCAATGCGATGGAGCCATCGAGTTTCTTCAGCTTTGCCAGAATTTCGAACTAACTCCTACCTACGCCAAAGTTGATCAAACAAAGCATATGAAATGGTCAAAGGCTTCCGAGCAATTTTCAACTAATGTCATCGCAGAAGAACTAAGGGCAAAAGTAAAGCAAAATGCGGCACTGAAGAAGGAACTTAACGGAATCTACGTTGAAATACGCCGGAATTGTTCATCGCTCCAATACATGTGCATCCTGAGAACGATGGTTAACCTCCGCAAAAAGCACTACGAGAAAATGATGAGCGGCCATATCAACAAAATCATGAAGCTGCTAAACAAAGATCACGACGTGGAGAAACATATCCAGAACATTTCCTCCTACAAGCTTTCATTCTTCCAGAAGCTTGTTCTGTGTCGAGGTTTGAAGTTTTCCTTGCCGCAACGCATCTCTTCAATGGACATTCAAGCTAGCTTCGAGAAAGCCTTCTGGCAACTGGAGCCTTCATTATCCGATGATAAGAAGGAATTAGCTGCGGCGACCCTTCGATCGATTGCGCTTAACTACATCGAGTGTAAAGCCCCCAAACCACCAAAAGCGTTACAAAGAGCTATTGAGCAACTAAAACGAAGAGATGATATCGTAATCACGAAACCAGATAAAGGTACAGGAGTAGTTGTTATGGATAAGGCAGAATATGTTCGCCTTTTGAGTGAATCTTCCATCAACGATACAGCTAAATTTACCGCCGTAAGTTCAGAGAGACCCAAGACGCGTGGACGACCGCCCAAACACTACCACCCTTTACTGCAGAAAGAGAAACACCTTGAATCTGTCGTGCGCAAAATTCTCCCAAAACAGATTGCCGACTCAGTTTGCCCGAAAGGATCACGACTCGCCCATCTTTATGGTCTGCCAAAGACTCATAAAGAAAAACTAGCGATGAGGCCCATTCTATCCGCCACAAGTACGTACAACTTCGCCCTCGCGAGATGGCTCGACGATAAACTCAAGCCCCTGTCGATCAACAGCTACACAATATCTGACACATTTTCCTTCGCTGATGAGATTCGCAATCTGAGCCTCAACGAATCTGACATCCTAGTATCTTATGATGTCTCTTCGCTTTTTACGAACGTCCCACTACAAGAAACCATCGAGATCCTTGCTGATAGAGCTTTTGTTGACAACTGGTTCAACAAAACACACCATCTAAACATCAGCAAAGCTGATCTAATTGAACTGTTGTCAGTAGCAACAAAGGACCAGCTATTTCAATTCAACGGTCAACTCTACCAACAAATTGATGGAGTAGCGATGGGCTCTCCCTTGGGTCCCCTAATGGCCAACACTTTTCTTTGTTCTCTCGAGGAAAAGCTACAAAACGAGAACAAGTTGCCAGACTTCTACAGACGCTACGTGGATGATACACTAGCCACAATGAAAGACATACCAACCGCAGAAGCCTTTCTGAACACTTTGAACAACTGTCATCCATCCATATCCTTCACCATGGAGATCGCATCTAACGGTAGGCTACCATTTGTCGGCATTGAAATATGCAAGAAGGGCTGCAAGCTGGTAACAAGCGTTTACCGTAAACCCACAAACACTGGTCTCCTCTTACACCACCAAAGTCATGTCGACAACCGCTATAAAAGATCCCTAGTTAAAACCATGTTAAACCGTGCTTACCGCTTGTCCTCAACATGGGAACTATTCTCAACAGAATGCGAACGCCTTAAACTGATCTTTTCTAACCTCAAGTACTCAGATACTCTTGTGAACTCCACCATCACCCGTTTCGTTAATTCAGTGATGTCACCAGACACAAGATCGACGCCTCCAACAGAGAATATCTACCGCATTGTCCTGCCTTTTAAAGACCAGAAATCAGCGGACATAGTGAAAAAACATCTCTCGGACTTGAGTAATAAACTTGATCACAAACTACAGCCGGTGTTCAGAAGCCGTAAAATTGGCGATGATCTCAAAGTACAAGAGCCAAAACCACCTTTGATCAATCAACAGTGCGTTGTTTATAACTATATATGTGATCTGTGTGATGCAGAATACGTCGGTTACACTAGCCGTCATCTTTACAAGCGCATTGAGGAACACCGATTTACCGCCATCGGAAAACACCTTCAAAATGAACACCGAGTTGATACAGTTGGTGACCTGACTAACAACTTTAAGATCCTAAAGAAATGTCAGGGAAAGTTCGATTGCTTGATCCACGAAATGTTGTGGATTCGCAAGAAGAAACCAAGCCTTAACACTCAGTCAGACTCCATTCGCGCAAAAGTATTTGTTTAGGCATTGAACAGACACTGCACTCATTACCAGTGTTTGACACCTCACTGGAATGAACATGAACAGTGAACAGCTATTTTTAATCTTAATTTATTCAATTTCGCACCTCCACCATTGGTATAAATTAGTTACTTTTCGTTCAAATAATTTTTTAACTTGAAAATGGTGCCAGGATGACACCGAAACGTCGTTCCTCAGTTTTTTCGCTAATAAATTGCTGTTTTTTAATTCCCATAAAAAGCACAATATTTTTTTATGGGAAAAATAATGTTCTCAAGCTGTGGGTGAATTTTGAGATCGCTTTAAATAAAAAGTACACGAATATCCATAACAATAACCAGGTGTATCCTTATGGAATTTTGAGGATTTCTAACTACCAAAAGTCTACTGAGCAAAAAAAATCGAAACATCACGGGGGTTTCGTTTTTTTTTATTTTTTCCAAAACATGGTTGTGAAATAATAATTGCGCAAAGCAAAATCGACATAAGCACAGTTCACAGGGGTGAGCAATTGTTTCAGTGATCTCCTATTGAACTAATGGGTTCAGAAAAGAGCGTTTGTTCACTGTCAAGTGAAAAATAGTTCATATCTAAGTGCAGAACCTGAAAAAAAATTGTTCAGTGCGGGAAACTTAGAGACTGACTTTTAAAGCGAAATATTCTTTCGATTGCTTTGGACTAAATCTTTACAAAGGCAAACGAAAAATTACGAAAGCGGATAAAATTTTATACCTGTTTTCCGATCCAGTCTGGCGATACTTGGCTTTGTCTTTAGTTTTATATTTGTCGGCAGCCAACCGCAAACTCCACCTTTGAAGGCAAACTTGGCTGAAGCCAGGATGTTGTGTCACACAGTTCGGCTTTGTGCCTACTTCTTGGAGTACAATTTCACTGGAAAGGGACTCAACACACTCCTCGATCTCAAAACAACACATGAATTCGTTCGGGTTTTGTAATAATTCAGCATTACATCTGCCACATTTGCACCTATGAGAGATCCAGCCCGCGGTAAGTAATAAGCTTGCGTGTATTTTGTGATCAATGTAACAGCGCAACAATATGCAGCGAAGAATCGAGATCTGACTTACCACGAATTCACGACTTGTTTCCCGTCATAACGGTCCTGAAGCTTTCGTTCGAATTCGAGTTGTGTTTCTTGCTTCTTTTGATACTCTAAAACCCACTCTTCGGATGCTATGGGCTCGTCTTCGTAAGGCTTGTACGTGTCCGGATCAAGCTCTGTCTGCTCAGTGACATCCTCTTCACCTAACGTCGCTTCTTCCACTTCGATGTTTACGAACCCGGGGATGAAATTAACTTCTGAATCATAGCTCGTCTCAGAATTAGAGTCACTTTTTGACATTTTGATAATGGTAGCAACTATAATCCCAAAGCAAACGCGTGTGATCTACTCTATCTCGCTATTTGTTTGTTGTGTTGATATCGCCAAGATACCGGGTTGACGTCACAAATTTACTAGTGCCAGTCTCCCAAAGGCGCGTGTTTGGCTTCAAGAACCGCGATTTCGATCGCATTTTAAAAATCGGGAATAACTTCAAATCCCATTCTGCTGCTTGTTTTTGCTTTCATTTTATGTCTACTTTCGAGAAAGGGATAAATCGGCTAAGGGTGATAGGCACTTTAACAAGCGTCTTTAGCTGCAGATGGCTACGATGGAAATGGAGTAAGGTCTTCAAAAAATTGATATTTATAGCCGTAGCTAGATTTCTATCCGTGGACATATTAAGGTTACATCTTCCTTTTTAATTAGATGTTCAAAGGTAATGATTTTCATGGAATAAGTTGCCTTCATGTACCACTAATTTCAGAACAGTTTAGACCAAAAATCTGCATAATCCCCATGATGGAGCTCCTTTAAATTCAGGACAATCGATTGGGAGAGATATCCTTTCAATTAAATGTGGGTTCCTCAAGGCTTGGTGTTAGAACCCTTATTCTTTATCATTCTACTAAATGAATGACATTTGTCAGGGCACCAACATACACAGCACAAAAGACATGAACTAAACTGTAAAAAGTATCATGGTAAATTCTTAATCTAAGAATATTCTAAGAACATTTTCACCCTGAAAATCTGTAGAAAAATTAACAAATAAATGGAAAATTTTCAGTCAAATACAGAGGAACACATGCATGGAACTGTGAGAGGCACAGTGGCCTAATGGTTGGTGTGCTGGACTTTGGATTGGGCGGTCTGGGTTCGAGCACTAAATCTTGGGCAAGGCACTTTACTCTCATAGTGCTGCTCTGCACCCTGGTATATAAATGGGTACTGGCAAATTTACTGCTGGGGGTTATGCTGCGATAGAAAGAAATACTCCTTAGTCACTTAATGCTACGGAAAATGGTATAAGCTCCGGCCTGATGGGTCACTAGGCTCACATGCAAATTTCTCATGGTTGATAATTAATTAGTTCTGTTTCACTTTTTATTTCTGATCCTTGGAACTGTAAGTCACCTAAGGGATGGCTGCCAATACCCATATTAATACCAAACTTGTAACTCACATGGGTAGTGATACGATCTGGGTGCATTTTAGAGAACAAAGAAAAGAGTACCCTTTTTACTTGTAAACTGTGTACTGGTTCCTGTTTTGATCCTGCTTGAAGTCATATTGATTGGCAGCATGCATCAGTCTGAACTATAAAAGCCATTCCAATCTGACATGGACTTTTTAGTCTGATTCATAATAAAGGCATTCCCATCAGTTTTTTTTTTTTTGGTATTCAGCTCAATAGACCTTGTGCTGAGTCTGAGTTGAGTTTATCTGAAATTGCTTTGAAGGGACCAGAATTTTAGGGTAGGTAAAGTCTGCGTCAAGCCAAGTTAGTGGCCCATACCGCCGGAGCTATCCCAGTTTCCAAAGCGTTAAGCGTCTAGGAGTATTTCATCTCCCCCCCCTCCCCCTGGATGGCATGCTATTCCATCACAGGGTTGCCCCTCGGCATTATTCCGCCGGTACGCATTTATACACCAGTGGGTAGAGAGAAGCACTATGAGAGTTAACCGGATCAGCTAGCTAGATTTGAGGCCAATCCGATTTTGGATTTCAGAAATCAGGACAATCCGTAAAACAATTTTGGATTTTAGTTTCCAGAGAGCAGCAAACAGCATATTCATGTCTGAAAATCTAGGCTGTGGAAGCGGAAAATGAATAATTGAGCAACAACGAATTCTGAAACCACAAAAGATGAAAAAGAAACTAGAAAACAAATATTTTGCAGCCAAACCATGGCTTCTTTTAGAGAAATCGGAAATCAAATATAACTCGCAATATATTCCTGTAATTAATTTTGAAAAATCAGAAAACGGATATTTTTGACATCAGAAATCAGAAACCTGAAATCAGAAATCCAAAACCCGTTGTAAGACGTAGGGAGTGGAGGGGGGGTGGGGAGGGTAGGGTACTTGTGATGCGATTGTTTTCCAACACTATGTAGAATTTCTTTCTTTGGGTCAGGGGTGGGGGCGGGTTTGTCGGGGACTTGCTAGAAGGTAGGTAGAAAGCCAAAACTCGTTTGATAAGGGGGGTGGGGTACATCTGTGCGCTTGCCTAACTATCCGGGGGAGATACAGGTTAAAAACGGTTAAAACAACCGTAAAACCTTTGTTGCTGGGTATTAAACTTTACTTTGGAACCGTTCACCTTATTTGACAATAAGGGCACTGCTGTTCTATTTCTCCGTTATCTCAACAGCCGACATGACAACATCAAATTTACCACTGAATTTGAACGGGAAACGGCAGGTCTATTTCGGGGGTGAGGGGTGAGGGGTGAGAATAAAGGATTCGGACGGTTAACAACTTCGGTAAGTTTAGTGACGGTGTTTTCATTAGTTGTAATTATCTGCGATACCCGATAAAAAGACATAAGAATGTCAAGTGTCTAACCTGCCCATACATGGTAGAACGATGTATTCGCCATATGTACAATGAATCAAAATAATTAAAATTTCACAATCATATATTTATGAAAAGTTCTGAAGTTGTCCGAGGAATTATGAGAATGACTCGAAAATTTCTAAACACTTGAAACAAGCTTCCAAATATTTTCGAAGTCCCTTGTCTTATGAGGGTCGTACAGGGGTATTCTCGTGACGCGTGACTAGCTGATTTTATTTTCCGTGAAACGTAAATTTAATAAATTTATTATTCGTGACCCGTGACCGGAAGGTTTTGCGTGACACGTGAAGCGCTTGAATTAATAACCGATATTCGTGATTTCACCACTTTATTGACTTTATTTTGCGTGATTTTGAGACTCGAGACCTCAAATGTGACCTCCGTATAATTCTCGTAACGTCAAACACTCTTTGTAGAGTAAGAACAGGATAAAAGAGTATGTTTCTTTCTTATTTTCGTAATTTCTTAATCAATTTTGATTTCTTCAAACACTATTTGTAGCGAAAGAAACAGGATAAAAGAGTACTTATTTTCGTGATTCGGGAAAATGAAATTTCAATATCCGTGATCCGTGATTCGTTATATTTTTCGCCCGTGAATCGTGCCAGACGACCCTCTCTTATGTTTTTCAAATATAAAAAGTACCCACGATTATTCAGAAGAAGAAGACGCAAAATGTAATACAGCGAGCTACAGTGCATTGGTGTCAGTTAATGAAAAGAAGCAAACGGACCAATGCTCTCACAAATAATGACTGTTTAATACATTGTATACTACTTATTAACCGAGAGTGAGGTCATTACAGGGAAATCTCAGACCGAGGCCTTGATGTATACATCAAGGTCTCGGTCTGAGATTTCCCTGTAATGACCTAACGGACGAGGTTAATAACTAAAGTAATTTATTATATGGCCTTTTTAGCGCTGAAAAAAGGGAAACGTTTTTCAATATCCGCTTGCTCGCGCAAGAGGTCATTCGAGGTCATGCGATCCAAACCAGAAGAAACAGTTTCTTTGACAATGAGGCAATTTTTGTCTTCATTACGCCAAGATCTAGGGCAAATTTAACCACTTTAATTTTCACAAAACAAACTCAGTGACCTGTGTTTACAAGTGTTTGACCCTTAAAAAGTTAAAAAAGCTAAGGCAAGAAAAATTTTCATAATGCCCGGTCATTACAAGAAAATCTTGCCCGCTCATCAGCCAATCAGAGCGCGCGTACTATTGTAGCCATATAATAAAGTATTTAACAACTTATCAAAACTTTGAATTTGATGACCAAAGACTCAAAAAACTGAACAAGGGTAGAGAATAGCCCCTATCCATAGTCAGTAGAGGGGACTGGTTATGAAAGCCGGCGAACTTCAGAGAACGATATCAATAGCGCGTCTCCGATGTTGAACGGTGCCGTCACGTGACACTGACCCTGCACAGATCGTGTTGTCAACACGGCGGACGAAGGTTTATTCATGTTCGGTGACGGTTTAGAGACGATTTTGGAGCTTTTAGAAGGCGATGAAGCAATGGAAAGAGAGTTTTTGTCTGCTGTTAGCGAAGAAAGTGAAAGTTATTCTATTTGATAGTAAAATAAGTCCAACAAACCAAATTGAATTGGGTGATCTTCGATGCAAGTTCTGCAAGTTCAAGCAAATCAGCACGCTATAAACTTTACATATACATTCTTGTGTCGAGATGCCTCGTGATGATCATGTGATCTTTGTAATTATTGTTATGCAATGGGCTTCCCCGTTGCGTGACATTCGGGTTCACGATCTTACAATAAAATCAGTTCTAAATGCTCGCTGTCTTTACAAATCTTTACATGGTGGCAGCGTCGGGATAGAACTCTCGCCAGATACCTTAGTGGAACGTTGATCAACACAGATTGAAAAGAGAGAAGAATGGCGACATCGCATTTACCGCCGCCTGCGCCGCTAGAGATACATGATGCGAACGCGGCCGAGAAATGGAAAAAATTTGAACTAGCGTGGAGAAGTTATGCTTTGGCTACAGAGTTAAGCGAAAAGGACGAGAACATACAAGTGGCAACCCTACTGACAGTGATTGGTGAAGAGGCCCGAGAAGTTTATTCCACGTTCACAGATTGGGAAAGCGAGGGCGACAACGAGAAAATCGAGCCAGTCTTGACGAAGTTCGCCACGTACTGCAAGCCGCAACAAAATGTACCCTTTGAGCGTTACAGATTCAACCGCAGGGTTCAAGAGCCTGGAGAATCCTACGACCAATACAGAACGGCGCTA
Organism: Meandrina meandrites; assembly: GCA_963693305.1. Classification (NCBI taxonomy): domain Eukaryota; kingdom Metazoa; phylum Cnidaria; class Anthozoa; order Scleractinia; family Meandrinidae; genus Meandrina; species Meandrina meandrites. The sequence goes on along the minus strand of OY855908.1, from coordinate 5,827,902 downwards.
CGCAAGCTAGCTGAGGGTTGTAGTTTCAATACAATTACGCCAGAAGAAATTCTTCGAGATCGTCTTGTATTTGGAATACGAGATGCAAAGGTCAGAAGACAACTCTTACGCGAAACAAGTCTAACGCTGAAGAAAACAGACGAGATTTGTCGCACATCGGAGAGCACAGCCGAGCAAATGAAAATTGTGGAAGAAAGCTCCGAAACAAAACAAGTGAACGCCGTAAATCAACCGAGCAAGAGAGAACCTCGTGCTAGCAGCGAAAGATATGGTTTCAAGTTTCAGCCTACACACGAAGGAAAGAATGCCGCCACAAAGGAATGTGGGAACTGTGGAAAAACGCACGATGCGAAGAAGAGAGAGAGCTGTCCAGCATATAGAAGAACGTGCTCCAAGTGTGGAAAATACAACCATTTTGCAGCCATGTGCAGGAGCAGAGGAGCGTGGGCCGATAGAAACAAAAACAGCCAAACAGTAAGAGCTGTGGACCACGAGGAAACGGAAGATACCGAGTGTGACGAAATCTATAGCATCTCTGATGTCGCTGCAGTACAGCTCGATGATTCTCAGCTGGTCACCCTCAAGCTGAAATCTGGGAACTTTCTACGTTTCCAACCAGACACAGGCGCTCAATGCAATGTCATCCCCGTACACCTTTACAAGAAAGCGACCAAAGACGTCGGCCTCGAGCATGTGAAGCAATATCAGACAGCGATCGTAGCGTATGGGGGCTCGAAAATTCCAGTAGTAGGTGAAGTTCAAATGCATGTCTCTCGTGGTGACTACCAGTGTCTTCTCAACTGTAAACTAGTGGACAGTACCGAAATACGGCCGCTTCTGGGAAGAAAAGCATGTATTGGAATGAAAATCATAAAGTACATTGACAATGATGAACTACACAAACCGAGCACTGGAAGTTTTCCTGTTTACACTTTGGACGGCACAAGTGGCGAGACGTCACGCCACTCTCCTCTCTCCAAAGATGACTTACTTCGAAGGTATCCAAAAGTCTTTAGAGCCAACGTTGGCAAAATGGAAGGTGAATATCGCATCAGAATCGATACTGAGGTAGACCCAGTACAGAACGCACCCCGCAGGGTGCCAGTTGCATTGAGAGACAAACTCAAGGAAACTTTAGATGACCTTCACCAGCAAGATATTATCGAAGCCGTGACCATCCCAACAGCGTGGGTTAGTTCAATGGTCGTAGTCCCCAAGGCAAATGGCAAGTTACGAATTTGCCTGGATCCGAAGGACTTGAATCGGGCAATCCTTCGTGAACATTACCCTCTCCCCACCATTGAGGATGTCGCGACGCGCCTTTATGGGGCCAAAGTCTTCACAAAATTAGATGTTCGAAGTGGCTTTTGGCACGTTGTGTTGGACGAGAAATCATCGTTCCTCACAACATTTCAAACACCATTTGGGCGTTTCCGTTGGAAAAGAAGACCCAGCCAAAGTCAGAGCCATAATTGAGATGCCTGCGCCCACAGACAAAGCGGGAGTACAGAGACTGTTAGGTCTAGCACAATACCTAAGCAAGTTCTTGCCGCATCTCTCAGATATAACCACGCCACTGCGAGAGCTGACTCAAAACGACGTGGATTGGACCTGGGAAAGTCCCCAACAGACAGCGTTGGACACACTTAAGAAAGCCGTCACCACTACACCAGTGCTTCGGTACTACAATTTGAAGGAAGAAGTCACAATCCAGTGTGATGCTTCACAATCTGGATTAGGAGCAGCATTGACCCAAAATGGCCAGCCTGTGGCTTACGCATCCCGGGCACTCACACCTGCAGAAACTTGGTATGCGCAAATCGAGAAAGAGATGTCAGTAATCGTGTTCGCCTGTGACAAGTTTGAGGCATACATCTTTGGCCGTGACATGGTTACTATTGAAACTGACCACAAGCCGTTGGAAAACATTGCACTCAAGCCTCTCCATTCAGCACCGAAACGTCTGCAACGCATGCTGATGAAAACACAGAAGTACAACCTGAGGATCAACTACAAGAAAGGAAAAGAGATGTTCTTAGCGGACACCCTTAGTAGAGCATACCTTCCTGAAGTTAATTCATGCCACTTCTCTCAAAAGCTAGAAGACATCGACCACAGAATCTCCCTCCCTGTGAGCAAAGCACGCTGGCAGCAAATCAAACATGCTTCTGCTGATGATCCAGTGTTACAACAACTACGGCACACCATTCAGAATGGTTGGCCTGATAGCCGGAAGGAGACCCCTGAATGTCTGTACCCATACTTCGACTTCCGTGACGAGTTGACGGTTCAGGGGGATCTCGTTTTCAAAGGGCAGCAATTGGTAGTTCCAGTGACCTTACGTAAGGAACTCATGGCTGTTACACACGCCTCTCACATTGGTGTCGAAGGCTGCATTCGGAGAGCTCGAGACACCCTTTACTGGCCTCGTATGGCTACTGAATTAAAGGAGTACGTATCCAAGTGTGATGTCTGTCTCGCGCATCGAAGTGCTCCTGGCAAAGAACCACTACAGCCACATGAAATGGTGGCACGACCATGGTCAAAGGTGGCTGCAGATCTCTGTGAATTGGATGGCCGCACATTGCTAGTCATTACAGATTACTACAGCAACTTCATCGAAGTCGCCCGCATTAACAGTGTGACATCGAGAAGTGTTATCAAAGAGATGAAAGAAGTGTTCGCACGATATGGCGTCCCTGATGTCCTTGTTACGGACAAAGTTACCCAATTTGCATCAGCTGAGTTCGCAGTATTTGCAGAAACCTGGTCTTTTGAACACCACACGTCGTCGCCTCGCTACCCCCAATCGAATGGGAAAGCGGAGAATGCTGTCCAGACGGTCAAGCGCCTCTTCAAAAAATGCAAAGCATCAGGCCAGTCTGAGTACCTTGCCCTACTTGATTGGCGGAATACACCAAGAGAAGGTGTTGGAACAAGCCCAGCACAACGCCTCTTCGGTCGGCGTTGTAAGACCTTGTTGCCGGTGTCTGGTACATTGCTTCAGCCGCGGCACTCAACAGAAGAAGAAACGAGAGCCATAATGGGTATGAAGCGGCGCCAACAGCACTTCTACAACAGACACACGAAGCCACTTCAGCCAATTGTACCTGGACAATCCGTGCGTATGCGACTGCCAGGGAACACCACATGGACGGCGGGCACCTGTGTTGGTGAGGCTGGTCCGCGAAGCTACAAAGTGCAAATTGGGGACTCTGTTTACAGACGAAACTGCCGTCAACTGATCGCGTCAGATGAACCCCAGAGCACAGACGACCATAAGGCTCAGCCTTCCGATGACACTGACCACACAGCCCCAAGGGAACAGAACCAGACCACACCCATTGGTCCCAGCCAGGAAGCATCCCCTTCAAGTGAGCCTGTAGAAGCAGCCGTACAGGGCTCTTCAACGATTACCAGTCCCCGCAGATCCAGCCGGAGCTGTCAACGCCCAGCATGGATGAATGATTATGTGATGACTTGATTGAGATTGAACATTGAGATTGATGACTTGTTTGAGATGGAACATTGAGATTGATGACCTGTTTTGATATTGAATTTTGAACATTTTATAAATTAGCGACCATAACATTGAGCGTTGGACATTTAGAGAACGTCAAATATTTAGTGACCTGTTTTGTTCTTTTTGCATAAGAGGAAGGGTGTGTCGAGATGCCTCGTGATGATCATGTGATCTTTGTAATTATTGTTATGCAATGGGCTTCCCCGTTGCGTGACATTCGGGTTCACGATCTTACAATAAAATCAGTTCTAAATGCTCGCTGTCTTTACAAATCTTTACAATTCTGTTCGTGTTTAATGTCCTCTAGACATTTAAAAACCAAGAGTTTTAATGTAGAACGCATATGTGATGTAACTACAAAGATTTATTGTGCTAAGAAGTTCAAAATAGAGTTTAAATTCGAGTCAATGCGTTTGCTGGTCTTCGTTTATATTTTATATTCGTGACAGAACACAGTACATGGATAATAACTGACTTTGTAAACATTCTTGTGTGCCTAATTTTTCATGTTTTTATGTCTCCCTAATCTCAAGTTTTTGTCTATGTGTCCCCTCTACTAACTATCACAACGTTCACTGAGAAATTGCACTTGAATTCGGTATAAGAAAACTAATCACACGCGATCGAGGAAGAATTGTTATCAAAATGTTTTGACAAACGGTCACATATTCGGGAGAAATGAGCCTTTTGGGCTATAAGTAACTCTGGCTTAGGACCAACTACACTTATTCCCAACACCAGTTCTAAGCATTGTATATGCAAAGGTAAAAAAATAATGTTGGCTGCATCAGCTCCGATCCAATTCCGAATTGCCCACTTTGGCAAGCAAGCTTGGCGACTGCACCAACCAATTATATTAGTAAACCAATCAGGAGTGTCCTTTTGTGACCATCAAAATTTTCCACAGAAAAAAATTCCTGTGGTTTCAAACGTGTAACACGGCTTCAGTCTGCAACTATTGTCACAATATTTTGAAGTTGCCATTCCTGACGTCACATGCGAGGACAACATGTAACTTGGAATTACATTAAATTTGATATTTATTGCGTTCGACGATAGGAGAACGCATCCTAATCTTGTGGTTACCTGTGGTCCCGGGGTACTATGTCGGTATGTATGTCGGTATGTATGTCGGTATGTCTCATGCGAGAAGACATTAGAAGGCAATTAATTGCGTTACATCAACGTCAACAATGACATCAGCCGCAAAGACAGCGCGCGCAAAAAGAATTCTATTAAGCGGATAACGATAGGCTGTAAACAATTCTTGCGTTCAACGGTAGCAATACGCATCCTAATCTTGTGGTGGCGTGTTCTTCAATGGCAAGCATGGCGAACGCACTGCATAATCTATGATTACTCCTAGTTTTAACATAGATATGGTATTTATGCGACGTTTTTCGTTGTTCTTCCCTCAGACAGATGCCTTCAGAAATGTTATGAAATTTTCGGGTCATTGTTGGAAGTCTTCGCTTACTTAGACTGACTACAAAGCCTTTCGTAAAGTGTTCAAGAGCCTTCAGTTTAAGTCCTTTTTTGAAAGGTCAATCTTTGAAATTCTGATTTTGTAAATTTTAAGCAATGAGTATGCTTCAGTTCAGCTTTATATAATACTTATTTAATCAATATTTTTATTTCATTTATTTTTATTCATTTTAATTTATTTTGCATTTTTTATTGTCTTTGTTGAAAAACTTTTGGTGTTCTGGGGGGGGGGGGGGGGGGGTTTCCGGGCTGTTTCAGGGTGTTCTGGTTTTTACAGACACCCATAACGAAATCATATATGGTAATTTGATTTTATTATTCATTTCAGTAATCAGTAATGTGCTCTTGACAGTTGTCTTGAAAAGGGTAATATTAAATGCAAAATTAAAACCGAAACATTTATATCGCTTAGTCCCACCACACAGGTTACATTGGCTCTGAAATGTAATATTATCGCCGAATATGAAATAAATTATTGTTCAAAATACAATATATCACTGATATTAACTCAATAAACACTCACCTCATACAAATGTACATTTATGCCCACGCATAATGCACTTATCAGCGGCCATCCCGGGGGGTGACCCCGGGGACATACGCGGGCATGGGGCGGGATTTGTTAATTTTGGTCACCAATTTTAAGCCCGGGATGGGGGGAATGGATTGATTTTGCACTTTCGTAGCAGGATCCCCGGGGAAAGACCCGCAGGATTTGTAGCGCCGCCACCATATTGGAGTCTAAGCTGGAAACGAGTGCCGTTCCCGTCTGCTAGGATCATTTTTGGTTCTTCTTCAGACAAGCCTACGACAGAAGTCTTATCTTCCACCAAGTGGAATTCATTAACTCATATATACAAACTCTCCTTGATTAAACTTCTCTACAAAGGATATATCGGCGCACTCCCACATGCCGTCGTTGAACAATTAATAAATTACAACACCAGATCAGCTTCCATGTCCAGACTAAGACACGGGCTTACAGCACCGAGTTTCACAGCGAAATATATGCGGAACTCTATTGCATACAGAGGGGCCGTCCTCTGGAATGCAATAGGACGGTCTCATCCATCGTTAATTGATCGTTTCGAACACCTTGACATCAAATCTTTTCTGAAAAACGTGGCGAATTGTTACACTTTTAGGGATTTTAACTTCAACGTTTTAGCGCCACAAACAATTAACAATAGGTTTAAGGATTTTACATATTTTTAACTTTTTATTCTCACTCATTCGAATTCATAATAATTTTTTCTTTTTTTTCTTTCATTTTAATTTTGTACACGACCCCACAAGCTTGTAGCTTTTATCTTTCATCGTGTATACTGAAATAAAGGTTGTATGTATATGTATGTATGTATGTCTGTCTGTCTGTCTGTCTGTCTGTCTGTCTGTCTGTCTGTATGTATGTATGTATGTATGTATGTATGTATGTATGTATGTATGTATGTATGTATGTATGTATGTATGCGAACATGTTCACATTTCTCTTGTAAATCTGCCTCTTTTAGCTGCTCATCCTTTGCTTTCATAGCGAATATAATTTTTGAAAGAAAACTACGATTCCTTCTCTGCTAATATTTTGATCAATAGGTGTTAAACTGTAAATTCTGCGTTGTAAACAAACACAGGAGCAGGAATTTAAAACAGCGTTTTCATTATAATTGTCTTTTCATTGTTGTGTTGAAACAAGAATATTCTCTCCTTTACCATTTCATGACTTACAAGGTAAGCTGAACCTCATCATGTGTAGAAAACAAGAGAAATAGCCTTCTTTGCTTCTGTTTCATTAACTCAATATAGGTATAATTATACCAAACAGAAAATTAATTACGGCAAGTCTTTTGAAACAATACACTTTTTGACTTGGCAGAGCACACATCTTTACCCCAGGGGAGGGACATTTGTAGCTTTTGGTTAAAAAATCTTACGTTTGGGTAGAGGGGATTTGTAAACGTCGTTGTGCAAATGCCCGGGGGTTCCCCGCGGTCACCCCCGCGGGATGGCCGCTGATAAGTGCATAAGCAGGTATAACCTTGTGTGAGCGCACGTGCCAAACACTGTAACTTTACAGTGCAGCACGAGCATACCGGTATGCACTATCGGCTCTTTTTTCCACTCCTTCCGAGTTTTTTGTTTGTGTGTGTATAAAGTGGTTCGCATATTCAAGCCGTTATTAAAACCAGGAACATCGGACATTCCGGAACACTATAAAAATTGGGTGAGCATAAACGTAGTGAAATTAGCAAAGAAATCAATGCGCAAAGAAGGTCAATAAAAATATTTGTACAATACCGGTATTTGTATTTAATGGCGAGAAAGGTGGGATGAAAAAACGTTTTGGCTGACTGGAACTGTAGCTGTTACAATAGTGTATATTCTTGGAAGTAAATTTCAAGACAGCAAGGGACCGTCAACGGTAACGCTACTAATGTAAGATCTACAAGAGATATAATTTTAAATACAGCTACTATGTGAAAATTGGACTCTGCAAGACACCAACACGACAAGAAGCAATGAAGCAGCGGAAGGTCTATTTCGGGTATTTCATTACAACTAATGAAAACACCACTACTAAACTTACCGAAGTTGTTAACTGTCCTAATCCTTTATTCTCACCCCTCAGCCCCCACCCTTTCACCACTCACCCCTCACCCCCGAAATAGACCTGCCGTTTCCCGTTCAAATTCAGTGGTAAATTTAATGTTGTCATGTCGGCTGTTGAGATAACAGAGAAATTGAACAGCAGTGCCCTTATTGTCAAATAAGGTGAACGGTTCCAAAGTAAAGATTTACCAGGCAACAAAGGTTTTATGGTTGTTTTAATCGTTTTTAACCTGTATCTCCCCCGGACAGTTAGGAAAGCGCACCGATGTACCCCACCCAACCCCCCCCCCCCCCCCCCTCCTTATCAAAGGAGTTTTGGCTTTCTACCTACCTTCTACCAAGTCCCCGACAAACCTGCCCCCCACCCCTGGCCCAAAGAAAGAAGTTCCACTGTTGGAAAGCAATCACATCACAAGTACCCACCCCCACCCCCCTCCACTCCCTACGTCTTACAACAGGTTTCTGATTTCGGATTTCTGGTTTATGACTTCTGATGTCAAAAATATCGGTTTTCTGATTTTCTAAATTAATTACAGGAATATATTGCGAGTTATTTTTGATTTCCGATTTCTCTGAAAGAAGCCATGGTTTGGCTGAAAAATCAGGTAATTTATTTGTTTTCTAGTTTCTTTTTCATCTTTTGTGGTTCAGAATTTGTTGCACCCTGCGAGCAGAGCCTCTTTTAACTTTCCTGCGGCTGAGAATTGGGAAGGAAAAGAGGCTCTGCATAAATCGTGTCAATTCTTTGAAGTCGCCGCAGCCCCAAAGTTTGGGCTAGTCAGTCCAGATAAACCGGTTTTTTTGCAGCGCAAGCATTGTTTTTTAGGAAAAACCGACGGTCAAAACCGAGCCCACAGTACGAACACTTAAGCAACTTTTGTATAATCTCATACTTGGTCATTTTAAATAGGTCATGAACTACTTTTCTACTAGGGAAAGACCAGTGACACAATCTTGAGATAGAATTGGGGAAGAAAAAAGTCAACACTAATGTTCAAATCCTCAACTCGGCTGTCAACAGTACTGAAGAGCGCGCGCTGTGTTTGACGCGTGCAAGCTAGTGAATGTACGCGTCATATTTGCGAAGTTTTTTTTTACACTTCTTTTTACTCAGAGACATTTAGTTATTGACAAACTCTTGTGCTAACAGGAATGAAACACAAACTATCTCTGTTGCTAATTCACTCTACGAACGTTCAAAAGAAGAAAGCGTTTTGATAGAAGCTTATAAATCCGGTACATTTGTTGTGCCCAGGCACTGAAAGCCTCGCGTAAGTTCGCGCAAGACTCGCGTAAGCTTTGGGCATGCTCAACAAAGATTTGACACGATTCGTGCAGAGCCCTTTCCTGTCAAGTTTATCAGCGAAAAAGAAAGGGCTCTGCTCGCAGGGTGAATTTGTTGTCGCTCAATTATTCATTATCCGTTTCCACAGCCTGGATTCTCAGACATGAAAATAGTTTTACGGATTGTCCTGATTTCTAATTTCTGAAATCCAAAATCGGAATGGCCACAAATCTAGCTGATCTAACTGTCTTGATTAAGCACATGACACAGTAACCCCTGTCAGGGCTCGAACCCGGACCGTTCGATCCAGAGTCCTTTGCGCTGACCATTGGGCCACCACGCCTCCCACAAGGGACCAGAGTTTTTTTTTACACAGACCAACTGAACATCTTTAGCTGATGGCCGTCGAATTAATTTTTGTCAGCGTTTTATAACCTTGAGGGACACTGTAGGAATTTAGTATGCAGTGTGCAATGGGCAATTGCCATTTTTTGTTAGGGACGTTTCATTGTGCGATCAGTGTAACGATGTCTTAATTACTAAATACCATTTCCATTACGTTACAGGAACCTTATTTTCTCTCACAACGAAGCATTCATTAACGCAAGATGCCTTATAAGAAAACTCGGGTAAACATGTCATATAACCAAATTAACAAACTCCAACAAGGAGCAGACCTGGGAAAAAGAACGAAGCCTCATACGTGCTTCGGTACAGCAGGAAATCTCCAGCGACATGAACGAATACACACAGAAGAGAACCTATTTAAGTGCACACAGTGTGGGAAGTGCTTCAGTGCAGCAGGAAATCTCCAGCGACATAAACGAATACACACAGGAGAGAAGCCATTTAAATGCAAACAGTGTGGCAAGTGCTTCAGTCAAGCAGGAACTCTTCAGCATCATAAGCGAATACACGCAGGAGAGAAGCCATTTACATGCAAACAGTGTGGCAAGTGTTTCACCACAACAGGAAATCTCCAGCGACATGAGCGAGTACACACAGGAGAGAAGCCATTTAGATGCAAACAGTGTGGCAAGCGCTTCAGCCGAACAGAAATTCTTCAGCAACATAAACAAATACACACAGGAGAGAAACCTTTTACATGCAAACAGTGTGGCAAGTGCTTCAGTCAAGCAGGAAATCTTCAGCAACATATGCGAATACACACAGGAGAGAAGCCATTTACCTGCAAACAGTGTGGCAAGTGCTTCCGCCATTCAGGAACTCTTCAGCAACATAAACGAATACATACAGGAGAGAAGCCATTTACTTGCAAACAGTGTGGCAAGTGCTTCAGCCATGCAGGAACTCTTCAGCAACATAAACGAATACATACAGGAGAGAAGCCATTTACTTGCAAACAGTGTGGCAAGTGCTTCAGCCATGCAGGAACTCTTCAGCAACATAAACGAATACATACAGGAGAGAAGCCATTTACTTGCAAACAGTGTGGCAAGTGCTTCAGCTATGGAGGAACTCTTCAGCGACATAAACGAATACATACAGGAGAGAAGCCATTTACCTGCAAACAGTGTGGCAAGTGTTTCACCACAACAGGAAATCTCCAGCAACATAAACGAATACACACAGGAGAGAAACCTTTTACATGCAAACAGTGTGGCAAGTGCTTCAGCCATTCAGGAACTCTTCAGCAACATAAACGAATACATACAGGAGAGAAGCCATTCACTTGCAAACAGTGTGGCAAGTGCTTCAGCTATGGAGGAACTCTTCAGCAACATAAACGAATACATACAGGAGAGAAGTCATTTACTTGCAAACAGTGTGGCAAGTGCTTCAGCCATGCAAGAACTCTTCAGCAACATAAACGAATACATACAGGAGAGAAGCCATTTACCTGCAAACAGTGTGGCAAGTGTTTCACCACAACAGGGAATCTCCAGCAACATAAACGAATACACACAGGAGAGAAACCTTTTACATGCAAACAGTGTGGCAAGTGCTTCAGTCAAGCAGGAAATCTTCAGCAACATAAGCGAATACACACAGGAGAGAAGCCATTTACATGCAAACAGTGTGGCAAGTGCTTCAGGCGAGCCGTAACTCTTCAGCGGCATGAGGGAAGACGCAAACAGTGTGGCAAGTATTCCAATAGAGCGGAAAGTCTTCAGAGACATCAAAGAGTACACGCAGTAAAGAATCAGTTTACATGCAAACAGTGTGGAACATGTTTCAGTCAAGCACACGCACTCCAGCGCCATAAAAGATTGCATAGTAAACGCAAGACTGGGCAGCTTGAGGCACAAAAGATTACTCACTGTCGTTCCATGTCTCTACCTGAGTGTGACGGCAATTTTCTCACAGTGACATCCTCTTTACAGGTTCCCAGTCCAATTGCCCAGGTTGAAACATACAGCTGTTGGATTTGTCAGGAAGAATTAAGTAGTCATGCTCTCCTTGTTGAACACTATAACAATCATATGAAATAAATTAACAGCATATTGAGAATTATTTAGGGCCTGATTACATGAGTCCGGCTGGCAGAGATCTTGGCACAACAATAATCAACATAAATATTAATAAAAATAGAAAAATATGTATGAAAATGAAAATTGAAAAATGAAAAGGAAAGATAATATTTACAACAGAGCCTGACTAGGTAGCCGAGATCCCGGTTTTTGTGATGCCGGGATCCTGGCTATTTCATCGCGCTCAATGGGCAGTGCCTTCTCGTAATTTTATTACGCTTCAGAGTAAATAATCCACCAATTGTTTGATATCTCTTTTCTATTTAGCAGATAGGCGTGTAGTATACCATGAAGCTACCTAAAACTGCAAAATAATGCACCAAATTGCTCAAACAACCACTTTGCACAAAAATTGAACCCTTTGTCCACGCGGCTCGTATAATACCAGGCTGAATGGTATCTCAGCAAACCGAGCCAGCCCGGCTCATGCATTCAGGCCCTTAAATAGAATTGCCTACCGTAATGATTCAATATATTTACTTTTTGCACCTCAAGGGAGGACGCTTATTCGAGACAGGGCGCTTATTCGGGACAGGGCGCTTATTTATTTTTTTGAAAAACATCCAAATGTTCAAAACAAAACTTTAGTAAATATTAAAATAACTTACAATAACAGAAACTGTAACAGTGACAAATTGTTGAAAGTTATCAGTTACTTTTGAATGAATTGTTCATTTTAACAGTAAATACATAAATGTACATGTGCAGTATGGTGAATGTTCATGAGTTTATTTTTATTTTATTTTATTTTATTTTTTTTTATTGGATAACATTTTTTTACAGACACTTACATAAAAGTAACATTAACTTACTTACGATTACATATGGGTACATAGATACAACTACATTTACAAACTTACTTACATCGACCTTACTACGTTAACTACTACGTTACATTTACATGAGTTCATGAGTTTACCTCAAACCACTATAACATTGGTTGCAGACATGCAACCAGACATTTGTCAATACAGCAGTCCGTATATATCCAAACCATTCTAGTTTGAACCATCCCGCTTATGAGAACGAGGCGCTTATTAGAATGGGGGCGCTTATTGGAATAGGGGCGCTTATTGACAAAAACACATTCGATGGGGGGCGCTTATTGGAAGGAGGGCGCTAAATCGAATCATTACGGTATATAGTTTCTATTTTAGTTTTCTTTTATCTGTTATTTTAGTGGAACATCTGTAAACTAGCTATTCTAGCTAAGCATGTTTCCCACTTTAAATAAAGTATTGTATTGTATTGTATTGTATTGTACGGTAAGTACCAAGGGCGTCACTTTCCTTTCAAGCGGCTTTGGGTAGCTTAATTTGAATTCTGATTCTAAAAATTGAACGCGCCATCATCTGCATGTTAGGATTGAAGGGTCTGATGTTCCAAATTGAAAACTGGAATGTTGGAATTGAAGAAGTGCATGTTTGAAATGAAAGATCGAATGTTTGAATCGGACAATTCAGAGTTTCTACTGAAGGTTAATTGTTAAACTGAAGAATACAGAGCCACTTTTGAAGACGGGTTTATTCGGTGGCTCTTTTGGCAAGCAGTGCGTAAATCAGGTGAATGGATGCAGTGATGCAGGCATATTTCAGTAAGGTCTTGTAAACAGACCCTATCGGAATCTTCATTCAGAATTTTCATTTGACCTGGGGGGTAGGATTCAAATTTACGTGCAACCTCTTTCCCAGGGTCCAGGCTGCATTTTATGTAGGTTACGCCGAAGATCTTCGGCGTGGATTTCAAAAGTTTGAGGCGTACTGGCGTACGATCGTAGTCGGCGCGTTTTAACTGGCGTACAGATGACTTATTTTATAAAAGAATAACAAAGAACCTTGGGGTGGACTTTTAAAGCCTTGGCGTATCTTGGCTGTACACGGAATGCACCCTGGCCCAGGGTCTCTCTCTCCCCAACCCCCCCCCCCCCCCCCCCCCCCAAAAAAAAAAGTCCACACAACCTACAACAACTTGGATTTCTGTTATTGGTAGTCTGACATTTCATCCGTCCACTCTTCCTTACCCCCCAGAGGAGGGGCACGGGCGAGAAGGACGTCTGAATTCCCAGCGTTATCATGCCGTCCCGTGACATCACTGAGTAATTTATGCAATTTTGTACAATTTGCCAGTTGTGAAAATATCCAGGCCATGAGTCACGGAGGAAGCGTGCTAGTTACTCGAGTGGTTTGTGTTTTGTGTGCGTGCCGCCAAGTTCGACCAACCAACTTCTAGAATCGACTTCTGTGGGAGTCCATCGTTTCCCCCACCCCCCCTTCCCCTCCCCCTCCACTCCCTACGTCTTACAACAGGTTTCTGATTTCGGATTTCGGATCCCTGATTTCTGGTTTCTGATATCAAAAATATCCGTTTTCTGAATATATTTTGCGAGTTATTTTTGATTTCCGATTTCTCTGAAAGAAGCCATGGTTTGGCTGAAAAATCAGGTAATTTATTTGTTTTCTAGTTTCTTTTTCATCTTTTCTGGTTTCAGAATTTGTTGTCGCTCCATTATTCATTATCCGTTTCCACAGCCTGGATTTTCAGACATGAATATGCTGTTTGTTACTCTCTGGAAACTAAAATCCAAAATAGTTTTACGGATTGTCCTGATTTCTAATTTCTGAAATCCAAAATCGGAATGGCCACAAATCTAGCTGATCTAACTGTCTTGATTCAGCACATGACACATTAACCCCTGTCAGGGCGTTAGGGCTCGAACCCGGACCGTTCGACCCAGAGTCCTTTGCTCTGACCATTGGGCCACCACGCCTCCCACAAGGGACCAGAGTTTTTTTTACACAGACCAACTGAACATCTTTAGCTGATGGCCGTCGAATTAATTTTTGTCAGCGTTTTATAACCTTGAGGGACACTGTAGGAATTTAGTATGCAGTGTGCAATGGGCAATTGCCATTTTTTGTTAGGGACGTTTCATTGTGCGATCAGTGTAACGATGTCTTAATTACTAAATACCATTTCCATTACGTTACAGGAACCTTATTTTCTCTCACAACGGAGCATTCACTAACGCAAGATGCCTTATAAGAAAACTCAGGTAAACATGTCATATAACCAAATTAACAAACTCAAACAAGGGGAAGACCTGGGAAAAAGAACGAAGCCTCATACGTGCTTCGGTACATCAGGAAATCTCCAGCGACATAAACGAATACACACAGAAGAGAAGCTAGTTAAGTGCACACAGTGTGGGAAGTGCTTCAGTGCAGCAGGAACTCTCCAGCGACATAAACGAATACACACAGGAGAGAAGCTATTTAAGTGCACACAGTGTGGCAAGTGCTTCGGTACAGCAGGAAATCTCCAGCGACATAAACGAATACACACAGGAGAGAAGCTATTAAGTGCACACAGTGTGGGAAGTGCTTCAGTGCAGCAGGAAATCTCCAGCGACAGAAACGAATACACACAAAAGAGAAGCTATTTAAGTGCACACAGTGTGGGAAGTGCTTCAGTGCATCAGGAAATCTCAGGCGGCATAAACGAATACACACAGAAGAGAAGCTATTTAAGTGCACACAGTGTGGAAAGTGCTTCAGTGCAGCAGGAGATCTCCAGCGACATAAAAGAATACATACAGGAGAGAAGCCATTTACATGCAAACAGTGTGGCAAGTGCTTCAGCCAAACAGGAACTCTTCGCCAACATAAACGAATACATACAGGAGAGAAGCCATTTACATGTAAGCAGTGTGGCAAGTGCTTCAGGCGAGCACAACATCTCAAGCAACATACACAAAAGCAAAAACACTGTCGTTCAATGTTTGCCCCTGAGGGTGACGGCAATTCTCTCACAGTTACACCCTCTTTACAGGTTTCCAGTCCAATTGCCCAGGTTGAAACATACAGCTGTTGTATTTGCCAGGAAGAATTAAGTAGTCATGCTCTCCTTGTTGAACACTATGACAATCATATGAAATAAGTTAATAACACATTAAGAATTATTTAGGGCCTGATTTCATGAGTCGGTTTACCTTCTTAAACACAGTAATAATCAACTTCGTGATTACAACCGAGCCAGCCGGGTTAGCCGAGATCTCGGTATCGGCGATGTTGGTATGGCAACAAGAATGAAACCTTGGCTAACATTCTACTCAATACTGACGATTGATTTTTAATGATTTTCTTCCTTGTACCGGGCTGATATTTTCCCATGTGTTTAATGGCGATCACCGGGCCAGTGCTTTCTCCTCGCGATTTAATTTCGCTTCAGAGTAGAGTAATCCACCAGTTTATTGATCAGCACATAGTGATGTGGTAGTTCATAAAGTTACCTAAAAATCTGAAAACTGGAATTTGCTCAAACAACCTCTTCGTGCCAATGTTTTACCCTTCCTCCACCGCTTCAAAATCTAAATCCGTCCCGGGATAGCGCGGGTCATGTAATACCAGGTTGAAAGATATCCGGGCAAACCGAGGCAGCCTGGCTCTTACACAGAATTTACTAAGGACCAAGGGGGTGACTTTCCTTTCAGTGACTTTTGCCAGTTTAGTATGAACTTTGATACTACAAACGCACCCTATTGTATGTTTGGATTATGGGGTCCAATGTTCAGATTAAAAAATGGAATGTTTGAATAGGCCGTTTTCGTATTCTCGGTATCGAACTGGAACTAGCTTGCAATTGAGGCTAATGCGGGTAAATCTTTTCTAATGCAAATGAGATGAAGCTGTTTTTAATGATATTCCCCCGCAGTAGCCTCCATTGCATGCTAGTTCCAGTTCAAAACCGAGAGTACGAAACTGGCCTATTTAACGAAGTGCATGTTTAAAAAGAGGGATTAACTTTTTGGATTCAAAAAGTGCATGTTTCAATTTTACAAGAGCATTGTTTTGATTAAAGGATCGCATGTTTGAATCGAACAATTCAGAGTTTTTATTAAAGATTGAATGTTTGAATTGGCGGTTTTAATTTCGACTCAACGCGTCATATGTTCACTGCATCTCCATTGTTCAACGCCAAGAATCGCGTGAAAGCCGGCGAGCAAAGCGAACGCGAAGCATAGGGGTTGGTGGTGGTGGTGGTGGTGGTGGGGGGGGGGGGGGGGTGGTGAGGGTATATTAGGGAGCGAGCGAGCTAAAGAAAATGGAGAGGCATGCTCACCGACCATCACCACAAACCACACCCCTTCCCGTGTGCCACGAAAAATAGAGGGCTGTGAGCAGCCTATGGGGAGATGGTAAGCTCGGTCAGTGCCACCACTTCTTCTAAAAGTTTGTTTGACATTTGTATTCCTCTAGCCTTCAGATCATTTTTTGGGAGTGTTTTTGTATTTAAAGAGTTCGTCAACAAAATAAATACAGCCACTTTCATACGACATTTCCTGCCATTGCGTTTTTGATCGTCTCTAAAAACACGTGAGAACATCCACGCAACGCGCGTTAACATCCGCGGGTGAACTGGGTACCATGTCTAACAATAACTAAAAATGTCTTAGAAGCGACACATTGCTCCCTTCACATCACAGAAGCTTCGGACTAATTATAACATTAATTGAAGACTATTTGCGTCAGACCCTTACAAGCGCGAGGATAAGTAAAAGCTCCGCATCTCATTTCGGCCAAGTTCGCGTAAGAATCCTTCGCTTCTGTTACCTCATGCGTTGTAATGATGAATGAACAAGCTCCTGTCGACCTGGCTGAAGTTCTAGCATTTCTTCGACGCGTTCTGTCGCCCGCACTGAGCTATCCAGACCCAAGTCCTACTTCATATCTGGTAGAAACGGTCTTGTGTATTTGTCGGAATGAGCCCTTTACTGACTTGTTTTTTTCTGCCACACAGGAGAGGGCTATTTATAGGCCATTGTCCACGTATCACGGCTTTCAACTGACTATTCGGAGTTAGAGAGTTTTGAACGCACTTTCAATCAAGTTTTTCGTAATTTTAATACATTTTGAGGAAAGGCAGACGACAGATCTCTTTTTTGTAAGAGAAAATGCTTGTAGTGCGTAGCGCAAATGTATCTGAAATCTAAACGATTACCACTGGCAATCGATATCATCGATAAACATTGATCAAAATCGATTAAAATCAATGAAAATCGATACTCACAACTCTTTCGGTCTTCGATTTTCATCGATTTCCGATATCAATCGATTAATAAGGTGTCCTTATACAAAAAATAAAATAAGCTTAATGAAACCCGCATGGATGAACACACTGAATATTTTTTGTGCTAAACTATCTACAAAACCGGTCTCCGCGTAATGCTACCAAAGTCAAGTTTTGATTGAAAATATTTGAATAGCAATTTGATTCCAAGCCCATCACTGTTTCTTGTTCAGTTTTCTGTGTATTGCCTCCGATCTCTATCAAGTTATAGCTTCTAACAAAGTGACCCTTCAGTTGTGTTGATCATCTTACTAGCGTGTACAAAATTCTGAGTCGACGACAGGATTCGAATCCATGACCACCTGAACTCCGGGCGGGCTCTCTATTATTGAACTACAGGAAGACTCACGATGATGAGCAAGGTAAATTAGAAGGCTCATACGGGACACGCGTCCTACATGCTGCTAGGATTAACAATGTCGAGAGCTCGCCGTATGGTGTTAGATAAAAAAAGATTTCAATGGACACTGTACCTACAGCTTTTTTCCACAAGTCCATTCCAAATTCTTACTTTCTCGAGTTTCTTGTCGGGAACGAGTAAACACTGGGCACTACTAGAGTGTCGATAAAAATGGCGGCGGTCGCAGCGGTATTGCTGCGGTTTGGTCGTGAGCGGGGAGTGAGCACTGAGGCCAGGGGACACTTGAGAGTTTAGAGTCGTTGGAGTTTATAGTGGCTCGAAGTTTCGGTTAAAGGTAAGGCTTACTTGCTGCCAAAAAGCTTAAGATAGATCTGTACATTACTGAAAAGAATTAGACTGAATAAGTAAACAACTCGTGATCAGTTGAATTGATTTACACTCCGGCTAGCCTGTTTACGCTTAGCTTCCAATAACAGAAATGGTGTCAGACACGTTATAAAACAGGACGTAACACATCGATATTTCCGATACTCTGAAACCAATGTAATACCAGAGTTGCTTCGATGATTTTATTTACGTTTAGGAAAGCTCCTTTCTCTTCCGAGTTTCTGTTCATACTCTGGACTTAATTCTTCATACCACTAATCAGTTTCCTGGCAAATGTTACCCTATTCTAGACCAAAACTTTCTGATTTCTATACCCTATGCCAGACTTAACTGCTTGAAAACCATACCCTTCACAGTGGCACATACCCATATAGCTCAAATATAGGAGTGCCTCCCCCTGGGGACCAGATTCTTTGTGATTATCGATTCTGATCGATTTTATTAATCAAGTTTCGATTACTATTGTTTTCTTTCGAAAAGTATTGATTTCGACCGATAATATCGGGGAAGAAGAGCTTATGTTTTTTGTGTTCAATCAACCCTGACGTGTAAACCTGAATGAATTGCAGTCTTTGCCTACAATTTGTTTTGCTTATGGTCAGTTCACTGACGTTGATTTTAGAACAAAGAATATAACACCATCGAACTTATGTTAGCGAACTAACCTAAGATCTCTAAGATGCTCTTTGGTGATGAGACTCCGCATGGTTCTAAAAAAATTGAGCTTCGATATTTCAAGATTATTGAGGAAAACACTACGATATTAGATAGTGTCTTGCCCATCTTGAACAGTTGATCGATAATGTGAAACTTTTGCCAAAAATTGACTGCTTGGACATTCCAAGCATCTTTTGTTCTGTGACCATTTACAGAAGCCTTCTGTGGTGAAAAATAGCAACACAACAACCAAATCTATTATGTCACCTTCTGGTGAAGTTTCCCACCTAATAACTCGAACTCTCAAGGGAACTCTGTATGGCTGTCTGTATGGCAGAAGAGCCCCCAAGGGGGAGCTATACAATAAAGTATGTGTATGTATGTAACTCGAAAACAGTACCAGTTGTGTTGTTGGGAGTTCTTGTTATCAAATGTGTCATCACGAGCTGGAAAAATAATTCAAAGTATTGTTGTAGTATGACACCCTTTGCTCCACGAGGAGTGTAATGGAATAATGAATGATTGTTGTAGTATCTTGGATGCTGAGTGTCATATCTGCAATGATGACATCTTTAATTAATTAATTATTTAATGGTGTATTAAATTACACTCAAAACTGAAACAGACTGTTCCCAGTATTCTCGTTCAAGAAGTTTGAGATTGTAAACTGTTCTGATATAATTATTTCTTAGGCTGATGTGAAAAGCACTGTTCAGACTTTGAACAAAATACATGCTCTATGCCACCTTTATTCACAACGAAGCCACTTCAAAAACATTTTCAGCTCAACAGAACATGGAGCATATTCACTCACGTGGCCAGCGGCCATATTACCTATACAAAAGACGATTTTGGTATAGAAATAGATTTAAATTCCAGGTGTGGTACACCAATATGGCCGCCGTTTCTTTGTCTTGGTACTCCAATATGGCTGCCGTGCCGTCATGTGGATACTCTCTATGGCTATGTGCTGAGTATGACTCAGGGAGGCTGATTTATGAGAAGAGAATTTAGAGTTCAATTTGTACACAAGACTAACATCTTCATCTTGTAATCCTGGCATCTTTTAATAATGTGTTAAACGTATTGTAGGAATTTAATATGCAAACTGCAGTGGGCTATTGCCATTAACCTTTTATTTTTGTATTTAGGCGATAGTGCATTTCATCGCGAGTCACTGTGACGATGCTATAATTACGTCCCGGGGGGGGGGGGGGGGGGTGTGACTCCCAAATGAAATGGACGGGGATGCTCGTCGTCTCGCTTAGGGATGTAAATTTTGGATTTTGGTCTCGCTTACGATGTTCTGGGCAAAATGACATTATTTTTAGCCGTCAAGGTCTCGTTTAGGATAGCACGCGAAAAAATAACAAAAAAGAAAGAATTTTGATTCGTTATATTTACTCTTTTAGCGGTCTGCATAACGTTCGGCCACACCCAGATTGGTCTCTTTTAGGGGTTAAATTCAAAATTTCCGACGAGCATCCCCGTCCCTTCCATATGGGAGTCCCCCCCCCCCCCCCCGGGAATTACGTGTCTAAATACTTTTTCCATTACCTTACAGGAAACTCAGTGGTTTCACTCCAAAGTATTGACTAATGCAAGATGCCTATTGAACAAGCTCAGAGAAAAAGGTCATCCAAATGAAGCAATTCCAGAAACAACAAGATCTGCAAAAAGGAAAGAAGTCTCATACATGCCAACAGTGTGGCAAGTGTTTCTGCCGAGCAGGATATCTTAAGCGGCATGAACGAATTTACACAGGAGAGAAGCCATTTACGTGCAAACAGTGTGGACAGTGTTTCAGCCGAAGAGGAACTCTACAGCGGCATAAACAAACACACACCGGAGAGAAACCCTTTGTATGTGAACAGTGTGGCAAGTGTTTCAGCATAGCAGAATATCTTAAACAACACAAACGAATACACACAGGAGAGAAGCCATTTACGTGCAAACAGTGTGGTAAGTGTTTCAGGGATGGGGGGAATCTTCAGAAACATAAACGAGTACACACAGGAGAGAAGCCATTTATGTGTAAACAGTGTGGCAAGTGTTTCAGCCAAGCAGGAAATCTTCAGCACCATAAGCGAATACATACAGGAGAGAAACCATTTACATGCAAACAGTGTGGCAAATGTTTCAGCCGAAAAGGAACTCTACAGCAACATAAACAAATACACGATGGAGAGAAGCCATTTACATGTGAACAGTGTGGCAAGTGTTTCAGCCAATCAGGACATCTCCAGCGACATAAACGAATACACAAAAGAGGAAAGCCTGGGCTGCTTGTGGCACAAACACGTGGGATGTCTGTCCCCGAGTGTGACGATAATTCTCTTAGAGAGAATTCCACAGACCAGGCTGAAACATACATATGTTGGATTTGTCAGGAAGAATTAAGTAATCATCCTTCCCTTATTGAACATTATGACAATCATATGAAAATAAACTGATAGCACATTGAAAAATCGACCCTGATAGTAGTGAGGGCCTCGCTTCTTATTCTTCCAGGTCCCAGACGACACTGCGTTTGAGCAGCTGTCACTTTAGATTAATAAGATTTTCGAGTAGTGTGACAAATCAGGTAAACTGTGGTGACGTCATCAGCTCGGCTCCCATGATGAATATTGTAGTAGTGTTGCTTATATTCAAGGTTGTTTTAGGGTTTTATGTACTTCACCTGTCTAAACCTGGAATCGCCTCATCGGTATTATATCAATCCAACATTTTGGAAGTATGTTTGTCGAGAACAGATCGTTGGTGTTGGGTATCGCAACTTTTCTTCGATGAATTTGCTAATTTCAGGCGTTACCGAGCGCGCTTCTTTCGGGCTTTCGGATTTGCAAGGATGTATCGAGAAGTAATATATGTCAAAAACGAGGCCGACTTTTTCATCGTGAGTTCGGTCGTAGACTGAGCGCTTTCATTGTTTTGAGGTGTTTGGAACCCGTGATGAAGCACGAAGGTCGAGTTTTTGACGTCTTCTCAAATTAAACAAAAAACTATGCAGTGTTTAATTTTTGACCTGTTTTCAACGTAAGAACGCGCTTGTAGCATGCATGATTCATTGGCGTCCAGCCACAAGTGAAGGAGGAGCAGCAAAGTTTAGGGAGCTGACAACCGTATACAAGGAGGAGAATTTAGCCAGGAAAGCTATCCCGCCGTCAACGAAGTTTGAGAATTAAATTTCACATCGATCCGAGTCCGGGAAGTTTGCTAAGCGGCCAAATGAAAATGTTTGGTATGGTCCAGAAAAAACTGTAGAGAGACACGTTAAGTTTCCTTTGGCTTTTGCCAGTAAGCGGCAAAAATTTAATAAGTTAACGTTCGATGGCTTTCCGCCGTTTAACTGGGAAAAAATAACGTGCCAAGATGTGGTCGGGCAAGGGACATATGGACCTGTTGTAATTCTGTGGTTCCCCATTTTTAAGATTCCCCGTTTTAATGATTCCCTTTTTTAAAGGTTTCCCGTTTAAAGATCCCCCGTTTTTAAGATTCCCCATTTTAAAGATTCCCGCTTTTAAAGATTCCCCATTTTAAAGATTCCCGCTTTCAAAGATTCCCCATTGTAAAGATCCCCCAGCCCATTCCCCATTCCCCGATTCCCTGTTCCCTATTTTAAAGATAGCCACACGCTTCTCTGTCGTTTTTGATTGGCTTGTTTTGAGCATGCGCATGCAAGTTGTCCTTGACTCTCTCTTCTCGCGCCTAGTTTTAACCCCTGTATAAAACGCGGAAGGAAGCGTTCAGGAACTGGAAAGGTTCCCCGTTCCTCGTTCCCCGTTCCTAGTTTTAGTAACATCCAGCTACAATATACATATGATAAAAAAACATAACAAACATAACATAATTGGGATAAAGGGATTTATTTATTTATTTATTTATTTTCCCATTTAAAGTGCCCATAAACCAAAAAGTTATTTTTCGTGCAAAAGATTATTTACATTTTTCTGAGTAGAATGCTGAAAAAAAAATTTGATTTCGGTTCAAACTTCGATTTTCTGTGAATCGTCGAAGTCGGGAAAAATGGCAATAATTGGAAACATGACCGAGCCTAAGATCCGGTCAAAAGGGTCTGGGTCCAATACAATTCGTGACGTCAAACCAGGACATCAGTGATATGATCTGAGTTGTAGGTCGTGACTTCGGTCAGAGATCCAAAATGCGTATAAAACCGGGAGACCATCAAGTTCCCGGCAATGTAATCGAAGCACATCAGAGTTTAAGATTTCTTGGTCACCTTTCTGGTTCGTTCGGCGAGTGCTAGCAGCAAAGATTAAAATCAGACTTTGGATCTTCGCTTGCTTCGTATGGACTCCAGAGTTTTCGTAGAATTCAAGATAATTATCTTCTCTTGCCGATACAATATATTACCATTGTTTACTTGAAGCATTAAGCAATTCTAGTGAGCGCTTCTGATTTCATTCAGACTTATTTGCACCTCTACAGCATGTACACACGATGAAAAATCAGTAAACAATCGACTCATTCTGCGACACTTTGTTTACATTACTAGCAGCGAAGGGAAACAGATTCTTCAATAATTCAAAGACAAAGAAGACAAAGAACCTTTATTGATTTATACCGCTCAGGGTAGCCCCTTCAGATGCAAAAAGCTGTCTGTTATCAATGGGAGCCCTGAGCGCAACAATGTACTAAAACTATAGCATACATATGCATTACGCTAACATTAATAATAATATAGATAGAAAACTATGTACATCAAGATAGTTCGTTAAAAAAGAATGCAACCATAGTAATAGAACGATCGTTTTGCGATCTCAGTCCTTACAGCAGGCGGATGTAAAAGGTTGCTTTGTCTAGTAGCGCGCGCATGGATTGTATTATTACGTTTAAAATATTCTTTAAAATATTGGGGACATTGCCCTTGCAGGCATTTCTTAACGAGCTTAAAAACAGATTTACGACGGCGCTCCTCCAGCGTGGGCCATTTCAGAAAGTCCATTGCCGGGTTGCTGCGCACAGTTCGTGCAACTATTCTGGCAGCCCGGTTTTGGAGGGCTTCAAGGTCTTGTTTGTGACCTACTCCGCAGCAGCCCCACACACTTACACAGTGTTCTAAAATTGGCCTAATTAAACTACAATAAACGATATTTGCACTCTCTCTAGTGAGACCTCTACGAAGCCTGCCGAGCATTCCTACGCGTTTTCCTGCCTTCGAAATAAGGTGTTTTATATGCTCGTTCCAGCTAAGGCGGTCATCAAAAACTATACCGAGATAAGTGAAGTGAAAAACCCGCTTAATAACAGTGTTATTTAAAGTAATCGAAAAAGAGTTTACGGCCGATAATCTGGGTGCAGTTCCGAAAAGCATAGCTTCAGTTTTTGAGACATTAATAAACAAACTATTAAAAGAAAGCCAGTGTTCAATTTTGGACAGATCAGCAATCAGCTTGTCTTGAATAATAGAGGCTTTAGAGGATGAGCAGTACAAAACAGTGTCATCAGCGTACATCAAGATATTGCATTGGGACACCACCTCCGGTAAATCATTTATGTGTAGAATAAACAAGAGTGGACCGAGGATAGAACCCTGAGGTACTCCAACAGAGATAGCTTCCGGAGTAGAAGTCACCCCTTGAAACTCAACAACCTGGGTGCGGTTCGACAGGTAGTCCGTAAACCAACCGTGCTCTTTATCCACAATCCCCAAATTGGAAAGCTTGTCCAGAAGTACCGCATGATCCACAGTGTCGAAAGCTTTACGAAGGTCAATAAACACAGCACCAGTTAATTGACCTTGGTCCATGTTCCTACGAATATTATCAGAAAAACTAAGAGCAGCGAATTCTGTCGAGTGACACTTCCGAAACCCGCACTGATAAGGGCTCAAGATCTTGTATTGCTGAAGATATTTGTACAGTTGGATATGTACAGCCCGTTCTAAAACCTTAGATAGAACAGGTAAAATGGAAATCGGGCGATAATTGTCCATCTCATCAGCCTTGCCCTTTTTAAAAAGTGGAATGACCCGCGCAGATTTCCAATCACAAGGGACTTTGGAAGTACGCAGCGAAGTGTTGATAATGAACGTCACAGGCTTGACTACAATATCCGCAGAATCTTTTAATTCTCACTGCAAAGATGCGGCGTCAAGAGTTAACCTAATGGGTTTAAAAGCAGGGTAAGATATTTCCAGTGGAATCCTTACTTCGAACAGAAAATTTAAGAAGATTATCGATTGCATGAACGCGATGAACAGCAAATACAACTTGGTCGGTCCCGCGAACGAAAAGTTGATTGCAAATTATTCATACGCGAGTACAGACTTTCGTCGTAGACTTTCAATACTGATAAACTAAGTCAATAAATTTAATATCTTTTTAAACATTTGAGGTGATTTAACTTATTTAAACTGTGCATGCTGTGCGAAGGTCAAGAATTCGTGTTGTGTTGCGCCACTGCGTGCTGATCTCTCAGTTTAAAATGCTCAAGCAAATTTCGTGATAATCTTTTCCTACGTATCATACAGACATATATGAACAAGTAGTACTTGAATTCTCCTATAATAAATTATTACACTGATATTCTACGAAAATTATTTACTCGCCGTCCAGATCTACGATTTACTCCTATCATTTCCACTTCAGAACTATTACCAATATCCTGGTTTTACATCACTAGTCCCAGTTTCCGCTTCACTCGGTCGTGAGTAGAAAAATCTCAACTTTAAAAATTCGTAAAAAAATTGTTGCGCATTCTACTCAGTATAATGCAAAGATTTAATCCGGCCAAAAAACGTTTTGGGGGTTATAGGTACTTTATTTAATGTAAATTAAGTTTAACTTTAAAGGAGAAGTTCACTCCAGAATGGCCATTTATTTTCTTTATGCCAATAAAAAGTTTCTACAAAAATATGTTATTCACCAAAATTTCAGCTTCCAACGAGCGCTAAATCCCTACGAAATCTTTCTCTAAAGTAGCCCACAATTCGACAACTGAACGCCGCCATCTTGGAGCTAGTAATGTATGCGTGACGTCAAAGAGTTCAGCCTGAAGTTTAGCGGGAGAATTTAAATACTTCAAACTCCTTGTTTCTTTGAAGTGGCTTTTGTTTGTCAAAATGCCTGTCTGAAAGGAAAGAAAAGGTGAAAGGTTTTTTTGTATCTCTTGTAGCTCTGTTTGAGAAACATGGAGCTGCACAAACAGGCATTTTGACAAACAAAAACCACTACAAAGAAACAAGGAGTTTCGAGTATTTAAATTTTCCCGCTAAACTTCAGGCTGAACTCTTTGACGTCACGCATACATTACTAGCTCCAAGATGGCGGCGTTCAGTTGTCGAATTGTGGGCTACTTTAGAGAAAGATTTCGTAGGGATTTAGCGCTCGTTGGAAGCTGAAATTTTGGTGAATAACATATTTTTGTATAAAGTTTTTATTGGCGTAAAGAAAATAAATGGCCATTCTGGAGTGAACTTCTCCTTTAAATACTTGGAGCCGCAGAGTCTGAAATTTTGAAACAATTTGTTTGAAGAGGAGGCACGACAATACTCAGGTCTTTTGTAGTCTGCTATCGCGAAATCCACCACTCGCTGTTTCATTTCGATTTTTCTTATTTTTTTTTAACCAGTTCTCGTTTTTGTCAAGTGATATTTATAAAATGTCGTTCTGATTACTTTATGAATTTTCAAACAGAGATTAAGATATTTTCAATTGGTCTGCTGTCGTCAAAGAGAACAATGTTTTCCTATAGACTTGTGCACTTGACTGTCACCCGCAAAGAATATTTCTAAGCATTGAAATCCTGAAGTGCACCTGAGCAACTTAATTAAATTTGCATCCAATATGACATATTCTCGTACGCTCATATCTCCCCCAAATAAGCAACGTTTTGTGCCAGAGTCCGCGATAATGGAAATGCTGGTGTGTTTATTTGTAAGTTTGGAAAAGCCCAAATTTGTCCAGAATTCCTCCAGTCAATATCATCTAGTATACGGACAGTCATGTTCTAATTAGTCGGCACAGCAAAGCGTTTTTAGTTATTTCGCTCTGCTGGAGAAACCTAATCATGTTTTCTGACAGAAATAAAGATATTTTCAATTACATGGTCTGCTATTGTCAAAGAGAACAATGTTTCGTCTAATTGCTACTCTGAAGATTTGTGCACTTGTCACCCGTAACGAACATTTCTATCAGCACTGAACCCGAGCAACTTAATGAAATTTGCATCCTAGACGAAATGTTTTCGTACGTTCATATCTCGATCCTCCATAGAAGCAACGTTTCGTGCAAAATTTCCTAATAATGGAATGTTGGCGTGCTTATTTAATTTTTTAGTTTGGAGATGCCCAAATTTGTCCAAAACTCTTCCAGCAGTTTCCATCCACGGGGCGGCTCCAATTTTATATAAACATGCTGTTATTACTCGGTAAATCAGGAAGAAACCTAAAATATTCCCACATGATGGTCCAAATTCCAAATAATTGACAGAAGAATGTAATTAACTTAATAATGTTGTCGCTGGTGCATGTCGAAGACATCTATTTCAAGCAGAGCAAGTTATTAAATTTGCTTGATCTGCAAGTGGGTCCAAGTGGCAACATCTATTTAGTTCAATCTCTGTTTAATCATTTGATAGCTACAATCTTGGACAAAACTGTTGAAACACTTGGCCAAGTATCCACTAATTTAGGAACCACAAATCACTTTTTCAATCCCCCTCCCCCCATTTCAATGTTGTCAATGCTGTCGCGTTGTGCAAACGAAGCCTGGCGACCCGCAAACCCCATGAGACAACATTGAGTAGGGGGAAAGGGGGATAAAATACTTTTTACGCGCCTGCAAGTCAAGAAACTCGAAAAATGCGCTAAATCTGTTTGTTTCAACTAGTTTTGTCCAAGATTGTAGTAACCCGCTCTCACCAGACGAAACATACACACCACGATTTTGCATGTATTTTCAACTCATTTCTTAACAAATCTAATAAGTTTTCTCACGTATCTCCTCCAAATAGGCAGGTCAGTACGATTTCGATTTTCAAATCTCTCTCAGAGGTCGTAAAACGAAACTAAAATACACCACTCACTGTTTTATTTCAAATTTTCTTGATACTGATCGAGTTTTTTCATCATGTTTTAGTTTTTGGACCTTTTTGTCAAGCTGATTCTGTCCAATGTTTAAAATGTTGCAGTACGTCCGTCGTTTTGTTCTTTTTGAGCTTTCTGACAGAAATAAAGATATTTTCAATTAATTGGTCTTCTGTCGTCAAAGAGAACAATGTTTTCGTAGAGAGTCGGCTTTCGTCTAATTGCCACTCTGAATATTTGTGCACTGGTCACTCGTAACGAACTTTCTAAGCATTGAAATCACTGAACCCGAGCAACGTAATTAATTTTTCATCAGAGATGACATGTTTTCGTACGTTCCCTTATCCTCCATAAAAGAAACGTTTCGTGCAAAATTCCCTGATAATGGAAATGTTGGTGTGTTTGTCCAGTGTTTGTTTGGAGAAGCCCAAATTTGTCCACAATTCTTAGCTTCCAGTTAGTGTCAGTGTCCATCGAGAGGTATTTATTGCTAGGCGTCCCACAGTCTGCCGCCCCCTGTTGTTACTTGGCACAGCAAAGCTTTTAAGTTATTCCGCCCTGTTGGAGAGACATAAACAAAGGCCCTCGTGATGGTCCAAATTTAACACAGAGGAATGCAATTAACTTGATGGTCTTTCAATGATAAACATCTTTCTGAAGCATAAAATTTCATCATAATATTTGCTTGATCTTCAAGTGGCAACATCTCCAGAAGGTGAGTTCAATTTCTGTGTTAATCTCACTTTACTTCAGTGAATTTTACATATTGTGGAATGAACGAATCGAAAATCGCTATCTATATTTGTCGTAAAAAAGGTTTTGGTTGTTCATCGTGGTAACGTACAATAACAACGAAGTATTATCGTTTGTCTCACGATGTAGTCACTTGTGATGTGAATCGCTCGCGACGTTTCGAGTGCATACTGCCAGTCTTCATCAGGTGATGATTCACTCGACCTTATCGCCTGATGAAGACTTGCAGTATGCAGTCGAAACTTCGCGATTCACATCACAAGTGACTACATCATGAGACAAACCAAAATACTTTATGATTAGAGATGGCTATAGAGCAGTTTTCAAACGAGTAACGTAAAACCAAAACCAAAGTAATTACTCTGGCCAATCACAAAGGACACAGATAATCCAGTGAACCAATCAAAACTCGAAGCAATTACATGCAGGCGGCGTAAAGCGCGGGAAAACGCGCAAGAGCAAGTCGCGATTGGTTTTGGTTTTACTTCTGATTGGTTGAGAAATTTGCGCGAGAGTTTTAAACCAATCACTAAGCGTAGTAATACAAAACCAAAGCAAACGCAAATTACTTTCGATAGTCATGTGAAAATTGCTCTATTTTCAATTTTGAATGCTATTATCAAAGGTACGATGAAGACGAAGAAGGAATCATTTCTTAGCAAATCAATGAACCCAAACATCGTAGATTAATTTGTATCCAAGAAGTTTTTCTTTCTTTCTTATCCAGAGTATCTCCTCCAAATATGCAAAGAAGACTTCAATTTTCCATTTTCACTTGGGTGTAACATCGAGTCTGTGGCTTGTAAACAACAAGTGTCTCTAGTAGTTTACCATTCCGAAATCCACTACTCGCTTTTTTATTGCAAATATTATTGATATTGTTTACTTTTTCGTTTTCTTGTCAAGGTGATACTTTTAATGTTTCAAATGTTTGCCAGAATCTCCGTCGTTTTGTTTACCTGTTGCGTTTTCTAACAGAGATAAAGATTTGTCCTATTGTCTGCTTTTATCAAAGAGAACAATCTTTTCTTAGAAAGTCGGCTTTCGTATAATTGCTACTCGAAAGATTTGAGCACATTTAACCCATTCAGTCTAAGCATTGAAATCACTGAGCGCGAGCAACTTAGTTATATTTTCATCGAAGATGAAATGTTTTCAAGGTGATATTTTTAATGTTTCAAATTAATGTTTGCAAGAATATCCGTTGTTTTGTTCACTTTGTGAGTTCTTCCAGCAGAGATAAAGAAATATTCAATTGGTCTGCTTTTGTCTAAGAGAACAATCTAGAAAGTAGGCTTTCGTCTAATTGCTACTCTGAAGATTTGTGCACTTTTCACCCGTAACGAACATTTCTATATAAGCACTGAACCCGAGCAACTTAATTAAATTTCTATCCAAGATGAAATATTTTCGCGCGTTCTCCAAATAAGCAACGTCCGTGCAAAAGTTGCTGATAATGGAATGTTGGTGTGTTTATTTGTTAGTTGGAGAAGCCCTAACGCGTCCCGGCAAAATCCTTCCAGTCAGTATCAGTGCCCAATCAATGCCCAATGTCCCCGGGGCGGCTGTAATTTTATGAAGCTAAAGACATGCTGTTATTACTCGGCACGACCAAGTCAAGTTGTTACGCTTTGCTGGGTAAACCTAAAAGACGCCCACATGATGGTCGACATGAAAGCATTAGATAAATACAATTTATTTGCTAATTTTGTCGCTAGTGCATGTCGAATGAGTCTTTTAATAAAACCATCTTTCGATCACAACAGGTGAATTCTTTGCTAGTGGTTCTAGTGACGACAACAAGGTAAGTCAATCTCTGTTAAGTGTAATTCTCATTTCAGTCGGAAGGAATCATGAAAATCACTTTGCAAGTGGTATGTACGTTTTTATTCAAGTCGAAGGCTTGAATTCTGCGAAGATAATTCCGGCAGTGCACAGAAATGCACTATTTCCGAAAAGATAAGGGGGAGGGGGGGGAGGCGGTCTAAAAATAAATACAATAAAAGAGAAGTAATTTCGCCTTTTTGTACTCTAAAAAGCACCCTGTCAACATCAAACAAAAAACCCGAACTATGCTATGTGGTGAAACTGAAATAGAGAATATCTGAATTTAATCAGAATGCCAGCTTGCACCTAACCAAGACTGCATGTGGTCAAGAAAAACGTCAAAGGAATGTGTTTGACCTGCTGAGTCAGGCCGCGGCCGGGCTTGTGCCATTAAATGGATTTTTTAAGCTTAACTTGATACTTGTAAGCTGCAGAGTCTAAAACTTTGAAACAATCTGTCGAAGATGAGGCACGACAAGACTGAGGTCTTTTACAGCCCACTACTCCGAAATCGACCACTCGCTGTTTCATTTCGATTTTTCTTAACGTTTTTTTTTTTTCATCCATTTTTCGTTTTTGTCATGTGTCAAATGTTTGCCAGTTGTCCGTCGTTCTGTTCACTTTATGAAATTTCTTACAGAGATTAAGATATTCTCAATTAGTCCGCTTTACGGTCAAAGAGAACTATGTTTTCCTATAGACTCTTGCACTTGTCACCCGCAACGAACATTTCTAAGCATTAAAATCACTGCACCTGAGCAACACAATTAAATTTACATCAAGTATGACCTGTTTTCGTACGCTCATATCGCCTCCACGTAAGCAATGCTTTGTGCAAAGGTTTGCGATAATGGAAATGTTGGTGTGTTTATTTGTAAGTTTGGAGAAGCCCAAGTTTGTCCAGAATTCTTCCAGTCAATATCATCCAGTAAATGGACATGTTGTTATTACTCGGCACAGAAAAGTGTTTAAGTTATTTCGCTCTGCTGGAGAGACCTAAAATTGTCCAACATGATGGTCCAAATCGCACAGGGGAATGTAATTAACTTGATAATGTTGTCGCTGGTGCATGTCGAAACGTCTTTTTCAAGCATAACAAGTTACTTAATTTGCTTGATCTTCGAGTGGCAACATCTATTTAGATCAGTTTTTATTTAAAAGAAATGTTATTCTCACTTCAATCATTGGATAGCCAGGAACCGCCCTGTCTGAATTCCTCACCAGACGCAACACCACGATTTTGCATTTATTTTCAACTCAGGGAAGATATTCCATGCCTTCACACATCCAAGCAGAATTCTCACGCTCATATAGATCTCCCCGTCGCTTGGCTCCCTCGAGCTCGCTAAGGACAACAAGTCTTAAATAGCTTACCAAACTGAAATACACCACTCACTGTTTATTTTAAATTTTCTTGATACTGATCGAGTGTTTTCATCATGTTCTAGTTTTTGTGAAAGTTATACTTTCAATGTTTTAAATGTTCACTTCCAGTACGTCCGTCGTTTTGTTTACTTTTTGAGTTTCTGACGGAAATTTAGAACTTTTTAATTAATCTGCTATTGTCAAAGAGAACAGTGTTTTCCTATAGACTTGTGCTTGTGCTTTCGTCTAATTGCTGCTCTGAAGAGTTGTGCACTTGTCTCCCGTAACGAATATATGTTAGCACTGAAATCACTGAGCCCGACCAACTTAATTAAATTTGCATCCAAGACGAAATGTTTTCGTACGTTCATATCTCGATCCTCCATATATAAGCTGTATACTATGTTTCGTGCAAAATTCCCTGATAATGGAATGTTGGTGTGTTTATTTCTTAGTTTGTAGAAGTCCAAATTTCCCCACATCTTCACTGGCACAATAGCCACTAATCGCCCGAATGTGATTAAGTTACGGGAAAAATAATTTTGCCGGGCGATGAGCGGCTCGATTTTTCGGTATCATTTTAATTTCGGGCATACATTTCAACCATTTCTTAAAGCAAGAAATGTTTCCTGCGATCACAATACACGACGGCCATTTTTTTTTCTGCATATATAACAAGAATTTCCTAATCAGATGCCACCTTGCGCGCTTGCTGAAAAATTAACCGAGACCACTGTGCGCCGGCTAGTTTCTTCAAATCGGGATCGCTTCGCATACTGTACCAAACACTTCTTATTACTACATGTACTAATAGTTCTCACTACAGCTGCCCCCGCCTTTATATAATTTTATTTACAGCAATAATCTAATATTAGTGGAGTACATTTGACGCCTTTATAATTATTCGAAGTCCATGAACTACACAATTGGGCGATTTTTATACTGTGCCAAGTACGTCGTGACATTTTCCACTGCGCCGGAATTTCAGAGTTGCGTGACACCGCTCTATCTGTCGCATTCACATGTAAACTAGTGGTAATCATCCGAGTTGATTTATGAGTACGTTCGAGTATTGTTAGGATTGATAAGTTACCAGAAATTACCTAAAAAATACAGGCAGAACGCGTGAACTTTTAATTCATGGTGACTACACGCAAAATTATTACATTCAAAATGAGCTTACAATGATTTCCTCGCCAAAAGCGTAAAATGTCTACGAATAACAAAATATGACACCTTCAAAGAATCGATAAACCAATTTTGATCCTTATTCATCCCACTCTTTGGACCAAATGCTGACAATTTGGAAGCAATATTGTCACTGAAATGAATTACGCTGAATATTGCATGACAATGTTCACGCTTCTATGTTTAGGATGTTTATCTTCATCGTACAATTCAAGCAATTTCCACTGTTTTCACGATGTTCAGCCGCTGATTAAAACTCTACTTCCCTGGATGATATGCCTGTAATACTCTCCATGTCATTTTCGGTATCATTTTAATTTTGGGCACACTTCAGCCATTTCTTGACTTCAAACAAGAAATGTTTCCTGAGATCACAATATGCGACGGCCATTTTTTTTTACCCGATACCACCCTGCGCGCTTGCTGAAAAATTACCCGAGACGACCATGCGCGCCTATTTTCGTCAAATCGACACTACAAACACAATAATTCTTACTTTTTCAACAACATTCTTTGTCCTTGTATGTATACACCCGGGGAGTCCTAGGGTGCCTCCTCGGGTTTTGGCCTCTGGGCCAAAAACCCTGCGGGGGCAACAATTCCTTTGTTTACGCGGGGAGTCCTAGGATGCCTCCCTGCGCCGGGGGACAACAAGTATGGCGTATTGCTGGCTTGCAACTGACGTCACGGCAGCCACAAAGAACAAAGCGTTTTCCTCCGCTGGGAACTAAACTTTTTTATCATGCAAATTCTGCGAAAAAAGTTTTTTATTGTTTTGACCACCAACATGGCTGCCTTGTCACGTGGTTGCAAGCGATCAATTTCAAAGAAACAGTTTCCGAGCTGTTTGCATGATATCGAAAAAGACAAACAATGAAACACCGTATAACGTAGTGCTGCTGCTATACGTGCCACCATATCCCTGGGCATGCATGACTGATAAACCGATAGAATAATACATGGGCGCGCAGAGATATCAAATTTATTTTCGATTGTTCAACTCGATATCCCAAAAGATGAATATTCCAAAGGTCATATCAGGACACATGTGTTTGATACGATATCAGAACACATGTGTTCTGCTACGACATTTCTCAGTGGCCAAAATCCCTATAACAACACTGTAGTTTATATATTTATGTACCAAAGTACGTTCTATTTCTCTTTTAAAATGCAGAAACACAAGATGAACCGTGTGTTACTCATTCTGGTGATTTTTCTGGTACTCGATTGTTGCTGGGCCAGGAAACCTGCAGGTAAGAGAAGGAACATTACGCGAAAGAATGAACAGAGAAAATGTATCTTCTTTGGGAACTAAGTCAGTTGTTAGCGAAGTCATCTATTCAGCATTGACATTTATTTGGCATGGCTATGATTTTTATGCGAAGAGTTAACTTCCTTGCATAATTCTCTTTGCTCGGCTCTGCGATGCCGTTCGCCGTCTGATGTGTTTTCAAACAAACCTTGAAAAGGTGGGATATGTCACTTCAAGGAATTTCAACAGACTGCCACAACCTCAAACTACTCTCTTACCAGAAGTTCGCAAACTTGAAGTCTACATCTCTAGTAATGGGCCTTGGGAAAAATGCTTTCGCGAGCAGTCTATTTTTAGAAAGGCTTTTTTTCAAAACAGTAGCCAATCGCGTTGAAGCATTTGCCGTTCGTAATTAGTTGCAAAACGTGCACGCCATCATTTCTTCTCACTAAACAACGTCATTTTCTCGCGCTCAAGGTTTGTTCTTAAAATATCCTATTCTCGAAAGACGACATGTACATCCGTCCAAATACTTAATGTAGACTTCTAGCTTATAAATTTCTTTTCTTACTAACCCCGAACTTGCCACGTATTTGTTTCTTTCTAAACCCCGCTTGCATTAATCTTTCTGCTTAGTTCATTGATCAGCATGCCTATCTTAATTAATTTACAGATGCAGGCCGCTTCTTTTTGGAAAGGAATCGTGCCACCAGCTTCCAAAATCCGCACAAAAGGCACCCGGACTATTGCAATGATATGGAGCTAACATTTGAAAGTACGGGAGATCTTTTTTGGACTGGCAGCGTAAGTGAGGAATGCTGTAATGAAGGATGCACCACGGAGGAATATGCTGAAAGCACTACATATGTAAGTGCCTCATGTTATATCCTACCTTTAGCCAATTTACTTAATATTCATGGGTTAACATGGATAAAGGAGGGGGACGTTGGGACCTAGTAGAAACACAGGGAGCCCAGGCTCCTGTTATAACAACTCGGTCAAAATGGCGGCGGCAAAATTATAAGGATTTGTATGAAAAATTTTAGGTAAAATTGATATCGAAAGAATATATATTAAACAGCCAGTAAAGTTTACATTTCACGTCACATATTGTCGGTGTTATGTTTATTTACTGTTCTGAAGCATTTACGCATTTTAACCGATATTTTATTTTATTTTTGCACTTACCTATAAAACCGTGCTGCTTTGAAAGTGTGGTCTCTGAACTATCCCCAGGCGAAGTTTTGGAGTGAGTGAAACCAATTAAAGGCAATTTTTGGCTTCCTTTCGTCGTACAATCGAGGATTAGGCGCGTTGCGAGTGTTCTCCCTTGATATATTTATAGGTAAGAGTAAAAATAAATTAAAATATCGGTTAAAATGCGTTAAAATGGTTTAGAACAGTAAATAAACATAACCACGACAATATGTGACGTAAAATGTCAACTTACTGGCTGTTTGGTATATTTTCTTTCGGTAACAATTTTACCTAAAATGTTTCATACAAATCCTTTTAATTTTGCCGCCGCCATTTTGACCGAGTTGTTATAACAAGGAGCCTGGGTTCCCTGTGGTATCCGCAAAACTGCACAAAAGAAAACATCCAAAAACGCAATAAATTTCGATTAGAACCGAAAACCGCACACAAAATCCTAAACATTAAAGTGCCACTCCGACCAAAATTTTCGAATTCGATGTTTTTGCATTTTCTTAATCTATCAGTGGTTCTTACTCACCTGTCCAAACCGTTCTGCTGTCCGAGTGCGGGAAGGCCGTTTTTTTCGACTGTTTTTGTCGAGATTTTTTGGCCGCCATTATTCAAACACGTTCCCGAAGGATCACGAGGTTTGGTCGCGAATTCACCGGATGTGACGTCAAACACCCAACCCGTGAAATGCTTGTTGCTGAATTCTCTACAGATATCGGTGGACCTCTGCAAAATTTCGCTTCGCTACTTCAACCTTTTGAGATTTCAAATGCAGTTCTTCAACCACAGTGAGCTTCATTTTGTTGGGAATTTGATGTGTAGTGCAACAACGTTGTCAGCAGTCAAACCTTCGAGCAGCTGTGATCTCAAATATTGACAGAATCAATGGCTGAGATTTGCTCCCACACGCCGAGCGAACTTCCGTTGCCTGAGTAAGGTTTGTGGTATTCCATTTTTGAACGGAGTTTCCAGAGTTTGATTTTACAACAATTTAGACGAAACAGAGGCCATCTTTCTGTCCACACAAGATAAGCATTGAATTCCAGTGTCTTATTTAGAATACTTTCTAAACTCTGTTTTTGTTTTGGTGCAGGTCGATCATCTTTGACAATGTGATATTTTATTTGTCTTCTCAACCTGATGATCAATTTTTTGTCAGTCTTTACAGAGTTAACTAGGCCTAGGATACTGTGGTTGTTCAGCACATTATTGTTCACACATCATTTTCTCTGAATGACTGATGAATATGATATCTGAGAGTCAGAGTGATGTAACTGAAACTATTTATAGCATACAGTAAAGTTTTAAATACATATTTGTGCATGTGTGCTACCTTTATCTTTTATTGCCTACCTGAGATTTTGGAGCTTGGGAGCAAACAATGTTCAATTTGGCAGCCTCAGTTTACTTTGGTTTCAGTTAGGGCCACCTTTCAAACTGCATACTAATTTTGACAGCCATTTTAATGTTTTATTAATGTTTGGTTTATTTTCATTGCTTGTGATCAGTTTTGCACTCTTAAAATAAGTCAGTGCTATTCCTCCAAACAAATATAACTTCTTTTATTATTAACTTCCAGTTCTATTGACTGAGAACCTGATCATGATAATGATGGTAAGTACCCAAAGCAGACTCAATTTTCGGAGACATCGCTAGCAAAAGACTCCCTCAAAATCTCGTCAAAACGATAACGATAGCATAGTTAGTCTCCTCTATTAACTATGACGATAGTAAACAGACAATAATAAGACTGGAACTTCGTATGAAGATGATCTATCAGGCACTTCAATCTTTCTGCGTAGTCCCAATCCGTGCACCATGACGAATGCTTTCGAAAGTATTGGCAAAAAAAAAAAATAGCACAAAACCAATAAAACACACTACGTACCATTTTCTAAAATTAGTGTCAATCAATCAATCAATCAATAACTTTATTAAAGTGTCGATGCAGTCTAGCTGAGGGTCGAAACCCTCTACTAATAGGGGACACATAAAATTAATAACAAATTATAAAAGTTAAAAACCTAGATTTGATATTTATAATATATATTTATAATAAAAAGTGTGCCGAAGTGGATCAAAAAGGCTGGGTATAATTGTGAAGTTGGACCATCAAAAGTATCAGAAAGTATGTAGCCTGGACTGTAGCTTCTGATCGCTTCTAATTGTCTTCAGTAATCCGCGGCTTCTTAATCGTTCGTAATACACGATCATTGTACGATTGAAGGCCTACCTTTTCTCGGTTTGTTGGAGAAAAATTTGACTAGGAAGGCAAGAATTCCACCGCAGAATGGCCAAACATTTCCGAGTAAAATCTCGACAAAAACCCACAAAAACAAACTAAAACATCGCAAAGGACAGGTCACGTGTTGGGTGTTTGACGCCACAAGCGGACCTGCCCCTGTGAAATATGCGGGCTCAGCTGGAACCAGTTTCGAGTAATGGCGGACGGAAACTGCAGTTTTCGAAGCTCAAAATCTCGATGAAGGAAGGCTTATTATTTTTTTGTTTCTGGGTAAAAGCACATTACAGTCACCGGTAAGTTATTCTGTAACAAAAAAATTCCGAAAAAAAATGTGAAATTTCGTCGGAGTGGCACTTTAAGAGGGACTTTCACGAAAAAGCGACCGTTCAGTTGCAGGAGTTGGATAATCAATTTCTTTCATTTTTTGCCTTTTAATAGCTTTTAGGTACATAAGAAACCTGATGTAGTTTGCATCCCCAAAAATTTGTTTAATATCGAAAAAAAAGGAGAAACGGTTTTCGTGGTCGGAGTCTCAAAATGACCCAACTTTTAACCCAAAATTCGCTATCGTTAACTCTCCGAGCGTTCGCAAACAGAACCGCACGGAGAAGTTTGGACGCTTTCTATCAACAGAAAAACTCTTATTCTTTCAATGGAATATTATTTGAAGGCTTTAGCGAGACCTGTCATGTCGAACTAAAATAATTTAAAAACGAGGAATTGGTTTTCCTGATAACTAAAACTTGAATTTAATAGCAATTTCCAACGGCATTATTTAATATGAGGTATTCCTCCAAATTTTCTAAATCCACGTTTAAACACACACATATATATTTATCCAAAACATACCTGAGAATTGGCTTGGGTTATCGTTGGACATCTCTCTAAAAGAGAGTGACTAATGTGCGAGCCTGCGAGCAGGACCCACGAGCCGCGAGCCTCTTTTTGCGAGTCAAAGTTGGTTTTTATTTTTCCACGATAAACAACCCTGCTGAGGAAAAGGAAGTCGCCTAATCACACGTACATCGTGCAATCTACCGCGAAGATTGCGTGACTCACTAATCGCTTCACGGCGATCATAAAGATGACAGCGTCCATATCAGGTAGCCTGCGTCGCAGACAGTCTAAACCGCCGGTATAGGATTATGTGACACGTCCGGCTGCAACGCAGTCTAATAAAGCTGGAAACTGATGCAATAAATAAAGGTGAGAAGCAATGTGCTTGTCAAAAAATATTAGATATATATATATAGATATAGCCAGAACAAACAAAATTGAGTTCGTGATACAGTCGAGAGAGCATTCGAAAAGCATGGCAAAAGTGTGATTCGCTTTTAGGCTTGATTAAATCTATTTTATAGGGTCTTATAGGCGATTTAAATCTTGAAATGGTCCGGCTATTTGTAGGAACGATGTTTTACATGTAACAAATTCCACAAAAGCGTGACGAAAGTTCACTCGCAAGAACTCGGCATGGCAAAAGCGATTGTTGACTTTTTTATCTACGCCGTCACTGCCGTCACTGCTCCTTCAAGGTGTATTATCCTTACATGTAAAACAAAAGGAACTTTGCAGAGTTTTGGACTGAGAGCAGTAAAACATCATCGCGACTATAAACGTGCATATTGTTTACAGACGGGTGCTTCACCAAAAGATAACCCTCAACGACAGAAAGATCTCGGCTCACAGTTGAGCATGTTACAAGGCCATCTTTTCTGAATGTATAAATAAAGACCACAGTAGGGCATTTTATCCTTTTTGGGATTATTTGGTGGTACTTTTTTGTGGCTCGCAAAAGAGGCTCGCGGCTCGCAAAAAGGGGCTCGAAGACTCGCAGAATGCCCCCCCCCCCCCCCCCCCCTCCTCCTCTAAAATGACATCAAAGTTCGGCAATTTTTCATAGTGGCGCCCGTTAACTAATGCAGGCTAACCAAAATGCTTTTTAGGCTAACCAGAGTGTTAGTTAGGCTAACCAGAGTGCTCTTTAGGCTAACCCGAGTGTTGTTTAGTATTACATGGTATAATATGTCATCAGCTGTCTCACATGGTCTGAGGCTATGCCATGAAGTGATTTCCTTGGTCTACGACCGTTTTGTGACTGAGCGTGACATAACATGTGGCATCATAAGTGGCATCATATTGTGACGTCCCTGAGTCTGCGCAGTAGCGATGTCAGTCAGGGAGTCGGTAGTAACGCAACTGCATATCTTGCATATTTTCGATGGCTGCAAACAATATCTGAAGGAAGAAATCGATCGTTCTGGAGTTCTGATACTCACTTTTTTAAAAAGAAAACGACTATGATGAACGATAAACGCTAAGAAAGAAGAAGCAAGAGGGTATTTCGCTCAAGTAAGAGTTGCATTTTTGCATTTCGGAACGAAGAAATGTCAAGCCGTTAGATAAGTCATTTTGGTGCGGTTTCACAACATTTGTCTAACTTCGATGCATTGATAAAGAGGCACCTTTCAACAACCCAAGCTAATTACCGGTATGTTTTAGAAAAATATATATAGGTGTGTTTAAACGAGGATTGAGAAATTTTGCAGTTATACCACATGTTGAATAATGCAGTTTTGCATTATTTCAGTTGAACGAGTCTCGCTAAAGCCCTGAAATTATCTTCTAGTGAAAGAGAAAGGGTTTTTCTGTTGATAGGAAATGTCGAAACTTCTCTGATTTTTTCTCCATTTTGTAATAATAATAATAATAATAATAATAATAATCAACTTTATTTTTCGAGGGTGACACTTAACAGTAAACACTGATGAACTCGTGGCCCTCTAAACAAATTCAAAATAAACGTATATATACATATAAATAGTGAAGGAATAAAAACTAATCTACAAACGATTTAAAATGTAATTTATCTAAGTGTTTATAATAGCTAATTTGGGACTTCAAATTTTGCAAATTTTTGGCTCCGGCCGCGCAAATCAATTTTCTTATTTTTCTCAAAATAAAAGGGCCTTTGACGAAAACAAACTACACAAAATTTGTTTTGTACCTAATAGCTATAAATGGACGACAAAATCAAAGAAATCGATTTTTCAATTTCTGTCACGAAATCAAGATTTCGCTCGCTTTTTTCCCGAAAGTTCCTCTTAACCCATAAAATCGAGAAAATCACGGCGGCAAAGGAAACTCTGCAAATTGATGGTTCCGGTTATGTAAGTCATTTTCAAGCCGTTTTTGTGTAAGAATTGTGTGGCAGTTTGTGATTTGGGAAGTGGTGCACGCTAACTTAAAATAAGCTGTAGCTTACAATGTTCGTCTCGCTTTCATATGCATGTACTCGACCCAAACTCTTCCGCGTGCTCCGCCATTTATGAATAAGGTGTATATTATTGTTCTATATTTATTATCATCAAAATATCAATTTTACATCAAAATTCCAATTATCAAACTAAAGATATCTATGTAAGATATTCTGATAATCCGCAATATTGCACCTCAGAACTTAGTGGAAATTATGCATAATGTATCTGATGCTGATTATTACAGCAAGAAGACGGGAGAGAAAGTTTCTTCCAACAGTGCTGCTGATTCTGAGGTCGGAAGGTGAGTGCTGTTACCGCTTGTACCTCACACGTCAATCAGAACTTAAATAGATTCATATTTTTAAGCGTCGTGTTAAAATTTCATTTCCTAGATTAATCTGGAGAAAAAAACATACAAACGTTTACCCAAAGCAGTCTTCAGTGATTAAGCTTAGTTGAATTGTTTGCCTTGTGCCATCAATACACAACTGATTCCGACTACACTGACCAGTCAAAGATCCTTGGAAAGATTCTTGTTCGGAGCACAAAACTTCCTGTATGACAGAGATCCTGAAGTTATGAACTGGTTAGGATGTTTATTGAATAATGGTAAGGAATTTCAAAAACCAACCATCGTTTGCTCATCATTTGTGCTGATTTGTATTTCGGTTTGGTTTTATTGTTTTCCGTTGATGAGAGACTGGAACTGAGAAACCATGCGAATGGTAAGGAAATTTCCCACACTCTGTCTGTTCCGATCAGAATAAGAGGAGTACCTCTAAGGGAAGTCAGCAATTTCTAAACGGATTTTCCGGAAAATTACTGTTCCATTTGAAGTTCAACCGAAATTTCAGGAATTTTTGGCTTAATGTGGGCACCCCCTGTATACGAAGCATTAAACATTTCAAATAACGATGTCGTTATTGTTGGACTGATAAACT
This sequence comes from Meandrina meandrites, assembly GCA_963693305.1. Classification (NCBI taxonomy): domain Eukaryota; kingdom Metazoa; phylum Cnidaria; class Anthozoa; order Scleractinia; family Meandrinidae; genus Meandrina; species Meandrina meandrites. The sequence continues at coordinate 5,785,890 of OY855908.1, read as the reverse complement.
GTTCTTATCAGATCGTTGATATTCATGCTACCTTTGGTGTTTTTAGAACGAGGAATATCATCGTATTTATGTCATCTTTCACATTACCTTTCGTGTTTTTTGAACGAGGAATATACATGTATTGTAATGGAATCTGCCACGTAGTATGCTGTTGTTTTTTTCGGATCGATAAAATGTTCTTGTCGGATCAAGGTTCCGGTTTTCTTTTCCTTTCCTTTTCATTGATCGAGAGACAATACGTGTCACCTACAGGGTCACTACTTACAAATAATCATATGAAATTTTACAGTACATTGACCGTTTTTTTTTTCATGATCATCATCAACACGGTGCAACGACGCCATTAGTGATGGTATTTTCTTTTCTTGCAGGAAAACTTCGCAGAACAAGAGAGAAGAAAGCAACAGCTCTAGTTGTTTTAGTTGTATGTTTCTCAGTTAGTAATATCTGTTGCACATTTTGAATAAACACATATTCAGTGCTGAAATGAACTGATTGAGTTAAATATTGGACAGCACAAAATTATTCCAGGATCTCTGCGTGCTCCCAGTTTCGTTGTCCCGTTTATTTCCAGCATGCCATATAGTACAACAGAACTGCCTTGCTGAAGTGGTATGAGCCCACAGCCGCGGGTAGCTGCCATCCCCCCCCCCCCCCTCTCCATCCCCCGCCAACTAGAACGGTGTTCCCCTTTGAGCCGAATAAAAAATGCTACTCTTTTAGGCTCCTCCAGAAGCGCTTCATACAGAATCGCTCTTAGTATATTCTCCACGCGTACGAGAAAGTTGACAAACAAAATATAGTGTTACGTACGAGGAAACCCCCACAAGTCGGCGGAGAGACAACAGCTTTGACCCAGTGAAACCGGGGGGGGGGGGGGGGGGGGTTAACTGAGATACCCTTTTTGAAAGCTATCAACTTCTCAGAGATGTCTTGCTGAGCGCCTCGATTACGAAACAGCAACACTCATTACAGCTCAGTTTACTTTCAGTTTTATTAACTCCCAACTATAAATAAAATCAAGAGATTTTAAACCTGATTTCGGGTGACTTTTATTGTTTAATAATTGACTTCATAAAAGTCTCCAGAAAACAAAACTGCAGATGTTGTACACTCAAAAGCACGATGGCGATATAAAACCTCCTCGGAGACTTGGCGCTCCCGTCTCATTATCAAAATTTAGTTACAAAATTTCTCTGGAGCAGTTTCACAGCCACCTTAAATTTCCGAAAATTTAAGAGACGGTCTCTGTAAAAGCGGCCTGGTCGGTCTGGCTTGAAAAATAGATTTCGCTTATTTCTTGTGTGTTGCAAGACTTTCATGTACTTATACTAGAACCACATTCCGCTTGACCAGATCACTTATTTTTTTCGAGTTTTTAAGGATTTTCGGTTCACCCGAACGAGCGCTCGTAACGACCAATGTCAGGGCTTAAACTTACCACAACTTTCAAGATAAACTAAACAAAAACGAATAACTTCTGTACCAAACAAACACCACAGCTAGTTATATTATGTCTTTTTGATTTATCACACCGACTTTCATGAACATTGAGTTCGAATCAATTCAGCAGCAACACATTAATGATACTCCTATCACACACCTTGATGAAACACGCGAAAACGGATCAGATTCAAACCTTATTTTTGAAAAAGTGAGGCGGTCTATTTGAAATAAACCAACGCAGCCGAAAAATAGATACAAAGAAAAAATGTGACTACAAAAAGAAACCTTGCGGTAAGGTCTTATTGAAATATTTATAGCTTTGCAAACTTGCCAAATTTCGACGATCTTCATGTTTGCCGCCATTTTGAGGTACTCGTCAGGACGAGGCGTTTCATCAACTTGCCTCGCAGACGTATCTAAAACCATCAGAAATAAAGAAAATGCATTACAGTTCAAATGAAAGAGTTAAAATCGTGTTTTTAAACGGAAACTAGACTTACATTTCAATCATTTCTGGAGATGAAAGATAGGTCATCATTGTTCGAATCTCATTCGATGATTCCACAAGAAATAACAGTATTTGACACGCAAACGTCGACTCGATGTAGCGTTTGAATCAGGTACTACCGGCACTAGTATTAAAGAGCTATTTATGGTTTTCTCCGACAAAACAGGATGATGATAGATCGGTAACTTATGGCCAATGGCGCTTTTACGCTTATGATCGCTGCAATGTACTTGTAAAATATCCTTACGTTTTATTTGTAAATCATCAAACAAGATGCTTTCCTCACCTGTGAAAATGACCGAGACTTCCCCACATCAGTTCCATATTTGCTGGTGGCCACACAAGTGTAGTTGCCCTCCTCATGTAGTCTTATCGTCGCAGTGTATGTTGTGTTAACTAGTACTGTTGGGTCCCTTATCATTCTTGTGTATATAGGACGAGTTTCAGTTGCTGAACACGACAGTTTGTAGCCAGGCAATACTCGGAAAACTGATGCTGATAGCTTTACCTTAGGTGAAACTAAATATTAAACAACAATAATATTTTAATTAGCTAATAGTAAGAGCAGCTTTTGATTGAGTATCTTAAAACCAAAACCAAACTAATCCCCTTTGGTAATCACAAAAGAAACAAACAATCTAATGATCCCGTGAAAACCCGATGAAAATAGAAGCCCGTGCGCAAGCGGCAGCGAGCGGGTCACGATTGGTTTTGTTCTTCTGACTGGATTAGTTTAAGCAGTTACTGAATGGAGAAATGCAGAACCACGCAAAGCAAACGCAAATTACTTTTGTCATTTAATCTGGCTGAATTGAAATCCCTCTGATGTGGTCTCAGTAACCAGGGAACACGTTCAATTTCACTTGAGAAACAGGGGAACAAAGGCACAATATTTTAAGCTTAAAGGACAAGGGAATGTAAAAGAGTTTTGCTTGAATTGCAGTAGCCACCGACAACATCGTAAGGAAATGATTGTGTTCTCTTGCCAATTACTGCGGAAATTTATCCTAATAAAGAAAGATTAATGAAAGATTTAATAGCCATAGCGTACACAAAATCGCGTCTTTCGCCAAATCGGCAGCAAAAAGGACGCTCGCCAGAAATGGAGAAAAATCGGAAACGATCAATAAATTCAATACCTTTTTCAGTGTTTCATCTTATGATCGATTGCTCTATCTCATGTGAAATCTGTCTGATAATGTAGTGGACGTGGTTCATAGCTAGCGGCTGACTAGTATCCAGGGAGACCTGAATTCGCAATTTAAAAAAATCACATGTACTCACCTGGTAGATTCGAAGCCTGGGCGCTATTCATATTCCACATAAAGACGAATATGAAGGAAATAATTTTCACGATGCAAGACAATTTCCTGTCCATGATCACTCAAGCGTTCAACTTACGCTCAAAATAGGCCGTTTTCATTCTTCGGAAGCTGTTCCGGTGCAGAGTTTCCTTTCTCATGTTCGTTTATATAAATAAGAAACATATTAAAAGCGTTTAAAGTTTGTTTTTGCTTTTTAAACCTTAAAATCAAACCCTCGGAAGAAATAGCTCAACTGAAACAGCTTGCAAGGAGACATCAGCGAATAGTGATATTTGTATTTTCGTATGACTTTTAATGCAACCGAATTCTGCCTTCTTAAACAAAGAATGAAACTGTCTATATACATTTATTTGGTACAATCATTACATATGTCAAAACTAAGGTTTAAAGTACCTCAATGTTTTCTATAGTCTGCGTTTATCTTGAATGTGTCCGAAGTTGAAATAGTTTCAAGTTAACTTCAAAAGTTCAAACAGTTCCAGCTGTTTACTGCGGGTGACCTGCACCATTTGCAAAAACGTTTTCAGCATAACTGGCCAAACGAACCATTAGACAAACAACATAAACAATGACCCTAGCCCCAAGAGCAAATAGGTGCAGGTCTATAACAAGAAATAAAATGGAGCGACTGCTTAATAAATCGAAGTTGAAAGCTTTTACCGATGCAACATGGTGCAAATAGAGACACTGCACCATTTTGTGAGAACTTTATTTTCGGTGCTAATAGTATTTAATCTTTTTCTGTTACAATGGTAGAACAAAATATTTACACTATTATCGATCACTGAATGTGTGCTGTAGATTAGGGGCTGCTGTACTAAAACGACCTTGGCCTCTTGACCTTAATTGATCTGTTGCTCATTGCAATTTCGCTGCAAATGATTTTATTTATAGACTGCAAGGAACAAATTTATAGGCTATCCTATGGAGAACTAAAAGCAATCAAGTCTCTGCATGTGTTTTGATTGTTCTGGAAAGAGCTCATTAAGAGAAAATCAAATACCTCTGATAAATGCTGACAAAGTTTGAATTTATATGGAACATTCTCATCAAGGAACGTTTGATTTGTGGGGGGAAATGATATATGGTAGTTAGTTATGTGGCCTACCCGCCATGCTCAGTCTTCTATTGCTCAGTGTCTGAACGGTGAGTGCAAGGTGTTTGACTCCTGCTGGGAAAACTTGGAAGTCATTTCTAAGGATGGCTGAATGTCACACTGTCTAATTACGTACCATCTTTCCTACATAAGTTTAGATACGGTTGATTCCGACAGGAAAATAAATTGTATTAAATTAAATGTGTTCGCTTTCAGTGGTTTTTCTGTTGATAACGAAACTGATGAAGCCAATTATAAAACAATAAACAATCAAAAACACTGTATGTAACATGGCATATTTCGAACAACTTGTTCATCATCAGAGAGGTCAACTCTCTGATGATGAACAAGTTGTTCGAAATATGCCATGTTACATACAATGTGTATGGTCTATACATCTGGTCCGATGAGCACAGTATGTCTCGACGATCAACAGGAGTAATTCCCAGTCCGAGAGGCCTGGGAGCAAATGTCTGGTAATCGATGTTCCTTTGTAGCTAATATTCGAGTCACTCCACTGTGGTTGCCTCGGTAGCTCAGTGGTTAGAGCACCTTTCATGAAATCGGGGTGTCGTGGGTTCGAATCCCGCTCGGGGCATTTGATTTTTTCCGGCATTTGTTCTGTTTAGATAGATCTGAGGCATATCAGAGTTGACCTCTCTGATGATGAACAATCAAAAACACTAATTATGACAAAGAAATGAAGAGTGCCGGATGAGTAACTCTATTGTTAAATCTGCCGATGGTTCTCTTCTTTTTAATTATTTATAAATTCCTATTCATTTTCAGGCTAAATATAAGATTAAATTACTATGTAATATTCAGTATATCATAAACATGGACTGGCCATGACTGTTTCAGAACTTTCTAGAACGGAGTGAGGCCCTGTGTTGTCAACACAGGGCGCAAACAATAGAGACTAATTATAACGTATGAGAGTAAAGTAACGAAGTGAAAAGGTTAAATGAATATTTGACCTGTTTTCCTCTGTTTGTTTGTTCAAATTGAGGGACGTATAATTGTAGGTCCCGCACCAGTGTATTGAATCCTCTCTCCCTTCCTGACCCAAGGGACAGGGTGGAGAACTAACGGGGCCATCCTGGAATTTCCCGCATATTTAACAGGGCCAGATGCTGATGATCCTTCCCTTATCCGTGAAATCAATACAGATAACTTTTTGCCACTTTCACGACCGATTTCAGTTTCAAATAACAAGTGCATTGCTACTTTCTCTTTCTTGTTACGATAAATCGCCGCAATAACTGTAGATAAAATTTATGTTGGTATGGCAACAAAATATGATCATTTCCTTGCAGCATATTCATTCATGTCAGTGGTCACTATGACACTGCTACAGTGTTCCTGCTTCCCACAAATTTTGCTTAGTACCTTGTAACCCCGGGTGAATTCATAACTCATAGCCATACTCCAGTTCAATGACCACTGGAAATACTTGTATGACAACATAAGTGCACAAACAATGTTACGCGATCACTTCCTTCTTACGTCTTTTATTTCAACTTTGTTTGCCCCCCCCCCCCCCCCCCCTCCCCTTCACAACGTTTTGTTTCTGTGTTCCCAAAATCTATTTCATGTTTACATGTTCCACAGATGAAATTGGTCATGTTTCATTGTTCACTTAAACCCCTGGGAGACCCTGTGGAATATCAAAATTAAAATCCGTTTGATTTTGTTTTCAACAACCGAAAAATGGCGAATTATCTAGGATTCATAGGGATTCTTTTAATTGATATAATTTGCAGAATTTCACTTTTGCCCCACCGGTAGCTGTTATCACTGCTTTCACCTGCTCTGTTATAATCTGAGCAATCCAGTGAGATTTTGAAAAAATTATCGCGCGCAGCGTAGCAAGTGCTTTAGGCAAGCAGCCACTCTACAGCAACATGAAAGAATACACACAGGAGAGAAGCCATTTACGTGCAAACGGTGTGGAAGCAGGAGGTCTCCAGTAACATAAGCAAACACACATAGAAGAGACCGGAGCAGTTTATCTGCAAACAGTGCGGCGAGTGTTTCAGAACACAAGGAGATCTACAGGAACATAACCGAATACACACAGGAAGGATCGAGGCAGTTGAAGTGCAGACAATATGTGGCAAGTGTTTCAACGTAGCAGGAAATCTACAGGAACATCAAAAATTGCACACAGTAGAGAAGCCGTGTACGTACAAAAAGGGGGCAAGTGTTTCATAGAGGAAAATCTTCAGCAACATAAAGAAACACACACAGAAGAGAAACCATTTACATGCAAACAGTGTGGAAAGTGTTTAAGCCGAGAAGAAATTCTGCAGCAACATAAACGAATACACAAACGAAGGAAGCCATATTCGCAGAATCCCTATGAATCCTAGATGATTCGCCATTTTTTGGTTCTTGAATACAAAATCTAACGGATTTTTTACTTGACGCAGCTGTGGAATTTATCAGGAAGAATAAAGTAGTCGTGCTGTTCTTGTTGAAAAGTATGATAATCATATGAAACATGGTGAAATTTGGCATCCATAATCGCACATAGTGAATATACCGCATTCAAAAGAAGCTGTTGTATTTTCTCACTGAGATTCTTACGAGATTTCAGATCTTTAATTGACTCGACCTGTTTCCAAGCTTTAAGCCTTCTTACTTACCAAAACGGTCAAGAAACACGCAGCCACACCCTGGGGGTTAATCAAAAATATTTGTATACCAGGAGGTTCCACCCAAAGGTCCAAACTCTTCTTTTCTATAGCACTTTTTAAAGAAACGATTGCACCTTTATATAACTTCGATAGTAAATGGTACCCTTTCACATATCTAGAGTACGGATAATACATCGTTTCTCTAAATGTTTCCCTTGATTAGCCAACGTTGTTCCCAGAATAGCACCTTAAATAGTAGAGTGAACCAATCATTCGGTGTGTCCACTTTTCGAGACTTGAGATCGTGAAATGCCTAATTTCATATACCTCCAGGCTAAAAAGGCGGAGCCCCCACGTATTGCTGAATTTCTCTATGAGAAGCTACACGTAACTAAATCTTCTGAAACATGTCGACATAGAACACTTAAGTTGGAATGGCAGACGTTTGTGCCATCTTCAATAAATAAATGTTTTCCGAGAAGATGCTATTTTAAAACAGGCCTGTCTTTGATTGACTGGTTGGCTGTAATTCTACAACTGCCTTAAAATTACTTGTTTAATCGAAGTAACCATGAAAGTTTCAGATTCCTCTTACTTATAAAATTGTTCATTTTCCTCATCTACGAGTCCAGAAAAGACGCCTAAAAAAACTTCCATGAAATAAACATCACTAGTACTAATACTAGTGATTTCTAACAAACTGTTACAGTAACTGCTTGGTTCTATGCTCCGCTTATGCGAGTTTCTTTGGCAGGACGCATACTAAAGTTTTTTGTAGTCTTCAGTTTCTAGCTCCTTTTCCAACGCTATTACTTTCACTCTTGTTATTGGCACAAGAACTGTTAGCTGGAATGGAGTGCTGCAACCTAGAAGAGAGATGAAAATACAATATGACCTTCAGTGATAACAATAAACATCAAGAAACACAAAATTTCAAGCTTGATTTTGAATTGTACTGATGAACGTTTAGCCATTGAGGCACCTGAACAAATGCTTTGATGAGGATACTTTTGAAGTAAATCATTTTGTTCTTTTTCTTGCTACGTCGACTTTATTTTTGTCTGTTGGGAGGACTTATTCCTCTAACAAAACGCAAGCTTCGGAAAAGTTCTTTGGAATAACAAAAGTGCGTGTACCGTAAATGCAAGTGTCCTCAGAAATTTTATCGCAATCGGTAGTTTTAAAGATTATGAACTGGAGACTTGTTTGGACAATGTACTTACAGTAATTTCTTATGTGACTCGGTCGGAAGCTCCTGGGCAACGAAATGATCTTTTGAGCACAGCTCAGTTTGTGTCCCCCGATGATGCCTTGTGACACTGTATTCATAATCTTTGTAGTATTCATCTTCTTTCTTCACTGTCTCCACACCATCTTGTCTATCTCCCTCAAGAGCGAAATCAAGTGCTGCACCAGACAGTCCGTTGGGATTATCCACGTGCCCGGTTTGCAGCTGGGTTTTATGTAGGCTTGTTTCCACTAAGTTGTGTATTTCTCCCTGCAAATCGTTGAGAGGCAGAAGCAAATCCACACAGCATGAAAAGGACCAATGTGGATTTTTGTACCATTCCTTGAAGTAGTGATATAGGAACACTACGTACTGAACTAAAATGAATAAGAAAATAATAATAAGCTCGTACAGGTGTGTCTGATTAATGAAAATATTAACTCAAAGTAAACTGAGTTTTTAACGTTTTCGTTCAAAACTCATAATACTTGTGTTTTGGCGTGTTTTACATTTCCGAGCCTTGCTGCTTTCGCGAGGTTTCATTTCGTGATGCATATTTACAGTATACAAAGTTTCCGCAAAAGTTGCACTTCATTGTGGAATGGTAAAATTGCTAATGATTATGTTTGAAACCCATTAATGTAATTAGAGAAGATCTGAGATGGAATTGAGAGAAATTGCCTACTACTACTACTACTACTACTACTACTACTACTACTACTACTACTACTACTACTACTACTACTACTACTACTACTACTACTACTACTACTACTACTACTACTACTACTACTACTTCTTCTACTACTACTACTACTACTACTACTACTACTACTACTACTACTACTACTACTACTACTACTACTACTACTACTACTACTACTACTACTACTACTACTACTACTACTACTACTACTACTACTACTACTATTATTATTATTATAACTTTTATAATTATGTGATTTAGAAATCAATTTGAGCACTTGAACAATTTTTCTTGTTTTCAAAACTATATTCGCTTATAATCACATTGCCATGGTTTAACTCCACAGTGCTTCTTTCCGCCAAGTTGTGTAAATAAATTCCGGATAGCAGTTGCTGCGAAGAGACTTAAAAATAATGGGAAGCCCGGGAACCTGCGGCAAGCTTTGAAATTGAGCACTTTCATGGGCTAAAGTTAATGGGAGAAATAAAGACCCAGGTTAGGTTAAGTCCGTCAGCTCATAATGCAACTGCCCCACAACTGCATGAAAAAAATACTAGTTTTTTGTGTTGTGAAGCGTAAAGGAAAATTGCTTCCCTTCTTGGAAGGAATGCTTGTTTCTATTTGACATCGTTCAAAAAATTTATAATTCTCCTTGGAAATATTTTTTAGACGGTGGTTACCATCTCGAAATACAAGTCAATAATACCTAATCCAGGCCCAAGCGATGATATAGTAAGAGCGGGTGAAAGAGATTAATGCTAAAGTAATAAGGTAAACATAACGTAACATGGCAACCAGTTACATTACTTTACTACGACCGTTTATACAGTAGCTATAAATTGTGGCGTTCTTCGTTTAGAAGTTGAATATTCAGTAGGCCTTTTGCATTGCACGACCCGGTCATTGGTAGAAAAATCAGCCATGCTGGGCTTCAAGTTGTGTAGTGGGTCATCCAACAAGGCTGATTTTGTATCATGTGACCGAGTCATGCAAAGGGCATGAAGGCCGGTAAACCAATATTAATATTAAAGAGGTATAATTTTCCTATAAGAATCTACGTGAACTGTTACTCAAATATACATCTCCACCACATTGCCAAAGAATAAGCATTGGAAAGGTGCAAATAAAATTTTTGTATAGCACTGATGTCTTACCAACAAGTAAGCTAATCACTGATGTATTTGCTCCAAATATCAGTACTTTGAATAAGACGGTATCCGTGTACGCGTCACCCGAGGCTGATATGTTCTCTGCAGGAATTCTACTGACAGCACCAACACCCAGGTTTACCACAGTAACGGCAAGGGATGTTGCCATAAGTCTGTTTTCAGTCACGTCTTTTATGGGTTTGATCCAGGAAAAGGTCATTCCATACATCCCGGCGATGACCCATGCCAAGCCAATGTAGGACCTGCTCTCTTGTCCCACAAGAATCATACCAGATGTGAGGATCACTTTACGAGACATTTCAACTAATTCCCAATACCACGAACGATGGTTATAATTTTCAAATAGAAAGCTCAATCCTGAGAAAATTTCCAGGCCATAACCTGTAGTCTGCAATGTGTTGTCATCTGATGCAAAAGATAATACTCTTCTTTGTCTCCAAAGGGCGATGAACGACATGGTCGGCATGGCAACGATATAGGCAGCAGAGATGTACGCCAAGATAAGCCAATGATTGTACTTTGTACCATGGCACTGTATGCTGTAATCTGCTTTCACGTAGCTGTAACAAAACTCTTCTTTTTTATCTCGGCAAAGTGTCTGGCATGCAAGTGGAAGAACATTGGCTGTCTTGGCACAGGTCCCCAGGTAGGTAACGTATAAGAAGAAAAATAAATTCCTCAACACAATCTCTTTTGTCTGCGAGATTTCTCTTGACTTCTCATCACCCTGCATTCTTTTACTTCGTGAGATTATTACTTTGCTTACTGTGTAGGCGATAACAGAAACGACAGTAGCAGCGACATTTATTGACATCATCGCAAGCAAACTTCCAAAGGCATTCACGCGAAATTGAGAGAAAAGACAGTTAATGGGTGCAATCTGAAGTACATCAATCTGAAGTATTTCTGAATATTTGCCGATAGCTTCCAAGGATTCTGGCCATTTTATATATGAGAATGTCTGCAGTAATCCATTAGTGACCTGGTAAAAGCCAATTATGATTTTTAGTTTGGACAAACACATGTCTATCAGAGGGCGGCGTTTCCCCCTTTTATTTTGTCTTTTGTTCATCCACACCAGAATAACAACGATTACCAGAACAGTGGCCGCAATGATCGACAACTGCCCCACCAGCCGACTCTTTGATGGACATCGTGCGCATGTTTGCAATTGTTTATAGTATCCTGAACTGCACACTGCACAGAGTGGGCCTTCGTATCCATTTTCACATGGGGAATCTAAACCACCCTTGCAAGACTCTTCTCTTGGACACTTGTAAGGCGTTGGTATCGGAAACGGGAATTGTACGCTTGAAGTATCTAACGCTGGTGAAGAAGTCACGAGATTCACAATGAAATTTCTGTAGCGTTCATTGTGTGTCTCATTTCGCCATTCCCACCAATAACCAGATTTTAAAGAAGCATAATCATCTCTGCATTTCATTCCTTGCATGCATTTGTAACATTTCTCAAACATATGAGTTCGATAAAATACTTCCAAACATTTGCAAGCCCGGTATCCAGCGAAGAACTCAGTTTCTGTTCCTGTTGATTATTTAATAAGAATTGCAAGTTTTTTGTTTGTTTGTTTTTCTTAGAGATGAATAGTCTTAAAAGTATATACCGTAGTCAGCCTCCGCCATTTTCGATGCAATCGATATAGGTCTAATTTTGGGGCTGTTGCTGGGCGCTGTTACTTTCTTTACGATTTGAGGCTGAAAATGTTCTTAAGACGTTCTTAAGTTACTAGTTGTAAGTCTAAGGGCTTCTTCATATGAGCCCGGTAAGCGGGCTGGCTCGGTTAGATGAATTATGTCGTCTCTTCATATGGGATATTTCAGGCTGTTCACCGGGAGGAACTTCAAGAAACAAAACAAAAATGGCGCCACATAAACAAGTATCGTTCGCGACTATCATAGCTTTGTTGACTCTTTTAGCCAATGAAATTTGTAAATTCGCTAGTTCCCAGTCCTTGTGATACACGGCCATATGATAATAACACTTAATAACAATCACATGGAAAGCTTCACTGTTACCTTCAGGGCAAGACTTGCAATCTTGTTTTCGCGTTCCTGGTGTTTTGTCAAAAGCAACAAAAGAACCGTTGGGGCATCTTTTGCAGCTTCTGGCCACGTAGCCGATATCATCAGAGTAAAATCCTCCTAAAAAGAGAATCACTATTGACTCCATATAACTTAATACTTGACCGAAACAACTCGTATTCACTAACTTAAACATATATTGATGAAAGTGGCCGCTGAAAACGTATTTAACTGCAAGGCAGAGTTTCTGCCTTAAGTATGCCAAAAATCCATATTTTTACTCTCGTTAAGGAGGCTCGCAAGGGTTTCCAGCGCTTTCCAGCTTTTAAACTTTGATGGGTCAGTACTACAAATCTTTATCAGTTGCTGCAACAATAATGATATCGAACAAATGTCCAATTATTGCTGAATAAGTTGTGGTCCTTTTCATGACGTCACTGGTTACTATAGCAACAGTTTTACCTGTTAAAACACCCTTAATGTTCCCTTTAAGTGCTTATAACTCAAAAACGAGTCCGGTGACCCCCATTTTTTATTATTGAATAATGATTGGCATGTTAAGATGCAACTTTTTGCAAAGTTAAAAAAAATTCTCCGGAGCAAATTCAGAGCCATCTTAAATTTTTGAAAATTTAAGGTGGCTCTGAAACTCAGGGTCACGGGTTCGAATCCCGTTGAAGCCCTGAATTTTTTAAAGCTTCTTTTTCTAATTGCTTTAAGTGCGCCTAACACCAAAATTTTTTTTCGCTCAACGAAATTGCCGTGTTTTTGTGAGTATTTCTGCGCAAAAATGATCATTTGTCACTTTCATAATTATACATCAGCAGTTCAAATATCAAGCATTTCATATACATACGATCCAGATTTTTCTCAAATTGGGCAGTTTTTTTAAAATAATATCCAGTTTATTTTAAATTTGGACAGTTGATGAAAATTAATAAAAAATGTATCTGTCGTAAATACTAGATTAACAGACAGCTATATAATTTATTCAGAAATTTGGAGATTGCGAGAGTGAGTGACGACTTTTAGATTCCTACAAACGGTCGCAAAGAAAACGCTGAGAGACACATTAAGAGACATACCTGGGGGACACGTTTTGCATTCATCAGCTCCTTTGGCGGAAGAATTGGAAAAAGTCCCAAGAGGGCATGGCAACAAAGTAACCAAATGTAGGACATTGTTAGGAATCGATCTGAATCCCGAGTCCAAGAAAGCAGAAATAATGGCTGGACTACGAGCGTGGAGATTGGAAACGTGAATAGCTTCTTCCATGGACATTAGTGGATTTCTAGGATGAAAGAAGAAATAAATCAACTGTTGACAGTTCATTGTTTTATATTAATGCCCAGTTTCTTCCTTGAGACGCTCCTGCAGGGAAAACATGTCCAAGACTTGGAAATATAGAACAGTTACCAGGCAGGAGCGTCTCATAGAAGGAACTGGCCGGTTAGAAATCAAATCAGACGTAATCAGGAATAAGGTCTTTTTATTGCGGACCCTGCTTCTACTACTGATAGTTACAGAAGACCGTAGCCCGCCATGTAACTCACCTTATACAATTGCCTATTTTGCTTGATCGATTTTGCGACAAACGTGATATATTTAAGGCAAATAGTTACAGCGACATGAAGAATGATTGTGATAACAAACTAAAATCAGCTGACAGGTATATTGTGACGTTGGTTTTTCTTCTGGTCGTTACATATATGACTTTGGCAATCATTCTGTTTATTATCATCCTGAAAAAGAACAATCAATATCAAAACCGGCCTTTTAAGCGGTATTTTCCAATTTTATTCCCATGAATCATATCATTGTATGGCAAGAGCTTGTTAACATATAAGGCGCGCTAGGATTGGCTTGTTGTCGGGGTATGATGCCGTGCTGTGGGCACGCCGGGTAGGATAAGCCATAAATCGACGGAAAAAAACTCGGTCCATATTTTACAGTACGGACCTCGAACTCGATTAATAAGAGGTATATAAAATAATAAATAGAACATCATAATCATCTTTTTCTTTTAAATATTTAACCTCTAATTTTCCAAAAGACATCCTTGAATTAGTAAATAAAAGTACAAGTGTGGTGGGAAAATAATAGAACTTTCATCAGATTAAGGGCAAAGTCATATTCATATAAGACTTTTGAAGGAAAAGAAGAAAGAAGTGTAAAGGAATAAAGAAGAATGTTATAAAAATAAAAACAAAAAAACAATGAAGATTATCAAAATGTCTGTTTGCAGAATAAAATAATAATAGAGTCATGAATGTAATCAGATCACATTACACTGAAAAAATAAACAAAGTCGCCTTGTGTTGTGAAGATGATAAAAGACACATTCTGAGTGATAATATAAATATACTCTGGCTCTGGGGCATTGGAAAACTTTTTGAAAAGATAATTTTCTTAATTGAAAAGAGTTGCAAAGATGAGAGTAGAATAGAAAGGCGGCTTTGGATTCGCTTTAATTTTTCATTAAATAATGCAAACGAGCCAAAGGCGAGTTTGCGTTGTTTAATTAATGGTGAGCCAAAACCCACCTTTCTATTCAAGTATCTATATATTAAAGAAAAGTGCTCAATCACATTTTAAAATCATAGACACTGTGGCCTAAGAAGGAATCCAGGCTCAACGTCTTAAGTTTCGTCCGCAGCAAATACCTGTTAGAAAGATATAACAAAGAAGCGACATCAAAAAGATTTGAAACAGCTTTTCTGGCCTTGGATGACGCAATTAGGATCACAATTACAGTTAACAGAGCACATATATTATTGAACAACAAGCTGATTTTCTTGAAATTTCGCCAAAAGTAATGATAAATGTTATTTAGCTGATCATTGTTACTAATAAACGACATGCAATGCATGCAGAAGCGATGAAGGCAAAAAAAGGAGTCTGCAAAAAAAAAGTCTGCATACGAGCCTAGTGGCCCATCAGGCTGGAGCTTATCCCGGTTTCCGTAGCATGAAGGGGCTAGGAGTAACAAGACGCCTTTAATATGTTATGGAAATTTGCACCGTCATGCGAGTGGAGAAAATTGGTACAAATGACGAGCAGGAAGGTCTCGCTCATCCCTCGAAATACCAACAGCTCAAGGTCAACGTGCGAAAACTATCTAACCACAGAATACGCAATCATTCTGAAGTTAAAGCGCAGATCTCCCTAAAAGCTGTATTCATACTGATAGCACAAAGTGATGATACTGGTATATTTATCTTGTAAGACTTCCTTTGGCATAAAAATATGAAAAAGATGGATTTGAACAGCGTCACATGATGGTGCAACGTGTTTATTGTGCATGCATGTGTATGGGATAAGATGGGGTAGCTGGGGTTGGTGTTCTGGTTAATACTACTCTCATATCAGACGTTTTAGGCAATCTAATTTTGTAGAATAAGAAGCACAGTTTCCATATATTTTCTGTGAGTGGGTCTTAAAACAGAATAAAAGAAGTAATGAATTCATAATTACCTACAATAAGTAACTTAAATGCTATTTTTTTAACTTAAACACGTTACAACGCAAATTAGACAATTCCTCTATAACAGTTTAAGACACTGCACCATTTCTCATGTACTGCTAAATCTGTACCATTTACAGGAAGATCACCATGTGCAGATCTTGGGAATAGACTAAAAAATTGCACAATGTCGTTTGTTGTTGATAAAAATTATAGCAACTATGTTGGCTTCAGTAGTCGGATGTAAGGTATTAGTCTTTCACTGACGTACGTTAAATACATATTGCTGTGCAAAGCAGTCTAAAGTATATGTATAAGTCATCATCTAAACTATACAACACAGAAACAGAAGGAATCTCAGATGGTAGGTCTTTTCGTGCTAAATTGAAGGCAAGGACTAAACAAAGTGAATTGTAAAACTATGAAATCGTAAAACCACATCTGAGCGACGAAAGCCTGGCGTGATATAAGCTGAATGCTACGAACACTTATTTGATTCTGTACTCGACAGTGATTCCGTGTGTGAACTGGAATGTCGCACGGTTTGATTAAAAATGGCTTTCAAATGGATATCAAGTGCGCCTACAGTACAGCCTCTCTCTATTACATAATTTACAAGAGACGCCATGATCTACAGTATGAATGCACGTTTCGAAGATTTCAGATCGTTCACCTTTTCAACAGATGTTTCAAACTGCTTACAAGTGGTTACCTTCGTCTGCAGTCTCGGCAGGCATCGTCTCTTAACTTTACGCCAAAGTTATTAGGAAAAACTAATAAAGTACAACACACACTCAAGACCCGAAATCTCAACTTGACAGTTGGAAATCAATCGCAGTTTGCCGAGCGGCGATGGTACAAGCTGCAAAATATATCCTCCTTCACCAAAAAACAAGATAGCGGATCTCAAAGGGTATCATTCTCGTCCCCATAGCCCTTTTCGCTTCTCTTAGCCGGCGGGGCCTTGGCACGAGAAACGAAGGGCTCTGGGGACACAGGATTTCCAGTCCTAGATTCTAGGACTTCCGGTCTTCATGTATGCAGTCGTGATGTTTCTAAAGACTCTGTGGGACAGTCATGGAGGTTTTTACTTCCGCTCAAAATTTTTTTGTTTCAAACAGCCAATCAAAAAAATCCGAATTAATTCAAAAGCCCTATGTCCCCAGAGTCCTTCGTTTCTCGTGCCAAGGTCCCGCCAGCTAAGAGAAGCGAAAAGGGCTATGGGGACGAGAATGAAAGGGTATATGATCTATGCACCTAGCTCCCAGTGCTCTTCGGTTCGCAAAAGTTACAAAGTCACAAATTATCTTTCACAAAGTATCTTTCATATTTTGTTAATTGGTATTTGAATACGACACAATGTTTATTTCAGTCACTCCTTTTCATTTTTGTAAAAATATCTTTCATGAAAGTAAAAACATTCGCATATTTCGCACATTTTTTCATCAATTTCAGACTTGAACGTGTCCTTTTGACCGTGCTTTCCTAGTTTTTTTTTATCTTATAAAACAGAATCTTTGTAGCTGATTCCTTCATGTTTTAGGTATCCAGGGAGAGGGGAGGCAATTTCTGACGCCGTCAGGATATTCAGCTAAAGAAAAAAAAACCAACAGATTTTAAGAATTATACTACTAAATTTGTCGCTGTTTGCGGGCTTCAACGTTACAGCGCGACATTATACAGCGATGATGATGATGATGTCATTCTAAGCATCAGGTTGTTTGGTAGCACTTCACCAGGTGTTGAGGGCAGATTGCAAGTTTGCCGAATGGCCAGTAACTGCGTTAAGCTGAATAGCAAGTAAGTCTTACTCTTACTGTACTATAGCCGACAATAAAATTTGTTTTTGCTTCAATCTAAGAAAACAAAACATTAAAAAAAAAAACAATCTTGCCACTTACACATCCATACCGAACGAATAACTGCCCCATCTAAATGCCTCTGGTTCGATTGTCTCTATAGGATTGTCCGAGAGCATTCTTAAACAATTATAGAAAAATAATATATTTAGCTGAGCAAGGAGAGCATTTGATTTGATGACAGTCCATTAAACTGAATGTAGAAATTGTAATTGGCATAATTTTTTTCATGCAGAAGATATATATATCTAAGATAAGAGACTGTCTTTGTAAAAGCGGTCTGGTCGATCTGGCTTGGAAAATAGATTTCGCTTATTTCTTGTGTGTTGAAATACTTTCATTTACTAAAAACACAATCCGCTTGATTGGATTTTTTTTTTAAGTTTTTCGGGATTTTCGGCTCACCCGAACGAGTGCTCCTAACGACCAATGCCAAGGCTTAAATTTACCACAACTTTCAAAATAAATTAAACAAAAACGAGTAATTTCTGTACCAAACAAACGCCACATTGAAGCAGTTGAGACAAAATGCGACGGCTTCTCCCAATTAAGCATGTTATAAAGTACAAAGCGTATATACTAGCAAATGTGGAATATTATGGTTGGATCGTCTATGAACATAGCAATCTATGCAGACATTCACCAGATAAATGCCTACATTGTACTGTAACGTCCACTCTTGCGACAAGTTGACTTTGAATTGTTTGGAATAATGCCTTAATTTCAAATTTTACCAGGTAAGGGAAAAATAACATTTAATAGTAACAAAAAAGGGAAAAGATTATCGCTTTTAATTTTCCCCGGCACCGCCGTTTTTGATTTTATGACGTATAATAGCTAGCAATTTTTGGATGAGGCTGAGTATGACATGAATAGGAGGGTGTCATCCGCCGAGATCGAAGGCTAAGGCGGATAACACCCTCTGATATATCTGCATAATTCTTCATATCATACGAAAGCCGAATTCAATAATTGTTTTATTGTTTATTCAAAATAGTTCCAGACCTCTAAAAAACACAAAATACATTTTAAATAGCCAATTCCTCCGCTGTTGCTGGATTTTGGATGTTTCTCTCGTGAAGATAAGCTTAAAAATCAAGTGACTTTCCCTCGAAGCTTTTTTGTGTTGCTATCTTTATCTTCTAATAGTTTGGGAATGTTTTCGTCGCAATCTTCAAAGCTTGCGGCCATTTTCGCGCTTTCTAATTGCTCGGCATAAAAGCCGTTGTAGCGTGACGTCCAATAATAGAAACGTCTTCCAAATTTGGCCGCTGCGAGCTGGTTAGCTGGAATTAGCCGGGGATTGAAAGCCAATCAGAAACGGAGAAAAATTTTGAATGAATAATGATTGCCGATATCGTAAGAAAGAAGGGCAACTATTACACCTCATTAGATCCAAAATTACGGCTCGCAGGAGATTTAAAAGCCATAATGCTTTTTTGTTACTATTAAATTCTATTCTCCTTTGTCCTGTAAAGTTGGAATTTAGGCATTGTTTTAAACAATTCGTCGTCAACTTGTCGTGAGAGTAGAGGTTTAATACTCACAATATATGCGGAAACCAAAACGGGTCGGGTGGATTGATATTAAAGAAGGCTCTATATGGAATATTCTCTAATTGGTTGCCATTAAGAAATCTAGGAGTTTTAAAAGGTTAACATGACTGGTTAAATATTTGACTCGTAAAACTGTTTATGAAATGATGTTTGCTCCCAGAGCAAACAACTGTAAACGCCGTGGTTTCCGAAACCTGCTTGTCATTAACTTTTATCAGAGAATTGAAGATATAGTTAAAACTAACAAAAAGTCAGCATAGTTTTTCTCCGAAAAACATGACAACGATTAATTGAAAAAAAAAACGAGGTTATATAGAACGCGATATCAGCTCTAAGTAACCCAACTGGTGTGCCCTCTTTTTTATTATAACAGCACTTGTAGGGTAAACAAAACAAAATTAATTTCTCTTTCTTTCTATTTACAAACAATCTCATTTGCTAGTTGTTTTCACATTAAAATAAAAATCGAGCACAACTTCTTAGAAAAAGCAAACGAGTTAAAATTTGCGGCAAATTTCAACTAGTTTGTTCTATTAATTATTCGAAGCCTTGTTATGTTTTCAGCCTTGTTATTAGTATTCTGAGTTTTAGCAACGACTTGCAATTCGATACTGTTATGGCTATTCTAAACTTGCAAAGCTAAAAAAGGATTAAGTTGAAAGTAACCGCACTTTTGGATGAATTCTGCATGGGACATTGTAATGATGAAGAAGACATCGAAAGGTAACATACATCATTTACGATACGTACAGATGTAAAATATTGGTGGCTTCTGCAAATGTCTCGTTTGATAAAAATTTTATCCTGTTATTGTGCAGGAACCTGGCAATAATATAAAATTACACGTGCAGAAGGTTACAGTCAAGCAGCTCGAACCCTGGGTAGCCACACGATTAAGTTTTTTACATCTTTTTGACAAGTTTTCGTTTAGTGTGATGACTTCCGGTTGCATAACGATTCACACGAGCGGATATGAAGTTCAACTGGCGATACATAAAAATAAAGATTAGCGAAAAAACTGAGCAACGACGTTTCGGTGTCATCCTGGCACCATTTTCAAGTTAAAAAACACTTACAAACACTGGTCTCCTCTTACACCACCAAAGTCATGTCGACAACCGCTATAAAAGATCTTTAGTTAAAACCATGTTAAACCGTGCTTACCGCTTGTCCTCAACATGGGAACTATTCTCAACAGAATGCGAACGCCTTAAACTGATCTTTTCTAACCTCAAGTACTCAGATTCTCTTGTGAACTCCACCATCACCCGTTTCGTTAATTCAGTGATGTCACCAGACACAAGATCGACGCCTCCAACAGAGAATATCTACCGCATTGTCCTGCCTTTTAAAGACCAGAAATCAGCGGACATAGTAAAAAAAAAACATCTCTCGGACTTGAGTAATAAACTTGATCACAAACTACAGCCGGTGTTCAGAAGCCGTAAAATGGGCGATGATCTCAAAGTACAAGAGCCAAAACCACCTTTGATCAATCAACAAAGCGTTGTTGCGTTCGACGATAGGAGAACGCATCCTAATCTTGTGGTGACCTGTGGTCCCGTGGTTGTCCTGTGAACGCGCAAGCGAAAGTCGTTCTATGTCGGTATGTATGTCGGTATGTATGTCGGTATGTATGTCGGTATGTGGCAGGATGGCCTCGATCTCATGTGAGAAGACATTAGAAGGCAATTAATTGCGTCACACTAAGCCGCAAAGACAGCGCGCGCAAAAACAATTCAATTTAGCCGGAAAACTAAACGTTTCGGCAGTGCTTTCTTCTACAGTAGTAAAAAAATGTCTGTGCTTCCTCGTGCGCTGTTGGATTAAAATTGTTTTGCTGATAGTTTCAAGTGATGTTGGACGCGTGTTGTTACTGTTTATGTTGCGCGCGCGGCCGTTTCAAATTTGTATGGCGATATAAACAGTCGCGTAACTCGCCTAAAGCCGGCGACACACTTGGCGATATATACGCCTATCGCGACTGTTTTGGATTGGCTGTTTTGCATTGGATTTGGATTCCTGTTTTGGATTGGCTGTTCAAAACAAAGAAATCCCCACGAACGCACTCCATAATCCATGATTACTACTAGTTTATAACTATATGTGTGATCTGTGTGATGCAGAATACGTCGGTTACACTAGCCGTCATCTTTACAAGCGCATTGAGGAACACCGATTTACCGCCATCGGAAAACACCTTCAAAATGAACACCGAGTTGATACAGTTGGTTACCTGACTAACAACTTTAAGATCCTAAAGAAATGTCAGGGAAAGTTCGATTGCTTGATCCACGAAATGTTGTGGATTCGCAAGAAGAAACACTCAGTCAGACTCCATTCGCGCAAAAGTATTTGTTTAGGCTTTGAACAGACACTGCACTCATTACCAGTGTTTGACACCTCACTGGAATAAACATGAACACTGAACAGCTATTTTAATCTTAATTTATTCAATTTCGCACCTCCACCATTGGTATAAATTAGTTTACTTTTCGCACAAATAATTTTTTAACTTGAAAATGGTGCCAGGATGACACCGAAACGTCGTTGCTCAGTTTTTTCGCTAATCTTTATTGTTAACTGTATTTCCAAATTTAATCTTATAAGGATACATAAAAAAGAAGAAGAATTCTTCCGCGACCACCACTGTTTTTAACTGCTAAGATATCAAAAAGAGCTTTGCTTCGCTAAACCGTCGAAAAAAGCATCATAAACTCTGAAGTACAAAGCTTATACATCAGTTGGCTTCGCATAAATTAAATTTCCGCAAGGATCTGTAAAACGTCCAATTTGAACCGATTTTACAAACGCAGAAGACTTGAAATTGAAAGTTTTGTCTCACAAAAATCTCTAAAATGAATTTCCTGTACGAGAAGTTAAGTTTGACCAAATTTTGTTGGCATGAAGTTTATTTTCGCCAGTTGAAATTGTCATGATCGCGGGTGCGTTTGATGATGAATCATGCAACGGTTGATACCCCCCCTTCCATTTTTCAAGGCATCTAATTCAATAGTGACGCAGCTCTCGTAAGCTTATAATTCTACTGGTCCTCTAGTTAGCAGCTGCTATTGTTTTGGGGGCTAGGGGCATTGTTCTTGTTGTTTGTTCTATTGTTCCCTCAGCCACTCATGTGAGACCTTACGAGAGCTGCATACCGACCCATCTAATTGGCAGTATAAAGCAACCGGAAGCCATAAATCTCATCAAAGTAATCAAAAGTTTGTCAAAAACTTTGTCGGGTGACTTCGGTTCGTGGCGATTGGCTTTAATATAATTGTGATTTCTTTCATTTGTGGACTTGCAGGACTGTGAACTACAACCAGTTTCAAAAAGGGTTGAGACACTCTTGGTCAAGAATGCCATTTACGATATTTTCATATTGTTACCTTGCATCGCCCCCTTTCCCCCTGATCAATGTTGTCCGAATTTCAGGATTATATTTAAACTTTTAGGCAGCAACTTTGAAATGGGGAGGGGAGTTCAGAATAAGATTTACATGTTTATTTTTGAAGCGAGGGCATATCTTTGAAAGACGAATACAATTTTAGGGTGAGTGTCTCAACAATTTTGAAACTGGTTGTAGCTACTTCTTCTTACATTGTTGCGTAAAAAAAAAGAAATGAATTTAAACGTTTTTAGCGTGAATTAATTAGACTAATTAAGGGTGTAATTTAGAGTGAAAATATAAAATATCACATATTGTTTGTTAAGATAATTATCTTAATTTAACAAGTACCTTTGCGTACGAGATAAGATCAATGTTGTGGTTCTTTTTGACCCTTGGTACAATTTGTTGCTTTTTCTTTGTGATGGCGTCTGGTAAGACATGACAATGTGTATCAAACAAGGAAAATACCAGATTGTACAAAGAGTAAAACTGAACCACAGCATCGTCTTAAGAGCTTTTGTATTTCAGTAAATCTAGTCTCTCTCTCAACAATATTCAATATGGTTGTTATAGTTTCGATTATAGTTCGTTCCTTAGGGAAATATCTCATGTGTTTTTTTAAAGAGAAATACTTACAGATAACCCAAACGTTTGGCATAACTGAACAAACCCTTTGGCAAATATTGAATTTTGTTATGAGAAAGATAACTATTAGAAAAAGAAAAAATAATTGTAATTAGTAACTTACATTTTTCGAAGACCCAAGCCCTTTACGAACGTTTCTTTACGGAATAGTGGAAGTCTACTTAGAACACAAATCTTCAATAATATTGGAGCTTCAACCAAACTATCACATGATCAATTTATTAACGTCATCAGATGACGCCGGATGAGGTTGCCCTACATATCCGAGACGGATGCTCATGTATAAAACGCATGAAAATAATAAGTTTAAAATGAAATAAAAAGACAAGACAAGAACTCACAATTGACCTCGCTCCCAATGTGTGGCTTCATAGCTCAGTTGGTAGAGCATCGCACTGGTATCGCGGAGGTCACGGGTTCGAATCCCGTTGAAGCCCTGATTTTTTTTCAGGCTTCTTAATTCCAATTGCTTAAATTGGAAATTCACTGCGAAGATCACATATCACCTTTATATATATCCGCAGTTCATATATGAATCATTTCATATACGTTACATCAAGAGGAACTAGTGTAAATAATTAAATATTAAAATATAAATTAAGTCCCACCGAAAGGCCTGTTGTCTTGAGGAGAGGAGAGGACGGCTAAAGAGTTTTATTAGTTGTTTTATACATGAGAAAAAAACCGATGTCTACACTTTCTTTTTTCAATTGATTGTCAGATATTTGGAAAATCGTCTATCACGTAGAATTGTGACAGCGTTGGAATACAAATCTTTTCAAAAAAATTCACAATAAACAATTTAGTTAATTGATTATAACTCAAAACGTTTTTGACTTTTTTTAAAGTAAAAATTTTATTTATTTTTTCATGAGTATAAATCCATGCAAGGTTGCATTAATTCATTTTACTTACAGGTCACTCAAACGAGTCAAATTGGCAAAAATTATGCCTGGTAAACATTTCACAGCGTTTGAAGACAAATCTCTGCAAAATAAGAAATACGTATTAATGTGCAACAAGTTAAATAATAATAGATGACAATTTTGTAGGCTGAATAAGTACATTTCCTTCTATTATTTATACGTACAAACTCATACGAGGTTTCAGCATTGAAACGCGCTCAGTTTCACTTACATGTTTATTAAGCTTATCGTTTTGGCAAAAACTCTGTCAGGTAGAAATGCTATAGCGTTTGAAGACAAATTGCTATTAAAAAAATACACAATGTAGTAAGTGAAATGATAATTCTAACTCATTAATTGGAATAATTTTACTTGGCATATACCACACAAGTGAATAGTACTTTCCGCGCGCGCTGATTGGCTAACTTGGAAGTGATTAGCAAAGTACTATTCACCTCCGAGCAGCGGAAGCTAGAGAAACAAAATGGCTTCACGCGTTGCTTTGGGTACCGAAAGTAATGTTTTGGTCCGCTAGCAGTTATTCAACTTGTGTGGTGTATACTAAAATAATTATTCACCTCAGTGTCGGTGAAATTAAAGTGGTAGATATTTACCTCGACGCTTCGCAGCTCGGTAAATATCCACCACTATTCACCTCAACTTTGTTGAATAATTGTTAATTAATAATAGAGAGGTTAAGCATGACGTTTAAGGCAAACGGCAAACGGCAAAAATCGAACTTTTGGTGTCTGATTTTAGCCGTTTGTACAATTTAGGGAAATTGTTTGCATTTACTGTGATTAAGGGATTTTTTTCCTATTTTTTGACTGGCTTTATTTAAGTGCTAAAGAAAAAGTGAGCAAAATGAGAATTATTTTTTCCGTTTGCCGTTTGCCGTAAACGTCATGCTTTACCTCTCTAATGTTTCATTTTTCATGACCACAAGCCCAGGCTCTACTTCTCCTCACTTACAGAGTCCTCAGATTTATAAGATTGGCAAACACTCTGTCAGATAGGTATTCAATAGAATTTGTGGACAAATCTCTGTGAAATTCAAATGGCATGAAAATTACGTACGTGATAATACATGTATCATGCTTTTTTATGACTGTTGAAACCCATTGCCTCTTTTCACTTACAGCCTTTGCAAGTTTGTCAGATGCTCGAAAACTCTGTCAGGTAGATTTGTAATAGCGTTTGAAGACAAATATCTGTGAAAATGAAATAAGTAAAATAATAACTAAAAAATCTAACAATTACATAATGATTCATTTTCCTGCAACAAACTCCTGGCAATTGTTGGCCTAATTATGTTTGTTTCATTTACTCACAAAAAAATCACATTTGTCAATTTTCCAAATACTCCGCCAGCTAGAACTGTAACAGCGTTGGAAAACAAATATCTGCGAAAACACAACGGAACATCAACAATCATAACCATCATTATCGTCGTCATTATCACCATCGTCATCGTCATTGATCATTGTCTGCTCTGCAAGATGGCCGTCACGAGCTCCAAGAGACCAGTTTTCAGACGTCCTCGCAAGAAATCAAACATTCAACCCTGAGGTCCAGGCCGTCTGTCAAATTCCCGAGTTTGGGGGGTTAAAAAATAGTTCAAATGCCCCAGATCTACTCGAACAGCTTCATTTCACTTACAGAAATCTTAATTCTTTGAGATTTGCAAACACTTTGTTAGGCAGAAGTGTAATAGTGTTCGAATACAAATTCCTATAAATGGATAAGCAACGAGTTTTAAAAATGATAAAAAATGGTTTTTCTTTTAAAGCTTTTCTTGTTTCAAATGAGTATAAGATCGAGCAAGTGGCGTATCTGGTTTCACTTACAGATATCTCAAATTTGTCAGATTGACAAACACTTTGTCAGGCAGAAATGAGATAGCATTTGAAGACAAATCTCTGTGAAAAAAAATACGATGTATTAGGTTCTGTTTTTCATGAGTGCAATAAACGTATGTAATTCGTTTCACTTACAGATATTCCAAGTTTATCAGATTGGCAAATACACTGTCAGGTAAAAATGTTATAGCGTTTGAAGACAAAAGTCTGTAAAAATGTATAAAAAACCAAACATTTATAAAAAAAAGTTTATTAACCGTACATGAAGTAGAATATTTTTTCTCCAAAAGGTTTTCTTTAAAGTTTACTACGTTGTTTCACGTACAGGTTTCTCAACTTTGTCAGATTTGCAAAAACTCTATCAGGTAGAGATGTAATGCCGTTTGAAGACAAATCTCTGAATGACAGATATACAGATAGCAGTTGTCGTTAGAATACGAGATGAATTTTATTACATATCAGGTAATCAATTAAAAAAAATTAAAAATACGGTTGTACCTGACCTTTAAAATGTTAAAATCAAATTTTCAGCAACCTTCCTGTTGCATTCCTCAGAATAAAATGACTTGAAGAATAAATTTAAAATCGTGTCCTTTTGTGAACATTGCTGAAAGTAAACGATCATGGAACTCCCGAGGGGCAGAGCACAAACCTGGCGTGGGCAGCCTAAACAAAGGCTTATTTTTGGAATCTCTGCATTCCACTTTGAGCACCGAAGCTGTTAATGATTGGCAGCCTTTCCCTAAAGCGTACTTGCCACTAATTGTATCCCTTGGGGTCTATCACAAGTTTTAAAACTTTAAAATTTATTCTTTTAGTCACGGTTGCCGAAAATTTGATTTTAACATTTTTGCGGTCAGGTACAACCGTATTTTTTATTATGATGTCCACTGACCGCCCAAACAGCATAATCAATTAAACTATATTATAAACTTTATTGTAAACTATATTGTATATTAAACAATGGAAGCTCATAATAGTCGTAAAACCTGTAAAACTACTGCTTGTGGCTAATCTCGTACCCAGATCTGCCACGCCCATGTGTTAGACAGAGTTAGATCTAGGTACAAAATTAGATTGTGGTTTGTCCATTATTACGAATTGTTTTTGAGTTGTATCATGTCATCCATTTGTCGGTGTGGAAAATATTCCGTGAGGTAGAAATGTAACAGAGTTTGAAGACAAGTCCCTGAGGCAGATGACATGAAATAAATTAAAAATGATAAACAACGAAAAATGTTTAAATATTGCTCATACTACAGGATAAATAACAACTGGTCACGTGTAAATAGGAAGTTTCATTTCCCTCGAATATCAATGTTTCTGTCAAGAATCCTCGGTGAGATTTAAGGGAGAAAAAAGTCACTGTTTTCTGCTAGCAACGATGTTCAAACATTAGTCATTGCAAAGAACTTTAGTGAAGGCGAATTTCATTCACATAAAAAATCAACCTTCCAGGTAATGCTCTCTCAGTCTTTAATACTAAATATGTATGTAAAGTATGTCTGCCCTGTTTCAACAAAAGATAACCAGTGGACTGACAAAAAGGACTTCCATCCTCCATCCCCCTGTGGGACCCTGGCTATCCCAGAGGGGAAGGGGGTCGTTGGGGTGCCTTTGACATCTCTGATTACAGCTTAGCTGTCACAGCGTTGCAGGCAGCTGAATTCAGCTGCCAAAAGTGACGATCATGACAAGAATACCATGACATTCTTGGGAGGCAAAGTCTATTTTGAGAGTGACCAAAACCTGACTTTGCCCACCCCTCTAGCAAGCCAGCAATACAACGCCTGACCCAGGGCTCCCTTGGGCCATTAGGTCGTTGATTGAGCAAGCTTCCTTGACGGAGCCTTCCCCCTCCCTCAATCTTTCCGCGCGAGAACTAACGTCGGCCTTCCGGCACGGATCCCAGAGTGCACGTTTTATCAATCAGGGTAGATGTAAGTTTATGTATAGCTATAAAACTATCGCTCATATCAACAAAAGTGTCACAGTGGGCAAGATCAAAAATACGAAATAGCTGAAATTCAGTCAACTGTACTCATTCATTTTAAGCTTAGTCCAGTTCCCAAACTATTTCCTTCTCGTCCTACTCCTATATAGCGGTTGAGGCTAAGCGAAGAAAGGAAGGGACTGGACTAGCATGTCACAAGCAAATTAGCTCACAGGGAACAAATACAATGAATAACGTCAATCATCCTTACAGATTCCGTAGATTTGTGAGTTTAGAAAACATTCCAACAGAAAGATGTGACAAGTTGCTTGAAAGCACTCTCCTAAAAGCAAATATATTTTCTGTAAGCACAAATATAAAAACAATGTTCATTTCCTTTCTTGTCAAAAGATATGAATGAACACAGCAATGCATTTTTCATATTACGTATGTCTGTTTTGGGGGACAAGTTACCCTGTAAAGCATATACCATTTCTTAGCCCTAACATAACGTACATGCGAACACACATCTCACTAAACGGTAACGATCTCATCTTTACATCATGAAACTCCCTTCCCTCCTCTCATCTTGGACGCCATCCGTTTAAAACGAGACCCAAACTAAATTAACAATTCATTATTATTCATAACAGATTCGCTTACATGCTTTCTGTGTTCTTTGACGTGCAGTGTTTAATGTCTCCGGGTGATGTTACATTGCGACAAGATAGAGTATTGTCCCAATACCAATACAGGCAGTTAAGTTCACAATCTAAACGTCGACAAGAAAAGTGAACAAGTAGAACCTTCGAGCAGATCAAAATAAGTAATGAAAACGTTTGGACCAGGGGCCTTGCTAGGAGGGGGTCCTGTGTTGCCGTAACACCCCCACCCCCGTGAAACGATTCTTGACGTAAACAACATACAGATACCTAATTAAGTTGACGAAAAAGCGCGAATCCGAAGAATCAACATGCCATAAATCTTTCCTAGTGCTAAATATTTACATATTCCATTTTCAGGGCCGAACATCTGCAGTGGATCATGTAAGAACCCTGGGTGTGACATAGTGTGACCGCCCACACCCCCCCCCCCCCCCCCCCCTCCTCCTCCTCCCTTTGGAAAATCCTGGCTACGCCCCTGAGGACTGAAATTCTAGTCTCGTCGGATTTAGCTAACGCTCAGTCGTGTGGGAGGCGCTGTGGCCTAATGGTTAGTGCGCTGGACTCCGGATCGAACGGTCAGTTGTGTTCTTAAGCAAGGCACTTTACTCTCCACCCAAGTGTATAAATGGATACCGGCGAAATAATGCTGGGGGATAACTCTGCGATGGACTAGCATCCCATCCAGGGGGGAGTAGAAATACTCCTAGTCGCTTAATGCTACGGAAACCGAGATAACCTCCGGCCGCATGAGCCACTAGTAGGCTCGACGCAGACTTTACCTTTTTACAGTCGATCAGAGACTAATCTCTGTAACTACCGGTACAAGTATTAAAGAGCTATTTATGGTTTTCTCCGACAAAACAGGATGTTGATGATAGATCGGTAACTTACTGATATAACTAATGGTAGCGCTTTTACGCTTATGATCGCTGAAATATACTCAGTGTTAAATATCCTTACGTTTTATCTGTAAACCATCAAACAAGATGTTTTTCTAACCTGTGAAAATGACCGAGACTTCTCTCACATCAGTTCCATATTTGCTGGTGGCCACACAAGTGTATTTGCCCTCCTCATGTAGTCTTATCGTCGCAGTATATGTTGTATTAACTAGTATTGTTGAGTTCCTTATTATTGCTGTGTATATAGGACGAGTTCCAGTTGCTGAACACGACAGTTTGTAGCCGGGTAACACTCGAAAAACTGATGCTGATAACTTTACTTTGGGTGAAACTATATATTAAAAAACAATGGTGTTTTAATTAGCTAATAGTAAATATATCTTATTGGACATTTTAGTGTGTAGTATCGCTGTAGTATATTTTACGATTCATGCAGTATTTTGGCGAGCCCGAAGGCCGAGTCAAAAATTAATGCAAATGATGAGTAAGCGGGTAAGGATTGGTTTAGTTCTTCTGATGAGAAAATTGCGAGAGTTTTCTTTAAACCAGATACGGAATGGAGAAATGCAAAACCACGCAAAGCAAACGCAAATTACTTTTGTCACTCAATCCGGCTGAATTGAAACCTTCTGATGAGGTCTTAGTAACAAGGGAACATGTTCAATTTCACTTGGGGAACAGGGGAAGGTAAAAGAGTTTTGCAGAAATTGCAGTAGCCACCGACAACATCGTGAGGAAATGATTGTGTTCTCTTGCCAATTACTGCGGAAATTTATCCTAATAAAGAAAGATTAACGAAAGATTAAATCGCGTCCTTCGCCGAATCGGCAGCAAAAAGACGCTCCCCAAAATGGGAAAAAATCGGAAACGATCAATAAATTCAATACCTTTTTCAGTGTTTCATCTTATGATCGATTGCTCTATCTCATGTGAAATCTGTCTGATAATGAAGTGTACGTGGCTCACAGCGGCTGACTAGTATCCAGGGAGACCTGAATTCGCAATTTAAAACTAACCGTGTGCTCACCTGGTAGATTCGAAGCCTGGGCGCTATTCACATTCCACATAAAGACGAATATCAAGGAAATAATTTTCACGATGCAAGATAATTTCCGGTCCATGATCACTCAAGCGTTCAACCTGTGCTATGGAGCAATCATCCCTACATACAAAAACAATTTTTGAAGAAAACAAACGGAACTTAACCAATACCAGTTTAATTAAGAGAAAGAGAACTTAGCATCCTCGGAGACCCAGGGGCAGTAAGTCGGGGCGAAACGAAGTAAACCGGGCAGGAATCGTAGTGGCGAAAGTTTTCAAGAAAAGTAATTCTCGCAGAGCCGTTTGGAAATGGTCTAGAGGGACTCCTTTCCCAAGAGCTCTTATTTCTTTTCTTGAAAACTTTCGCCGCTACGTTTACTTCGTTTCGCCCCGACTAACTGCCCGTGGGTCTCCGAGGATGAGAACTTAGTAGCTCTGCAGCCACTTGCCTATTGCAAAGAAATCCTAAAACAACAAAAACCACTGACCTGAACAGTCAACGGAATAAGATATCATTAGATCTTCACTCTTTTGAGTTCAGGCTTACGTAATTGCGAGCTGCTTCACAAAACAGATGTTTCTTTCTTCTCTTTATATTATCACACTGCTTTCACGGGCGTTGAAGAGTGTGTACCACGAATCTGGATAATCCCGCTGAAATGAGTGATCGAGGGGCCAAGCTCTCTACGCTCAAAATAGGCTGTTCTCATGACTTCCAGAGGTGCAGATTTTTCTTTCTCGTGTTCGTTTATATAAAATAGAAAGATATTAAGTAGCGTTTTGAAGTTTGTTTTTGCTCTTTAAAACTTGAAACCGCTTGCAAGGAAACATCGCCAAACAGTGATATTCGTATTTTCGTATGACTTGTAAGACAACCGAATTCTTCCTTCTTAAACAAAGAATAAACTACCTATGTACATTTATATGGCACAATCAAACGTCAAAACTACGGTTTAAATTACCTCAAAGTTTTCTTTTCTTCAATATGACTGAAGCTGAAGTAGTTTCAAGTTAACTTCAAAAGTTCAGACAGTTCCAGCTGTTTACTACGGGTGACCTGGACCATTTGCAAAAACGTTTTCAGCATAATTGGCCAAAAGAACCAATAGAGAAACAACACAAACAATGACCCTAGCCCCAAGAGCAAATAGGTGCAGGTCTATAACAAGAAAGAAAATAGAGCGCCTCGACTTAATAAATCGAAGTTGAAAGCTTTTACCGATGCAAAAAAGTACTGCACAAATCACATAATAAGCATCTCGTTCGAAAGGTTTTTCAAAACGCACAATAGCTAGACGTTTTGTTCCCTGTTTGTTCTGAATTTCGGTTTAAAAATGCGAGAGCAAGTTTTTGCATATTTAATTGCACGGTAATTGTAAAGAGCAGTGTGAATTTTATTTAGATTAGTCCTGTGCTTAACTGACAAAATATCCAGGAGATGAATTTAGCACGATACGGAAGCTGCACAGCCTAATGTATAAATAGCGTCCGAACAAAATTTATGGTTCTCAGAACCACTGATTTATTTTTCGTTCTCAAGTTTAAACACAGAGTCTTTTGCGGCAGATTTACTCGCGAATCACATGATACTAGTCACGCAACTCCGGCAACATCGACGCGAGAACCCACGCATCCGCGCGTGTCTGCCTGTTCTAAAAATAAAAAAATTGTCTCGTATCATAGGGTGCGTGGATGTCGCGCTTACGGTCTCCTCCCATTATGGCTCCTGGTCATACGGTAAATTATTAACGAAATATGACACTCTACCGTCCTGCTGCTAAGATTTAGCATAAAAACATGCATTTGTTGGACGAAAAGAGTCATACAATGTTATTTACAACGGTGTTTTGTGGATATTAAGATTTTTCAGTTGCCAGAAAAACTCACTACAAATGTCAGTTGTCAGTTAAATTTTAGGCGATATGTCAGTTGTCAGTTAAAATTTTGGCCATTTGTCAGTTGTCAGTTAACCCCATCCAGACCCTCTTGTAAATATAGAGAAGTTTTCTCAGTAAGATAATTCACCATGACTCGTTTACATTTGGATTGTACTTTGGTTAAGATGGCCCGCGGCTATTTCTGCGGAACGGAGGTGCTCTTTTCTAAATCAAGCTTTGGGCATGTAAACCTCACCCGATTTTTCTGATTTTTAGCAATCGAAAAACAAATATTTTCTAAACAGGACGAAAGATTTTTTCTTATCAAAGTCAACAAGTTCAAATTATCCAATTTCTAGTGTGAGCAAGTTTCAACGAAATCGGCTGAGTAGAAATTGCTGCACAGTTGACCGTCGCTTCAAAATATTATGCTCGTGTATAATTGGGAGCTACAACAACGTTCAAGCTATGCTAAGATCCCATAGATTATTTGAAAGCTTAATGCCAACTAAAACGTTGCTGAAAAGTATGGAAAGATCGGAAACTCCTAGCAAAAGTTGTAAACAAATGAGGAGGAAGAGGTTTACGGTGCGGAAATTAGAATTAAAAAAAATTACGGATTTTTTTTCTTATATTTTTAAGTATGAGAAAATACAGCATATATGCAAACGGCTTTGTCTACTTTCGTGAATCTAGTCTCGATGAAATGCGTCGAATTTTGCTTGCCAAGATAGCTACTCCGCGTCTTCCCGATTTGAAAACCCTCGGGTAACAGTAAATTATTCAAACTTGCCGCGTTCTCAAGATTATTTAGCACCTGGAATTGAACATGGCACGCCACATACCACATTCATTGCTAAATAAAATGCATGAATACAAAGCTCAGCCGCAATTTTAACCGTGGCATGTTTATTTCCAGGTGCTAAATAATCTTGAGAATGCGGGTAGTGTGAATAATTTACTGTAACAAGAGCGTTTTCAAAGCGCTCCAAAATTGAAGACGAAAGGTAGTATCTTGGCGAGCCAAAGTCGAATCGGTTTCATCGAGACTAGACACACGAAACTAGATAAAGCCGTTTGCACATATGCTGCATTTTTTCATACTTGAAAATAGTAGATTTTTTTAATTCGAAAAAAAATGAATCCTCTTCTGCTTCATTTGTTTACAACTTTTGCTGGAAGTTTCCGATCTTTCCACACTTTTCAACAATGTTTTAGCTGCACTGCGAATTATAATACAGGATACTAAAAGAAATATTTTGGAGCAGCATTAATCGGATAAGTGACTTAAATGAAAATATTTTCATTCTGCAATATATATGTAATTTTATATGATATGAAAGTCACATGTAACTTACAACAAAGCATCATGGAAAGGTATACAATCGTATTTCGGCAAAAATATGTTTTCTCCTTTTTTGCTGTCATTCTGTATTCTTTGGTTGCCCATATCGCTGCGCTGTGAAACGTTTAGTAAATTGTCTTGACCACTGTGTGATTCCTCGTACGACATGTTTAACGAGTCTTCGCGACTGGATTTGTCCGAGCAGACATCCGAATCACTTGAATCATCCTCACTTTCATGGCTACATTCAAAGAAGTGCTCAAGGAGACCTTGACGTAAGTTAAGAATAGAAACTGATGAAAGAAAGCCAGTGTTTACTTCACTTGCAGAGGTTATTTTGGACGCCATTTTGTTTATATTTCTCCGCGCGACGTCCTCGCGAAATCCTCGCGGCAGAACGCGCGCGCGCCTCGCGGGATGACACGATTTGTTCTAAAAATAGAAGTTTTGACCCATATCATAGGGACAAGGCCAGATCTCGCGCTTACGGTCTCCTTCCATTATGGCTCCTGGTATGACCCATAACCTGATTGAAAATTAAACTTGATGAAATACATATATTTTTTTGTTTCTGCAATGTAGCCTCTCACACAGTAGTTTTATTGTCGTTACTCCTTTCTCAACAAGTGCCTGTAATACACCCGTTAGCCCGAGTGCAATATTCCTTCCCGACTATTTCATCTAGGCCAATCACCATCGAGGCATTGCTAAAGAAAACCCAATCAAATTAATCGTAATAAAGATCTCTTCCCATATTTGTTTGTTTTCAATATTTTGAAGATTAGTTTTGATTGGCTAACTGTTGGAAAGGAATTTTGGGCTCGGCAAGCAGGAGCCCGAAGGATACTCTTTAAAAATTCGTGTGGGGTGTGTGCGGCATGCTTCAAGAAACCCCTTTACCCTATTTTAGACCAAAATATACGATTTCCCCCACCCTATTTTAGATCTGACCCCAAAATCGATAACCTATTTCAGACCACATTGTATCCAGGAACTGCTTCTGTTTGCCTAACTTACACTTCTCAAGGGGTGCATTATAAGAACGATACGAATAGTTTTTTCCAAAAGTTGCTAACTAGAGTCACCAGAGAGCACAAACCATACCCTATTTCAGACCAACATGGTAATAATCTATACACTATTTCAGACCAAAAGGGCTCGAAAACCATACCGTTTGGCTTTGGGGCCACACATACGTATATAGCTTATGTAAGGGAGTGACCCCCTGGAGCAGAAGTTCGTGTGGCGGAGAGTAGTGACTTGCCTTGATTAAAAGGCCGTATAGAAACAAAAGCCGCTTGGAGTTGCAATTATTTCAGCACCAAAATTCAATATAAATGATATAATTTACATTCTGAATGTTACCTTTTTAGCTACATTTTGGGTCAAAAATTAATAATTAAGCTATATGGTTAATTATTAATAGTCCATTAACTGACAACTGACAAATGGCATAAAATTTAACTGATAACTGACAAATGGCCATAATTTAAACTGACAACTGATATTTGTAACCCCCCATCCAGACCCTCTTACAAAAGCGGACACATTTGAGACGAACGGCCATTTCTCCGGAATTTCCTGATGATTTTGATCAAAGGAACTCTCTTGGGAAGAGAAAGTAGAGGCACTCCAAAATTTAACTCTCCTTGGCCTTACGCGAGTTGACTTCAGTTTATAACGTTCACAACGTGTGGTGCATTTGGTTCGTTTCGTTTCTCTGGAGCAAAATGCGTTCGCATGGTTCACATCGTTTCTCTCGTTCCTATCTTTTCCATGCCCGGCGTGGTTTTGTAAGTGTCATTTGTTTAAGAAAAAATTTGAGTCAAAACAAAGATTGTTCCTTGTCGTGTTTCCTACGTGGTTCTCAAACTCGTTAATTATTCATCATTAAAAGTTAAAGTAAGAAAATAGTAATCATGAAGGAGATTCTTAATTGGATACCCGGTCTAAATTAGCACAGATTTTTACAATTTATATACCAAACAATAGAGAAAGTGTTTCACCGGCTATCCAAACAACTCGAATTTCGTCAAAAACACTCTGCTACGCGTCGTATTTTTCAACTCTCTTCTGGGTGTTTGGATATCCCGATGAAACACTGTCTCTCGTGTTTGATTACATGAAACGTGAAATTTGACATCCATAACCGCACGTTTGGAAGAAGCTGTTGTATTTTTACAGTCAGATTCTTACGAGATTTCAGACCTAAAATTGACTTAACCTTTTTCCAAGCATTAAGACTTCTTACTTACAAAAAAGTCGAGAAACCCGCCGCCACATCCCGGGGGCTACTCAAAGCCTATAGTAGCAGTTTCTATCCAAAGGTCTGGCCAAACGCTTAACCTTTTCTATACCACTATTGAAAGAAACGGTTGCACCTTTGGATAGAAAATGGTACCCTTTTACACATCTGCAGCACGGATACCGCATCTCATCTCTAAACACCTCACTTGAATAACCAACATTGTTCCCAGAACAGCCCCTTAAAGAGAAAGTTGAATAAATCATTCACCGTATCTGTTTGAGATATTTGGTTAAGCTCTTTTAAAATCTTGAATGTCATTTTTCTCTACCTTTTTCCATACTCGAGCTCGTGAAATGCCTTGTTTCATATATCTCCTGGCTAAAAAGGCACCTCTTTCGGTTGGAGCTCCCACATATTGCTGCAGTCCTTTATTAAGAGCCACACTTAAATAAATCTTTTCAAGCATGTCGGCA
Source organism: Meandrina meandrites (assembly GCA_963693305.1). Classification (NCBI taxonomy): domain Eukaryota; kingdom Metazoa; phylum Cnidaria; class Anthozoa; order Scleractinia; family Meandrinidae; genus Meandrina; species Meandrina meandrites. The sequence continues at coordinate 5,749,569 of OY855908.1, read as the reverse complement.
TAGAAACTTTAGTTGGAATGACAGACGCTTGCGCCATTTCCGATAAGTAAAGTTCTCCGAGAAGATGCTATTTTAAAATATGCCTGTCTTTAATTAGCAGGTTAGCTGTCATTCTACAACTGCCTTGAAATTACTTCTTTATTCGAACTAACAATGAAAGTTTCACATTCCTCTTATTACTTATAAAATTTTCCATTTTCCACATCTACGAGTCCAGAGAAGAAGCCTAAAAAATTTCCACGAAATAAACATCACCAGTACAAATACGAACGATTTCTAGGAAACTGTTACTAAACTACTTGATATGTTCAGTATTTTATTCTATGCTCCGCTTAGGCGAGTTTCTTTTACGGGACGCATGTGCTTACTAAGGCTTTTTGTAACTGCTCAGTTTCCAGCTCCGTTTCCAGAGCTATTACTTTTACTCTTGTTGTTGGCACAAGAACTGTTTGATGGTATGGAGTACTGCAACCCTGAAAGAAAAATAGAACTCTAATATGATCTAAGTGATAACATCATACATCAAGTAACACAAAATTTCAATCTTGATTTTGAATTGCACTGAAGAACTTTTAACAACTGAACAAAAGCGTTGTGACTACTTTGAGGTAAAGCATTTCGTTTTTTACTTGCTATGTCGACTTTCAATCGTCTGTTGTGAGGACTTCTTCCTCTAACAAAATGTTCATGTGAAAAGTACAAGTGCGTCTACCGTAGTTGCAAGTGTCCTTAGAAATTCTATCACAATCGCTAGTTTTAAAGATTATGAACTGGAGGCTTCTTTGAACAATGTTCTTAAAGAAATTTCTCGTGTGATCTGGTCAGAAACTCCTGGTCAACGAAATGATCGTTTGAGCAAAGTTCCGTTTGTGTCCCCTGATGACGCCTTGTGACACTGTATTCATAATCTTTGTAGTTTTCATCTTCTTTCTCCACACCATCTTGTCTATCTCCCTCAAGAGCGAAATCAAGTGCTGCACCAGACAGTCCGTTGGGATTATCCACGTGCCCGGTTTGCAGCTGGGTTTTATGTAGGCTTGTTTCTACTAAGTTGTGTATTTCTCCCTGCAAATCGTTGAGAGGCAGAAGCAAATCCACACAGCATGAAAAGGACCAATGTGGATTTTTGCACCATTCCTTGAAGTAGTGATATAGGAACACTCCGTACTGAACTAAAATGAATAAGAAGATGATAATAAGCTTGTACAGGTGTGTCTGATTAATAAAAATAGTAACACAAAGTACACTGAGTTTTTGACGTCTTCTTTTAAAAGTCATAATACTTTTTTACGGCGTGTTTTACATTTCCCAGACTTGCTGCTTTGGCGGGGTTTCGTGTCGTGAGGCATATGTTACACTTCATATCTTTATGATAGTCGTGGAATGCTGATTGCTACTTATGTTTGACACGCATCAATGTAGTTAGAGAAGATCTGATATGGAATTTAGAGTAAACGCGGACTATTATTATTATTATTATTATTATTATTATTATTATTATTATTATTATTATTATTATTATTATTATTATGTAAGTGTGTAATGAACGTTTCTAAGGGAGACGTGGTTGAGGCGAGTGGTTCACTCCAGCTATGCGCAGGTCAAAAGTCCGGCAGCGAGGCTGCTATACATGCTATGCATGCCATATTTGAAGCAGATGACACGGACGCGGTACTGCTCATCGACGCTTCTAACGCATTCAATGCACTTAACAGAGCAACTTCACTGCATAATATCCGGGTTCTCTGCCCTATAATTGCAGCATACGCCATCAATACTTACAGGAAGTCGGCACGCTTGTTTATTACCGGCGGCAAAGAGATCACGTCAGCTGAAGGAACAACACAGGGTGACCCACTTGCTATGGCCCTCTACGCCTTAAGTGTGCAGCCGCTGATCACAAGCCTGCAGGCGGCGTCCAGTACTAAACAGTGCTGGTTTGCTGACGATGCCTGTGGAGCTGGCTCGGTACTGGAAATCAAGAAATGGTGGGATGTCCTCAACAGCCTTAGCCCAGTCTTTGGCTATTTTCCCAACCCCAAGAAATGTTGGATTATCTCAAAGCCAGATAAAGAGGCAAGCGTGAAAGAAGTGTTCAAGGACACGGCTGTCAATGTGACGGTAGAGGGACAAAAACATCTGGGTGCGGTGATAGGTTCACGGGAATACCTAGAGGAATACGTTAGTGAGAAGGTGACCAACTGGGTCAGCGAGATTACCAAGCTGGCAGAGTTTGCTCTTTCTCAGCCTCAAGCGTGTTATGCTGCTTACACCTTTGGCCTCAAGCATCGATGGACCTATTTTTTGAGAACTTTGCCTGATATTCAAGAATTATTGGAGCCTTAGGAGAATGCCATATCTAAGATGCTCATCCCTGCAACTACGGAGCATAGGTGCACTCGGCTGGACAGGGACATTCTAGCACTGCCAGTCCGTCTAGGGGGGCTTGGCATGACAAACCCGTGTCTTGACGCAAATCTTGAGCAATCCTCCTCCGTCAAAGTTACCATCCCGCTGGTCCAACAGATCGTGGCTCAATCCCATCAGATGCCGGATGATTCTTTGGTCAAGCCACTGCAACAGGCAATGAGGAGTGAGAGAGCAACGGTGCTCCAAGACAGGGCAGAGCATATCAGAGGAGTAGCCCCACAGAAAGTCCAACGGGCACTTGACCTTGCTGCGGAAAAAGGGTCATCTGTTTGGCTGACGGTACTCCCCCTTCGTGAAATGGGTTTCAATCTAAATAAGAGAGAGTTCCGCGATGCAATCAAACTGCGCTATGATTGGCCGGTTGATGATATCCCCTCCACCTGTGTATGCGGTGATGCTTTTACAGTGGACCACGCAATGATATGCAAGAGAGGTGGGTTCGTTACCCAACGTCACAATGAGCTGAGGGACTTAGAAGCCGAACTCCTGAATATGGTTTGTACCGATGTTGAGATTGAGCCTGTCCTGCAAGATATCTCGGGTGAAAAGCTGGGAAGCGGTTCTAATCGAGCGCCAGATGCGAGATTGGATATTCATGCGCGCGGGTTCTGGGAGAACCAACGATCAGCATTCTTTGACGTGAGGGTTTGTCACCCTAATGCTGATTCGTATAGGGACCTAGAGCTCCAACAGATATACCGCAATCATGAGAATGAGAAGAAGCGCCTTTACGCGAGGAGGGTTTTGGATATCGAACAAGGAACTTTTACACCCCTTATTTTCACGTCAACAGGCGGCATGGGAAACGAGTGCTTGCAATACCATTCCAGACTGGCGCAGCTGATCTCCATCAAGAAAGGAGAACATTATGCTAAAACAATCTCCTGGATAAGAGCAAGGACATCCTTCGCTTTACTAAGATCCGCACTAACCTGCCTAAGAGGTTCAAGAGCTAGAAGGAAAGCCTTTTGTGACTTTAAGAACATCGATATTGACGTTGAAACCCAGGAGGGAGCCATCATGTAAACACTGTTCAAATAGGTTTTAATAGTTTATTTATTTTTACCTTGTATATACCGATATTGACGTTGAAACCCAGGAGGGAGCCATTATGTAAACACTGTTGAAATAGGTTTTAATAGTTTATTTCTTCTACTTTCTTTTACCTTGTATATACCAATTTGTATGGAATATGTTAATTAATGTTATGATGATGATAGTAGTATTAGTACTAGTTGTAGTAACCATGATATCATGACATATATGATATGACGATGATGATAATGATGATAATAATAACTTTTTGTGCCTTGGATATTTTAATATTGGAATTTTTACCTTGTAAATCGCAACTTGTCTGGAATATGTTAATAAAGATTATTGTATTAAAAAAAAATTATTATTATTATTATTATTATTATTATTAATATTATTGTTATTAAATTTTGAAATCAATTTGAGCACTTGATCAATATAATCTGTCTTGTTTTCAAAACTATATTTGCTTAGAATCACAATCCCATAGTTTAACTCCACAGTGCATCTCTCGACCAAGTTGTGTAAATGGATACATGAATTCCGTATAGTAGTTGCTGCAGAAACTTACAGTGCGACTACTCGAACCGGGGCACCCTGAACAAAATTAACCAATCACAGTGTTAATTGAAAACAAAGGATAGGGACATTTTTTAGTAACGGACCAATAACGTTCTAGAACGTAAACAAAAGATTAGCAACAAAATTTGAACTGTCAATAACGTTACAAACAGATGCGGACCTCTCAGGAAACTTGCCTTTTATTTGATTGGTTCATTTCGATCCTAAATTTTAAGTTTCATTCAAAAGCTCTGTTCATGTTTTCCATGTAAAAGTTTCCAAAATGGCGTTTTATCAAAACGCTCAAGTTCGATTGAATCGTGACGGGGGATATATGATAATGGTCGCCGACATTCCCAATTGTTACGAGAGCGCGTTTTGGACTTACATCACACTGGAATGAACCAACAGATAATCGCAGGCAAAGTAGTCGGCACAAAACGTTTTGCGTGACAATTATTTAAACAATTCATCGATGCATGTACGGAGAGCAGCCGCGCCACGTTAAAAAATGGTGGAAGATGTCGTTGAATTTTTAGAAAACGAAAAACTGTGCAAGCCTAACATTAGTAGCACAGAAATGCAGCAAAGGCTACTGCTCAACGGCATCGTTCATCATGTTGACCTACCGTGTTTTCGGTTACATGTAAACAACAAACGTTCAAAGACAAACAGAAGAATTATCCCATGCATTGCGTTTTATTTTGTAGCATAAAAAAGTTCTTGTGAGAGCTAGAGATTGTCTGTAAATGCAAAGCCAATAAAGGTTTGTTTAATTCCAATTGTATACTAACGTTTCCTTTACGTATATATACACTGATCGTGGCGGCGAATATTATTTATTATTCCATCGAATTTGAAAACCCAAGACTGATTTTGCTTGCTCTTAAAAATTTAGGATCGAAAGTAACCAATCAAAGACAAGGCAAGTTTCCTGAGAGGTCCGCATCTGTTCGTAACGTTGTTGACAGTTCAAATTTTGTTACTAATCTTTTGTTTGCGTCCTAGAATGTCATTGGTCCGTTGCTAAAAAATGTCCCTATCCTTTGTTTTCAATTTACACTGTGATTGGTTAATTTTGTTCAGGGTGCCCCGGTTCGAGTAGTCGCACTGTAAAAAGGTAATGGGAAGCCTGGGAACATGCGGCAAGCTTTGAGCAGTAGCATGGGCTAAAATTAATGGTAGAAATAGAGATTCAGGTTAAGTCAACTCATAACTGCCCGAGAACTGCATGAAAAAGAGTACTAGTCTTTTGTGTTGTGAAGCGTGAAGGAAAATTGCTTCCCTTCTTGGAAGGAATGCTTTTTTATATATAGCATGGTTCAAAAAATTCATGATTCCCAATATTTCTTTAGACGGTGGTTACCATCTCGAAGACGCTATAGTCAATAATACCTACTCCAGGCCATAGCAATATTTTATAAGAGGAAGTAAAAGAAATTAATGCCAAAATAACTATCTTTCTCCGTCCCTGCAATAAGTGAAAAGAGGTACTGTGCGAGTAAAAAAAACACCACGTAACATGACAACCCGTTACATTACTTTACTACGACCGTTGGTACAGTAGCCATAAATTGTGGCATTCTTAGCTTCGTTTAGAAGTTGGATATTCAGTAGGCTTTTTGCAGTGCACGACCCGGTCGATGGTAGAAAAATCAGCCATGCTGGGCTTCAAGTTGCGCAGTGGGGCATCCAAAAGAAAGGAATAAGTCAGGCTTGCCTGGTGCGAGTTTCTTTGTTCTCAATGGGTGTCCCACTATGTAATTTGCTGTCCAGCAAGGCTGATTTTGTATCATGTGACCGAGTCATGCAAAGGGCTTATTTTTATATTTAATAACTGGGGAAGGTAAACCAATATTAAAGAGTTATAATTTTCCTATAAGGATCGACGTGAACTGTTACTCTTATACATCTCCACCACATTGCCAAAGGGTAAGCTTTGGAAAGGTGCGCATAAATATTTGTATAGCATTGTTATCTTACCAACAAGTAAGCCAATCACCAACGTATTTGCTCCAAATATCAGTACTTTGAATAAGACGGCATCCGTGTACGCGTCACCCGAGGCTGATATGTTCTCTGCAGGAATTCTGCTCACAGCTCCAACACCCAAGTTTACTACAGTAATGGCAAGGGACGTAGCCATGAGTCTGTTTTCAGTCACGTCTTTTATGGGTTTGATCCAGGAAAAGGTCATTCCATACATCCCGGCGACGACCCATGCCAAGCCAATGTAGGACCTGCTCTCTTGTCCCACAAGAATCATACCAGATGTGAGGATCACCTTACGAGACATTTCAACTAATTCCCAATACCATGAACAATGGTTGTAGTTTTCAAACAGAAAACTCAATCCTGAGAAAATCTCCATGCCAGAACCTGTAGTCTGCAATTTATTGTCATCTGATGCAAAAGATACTCTTCTTAGTCTCCAAATGGCGATAAACGTAACGGTCGGGAGGGCAACTATATAGGCAGCAGAAATGAATGCCAAGATAAGCCAATGATTGTACTTTTTACCTTGGCACTGTATGCTGTAATCTGCTTTCATGTAGCTGTAACAGAACTCTTCTTCTTTATCTCGGCAAAGTGTCTGGCAAGCAAGTGGAAGAACATTGGCTGTCTTGGCACAGGTCCCCAGGTAAGTAACATACAAGAAGAAAAACAAATTCCTGAACACAATCTCTTTTGTCGCTGAGATTTTACTTGACTTTTCATCACTCAGTATGCTTTGACTTCGTAAGATTACTACTTTACGTACTGCGAAAGCGATAACAGAAACGCCAGTAACAGCAGCATTTATTGACATCATGGCAAGCAAACTTCCAAAGGCATTCAAGCGAAATTGCGAGAAAAGACAGTTAATGGGTGCTACCTGAAGAACATCCATCTGAAGTATTTCCGAATATTTGCCGATAGCTTCCAAGGATTCTGGCCATTTTATATATGAGAATGTTTGCAACAATCCATTAGTGACCTGGTAAAAGCCAATTATGATTTTTAGTTTGGACAAAAACATGTCTATCAGAGGGCGACGTTCCCCTCTCTTATTTTGTCTTTTGTTTATCCACACTGAAATAGCAACGATTATGAAAATAGTGGCAACAATGAACGACAACTGTCCCACCAGCCAACTCTTTGATGGACATCGTGTGCATGTTTGCAACTGTTTATAGTATCCTGAACTACACACTGCACAGAGTGGGCCTTTGTATCCATTTTCACATGGGGAATCTAAACCGCCCTTGCAAGACTCTTCTCTTGGACACTTGTAAGGCGTTGGTATCGGAAATGGGAATTGCGCGCTAGAAACATCTCATGCGGGTAAAATTGTCTCGAGATTCGCGATGAAATCTCGGTAACGTTGTTTGTGTGTCTCGCTCCGCCATTTCCACCAATAACCAGATTTCAAAGAAACATAATCATCTTTACATTTCAGTCCTCGTACACATTTGTAACATTTCTCGAACATATGTGTTCGATAAAATCCTTCCAAACATTTACAAGCACGGTGTCCAGCGAAGAACTCAGTTTCCGTTCCTGTTGAACATTTGAAAATAGTCTTAACTATATACTTTTAATACACGACTAAGAAATCCTGAGAAAGATAATATTCAAAATATCAGAATGCTCGGTCCTAGTTATGGGCATTTTCTAAGTATTGGACCGGGTAAGGATTCTACAGCTCGTTTTCAATCAGTAGTAAAACCACACATGCTTGGGACCATCATAGAGGAAAATGTCCCTCTGTCTTTCCTGTACTGTCTACTATGTGTTCGATCTGTATCGCCAAAGGTCAAGTCCAATATTCTCCCACTAAGGTCCCCGCTCTTGATAAAGTCGTATTTAGGACGACACTATAGGTCAGGAGGTTTCTTAATTGAAATACACATCACACAAACTCCAGCCCTTCAGTTTGACAAAAGTTAGTTTTCATTGGTCACCATCAATTCATTATAACCCCAAAACGTCTGGCTTACATTTCCATGAAATCGGCTTGATTTGCCTTATTGTTTCAATTCCAGTTAGCCTCTATCCTTTCTTTTTCCTTCATAAATTTTTACAATTTTACGTGAACGCAGCCTCAGTAGAAAATAAACGCGAAACTAAGTTTATTTCTGACAATACGGCATAATCGTCATTTGAGGACATGTGCTGTCTCAATTTTTTTACATATAGCTTTTATCTAATCAATGTGGCCAAAGACCGTCTTTATAATTCAATATGATTCATGCTTAAACACCAGTTGGAACTCCTAAAGTAATTTAGCGAAAAATAAACATTTACTTAGCAAAGTTTCATAACACGTGGAAATTTCTACTGTTACCTTCAGGGCAGGACTTGCAATCTTGCTTTAGCGTTCCTGGCGCTTTGTCAAATGGAACAAAGGATCCGTTTGGACATTTCTTGCAGCTTTTAGCCACGTAACCGATATCATCAGAGTAAAATCCCCCTGAGAAAGGAATCATTATGAACTCTATATAATTTCACACAATACCAAAAAATACTGGTAATCGCCTAGACATATTTACTGTAGCCGTTAGGGAGTTAACTTGTGTGACTTGTAAATGCACCGTAACATTAGCCAAGAACGTGTTTGCACGTTATATAAAGTTATCGTCGAAGCTCTATTAAGCTTAGTAAGCGCCCGCTTCATTATTAAGTCCCTTTCCCTAAATGGTAATTCATGAAAAATTATGTAAAAGTATGCATCCACCACGTTCATATTATTATTGTTGTCATTTTGTGAAAATATGTCATCAACCACTCAGCACTAAAATGTTAAAAATTCCACTTTGTTTTAAAAGTCCATTTTATTTCTTTACCCAAATTGAATTAAACTCCCGTCTCTAACAAGCCCCCCTCTCGAGAACGGTCTTATGAATAAATAAAACGCCCACGGGCTTAATAGAGCATTGCGATATGTCACGTGTCTTATGTTATATATACTACGAGATAAAAACCGAGTTGCAAGGGAAATAAACGCATACCTGGAGGACACGTTGTGCATTTATCAGCTCCTTTGTCGGAAGAGTTGGAAAATGTGCCCAGGGGGCATGGTAACAAGGTGGTAAGATATGGATCATTATTAGGTATCGTTCTGAAGCCCGAATCCAAGAGAGCGGAAATTATGGCTGCACTTTCAAGAAAATCGGAAATGTAGATAGCTTCTGCCAGGGAATCAATAGGATTCCTACAAGATAATAATTTGCTCTTTTACAAAATGATCTCATTTAACTGTCCGAGCTTGTTTTTGTGTTCTTATTAGACAACATGTAACACATTACTTTACAGTTAGATATTTAAGGTGAATATTACGGAATTAATAATATACATGAAAAAATTACTCGATTCTGATTGGCTGAGACTGAGTGCAGTTCAGAGGTAACACCAGTGCAAAAAGTGTAACACCAGTGCAAATTACAAATAGACGCGGACGAAAACAACGACCGGGGTTTTCGCTAGGTAAACAACAATAAAACACCTAAAAGATAGTTCTAAGAAACCAAATACAATTATTAGCACCTCATTCTGGCTAAATGTACGGAAAACGTCAAGCGAAGAGAAAAAAATATCGCCAACAAAATAGAGGAAAACGAGCCGGCAAGCCGAACTAACAGTTCTGCCCTAAAGTAAAAGGACAAAACAGTGACGACTTGTCTTGGAACCAGACCGCTTACAGAATGATAATAGCTACACTCGACAGGCATATAAATAAACAAGGATACAAGTTTTTCAATCCGGCAAGTAAGTTCTTCGCCGACCAAGTTCTTCGCCGGTCTGTCATGGGAAAACGTCCAACTATAAAAGCGCGAAGTTCAACCGAAGAAGAAGTGGACGTGCTATGACAGTAGGAATTTTTTGGTGCCAAAACGCTAGAAGCACTTACATATCTATAGTTTGTGGTGGCTTTTTGCATTTATCAACTGCCAGGTTTCTTTCATCTTTGGCCGCTCGAAGCTTACATCTCGGTTTCCAAAACGGCCGCCGTCCAATTCTTCAGTTTACGCCGAGCTTTCACAGTCTAATATGTACATTGTCTTTAGTCGATCATTGTTAACCGAGTTGTGCTTCAGAAACGTTTGAAAAACCACAAATTCCCAAGTTTACAGTACAACTGAATGAATCTGACTATTTCGCTCTTGTGAAAGTTTGAACTTGACATGTGTTTGCTGTGCTTCAACCAATCAATTGAATGAAAAATCAGAAAAGGCGCGCGGTGTCAAAATTCAACTGGTTTTCTTTTTCTCTCTGTCCCTTTTTTCATGTATATTATTAATAAGTAATCACATGATTTTTCTCGTGCAATTAGGAATAAATAAGAACTTGTAAATTTTTCAAAGACTACAAATTGCACTCGCCCTACGGGCTCGTGCAATTTTGTTAGCCTTTGAAAAATTTACTCGTGCTTATTTATTCCTAATTGCACTCGAAATCATGTGATTACCTATACTAAGGATATTATATATATTATATATATACACGCAATGGAATTCTAGCGGACATTATTTTTTTATGGAACATAGCTAAAAACTATAGAAGCCCGGTACCCCGGATGCAACTTTTGCTGCGTTACGAATTCAAAAATATGGCGGCAACAATCTTTTCAAAGTTGTCATTTTATTTCCTTAATTATGGCACCCTAAAAACAGTTCACCTGAATTAAGTTTCGGTGACTGGGAAGATGAAGACGTGGACGAGTTTTTGAGCAGTGAGTACCAAGAAGGCGGCTGCTTTGCAAACTTGGAAGACACTGATTTAAACAAAATTGTTACGGAATCGTACTCTAAGAGCTGAGCACAAAAGAAAACACAAAATGGGCTGCAAAGGTTTTCAAGGTAAGTACAGCGATATAGAAATTCACTTTCAATCTTGAAACAGCATTGAAATGAATTTGAATAATATTCATGTCAAGGTTACCACGATTAATTACTCTGGAGCGGTATTTATTAAAAACGTACAATTACATGCATATAACCTTTTCTGTGACCGTGATAAAAACGGCAAGGAATTTATCGAACTTGTCTGGAATGAACGTGTGCCTCGTTCAAACACGCAAGTTTACTTGATGATATATTTAGGGCACGATCGACAGAAGCTCACTTACCTCATGTAAATACAAAAAAAGAATTGGAATTGACTGATATATATTTACAGATGTATTGCGACATTTCTCCTTTCCGGGTCTGTTACATACGTCACTTTTGCAACTGTTCTGTTTTTAATCAACCTGAAAAAAATGTTAACGGCAAAATGTCGACAGCAGCCATTGCAGCTTCGCTTCTATTAATCATGCTATAGGAAAATGTGTCGCCCATTCTTATTATATCCTGTAGTACTTTCAAGCATGTCTATCATAGAAAAATACGTCACATTTGAGAATCACGAAAACTGTGACCAAAGAAGGAGTCCAGGCTCAATATCTTTAGTTTCGTCCGCAGCAGATATCTGTCAAAAAGATGATACAAAAAGACAACATAAGAAAGGCTGGAAAGTGGTATTTTATGGCCTTGAGCGAGGCTTTTGAATGTCAATTTTGACAGGGCATACATTGGTTTGACATCTTCAACATAGCACTGACATTCGACCATAGTTACAATTGGTTCCAACAATAAAGGGAAAATAAAAATGGTTACGTTCTAACCAAACTTCTACTCTCACTGAAAAGCTAAAAATTCTACGTTATTTTGAGTCTAACTTCTGAAATCCAAAGAATACTTCAAACATTATTCCTTCCCTTACCTTTGGAATTCGAACATGCGAGATGCTCTATGTCTTAACCAAGGTTCAAATCGGGCTGTGCGTGTGTGTGTGCCCGTATGTCGATGCATGCCTCTGCGTAAAGTGAGAGCTTAAGCCTATCGTTGTGCTGTTTATACTTTAGTAACTTCAGGGCCGTAGCCAGACTTCAGAACAAGAAGATGCAAGTTTCGAGGGCCAAAGGCGCGAGCCGCTACGGGGGTCTGGGGCCATGCTCCAGCCAGAATATTTTGAAATCTAGAGTCTCAGGAATGCTCTTTGAAGCATTTTACATGGCATCTTTCCAATCTTTTTTTTTTTTTTTTGGAGGGGGGGGGGATTATTTTCTCAATTAAACATTTCTTTAAAAAAAAATCAAGACGAGGCAAGTGCCTCGTCTGGCCGCATGCTAGCTACGCCCCTGACCTTATATCGTATTTTGTCCTCAATACAAAACTTTGAAAAAAGGGAAGCTTACACATGCATTCCTTCACCATAACTGCCCCATCTAAATGCCTCTGGTTCGATTGTCGTTATAGGATTGTCCGAGAACATTCTTAAACGATAAGACCAGAATAACGTAATCATCAGGACACGGTATCCGAAAACTATTTGATAAAATATATTATCTGTTATTATATGACACAGCATATATCATTAAATACTATTTATCATATATTATTTTCTGTAAGTAAATACGTAAGACACCGTAATGCATTTGGATTGACAACACAAAGTTTTTCAAATGTCACAAGTCTTTAAATGTCGATTTTTTCCTTTTTGAGCAGTGTATGCCAGCAAACAAAATCTTTCTGCAATTAAACCTCGTTGTTCACGTAAAAATGTTAGATAGTAGATAAGTAAAATAGAGTGCAGTTGGATTGTCCTATAAAGTGTCATTAAAAATTTCCTGATTTATCTTATACACAAAAATTTAAGCTAGTGGCCTGTAGAATTTGATGTGATGGCTGGTATAAAGCTACTGGGGCATAGTACGCAGTCATTATAGCTTAAGGTATATGATTATTAGATTGATCATGCATATTTTGGCACATTTTACATGCATTTGCAAAATGCCTAATGTGCACTGATCTTTGATACTTACAGTATATGAGGCCACCACCCGCTATCCACTGGAATGACGTTGAAGAAGGCTCGATATGGAATATTCTCCAATTGGTTGCCATTCAGAAATCTAAGAGTTTTTAGTAAACATCGCTTGTTGAGAAAATACTTCTACTTTGAAAAGATAACATAGTTTTAGTTGGAAATGGAGTTTGCTTCTAAGTATAACAATAAACGCAATGAAACATCACCTCAAATGGCTGAAAATTACGAAAAGCTAGCCATGCATTTACTGCAAAGCGGTATTTCACTGCTGAAAACTACAGTTCGGAAACACTAAGTCCTAAAATCTTAGGAATAAGTGAAACATTTCTCGCAAGTTTGGAGTTTTTGTAAAAATAAGTTTTTGGTCTGGCCGATTTTGATTTTCACATAGCTTATCAAATAATCACCTTACAGCTTTTTGTGTACATTTACCATGTGTTATTTTGATTTCCCAATCGAAATGGGCAGCCATGCTGCCAAGAATCGAAAGTCGAAATTGAAGTTAAAAAACGACATATTCAAAGAAAGAATTCAGGGAACTGATTTTCATATCGTTTCATAGAATTTCATAAATTATGGACATTATATGTAAACACGTGGGGGCGTGGTGGCCTAATGGTTAGTGCGCTGGACTCCGGATCGAGTGGTCCGGGTTCGACCCCGGACCGGGGTAACTGTGTTTTGTTGTTCGGGGCAAGGCAGGTGTATAAATGAGAACGACGACTTTAACTGAATGCTGAGGTAGCCCTGTGATGGACTAGCATCACATCCAGGGGGGAGTAGAAATACTCCTAGTTTCTTCATGCTACGGAAAACGTGATATGCTCTAGCCTGATGGGCCACTAAACTCGAACGAAGACTTCCAAATTGTAACCGCGAGGGTGGATGGAAGTTATAAGCCTTTAACGAGTTTCTATCAAGAATTCCTGTATCCACCTTTTTGAAATCTCAAAATAAACAGAAGAGAACAAGTCGTGACACGCATTCTTCATTATACGTACAGATAGAAAAGTTCGTTAGTCCTTGCAAAGGTCTCGTTTGATATAGAGGTTATCAAGTTACTGTGCAGAAACCTGTGAATCGATTACCAAAGATTAATCGTCGCTTATTTGTGGACCTTTCCAGACGGCTGACGGACTGTATACAAATTACAAATACAACGGAAACGATAACGAATGAAAACGATCAATTGTGTTTTTTTTTAAAGAATAATAATTCTCCCAATAAGGATTTTCTTTGTTCTTTTTTCTTTGAACGTACTCTGAAGGTTGGGGAAGAAACCACATCAATTTGAGGTTTATTTTACAATTTCGTAAACGGGATTTACTTTGTGATACTACAACTTTCGATCCCTTGCGAAAATGGTGTCCATGATTATTGACGTTACCTAGGTAACCGCGTTTTGACATGCAGGTTTAGCAGAGTTTCGACCCTTGACATCTTTTAACAATGATTCCAGTTTTCTAAAGCATAATTGCAGGAACAGTGAAAAGATTTTGCGACTGCGATTCTCTCCTATCCATTATTTCAAATTCACTACGAATGAAGACTAATTATCAAACAAAATCACCAGCACATTCATTATCCTTCCTTTGAGACTATTTAAATGAATGGCGCTAATGTCAATCTATTGAAAGTTACGTCTAAAATTATTTGCAATGAAATTAAACGTAAAAAGCGAACTACGCCTTCCGCTCAAATAAAATTGAATCAAAAATACTCCGAAAATTGTTACACTCGACACAAAAATCAGGGAATTTCAGTAAAAAAATGTTAAATGACACTGTATTTAAATGAAAATAGTAAAAGTTCAAATGAGGCCTTACACTACTGTAAAATGATATTAAAATCGTTTAAAATCCAAGCTTTCGCCGATCAACGGCATCATCAGGGATAAGAAAAGATATTCCGCATGAGGCTTATATACTGATGTAAAGTAAAAGGGTGTCAAAAGCGAAAGAAAGTGGGGGGTAAATGCTTGAGCTAAATAATAATAAGATACAAATATGAATAAAAATGAATAATATGATCTAATGAATGAGTGTCAAAGAACAAATATGAAAAAAAGTGAATGATATGATCTCACAATTGACCTCGCTCCCAATGTGTGGCTTCATAGCTCAGTTGGTAGAGCATCGCACCGGTATCGCGGAGGTCACGGGTTCGAATCCCGTTGAAGCCCTGATTTTTTTCAGGCTTCTTAATTCCAATTGCTTAAATTGGAAATTCACTGCGAAGATCACATATCACCTTCATATATATCCGCAGTTCACATATGGATCATTTCATATACATTACATCATTTCACTCCTTTCACGGGAAAATATCAACTCACAATTGACCTCGCTCCCAATGTGTGGCTTCATAGCTCAGTTGGTAGAGCATCGCACCGGTATCGCGGAGGTCACGGGTTCGAATCCCGTTGAAGCCCTGATTTTTTTCAGGCTTCTTAATTCCAATTGCTTAAATTGGAAATTCACTGCGAAGATCACATATCACCTTCATATATATCCGCAGTTCACATATGGATCATTTCATATACATTACATCATTTCACTCCTTTCACGGGAAAATATCAACTCACAATTGACCTCGCTCCCAATGTGTGGCTTCATAGCTCAGTTGGTAGAGCATCGCACCGGTATCGCGGAGGTCACGGGTTCGAATCCCGTTGAAGCCCTGATTTTTTTCAGGCTTCTTAATTCCAATTGCTTAAATTGGAAATTCACTGCGAAGATCACATATCACCCTCCTTGATATGATCTATATAAGCGAGTGTCAAAGTACGAAGAGTCTCTAGATGTATAAAATAACTATTAGAATAAAAGTTCCGCGAATTCGCTGCATTCTTCTCGGGAGTTGAGGGCAGGTTTGTAGTTTCGTATGTAGAACGCTTCGAACAATCGTACATTTGCCGGGTCCTTTTCAAGTGCGATGGTCTTGATTTCGATGCCTTTGTGGACTTTGTTTTGGCACTTTGAAATGTGTTTCTTCACGGAGGAGTTTTCATTGTTCAGGTGTTCTTTTACTCGATCATGGATAGAGCGCGTAGTGCTCCCGATGTAGTGTTGGTTGCAATTGTTACACGTGATTTGGTAAACAGCGTTGTGTAATAAGCACAGTTTGGTGTTGGAGATGGGGCAGTTGGCCCTCGTGCATGTCCGTTTCGTGTTGTTCTGAGAGATAGCTCGTCTGAGGGTGTACGACTTTTGCGCAACCCGTACTGGTATACCCTCTTTTCGGAAAATGTTAGTGATTTTGTAGTTGAGACGTTCGGAGATATATGAATTCTTCAAGTTTGACCATTCTGTGTTGAGAGGTCGAGGGTCTTTCTGATGGTTCTGTGAGTGCTTAGTTATAAGTCTCTAGCGCCTTCAGGATACCCGTTGAGAAGGAGGACGTCGTCGAACATGTTTTGATGTTTTTTGGCTGTCGTTTTTGTAGAGCATTTATCGTCGATACGTTTTCGCTCGTTATAAATGAAGTTGATCTTTGACTTTTCTGGTATTGCTGATAGGTGGTGAACGAATAGTGGTTTCTTTGCTGCTCTTTGTAGAATTCAAAAGAGCTTTTGTCCTCTTTGGAGATGGTGACCTTGAAATCAAGTAGTGATAGTGAGAAGCCATTGGGTGTTATTTCTGGTTTCTCAATTTCAAATTTCAATTTAGGGTGCAGATTGTTCATTGTATAGTGGAATTGGTCTGCCATTCCCACACCGGTTGTCTGGAGATAAATGTCGTCAACGTAACTCCTGTAGGGAATTATGGATAAGTGTGAAGAGAGGGCGATGGTTTCCAGTCTGTTCATGAATAGGATGGCCAAAATGCCTGAGATGTTGGAACCCATAGGTAGGCCTTCTTTTTGACGGAAAACTTGACCATTGAAGGAGAAGTACACGTTGTTTAGCGTAACTGTGAGAAGGTCTGTTATATCTTATTTGGCGAGGTGGAGTATTGGGGTGTGAATCTGTCGGTAGCGTTGGTAATGGCTTTTTGTATGGGTATTGAAGTGTACAAGGATACCACCTCGAGGCTGTATGGATATGGTAGCGTTTTTGTTGGTAGTGAAACCGCCGGTTTGGATGCACTTGATGAGCTCGAGGCTGTTTTCTAGATGCGCTGGGACGTCCTTCAGCATTGGTTTAAGGGCGTTGGCGAGCAGCCATGAGAGGCCCTGGGTTGGTCCATTGGTGTTAGATACAATAGGTTGTATTTTAATGGCTGGATCTGTTTTGTGGGTTTTGATAAGGTGGTAGAACCTGGGGAGATCAGTGTTTGCGACGATGAAGCTCTTCCGGAATCGTTCTGTAGGCAGACGTTCTTCCAAGTTCAGTTTACTTTGTTCTCGACTGTTTTGGCCGACATTCAGGGTACCTTTTCTTACGCGTTGGAGTCGCTGAGGTGCGCTAGGGCTATTTGTGCGTACGTGTCTTGATGTATTACACAGAATTCTGTGCCCTTATCACTGGGGAGGCAGATGTAGTTCTTCTCTTTGAGATCCTTGATAACTGTTTTGTCTGCGTGGCTGATGTTCGACCACTTTCTTTGAGGTTGTAGTTCTTTGAGGATGACTTGGAGTTTGTGGTGGACCCTCTGAAGTTTTCCTTCAAGTTCGTCTTTAGATTCCGGTAAAGTTGATTCTCGAAAGTGTTTCCACCGCATTTGGTTGGCTGGTCGATAGAATGCTACGTTAATGCCCGTGATCGTGTGTTAGTTTATGCCAGGGGAGAGGCTGAACTTGGGGCCTTTAGATAGGAGATTGATTTATTGGGCGTTGAGGTTACTAGTGAGGTCGGTGACCAGGTTGGGTTTGTTTGTGGTGACGTTGTCTGAGGAACTTGTGTTGTTAGTATCGGTGCTGTCTGAGTTGTTCTCAGGGTCGCTAGTTGTATTTGTTTGGTCGGACAAGTTATTTGGACCATTATTCTCCGAGATGTTGGCATTGCTCAAGTTCTTGAGGTTGTCTAGCAGCGTTAGCAATTTTCTTTTGTGAAGAGTGCTAGCGGTATTGTACGCGAAGCATCTTTGGGAGCGTACCGTATTTTGTCAATTAAACGCCCCCGGCGTTTATTTCAAAATTGGCCTTGTGGACCCGGCGTTTATTTGAAGCCGGCGTTAAATTGGGGCCCGGCGTTAATTTATGAAGTGCAATTTTCCGAATTTTTTTTTTCAGACTGATTTATTATTACCCATTCTCCTAGACCAAGGGCAGTTTGTTAACGCAGAAGGAGTTTTCCCTTCGTGCCGCCCTGGCCAACTGTCCCTAAGTCTTTGAGGATTATTATTACCAAAAATAACAGCATTATATACAGCACTTAAATGTTGCAATTCAGCATATGCGCAGAGAGAACGCAAAGAATATCTAAAAAATAGGAGCAAGTATGGGTACAAAGTTTTAAGTTCCGCATAAACGTTTTTAAGATTATCAAAATAGCATAGCGTACTAGTATGTCGCAGTAGTACTATTTAATGAGAAAAGCAACTTGTTGGTTTGATCGCAAATAAACGCCGGGGTCTCGATTAAACGCCCCCGGTGTTTATTTTAAAAACAACCGTTTTTACCCGGCGTTTATACGAGGCCGGTGTTTAATCGGGGTCCGGCGTTTAATTGAGAAAATACGGTATTTTAGATGCCACGTCAGGTGTGAAGTCCGATGTATTTCGAACTGACAAACTGTTTAAATTTATAATGATTGATTCGCCATTTGACAAAATGGGCCTTTTGTCAACAGGGTTTGAGTCCCCTAGGCACTTATTTGTCCACTGCAATGTAACTAAAACACTCTGGAAGTTGCTCTCTTCTTGGCTTACCAAGCAAAAGGTAATTAACAGATAATTAACATTAGAAAATGTTCTCTTTGGAGTTTTGTCAGGACATAGAAGACTTCTTTATTTTAAATCATCTTGTATTATTAGCCAAATTCTACATCTATAGTGTAAATTCGACATCATATATCCATTGCTTAATGTCTTCATAGCGAAAATTAGGGCAACATTCCAGATAGAGCAAAGTCCTACATTTTTTCACTTAGTTGATATGCATAAGCAAGAGGATGTTTTGTTTCTCTTGGCTTTAGTTTTTTGTGATCGAGTATGTTAATATTATTTACTTTATCTGCCTTCTCAATGTTTGTTTGTTTAAATTGTATACTTACATTACTGTAATTCTTAGTCTTTGTTTGTACTTTTTGTAAAACACATAAAAAAGAACAAAAACCCAAAAAAAGAAGATGGCGAATTTACCATAGTTACATGACGTCAAAAACCTCCTGTTGATGATGAACAAGCATGATAAATATGACAAACGAACAGGTCTTTGAGTTTGCGTCGTATAAGAACACACGAAATGGACCGTGGGTCTACTACCCACTGATTGGCATAATAAAATAAAGTGGTTTTTTTTGGCCATTTAAGAGGCCGTATTGATAAAGCCATTTACAAATGGCGCGGCAAGGCTCATTCCCCAGGGCGGTTTTCTGGTATTTTCTCCCTCTTTTCTTTGATGGCATCCTCTCCACCGTCTCGCCGTCCCGTCCCCCACCATTTGTCCCCGAGGATGTAATCACTGCATGATTGTGTTCTTGGGCAAAACACCTTACCCTCATGGTGTCTCCATCCATTCAGGCGTGTAAATGGATACCGGCAAAAATAATGCTGGGGTAGCCTTGCGATGGACTAGTATCTCATCTAAGGTACGAGTAGGAAAATTCCTAGTCCCTAAATGTTACAAAAATTGAGAAAAGCTCCGGCATTTTAGCTTAACACATTTATTACAGAATATACTTACAGAAAAAGGAAAAGGCGTAAACAACAAAAGAAATTCTTTGGCAAGTGTTGAATTTTGTTGTGAGAAAGATCTCTATTATAAAAAAAGATACTAAATAAGTGACAGACGTAAACAATCCGCCCGTTTTCTATATTGATTTGTTTTTTACACAATTAAGCTGTGCTCACATTTAACCCGAAACATGTTTAGTGTAAACATGTTTACATGTAACCTGAACATGTTTTGAAATGCATTGTTCACATCAGATGATTGTCAGTTTTGAACACATTTCATGCCTGGTTGTGTAATTCATGCGGTTTTACGGTACTGGCATAAATATTGTCAGGACTTAAACCGAAAAATTTAGCTTGAAATTACTAAATAACATTTTCATTCATTGTTTGGTTTAGTGACGATTTTTAAGCCCTTCGGAGGAGAAGGGCTTTCCAGCATCTAGCGAGCAGATAGCATTTATGCGCTATCTTCGCCTCGGTACAGGAAGAATTGCTTGTGTTTGTAGCCGTTGGCGCTCGCCTCCTCTCCGAATGTCCGCCATTTTGAACGTGTTTCATCGGACCATGATTGAAACTTCCTCGCAAGGCTGTTTCAATCATGCTTAGAATAAACATGTTTCGATCATGATTCGCGCAACGCACCGACTGATGTGAACACTTTCAGGGCGAAACATGTTTCATTCGTGATCAGACTTATATTTCGGCCTAGTGTAAACATAGTATTAGACATATTAAACTAAGTGCCTGGGCGCTATAAACAACATTTACATTAATTTACTTAGATCACAAAGATAATATTAAGCAACTATAGATTATTGGTGGTTTTCATCTGACTTGATCAAAGTTCTAAAATCTTACATGCTCACCCTACAGATATGATATGATATGATATGATATGATATGATATGATATGATATGATATGATATGATATGATATGATATGATATGATATGATATGATAAGATATGATATGATATGATGATATATGATATGATATGATATGATATGATATGATATGATATGATATGATATGATATGATATGATATGATATGATATGATATGATATGATATGATATGATATGATATGATATGATATGATATGATATGAGATGATATGATATATGATATGATATGATTTGATATGGCATGATATGATTTTCTTTGAAGCCAAATGAAGACTTTCAATATTTTTTCACAAGGCCGCATTTTTGGAGACCTTTTCTTAAAAGTTCTAAACGTCAAAGTAATTCTGTCGGCGCTCAAAATATTTTTAGTCTGTTCAAAATGTTTAGTTGTATTCATTTTAACAATTTACTCGGGATTAAAACTAAACGTGCGAACGTAAATCGCAGAGTTCGAAAACTTGGGGAATATCATCTGATATTCCCCAGTTTTGGCTGCATCACGTGACGTGTTTTTGAATTTTGATTTTTTTTTCATATTAATTTACTCTAAAAGGTTCCTCGCTTCACTTACAGCGTGAGCAAACTTATCAGGTTTGCAATCATTCTGTCGGGAAGCAATGTTATAGCGTTTGAAGACAAATTTCTGTAACAATATAAAACACAATAAGTGAACAGATAAAAACTTTTAATATTGAATTCTTACCTTATATTCTTAAAGTCTTATCGTTTTCTTGAGTTAAAACCCATGCAAGGTTGCAATAAAGCGTGCTTTGTTTCACTTACAGGTTTTTCAACCTTTGCTTTGATGTGGTGAGTCACGTGATAAAAGCTTACAACGATTAAATTACAACATTATTACGTTTTATTTTTCATGGGGCATTAATCTAAGCAAGGTGCAGGAAAAGTCAGTGAAAGTCATTATATGGCATTACATGTTATTACAGGGACAGTAACTTATGGAGTTTATTCGATAAAGATTTAAATCTGTGCAAAATGTCCTAAAAACTTTAAGAAAACCCCCAAATATTGCCTAACGAATTTTTTAAACAAGTAAAGCGCTACACACTTTCCTTGGTGCTGTGCCTTGTCGTGGCAGGGAGGCTTGTGTGCCCTTATGATCCTCAGAGCCGTATCGGCAGGAGCCTTGTGCTCCTCGTAGGTCTAACCATGCCGGGTGGGTCTACAGGTCAGGGGTCAGACAAAACAGCATCCTGGCCCTCCAGGTTGGGGGTTGGGCGTGGAGTCAGCAACCCTACCTCATAAAAAATTGCACTGCTACAGAAACGCTAAGACGCATACCAAGAGACACTACGGCCTGGGGAGCTGACGGACCTCTAGCGCGACGGCCAATGACGCCTGGCAGTGAAAGCCAGGTCCACCTGGAAGCTGCCAGGCCGACGACCATCATCTCCCCCAGGACCACCACAGAACGTGGAACGTTCGAACAATGTACGAGACTGGCAAAACAGCACAGGTGGCCACAGAGATGAGGAACTACAGGCTCTCAATCTTAGGAATAAGTGAATCCAGATGGTCTGGCTCTGGTCAGAGGCGGCTGATCACAGGGGAACTGCTGCTGTTTTCAGGGCATGAACAAGAAAAGGCTCCTCACACCCAGGGTGTGGCTCTGATGTTATCCAGGACAGCTCAGAGGGCTCTAATCGGATGGTAGGGGCACGGCCCACGGATCATCACAGCAACCTTCCGCACAAATGAGAGGAGAATCAACATGGATTTGATCCAATGTTACGCCCCAACGAATGACAGCGATGATCAAGACAAGGAGGAGTTCTACAGCAGATTGTTAACCATCATCCAGGATCGCCCAGAACGAAACGTCATCATTGTAATGGGAGATTTTAATGCCAAGATTGGCAGTGATAACAGGGGCTATGAGGAGATCATGGGGCAGCAGGGTCTAGGGGAGATGAATACAATGGGGAACTTATTTGCCGACCTATGTGCCACAAGCGACCTGGTTATAGGAGGGAGTTACTTCCAACACCGAAGGATACACAAAGCGACTTGGGTATCACCAGACCTGCAGACAGAGAATCAGATTGATCACATGTGCATCGGGAAGAGATTCCGAAGAATTCTCCAAGATGTGCGTGTCAAGCGAGGGGCAGATGTGGCTTCAGACCACCATCTCCTGGTTGCACGGTTGAAGCTCAAACTGAGGAGGAACTGGACAGGGAAGACAAACCAACGCTTGGGGTACAACACCTTTCTCCTGAATGATACCAACAAATGAGAGCAATTCAGCATGACACTCTCCAATAAGTTCCATAATAACACGTTAATAATGAGTTAATAACACCGGGGGGACAGAAGCTGATGTAAGAGCTCGCATCGGCAAGGCGAGAGCAGCTTTCCAACAGCTGAAGAATGTCTGGAGATCATCCCTTCTCGGCACCAGCACTTAAGTCAGGATCTTTAACACCATCGTGGAGCCTGTATTGCTTTATGGAGCCGAAACCTGGAGAACCACCGTCGCCACTATGAAAAGAATTCAGACTTTCATTAACACCTGCCTCAGAAGGATTCTTAAGATACGCTGGCCAGACATCATCAGCAACCAAGATCTGTGGAAACGAACGAGACAGCAGCCTATAGAAGTTGACATCCTTCAAAGACGCTGGAAGTGGATTGGCCACACCCTTCGGAAGTCCTCATCTAACATCATAAGGCAAGCCCTCACCTGGAACCCTCGGGGCAAAAGGAGGAGGGGCCGGCCAAGAAACTCGTGGCGCCGTGACCTTGAGGCAGACATGAGGAGAAATGGCTACACGTGGGGAGAACTGCAATGACTGGCCCAGGACCGTGATGACTGGAGGGGGCTTATTAGTAGCCTTTGCCCCAGACGGGGCTACAGGCAATGATTGATTGAAAGCGCTACACATGGTTTTACACTTTTTTAAGTATATTTTAATTTTCATATTACGAAGTAACAAATTGAAGTCCTTATCGACTATAGGATTGTTTAATAGTTACAATAGAGATTTATAAAAGTAGATTTATGGTGCTGGACTATTTGATCCGTTTATTGCTCAGAGTTCCATGCTTACAAAGCAATCATCAGGCAACTGCTGCCAAAATTAACTAACACATCCATACATATAGAGAACGTAGAACAATGATTAATACATATATATATATATATATATATATATATATATATATATATATATATATATATATATATATATATATTTACATATAGAAATTTTGTGTTTCGATTTTCCGAAGTACAGTGCTCGATACGTTAAAGTAGAGCGTAATATATATTTTGAAAATAGAAAAAAACTACACTTTCACCCCGACAAGCCATCTGCATCAAATTTTCTGCATCATTGATTATGTAAATAATAAGTATATATACGACGGTTGTCGGGATGAAAGTGTAGTTTGTTTTTCTATTTTCAAAATACATATTTACATATACATATATACATAATACATACACCTTATTCGATGGTTTAGCATATAATACCCGCGGATATTTTGCGAGTTGCGTAGTATTTTTCCGAGCCCCGAAGGAGCGAGGAAAAATACGAGCAATGAGCAAAATGTCCGCTAGTATTATATGCTAAACCATCGAATAAGTGATTTATTATTCCACTAAAAAATGAAGTTTTGTTTGCCTATTTTGTCGCTCCTCTTTCAGTACGTATTTTTGCCCTGTTCTACAGTGTAATAACGTGGCATATTTTGCGCGTTCTTTTGCCCTTATATGGTAAAATGGCGCAATAGTGGAATAATAAATGTACATATACTGTATATTTTTGTATTATATTATATTTATAATAGTCTATTGTTAAGGTCTAAGGTCTGGAAGGGGTTTAACTTATAGGTGAGAACTGGTCAAAATTTTCACTGTCAGTTGAGAAATGAGGGTTCTTTGTCCGATATCTGAGATCTGAAATCTGTAAAATTTATTGATAGCTGAGGAATAGAGATTTTAACTAATAGCCGGGAAGCTCAGCACCTCCATCCAGACCCTAGTCACTTGTTCACTTCACGTACAGAGTCCCCAGATTTGTTAAATTGGCAAACAATCCGTTAGGTAAAGATGCAATAGTGTTTGAAGACAGATCTCTGTAAAAAAAAGTACAAACAATCAGAAAAATGATAATATCTCACAATTGTTTTTTGCTGAATTCCTTCTAAATGGTTTTGTTTCATTTTGAGATTTTTCAAACACGTGCGTTTGAAGACAAATTTCTGTAGCAATACAAAATACTATAAATGAACTGATAATAACTCTTGTAATAATATACATGAAAAAATTACTCGATTCTGATTGGCTGAGAGCAGTGCAGTTCAGATGTAACACCAGTGCAAATTACAAATAGACGCGGACGAGAACAACGACCGGGGTTTTCGCTAGGTAAACAACAGTAAAACACCTAAAAGATAGTTCTAAGAAACCAAATACAATTATTAGCACCTCATTCTGGCTAAATGTACGGAAAACGTCTTGAGAAGAGAAAAAAATATCGCCAACAAAATAGAGGAAAACGAGCAAGCCGAACTAACAGTTCTGCCCTAAAGTAAAAAGACAAAATAGTGACGACTTGTCTTGGAACCAGACCGCGCTTACAGAATGATAATAGCTACACTCGACAGGCGTATAAATAAACAAGGATACAAGTTTTTCAATCCGGCAAGTAAGTTCTTCGCCGGTCTGTCATGGGAAAACGTCCAAATATAAAAGCGCGAAGTTCAACCGAAGAAGAAGTGGACGTGTTATGACAGTAGAAATTTTTTGGTGCCAAAACGCCAGAAGCACTTACATATCTGTAGTTTGTGGTGGCTTTTTGCATTTATCAACTGCCAGGTTTCTTTCATCTTTGGCCACTCGAAGCTTACATCTCGGTTTTTTTGTAAATTTTTCAAAGACTACAAATTGCACTCGCTCTACGCGCTCGTGCAATTTGAAAAATTTACTCGTGCGTATTTATTCCTAATTGCACTCGAAATCATGTGATACAGGTCTATACATATTGAATTCTTACACCATATTCTAGCATTCTTATCGTTTTTCTTGAGTTAAAACCCATGCTTTGTTTCACTTACAGTTTGTTCAACCTTTTCAAATTGGCAAACACTCTGTCAGGTAACAACATAATAGCGTTTGAAGACAAGTCACTGTAAAAATGCGCAATGTGGTGAGTCACGTGATAAAAGCTTACAACGATTACATTACTACATTATTATGTTTTCTCTTTTCATGGGGTATTAACCTACGCAAGGTGCAGAAAAGTCAGTGAAGGGCAGTAAAGAACGCTTCGTTTCACTTACAGCTCCTCCAAATCTATCATTTGCGCAAAAACTCTGTCAATCAGAAATTTAATAGCGTTTGAAGACAAATATCTGTAACAGTGAAATGAGTGTAATAATAAATAACAACATTTTAGATCAAATCTCCACATAATGTTTCCTAGAATAAACCATGTGAAAACCACGTTTGATGTTAAGCTCCCTTTTTTCACTTACAGATATCTTAAATTTGTCAGATTAACAATCGCTGTGTCAGCAATAGATGTAATAGCGTTCGAAGACAAATCTCTAAGAAAACACATAAAGTAACGAGTGAAATGGTAGCAATTACAGCAAGGAGCCCAAAAATGTGACCACTTTTAATTTATTTACATTCTTTCGTGAAGATTCAATGCAATCAGATGTCAACTGAAAGCTGTACTCGGCTTTTGATTGGATCATGACTGGGTGAAAGAAGGTTAATTAATTAATTAATAAATTAATTAATTAATTAATTAATTAATTAATTAATCACTCTTAGGCTCGTTGCTGTAATATGTTTTTAGCGGAGCTCCAGCGTGCGCCGAAGGCGCGCGCGGGCGGAGCATCCATACCTAAGCGAAATTGGTAAATCTATCGTGCCGAGAAAATTTGGTTATGACGTAAGCGTACGCCCACCCTCCCGTACAGACTAAGGGGGAGAGGGAGGGGAGTCCCAAGGCAACCCGACGGGGGGAGGTGAATGCCATCTCTTCTTATCTCGGTTTACACCAGCTTACATCTTTATTTGATATTCGACATCAATATTATGGTCAATTGACAGCTGTCACAAGAAGGTATCCGCTGACCAGTCTCACATGACCATATCGCGGGCTCAGGTGTAGAGCTCATCGAGGTCACGTGTTTTTTTGAAGTTGACCGCTGACAGATAACAGATTATTCAATTATTAATTATTCTCGTCCCCAAAGGCCGCGATCCTTCTGGTTTGCACCAGGAATTGAGACTTCTGGGCTAGACTGAAAGCCCACAAAAAAGACGGGCCAAATCTCATTGGCTGTTCATTTCAACCACAATCTCGACGCACACGCAAAATCAAACCAGAACCAGAAATTCCTGTTCCGGTTTTTGGATCGTCCAAAGCCTTTGTGTTCCCGACCACTGGTCAAGGGGCGCAGGCTCTGGGAACGAGATCGTCTAGTGTGCAGGATTTTGTCAGCGGAATTTCTGCAGTTGACGATTTACTTCGTCTATGCATATGGGTCTTTCCTGAGTAGTTGCGTTTAATAACTTCAATGACAGTTTTTTCAATGAGAGTATTTTCACAAAATGTACATATATGGAGCTCCGCTTTTAGGCTTGGCTAAATCTATTTATTAGTTTAAGATAGAATTATGCTGGATTTTCAGTCATCTGTATAGAGCTCTACAATTCGTTTGAGTTACAGAGTCCACAGGTTTGTCAAATTGGTAAACATTATGTCAGGTAAAAATGTTATTACATTTGAATGCAAGTGCCTCTATAAAATAAACACTGCAATATATAAAATAATGATAAAACCAACTTTTTAGATTGAACTATCAAGTTTTGTTTACGGTTTTGTATGCTCGGTATAAATCAACGAAATTCAACGATTTCACTTACAGATCTATCAATTTTGTCAGATTGGCAAACAATTTGTCAGGCAGAAGTGCAATAGCGTTTGAAGACAAATACCTGTTTAAAATATATAATGCAACGAGTGAAAATTATGTTCAAATGTAGTCATGTTGATATTCAAAGGATTTGTCAATTACTCTGTTCGTTGTTTTAAACAGGTTTCGGCTAGACCTCAAGTCTTCATCAGTACTGTAGAAAAGCAAGTTCATTGTCACACGCTATTTGGAAAAGAGTAGAGCGACGCATGTGTGCGTCGCAAATAAACGTTACTCTGTGAATCTCTGTGATTATATGTGACCGTTTGTGTCTACCGTGGAGTACCAGGCTTCAAGAAAGAGTCGCTCGTGATAATTGGCCATGTAGTGGTTAAATTGGTGGACATGGCAAGCAACTTCTGAGTTGTGGTTGAAACTTGTCATTTCCTTGTCATGTTCCGTAATACGAGTCTTCAATGGCCTATTTTTCTGACCATACTTAAAAAAAACTACTCTTTTTTCAACTGGTTTCGAAAAATGTGCCTGATTTTTGACCGTCAGAACCGTCTTACTTTTAAGGCCGTGGAAAATTACTGTCGGTGGTTACTTGTGGCTTGAACGATATTCCAACCTGTCGTTGTTTCAATCCTAAAAAAGATGGCCACGTCCACCAATTCAGCGAACAAATGGATTTTAAAAACTTAAAGTTGTTGGAGGCTAATCACTACGAGCGACTCTTTCTTGAAGTGTGGCAATGTACAGCAAAACTAAACCCTAGGTCGCTGGAACGATCACGAAAGAGATTTAAGGAGTTCCTTTTTTGATGAGCAACAGCCTCGCTCTATGTTATAAAGTTGCTTGAAAAACGAATTTCTTTTTAGTATTGAAAAAGGCTTATTAAAAACTCGAAAGCAATTAGCAGAAACAGTGACAAAGCATTCTAATACCAATACGAGTAAAGTAACATAAATAAACGCTTTAGATAAAATGAGCATTTTGCGTTTTTCTGTTCCTTGATGAAAATATACTCTTACAAGGTTTTCAGTGCTGTGTGCGTCGTTTTACTTACAGATATCTCAAATTTGACAGATAGGCAAACACTCTGTCAGGAAGAGATGTAATAGCATTTGAAGACAAATTTCTGTGAAAATACATACTGCATTATGTTCTGAGTAAATGATGTTGAAGTAAAGCGCTCTTCGTTTACTTACAAAAATTCCAGATTTATAGTATGGACAAGTCAAAACCCCTGTCAGGTAGAAATGTAATAGCGTTTGAAGTAATATATCAAACACGAGAGACAGTGTTTCATCGGGATATACAAACACCGAGAAGAGAGTTGAAAATGCGACGCGTAGCGGAGTATTTTTGACGAAATTCGAGGGGTTTGGATAGCCGAAGAAACACTGTCTCGAGTGTTTGATATGTCTTCTCAATCGAACCAAAAACTAAGGAGTAAACGGAGAAATCAAATCGTAAAAATCTATGCTAATTAGGATCAGATTTCCAAACCACCGTCACGGTTCGGATTTGCTTTGTTTTAACAAGATGAATTATTAATGATTTTGAGAAGACAGATCTCTGTAAAACAAAACAAAAAGACATAACAAAGTAAGCTTAATAACAACTTTTAACATTTTTTACACTGAAGTAGATTACATTATTTGTAATTATTATCATAATCTAAGGTTTACGCTTTACTTACAGATAACTCAAATTTGTCAGATTGGCAAAAACTCTGCCAGGAAGAGAAGATATCACGTTTGAAGACAAATCTCTGTATAGAAATACAGACAGCTGTTGCTTAGCTAGAATACTATAAACTAATCAATTAAGACGGATTTCGCTGAAAGTTCGGACAATAAGTGCAAAAATTAATTACCAAAAATATACTTATAGCAAGGTAAGTCAGGTAATATTTTACATACTATTTGAAACATGTCAATGTACTCTATTTCTCTAAGTGACTCCGCGATTTAACTCTAAAGCATTCTCGAGAAAATTCATGTCAAGCCTCGTAAAAATGCTTAAAATGCGTGTTATTTTGTTTTGAACTGACGTGCAACGTCCGCGTTTTAACTAAAATATGGACAACTTCATATTCATTTTTCTCTCGCGGAGTCAGCTTAAGAGCTAAAGTTTTGATAAGTTATTCTCTACTGTGTTCAAACTGTAACCAAGCTACGAGTTATTTTTGGATCTTTATTTTTGCCTTTATTGCTCGAATGTTCAACGGAAACTGTCTTAAACAATATTGAACGGGGGAAGCAGATAACATTCGTAAAACTAAAAACTACTTGTGGAGTGTTCATTATTACGAAGTGTCTTCGAGTTGTTTCATGGCGTGCGCTAATCTTAACTTACAGGTGTTCTATATTTGTCAGTGTGGAAAATATCCCCTGAGGTAGAAATGTAACAGAGTTCGAAGACAAATCCCTATGGAAGATGACATAAAATAACTGAGAAATGATAAAGAACGAAAACTTCCTTAGGTTAAGTCTTCGGAAGGAGGAACTAAAATTGAGGATTTGTTTCTCGCACTAACTGGTCACGTGAGAACATTTCGCTCGAAAATCAGTGTTTCTCTCTATTTCATTTTAAGAATTCTCGGGAAACTTCGAAATCCAAAGAAGCAAAACCGCACTGTTTTCTACTATCCAACGCCGGATTCCCAAACATTTAACTTTGCAAATAGCTTTGGCTAAGGTGAATTTCAATTACATCAAAAATCAACTTTCCAGGTAATGCTCTTGCATAATTAAACAGCTAATATCTTTCATTTTTATTTTTATTTCTAATCCTTTAATACTTAGCTCTTATTAACCGAGAGAATCTTGACCGAGGTCGTGAGTGCAGACCGAACGCAGTGAGGTCTGTACTCATGACCGAGGTCAAGATTCTCCCATACAGACCGACTAAGCTCGGTTAATGAGATGTTTATTATATGGCCAAACTAGAAAACTTTTCAGCTTAAAAATTTGCTTCGGTTCGCCGTGCTCGCTGACATTTTGCTACTAAACGCCGATCACGGAAAAATTAGAACAAGAGAAGGTCGATATCATCGACAGGTATGTTTTCAAGTTCTCTAGCCTCTTTAATCGACTGATTATTTTAGTCGTTTTTAATCGTGTTAAGTGCTTTTAACTTCTGACCTTGCAATAACCTCGCAAAGTTGTTTCTAGCTGGTGTTTTGATTTCGTGCCTGTGAACTGAGCGAAAATTTGGCGAAGTTTGCTCGTTCTTGTTAACTTCTTTCGCGTCAAGCTTTTGGTTCTTCCATTTATTACTTTTTAGCAGAAACAAGTCAACGTTTTTGCATTTTTTTTTTTTGCAAACTTCTCAACGGAAGTGCAACCGGTCTAGATGCCGGTCTAGATGGGAAAATTTAGGTCGCGGTCAATATCGATTTTAGCCAATCAAATTTGCGAATTTGGTAGTTCCCAGTCCTTGTAAGACACGGCCATATAATAAATACAATAAAATAATGTAAGTAAAAATTATCAGGAAGTAAATAAAAAAGGCTTGACTGTGCTTTGTATTGTTATAAAGCACTCAATAAGTGACGAGAGCACTCAAGAAGTAGGCAGAAACACTCGCCTGCGGCTGGTGCTTCACACTAGTACACTTCCTTTTTCCGCTTCCCCCTTCCTTTTTCTCGTTAATTTCCTGTTTGCTCCATAAAGCACGGTGAAGGCTTTTTTAATTTGTGAAATATAAATTTTAATTAGTTTGTTTCGAGCATGTGCATTCTCTTCTCCTGCTTGGGTTCAACCACTAAGGCGGGGAATTCGAAGAGAGACCGTGGAGTGGACTAGACTACATTTTACCTTTTCGGAAT
This sequence comes from Meandrina meandrites, assembly GCA_963693305.1. Taxonomy (NCBI): domain Eukaryota; kingdom Metazoa; phylum Cnidaria; class Anthozoa; order Scleractinia; family Meandrinidae; genus Meandrina; species Meandrina meandrites. Next base: position 5,718,276 of record OY855908.1, on the reverse strand, counting down.
GCTAGTTACGATCTTATGAGCTTTTCCACGTAACAAATAAAATATATGAAAAAATAAAATAAATCCCACTTACAGTATCCGTAGTTTTGTGAGTTTTAAAAACATCCCAACAGAAAGATGTGACAAGTTGCTTGAAAGCACTCTCCTGAAAACAAATAATTCTCTAAAAACGCAAATCTAGAAACAGTGTTCATTTCCTTCGATGTCAAAAGATATGACCTGAGCAGTGCATTTTTCATATAAGCTATGACTATTTTGGGTGGCAAATTACACTCTTAATTAAGTTTGTACTTTTTCTTAGCCCTTGGACCCAACGTACAAGTGAGAACACTTTCATTAGCCGTAACGATCTCATTTTTCTCATCGTAGAACCCCTTCCTTCCTTCCTTCCTTCCTTCCTTCCTTCCTTCCTTATCTTGCGTCCGTCATGTCGGGTCAATCAATCAATCGATCAATCAAAATTAATCATTCTGATTAATTTTGGTTATTTTACATGACAGAAAATTAAAGAATTATAAAAAGATGGCCTTCAAGACTGCGACAACGACGAATGAATTAGAAATAAAAAAGTTCCAAATTTTGCTTAAATGGTAGTTGCTCTGGCAACATCCCAAGAGATAGACTATTTCACAATTGTTATTCTTTACTATGATGAACATTGGTGTGAAGTCGAGATAAATTTATAACAGCCCGATAAATTTTAATTGTTTTGAGCACATTTTTGTTATTATCACAGTCGTTCCACACTGACAGTCGTGTCATGCAACGTTTGAAACCCAATTAATTAGAGCATGTCTCTCTCTATCTCTCTTTTTTTTTTTTTTTTGATGATTCAACTTCTAGCCTTCTCTTTAATTCAAATCGGGCGGCTGTGATCAGAAACCAAATTCTGATTTGAACATTGATCGGCGCTTCCATTAATAATAAGATAAATGCATTCTTGAAATTGCTAGCGGATTCAAATTTCGAAAAATCAATTCATTAATGTACTCTGGGGGGGGGGGGGGGGGAGGGGGTACGCTTCGCTTAGCACAACTGTAATTTGAACTTATCGCGTTATGCTAGCCCAGTAAGAAGTCGTCATCAACAGTTTCTTTTAAATCAGCTTCCCCTCTCCCCCCTGCCTCCCAACACGTCCACCAGATCCAGTTATTTAAGACAAGACACGGTCTGTCAAATAAGGTGGTTTTTTTTTTCGCTTACATTATTTCAGTGTTCGCTGATGCGCATTTTTCAACGCCTCCAGGTGATGTTACATTCCGGCAAGATAGAGTATTGTCCCAATACCAATACAGGTCTTCGTAGAAACAGTTAAGTTCACAATCTAAACGTCGACAAGAAAAGTGCATCAAGCAAGCACAGGCACAACACTATAAGTTTAAAAAAACGTTGAAACTAAACTACTAGTCTAGTCGGATTCAGCTAATGCTCAATTGATCAGATATTGAGCTCTGTTAATTCTGAATTCGAGCCACTAGTGGCCCCTCGGGACGGAGCTTGTTGCGGTTTCTGTAGCATGAAGCGATTAGGAGTATTTCTACTCCACATCAGTCGCAAACTTGCTGGTGGCCACACAAGTGTTGTTCCCTTCCTCGTTTAATGTTATTCTCGCAGTGTTTCTTTTTTCCGATGATAAATCAGTGAATTAATGGAGCTTTTACGATTATGATCGCTTGCACTTTTCTCGTAAAATGTCCAAACGTTTTCTCTGTAAACCATCAAAAAAGGGTTTTTTTCTTACCTGTGAAAATGACAGAGACTTCTCCTACATCACTTCCATACTTGTTGGTGGCCACACAAGTGTAGTTGCCCTCCTCATGTAGTCTTATCGCCGCAATGTATGCTGTATTAACTAGTATTGTTGAGTTCCTTATTATTGCTGTGTATATAGGACGAGTTCCAGTCGCTGAACACGACAGTTTGTAGCCGGGTAACACTCGGAGAACTGATGCTGATAACTTTACTTTGGGTGCAACTATATTAAACGACAATGACATTCTAATTAGCTTATTGAGCAGTTTTCGAGTGCGCGTCGTAAAATCATAAGACCAAAGCCAAAACTAAAGTAATAAGATAACCTAACTTTATTTTAAGTCGTACAAGTGGTTGCCCAACCTCCCGAGTCGCAATTGATTTTGGTGTTTTTCTTCTGATTGAATCAGAAAGTGACACGAGTTTTCTTAAGCCGATCACTTAACAAGAGTAATACAAAACCATTTCATATTTATGAGAAGACATTGCGCTATCGATAAAATCAGTGTGTCATCGACGGCTAATAAGCTGTGTTCACATTAAGCCCGAAACATGTTTAAAAAACATATTTAAAAAAAACGTGTGTCAATGCTAAGCATGTTTGTTGATGCGATGTTCATCAGATGTCAGTTTCAAACGCGTTTCATGCTTGACTGTGTAATTTATGCGGTTTTACGGTACACGCATAAATCTTGTACACTTTAACCAAAATTACTATAACATTTCCATTCATTATTTGGTTTAGTGTTAATTTTCAAGCCCCTTCGAAGGAGAAGGGCTTTTCAGCGTTAACCGAGCAGACAGTATATGCGCTATCTCAGGGTACAGGAATAATTAATTTATATTGTTTGTAAATTTTGGTTTTCCATTGCGCTTGTAGCCGTTGTAATGGTAAAGGTTTGTGGCGATGTTCTCCCAAATTTTCCGCTTTCGATTTATCCCCAATAATTGCCGCTACATCGGCCCATATTTCAAGTAAACATTTGGTCTCATAGTAGGCCCAATTTTGGATCTTTTGGGCTCTCGCGTCCTCTCCGTTGCCTTTCCGCGATTTTTAACATATTTCGTCTGACCAAGATCGAAACTTCCTCGTGAGGTTGTTTCAATCGTGCTCAGAATAAACATGTTTCGATCATGACTCGCGCAACGTACCGTCTGATGTGAACATTTCTCAAAGTGAAACATGTTTCATTCCTGATCAGGCTAGTCATGTTTTGGTCTACGGTGAACACAGTATAAAACAGTACAATCGATATTAATCAAATCCGATTTTTATTGATTGCCTGTCTCATGTGAGATCTGTCTTAACACCTGACTAGTATTCAGAGAGACTCGCGTTCAAATCTCGTTTTGCTGTTTTAATGCCGTGTAAAAGTTAAGTGTTCTCACCTGGCAACTGAGCTTGGGCTTCATCCACATGCCACATTAGAGCGGATAGTAAAGAAATAATTTTCACCGTGCAAAATAGTTTGCTGTCCATGATCATACAATCGATATCATTTCACCAGTATTATGGAAATAAATTGAAACCATTTCTGTATAAAGAAACGAGTTATGAAGGAAAATAAGTGGAGTTGAAAAGCCTGAAAAATATGCCTCGGCAACAGAATAAGCTCATCGTTACATTTTCGCTGTTAAAAATTAACTTTGCCGTTAAGTTCAGGCATCTTTGCCGTGAACTGCAAAATTGTAGGATGAGGCAGATGTTTCTTTGTTTTCTAACTATATTTTTTTCACCCATACTTAAAAAGAATGTTTAACAAAAATGTGGATAGAGGAGGCCTCCCTTATCTAGTGTATCTAGTACGTTCAAAACGCATTTTTCTGTACCTCCGAAGCAGAGTTCAGGCGAGGCTAGAAATCTCTTTTCGTGTGACAAGTTTCGCTTTCGAATCTTAGAATCAAAATCTAAGAAGAGAATTTGTATTTTGTATAAATGACGTTCAATTCAACGAAATGATTCTTATTCATTCAACAATTTTGGCTCTAGTAAATGACAGGATCCGCCTTACTGGTACTATCAAATATTCAAAAAAAAAGATCGAAAGCTACTGCTTTTAAAAATTACCTCCAAAGATTTCTACAGTCCGCGCTTTTCTTGAATCTGACAAAGCTGAAATTGTTTCAAGTTCAATTTCAGAAGTTCAAACGGCTCCAGCTGTTTACTGTGGGCGACCGTCATTAGTTGTAAAGTTCTTCATAATTGGCCAAACGAACCAATGAACAATAAACGACACAGACAATGACCCAAGCCCCATCTGCAAGAACAAAAGAGTGCAGATAAACGTGAACGAATGAAATTAGAGCTTTCAAAAAGTACTGTTATTGCTGAGTAGATCTATATTGCAAGCTTTCAACGTGATGGGCCGCTGATGGGTTGCGATAATGAACTTGCATGCGCCATGTTGTGAAATGTTCATTTTTGTGCTAATAGTAGTTTGATCTCTTTCTCTCACAATGGTAGAATAAAATATTTGCACCGTTATCGGTCACTGCGTGCTGTGAAGTAAAGGCTGCTGAATTAAAACGACCTTGGCCTCTTGAACTGAGACAATCTGTCTCTCAATTTTGCCGCAAATGATTTTATTCACAGACTGCAAAGGATGAAATAGACTACCGTACTGAGGATTAAAAGCAATTAAAAATCTGCATGAGTTTTGTTTGTTCTTTCTCAAACTCATTAATAATTTTAAAATAAAAACTAGCGATATAAATAAGGAACAACGTTTTCAAGTTCAGTGTCAATGTCAAGTTCGATGGCTATTTATGAATATGATTATAAAATAAAACACCCTTGATCTGAAGCACTTTTCGATCTTGAAGAAATTTCAAAGTAAACTAGACTGCTTCATTTATGAGATGTTTTTTATATGAAAACTCAAACCAGATTTAAACGCTCAATCTGACTCTATCCATGCTTAACTTTTCACATAGAACAATGCTTTCCTAATTATTGTACCTCTAATTACATTCAAAATAATTTAAAAAAATTATATTCATAAATAGCCATCGCAGTTGACATTGACATTGAACTTGAAAATGCTGTCATGCGGGCAGTGAAACGTTGCTCCTTATTTACACTGCTAGTTTTTATTTTCAAATGTAAAGCAGAAACATGCTTAATTCATTATTTAATAATTTATCAAGTTTAAACAAAGAAAATCAAAACAATGATGGAAGTTTGAAAATCCGGTCTTAATCAGCATAGATTTTCATGATTTTATTTCTCCATTTACTCCTTAGTTTTTGTTTCGAATGAGAAGATATTTCAAACACACGAGACAGTGTTTCATCGGCTATCCAAACACCTTGAATGATTTCGTCTAAAATATTCCACTGCGCTTCATATTTTTATATGTTTGGAATCCCCGATGAAACACTCGCACTCGTTATTGATCTATTACGTGAAGCGAGGGCTCATTTAAAGGAAGTACTTCTGCTTGATGCTGGACTAAGGCATTCTGATACAGGACAACTCGGATTAATATTAATCCGTGGATTATAATAATAATAGATTATAATAGGCTTATTATCATCCGTTAATAGATTATTATAATCCAGTAATAGATTATTATAATCCAGTAATAGATTAACACCATTAAAGCACGGCAAAAAATTGGAAGGATTAGATTATTATTAATAATATAATCCGGATTAATATTAATCGCTATTATAATCGAGATAAAATTCCCGTGAATGTTCGGAGATACTGATATACAGCTCTAATGACGGGCACACTGCAGACATAACACAGGACTGACAGGACATAACACTGACCACATCAGTCACATGACGATCACTTGCATATGCTAGAGCTGGTAGATACCACGATGTTGACCCTAGAAGTAAATGAATAGAAGCAAGCACCTCTGGGCCAGCGAATCCGCGCACTCCTTTGGTCTTTAAATAATGCCAATCTTCGGAAGCTTTGGACAACGATTAATCCTAGATAGGAATAATATAAGTACTACGTAAGATTAATAGCAATCCCATCTAGGGTTAATATACATCAGGATTAATATTAATATTTAAGTAGGATTAATATTAATATTAATCAGATTAATATTTATCTTACATAAAATTAATATTAATCCTAATAGATTAAGGCACGGCTCAAACCTCAGTAATAGATTATAATAATCTATTACTGGATTATAATAATCTATTACTGGATTATAATAATCATTAAGATTAATATTAATGCGATTAATATTGATCCGAGTTGTCCTGCTGATAGTAGCAAACGCCCCGGTTTGTGAAAAGAAACGATGTTAATCAGTTATGTGCGATTGATACTGACAGGAAAATATAAGAATGGCCTGTCTATTGCTCAATCGACGTTTTTCTGTTGATACTGAACTAAAGCCAATTACAGTATGGAAAAACCAATAAAAAAAAGTTGGAAAACCATATTTCTTTTAACTACCGTAGCCTTTTCTGGGGATGATTCTCTTTTCTTATGTTCTGTACTATATTGTTTTGATGACTGAATTTTCTGAAATCGAGCGAAATTTCTGTTATTTTGGTCCGTTTATATTTGGCTGGGTCGCCATAGAAACCCAAACAAATTCAGTAGCTTATCTGTAACCTGCCATATTCTGAGCTCGTCAGCTGCAGGGGTGTCGACGTGAAAGCAAACTAAAAGTTAAGTACTCCAAAGATTGGAAAGCTGTGTTCAGCCACCTTAAAGAGTTCTTTGTGTGTTTAACCTGTGTTTATGCTTTTTATTCTCGGGTTGTAATATTTATTTACGACGGGCATGCGCTAGATAAATTTTAGTAATGGCGAATGGCAGTTCCAGTAAACAATTTCAGATCATCAAGCATCTTTTAAAAACCGCGCTGCGTTCTCTTCGAGAAGTGAGAGTTGTTCTTGGCACGCCCGAGTTTGTTTTGAAATTTGTCAATTAAACCACCGAATTCTGCCAGACGTCTTTTCTCTCAGAAAAAGACGAATTGTTTTAGTTCCACTAGAAAAAAAAACGAATCTTAGACGTTCGTTTCTTAAACGTTCCACTAAGAAAAAAGTATTCGATTTGAAGCGTTTTGTATGAGTGGAACACCACCAGCAAGCGCTAAGTCGCCGGAAACGCTTCAAAACGACCTGAGGCGCAGGTAAACAAGGTAACTCGATTGTATTCACAGAACATTAAATTTTATTTGTTTTGAAACAAAATTCTTTTGAGACAAACCCTTATAAATCGCATCTTTGTAACACAACGCCGCTCAAAGACAAGAACCACGTACGCGTTCGCGTGCGTTTCATGAATATTTCATATAGTGAACTTGGGTGGCCTGTGGTATGACCTTTTAAAGTGTCTTCATCAGGAGCCATAATGGGAGGAGACCGTAAGCGCGAGATCTGGCCTTGTCCCTATGATATGGGACAAAATTTCTATTTTTAGAACAAATCGCATCATCCCGCGTGACGTGCGCGCGTACTGCCGCTAGGATTTTCGCGAGGACGTCGCGCGGAGAAATATAAACAAAATGGCGTCCAAAATAACCTCTGCAAGTGAAGTAAACACTGGCTTTCTTTCATCAGTTTCTATTCCTAATTTACGTCAAGGTCTCCTTGAGCACTTCTTTGAATGTAGCCATGAAAGTGAGGATGATTCAAGTGATTCGGATATCTGCAGTAGTATTTTTTTCGGACAAATCCAGTCGCGAAGACTCGTTAAATATGTCGTACAAGGGATCACACAGTGGTCAAGACAATTTACGAAGCGTTTCACAGCGCAGCGATATGGGCAACCAAAAAATACAGAATGACAGCAAAAAAAGCAGAAACCATATTTTTGCCGAAATACGATTGTAAACGCCATTTCGGCCTTTCCTTGATGCTTGGTTGTAAGTTACATGTGACTTTCATGTCATATAAAATTACATATATACTGCATAATGAAAATATTTTCATTTAAGTCACTTATCCAACTAATGCTGCTCCAAAATATTTCTTTTAGTATCCTGTATTATAATTTTCAGTGCAGCTAAAACATTATTGAAAAGTATGGAAAGATCGGAAACTTCCAGCAAAAGTTGTAAACAAATGAAGCAGAAGAGGATTGATTTTTTTTCGAATTAAAAAAAAGTCTACCGATGTTTTTTCGTTTACTTTCAAGTATGAAAAAATGCAGCATATGTGCAAACGGCTTTATCTAGTTTTGTGTGTCTAGTCTCGATGAAACCGATTCGACTTTGGCTCGCCAAGATAGCTACCTTTCGTCTTCAATTTTGGAGCGCTTTGAAAACGCTCTTGTTACAGTAAATTGTTCACACTACCCGCGTTCTCAAGATTATTTTGCACCTGGAAATAAACATGCCACGGTTAAAATTGCGGCTGAGCTTTGTATTCACGCATTTTATTTAGCAATGAATGTGGTATGTGGCGTGCCATGTTCAATTACAGGTGCTAAATAATCTTGAGAATGCGGCAAGTTTGAATAATTTACTGTTACCCGAGGGTTTTCAAATGGAAGACGCAGAGTAGCTATCTTGGTAAGCAAAATTCGACGCATTTCATCGAGACTAGATTCACGAAAGTAGACAAAGCCGTTTGCAAATATGCTGTATTTTCTCATACTTACAAATATAAGAAAAAAAATCCGTAGTTTTTTTACTTACGCACCGTAAACCTCTTCCTCCTAATTTGTTTACAACTTTTATTTGCTAGGAGTTTCCGATCTTTCCATACTTTTCAGCAACGTTTTAGTTGGCATTAAGCTTTCAAATAATCTATGGGATCTTAGCATAGCTTGAACGTTGTTGTAGCTCCCAATTATACACGAGCATAATATTTTGAAGCGAAAGTTCAACAGTCAACTGTGCAGCAATTTCTACTTAGCCGAATTCGTTGAAACTTGCTCACACTAAAAATTGGATAATTTGAACTTGTTGACTTTGATAAGAAAAAATCTATCGTCGCGTTTAGAGAATATTCGCGTTTTTTTCAAAAATATATTTTTTCAAAAGCGTTAATATCTCGTGATCGTTTGCCTTGTTTGCCCTTTACTTTAGAGCTTTATAAAATTTGAACATTTGCTATTGCTGGTTTACATGCCCAAAGCTTGATTTAGAAAAGAGAACCTCCGTTCCCCAAAAATAGCGCGGGCCATCTTAACCTAAGTATAATCCAAATGTAAACGAGTCATCGTGAATTTTACCTTACTGAGAAAACTTCTCTAGATTAGTCTTGTGCTTAACTGACAAAAACTCCAGGAGATGAATTTAGCACGATACGGAAGCTGCACAGCCTAATGTATAATTTTATGGTTAACAGAACGACTGATTTATTTTTCGTTCTCAAGTTTTAACACAGAGTCTTTTGTGGCAGATTTAATCGCGACTCACATGATACACGCAACTCCGGCAACATCGACGCGAGAACCCACGCATCCGCGCGTGTCTGCCTGTTCTAAAAATATAAAAATTGTCTCGTATCATAGGGTGCGTGGATGTCGCGCTTACGGTCTCCTCCCATTATGGCTCCTGGTCTTCATTTATATCCTGCTATCATCCATCGGAGTGAATAATGTCTAGCATTTTTGCTCTTCCTTTGAGGGGGTGGGTAATATATTAAATCTACTTAAAATGTCATTTTTCTTCGTGTTTCTCCTTTTGTTTGAAAGTAGTCATGCATGCTGTCCTTGTTGTTCTGCTTAGTATTTTCAGTGTTCTATGCTCCGTTTTTCCGACTTTCTTTGACAGGACGCGTACGAAAGCTTTTTCAGTAACTCCTCAGTTTCCAGCTACATTTCCTGTGCTCTTGATGTCACTCTTGTTGTTGGCACAACAACTGTTTGCTAGAATGGAGTGCTGAAATCTGGAAAGAAAGATAGAAATCTAATAATATATAGATTTAGGCAGACTTAAAAACGGAGCTCCCATTAATTTTCGGGTTGGGTTAACAGTGTTTCCAAATGAAGAAGCCGCAGTATTTCTAAGTGTATACGGTGGCCCATATAGGTACAAGAGATTTTTAATCACCCACGGTTAAACTGAATAACTAAATTACAGCACAAGAAATTTGCTCACCGGAAAAATTAAAAATATTCCGAGGCACATCAAATGACAGCAATATAAACGGCATTTAGCCTCTCATGGTTTTCATGACGAAAGAGACCAAAAGTCAACCCAACTGGGTTTTCTGGTCTGTAACTGGATCTAACATTAAACTTGATGTAATTGCACTTTATTGGGCTCCTCACTCACGCAATATTAGACGCTCACATCAAATTTTAGTATAAAATCTTTTCATAACTTTTACTGTACACTAATAAACCTCTAAGAGACCTTGATGAAGGCTAAGAAATTTGTTTTGATTTACTTCAAAACAGTCAAGACAAAAAACATCAGCTCAAGGCAAAAAAAAAAAAATACGACAAAACACAGTCATCTCGCGGCTAAACAAAATGAACCCACGCCACAAAAAAAGAAAATGGCGGCGGCAAAACAAACTTAGCAAATTCATTGGGAGCCGGTTTAAGTCATCTTTAAGCAGCACTGATTAAATGTTAAGAAAGTGATGCTCGTTATCTAATAAGCTTACAATGTAGTTTTGAACCTTGTTGGTATGTTTGCGTGCTTAACTATTTGTTTTATCGTACACGTTGTTAAATAGAGCGTTTTCACTCACGGTACCAGCGACCATATTGGTCGCCTTTTCTTTGTTTTAGAACACCAATATGGCTGCCGTGACGTTATATGAAAACGCTCCATACCAAAGAGATTTTAATGTAGAGGAGTAAATAAATTTCCTACATTACTGGTTTAAGCAGAAGTCCATAACTAGAAGTCTACATCTGGTTCTGGGGCGCGTGCTATGTCTTTCGCGTGTAGGCTATTTTTAGAAACTGATGTCTCGCAAGAAAATGACGTAACCCACTATTTCGACACGATTGGAATTCTAAGTTGCGGCCGAATATTTTGGAAAGTGGCAGGTGAAATAAATCAAATCACATCAAAACACTTGACAGGCCATTCTCTTTAATTCTCACATTTCGACAGAAGTAGTATCATAGATAGTGATTTCAAACGTCTGTTCAGTGGCATTTGAAGGCGAGTGAAAAAGCAACCCGTCGCCGGGTTTCCGTAGACAAACTCACAAAACAAACAGGTCGACTTTTTATAATTTACGAGAGAATTTATGAACAGAAGTTCCCCAAACTTTTAGTAGTTAAGTGTGTCTTTATTTTGTACAGCATATCCTCGTGTTAAAATACTGAACAACATACACAACACAATAGCTGCACACTGCGAAGTGTCCGAGAAGCACAACTTGAATTAAACTTTTGACGGATGTGAATGAAATCATCGTTGTTCGATGAATTAAACTCGTATTTCTATTCATATTAAAACAAGTACTTTACCTTAGTCAGTCTTTTGTTTTCATGCCGTCCTTATAATTCCAAAAACATGCGAAACTCGCCAAACTTGTCGTTTTCTCTGAATGTTGTTCTCAAATGAATCAAACTTCATTCTGTTCATTCCGCGCTCGATGTTGACGGCTTCAGGGATCACGGTTTTGTTTTTCAAAATAGCAACGAACCTGTGCCAAAATGCACTTGCTCTCTTAATGCCTGTCTTCATCTTGAGAGTACCATTAATCTTTAGTGTCTTCGCATTTTGAATTTGACTCGGAATTAGTCTATCTTGCCCGCTGCCATTTCGTATTCTGACTCCAAAACACTGAGGTCCTCCCGCTTATTTGGATGCTCCGAATTTTTACAACTTCGATGCTATCGTCATCGATGAAAGATGGCCTGATGATTCTTGTCCGGACGATTTAATCCTCACAAAACGGAAATTACGATGACCAACAAACAGAAATTTCGTAATGCCGTTTGCTTGAGTTCACTCGTCCTCTGCAGTTCAGCAGTTCTGCTTTTCTTCAAAAATTTGTTCAACCAATCAAAGGCGCGAATTAAAAAATACTTCAATGTGATTGGCTACTTGTTCGCGGCAAAGCTGTTCTAAAAATAGCCTACACGCGAGGAGCGCGAGGTACACGCGAAAGACATATCTCAAAGCCTATTACCAGAGATGTAGACTTCTAGTTATGGACTTCTGGTATAAGCAAATGCGCGGTAGGAAAAGTATGAACTCACTTACCCAAGCAAAGGTAACTTGCAATGAAACCGGCGTAAATACTTTTTACGAATCTAAAATTTCTCACGCGTACGAGATTTCAACATTCTCAATGAAATTCAAAAATGCAAAAAAAAAATGTTTGCAGTATTTTCTTTAAGCTTTAAGTCACTTTTATTTTTTTTCTAATTTTGCAACAAAACACACTTTCAGGGTAAAAACCGTTTCCGTGAATAATAGAAGCGTGTCTCCTGTAATTGCAAGTGTCCTCAGACATTCTATCACAATAGATTTAAAGTTAATGAACTGGAGAGTTGTTAGACAATGGACTTACAGAAATGTCTCATGTGGTTCGATCACAGCATTGTGTACCATGCACGAAATGACCGCTTGGAACTGAGCACAGCTCTGTTTGTGTCCCCTGATGACGTCTTGTGACACTGTTTTCATTATCCTTGTAGTTTCCATCTTCTTTCTTGAATGTCTTCACACCATCTTGTTTATCTCCCTCAAGAGCGACATTTAGAGCTCCACCAAAAACTTCGTTGGGGTTATCCATGTGTCCGGTTTCCAGCTGCGTTTTATGCACGCTCGCTTCCATTAAACAGTGTATCCCTCCCTGCAAATCGTTAAGAGGCAGAAGCAAACCCAGACAACATGAAACGGACCAATGTGGATTTCTGCGCCATTCCTTGAAGAAGCAATATAGGAACACTAGGTACTGAACTAAAATGAGCAAGAAGGCGATAATAAGCTGGTATAGGTGTGTCACAAAGTACACTTTTTTATTAATACGTGTTTTTTTCGGCGTTTTACATTTCCGAGTCTTGCCGCTTTGGCGGGGTTTCGTGTCGCGATGCATATGTTGAAATATTCACACTCTACATGCAAAATTTACACTTGTTCTTGAAATAATAAAAAGTTGCTAATAATTATGTTTGAAACGCATCAATGTTATTGGAGAAGATCTGAGATGGAATTTAGAGAAATCACTGATTATTGTTATTATTGTTTAAGTTAGAAATCAATTTCAGCACTTGATCAATCTGTCTTGTTTCAGAACTATAATCGCTCATAATGACGATCCCATAGTTTAACTCCACCCGGCTGTTTAAATCGTTTACCCCGGAGTCTGCGATAAGCTTTGTGCAGTATCATGTGCAAAATTAATAGGGAAAAATAATACGCAGGTTAAGTCAAGTCTGTCAGCTCACAACCCCATAAATGCATCAATAATGCCAGTCTTCTGTGCTGCGAAGAGTGAAGAAAAATTGCTTCCCTTATTGGAAGGAATGCTTGTTTCTACTCGACATTGTTCAAAATATTTATAATTCTCCCTGTAAATATTTCTTACGACGGTGGCTACCATCTCATTACTAGTATTCAGTAATACCTACTCCATGCTCCAGCAATATTTTATAAGAGCTAGTGAGAGAAATTAATGCCCAAATAACTCTCTTTCTCCGTCCTTGCAATAGATGAAAAGAGGCACCGTGAGAGTAAAGTAATGCAGCCGAGTGTTTTAGACTTAATAAAACACGAACTGCGAACTTACTGAACGGCTTCAAAATGTTCTGATATAGATCAATTAATTCTTGCACTAATTTAGACTTGGAGTTATTTTGGCCTAGAAAATTGGACGTAAAGTTTAGCCGTGTCTTTATCAGATACACTTATTAAACATTAGTTTCTTTTCTATTTTTTTATGAATTATTAATGAGCTTTTGAAGAAAACATCACGAAACATGACCACTGGTCACATCACTTTACTACGACCGTTTGTATCGTAGCTTTGAATTGTGGCATTCTTCCTTTAAAAGTTTGATATTCAGTAGGCCTTTTGCACGATCCGGCTATATGGTAGAAAAATCAGCCATGCTGGGCCGCAAGTTACCCATTTGGTAATTCACAAAAAAAAGTCAAGCTTGTCTGGTGTGAGGTCCTTTGTTCTTGGTGTTTACCTACGTAATTTGCGGTCCAGCAAGGTTGACTTTTTATCCAAGAGTTGTATAAGGTTCAACATGAACCATTACTCTTATACCGTTCATGTACCAACCACTAAGCTTTGAAAAAATATAGTAAAATTATCATTAGTATAGCATTTTTATCTTACCAAGAAGTAAGCCAATCACCGACGTATTTGCTCCAAATATCAGTACTTTGAATAAGACAGCGTCAGTGTACGCGTCGCTGGAGGCTGGTATGTTCTCTGTAGGAATTCTACTCACAGCACCAATACCCAAGTTGACCACAGTAACGGCAAGGGATGTTGCCATAAGTCTGTTTTCAGTCACGTCTTTTATGGGTTTGATCCAGGAAAAGGTCATTCCATACATCCCGGCGATGACCCAGGCCAAGCCAATGTAGGACCTGCTCTCTTGTCCCACAAGAATCATACCAGATGTGAGGATAACTTTACGAGACATTTCAACTAATTCCCAATACCACGAACGATGGTTGTAGTTTTCAAACAGAAAACTCAATCCTGAGAAAATCTCCATTCCAGCACATGTAGTCTGTAATTTGTTGTAGTCTGATGCAGAAAATAATACTCTTCTTTGTCTCCAAAGGGCAATGAACGAAAAGGTCGGCATGGCAACGATATAGGCAGCAGAGATGTATGCCAAGATAAGCCAATAATGGTATTTTCTACCTGAAACAAAACTCTTCTTTTTTGTCTCGGCAAAGCGTCTGGCATGCAAGTGGAAGAACATTGGCTGTCTTGGCACAGGTCCCCAGGTAGGTAACGTATAAGAAAAAAAATAAATTCCTGAACACAATCGTTTTTGTCTGTGAGGTTTCTCTTGACTTCTCATCACACTGCATGCTTTGACTTCGTAAGATTACTACTTTGCTTACTGTGTAGGCGATAACAGAAACGCAAATAGCAGCGGCATTTATTGACATCATCGCAAGCAAACTTCCAAAGGCATTGACGTGAAATTGCGAGAAAAGACAGTTAATGGGTGCTATCTGAAGTACATCCATCTGAAATATTTCTGAATATTTGCCGATAGCTTCCAAGGATTCTGGCCATTTTATATATGAGAATGTGTGCAGTAATCCATGGGTGACCTGATAAAAGCCAATTACGATTTTTAGTTTGGACAAAAACATGCCTATCAGAGGGCGGTGTTCCCCCCTCTTATTTTGTCTTTTCTTCATCCACACCAAAGTAACAACGATTATTACAACAGTGGCCGCAATGATCGACAACTGTCCCACCAGCCAACTCTTTGATGGACATCGTGTGCATGTTTGCAACTGTTTATAGTATCCTGAACTGCACACTGCACAGAGTGGGCCTTCGTATCCAGTGTCGCATGAGGAATCTAAACCGCCCTTGCAAGACTCTTCTCTCTGACACTTGTAAGGCGTTGGTATCGAAAACTGGAAGTGTACACCATAAAAATCTAATGCTGGTGAAGATGTCCCGAGATTCGTGATGAAATCTCGGTAACGTTGTTTGTGTGTCTCGCTCCGCCATTCCCACCAAAAACCAGATTTCAAAGAAACGTAATCATCTTTACATTTCAGTCCACGCACACATTTGTAACATTTCTCAAACATATGGGTTCGGTAAAATCCTTCCAAACATTTACAAGCACGGTGTCCAGCGAAGAACTCAGTCTCCGTTCCTGTTAAACATTTGAAAATAGTCTGAACTATGTATATTTAATACACGACTAAGAAATCTGAGAAAGCCAGTATTCAAAAATTAAAGCAGAGTGCTAGGTCCTAATTACAAGTTTTGGAGTGTAGCGGGTAAATCAGTCAATCAGTCTAAAATCACGCTTTCTTAGGACCCTTCTATAGGGCAAAATTGTCCTTGGTCGTTCCTGTACAATCCATGTGCTCGATCCGTATCGTCAAAACCTAGGTCAATATTCTCCCACTAAGGTCCTCCCTCTGGATAAAATGTATAATCGTATTTGATTAGAGATTATAGTTCAGAGAAATTTTTTATTGACAAAGGTAATTTTGGTGCCCCTCAATTCATTGGCCCAAAAACGTCTTGATCGACTTCATTTTTTTTATTGTTTCAGATCCAGTTAGCCTCTATTCCTTCCTTTTCCTTCATAAGCGTCTTAACGATTACAGAATATTTCTTTGAAGACTGATTTCACGTGAACGCACTGGCTCTGTAAAATGGAGTGAGAAACTAACTTCATTCGTGATAATACGGCAGAATCTTTATTTGGGTACATATGGCGGCTTAAATGAGTTTTCATAAAGCTCTTATCTAATTGAGTGTCGCCAAAGACCGTCTTTACAATTCATATCGGTTCATGAGCTTCATAGCCAATTCCCTCTATGAGTTGCGCCTGCAGGGAATCATGGGAGTGGTATTCAACAAAATATTTCAAAGACTTGGCAACGCTAAATACAACTACCTTGATTCCCTGCAGGGGGATCGGGCATTGGAACACCTAAAGTTCCAATTGCACTGCAATCACGCCATCTTACGTCACAAGGAAAGGGATTGCAATTAACAGGAGAAAAATAAGCATTTACTTTAACAAAAGTTCCGTAACCCTCACGTGGAAATTTCTACTGTTACCTTCAGGACAAGACTTGCAGTCTTGCTTCTGTGTTCCTGGCGCTTTGTCAAATGGAACGAAAGATCCATTGGGACATTTCTTGCAGCTTTTAGCCACGTAACCGAGATCATCAGAGTAAAATCCTCCTGATTCAGAAGGGAATCATTACGGAATCTATATATAATTTTCCACTATACCAAAAAATACTGTTAATCATCAGGACATGTTTACTGTAGCAAATAAACTTGTGTGACCTGTAGATGCACCATGACATTAGCCTAGAGCGTCTTTCCACGTGATATGAAGCTACCGTCAGAGTTTTATTAAGCCCTCTCCCCCCTCTAATAAGCGCCCATCCTCCCCATGCACCTCTCATCATTATTAAGCCCCTCCCCTTTCCCTAGATGGCAACTTACGAACATTCATGTTCAAGGGAAAGGTATGCATATACCAAATTTTCTTATCATTGTTGCTATTTTTTAAAATTGTGTTATCGAACAGCACTAAAACATTACAAAAACTCCACTTTATTTCTTTCAACCTAAATGATATACGATTTAATAAACTCCCATCTCTAAAGAGCTCCCCTCTCTATGTGCCTACCCCCACTCACCTCCCCTCTCTCAAAAGATGTAAAGCGCCCACGGGCTTAATAGTGCTTTTACGAAATCTAATGTGTCTTATATTATATCCACGAGGTTAAAACCTGGATTTCCTTGATGCAAAGACAATTAAAGCATACCTGGAGGACACTTTGTGCATTCATCAGCTCCTTTGTCGGAAGAATTGGAAAATGTGCCCAGGGGGCATGGTAACAAGGTAGTAAGATATGGCTCATTGTTAGGTATCGATCTGAAGCCCGACGCCAAGAGAGCAGAGATAAGGGCTGCGCTTTGAACGAACTCGAAAATGTGAATAGCTTCTGCCAGGGAATCGATGGGATTTCTGCAAGATAATAATTTGCACTTTTACGTAATATATCAAACACGAGAGAGCGTGTTTCAAAGCATTTCCAAACCGAGAGGAGAGTTGAAAATACGACGCGTAGCGAAGTATTTTTGACGAACTTCGATCGAAGTGTTTGGAAATGTGATAAAACACTCTTTCGATTGTTTGATATATTTTCTCAATGGAAACTAAAGCTACGGAGAAAAAGTTGTCATAAAATCGTAAAAATCTAGGCTAATTAAGATCACAATACAAACCACAGTCACGGTTCTGATTTCCTTTGTTTTAACTTGATGAATAAATGATCCTTAACAACAGCCGTACTGCCCATAGGTAAAAATCTTTTATTACCTGTTGCTATTGAATATTTCTTAGATACGTATGCTCACATTCTGAGCTTGCCTCCTTGGGCCACCTGTGGTGTCTTGATCATTTTTTGAACTTTATGAACGTGTATATTTTGATCCGTCTTTAATTGAGCATCAACATACATAAGTCACAGAAGACGGCCTAATTGGTTACTTATTAATATTTTTTGTGATCGCGATGAAAATAGCAAGGAATCAAGCTTAAATATCCCGGGTTTGAAATGAACATGTTTTAATTGCTCGTTAAGACACGCAAGTTAACTTGCTATATTTAAGGCGAGAGTGACAGAAGCTCACTGACCATTTGTAAAAACAAAATAGAATTCGAAATGAATGATATAGTTACAGATGTATTGCGACATTCGCCCTTTCTGGGGCAGTTACATACATCACTTTTGCAATTGTTCTGTTTTTTATCAACCTGAAAAGAATGTTAAAAATAAAATATCTACAGCAGCCATTGCAACTTCCCTCCTGTAAATCATATTATCATATGACCCGTACGGACCCGCGCGCTATTTCCTTAGAAACCATATGAAAAAAAGCTCCGTATGAGGGCCGTACGCCAATGCCGGAAAAAGCTGTACGTACTTGAAGATTTGGTTGTAATTTCGACAATTTCAACAGCAGTTTGAATACCGCAGTTCAAATGCACTTCAGTTACTGGCTTCCCCAAAAAATAACGGGTTAAATACAAGCGAAACGGGCTGCCGCGTCTGCCTCCACGAAAGAGAAAAAAAAAAAAGAAAGAAAATCAGTGGTCATATGATGAAATGCTTATTGACTTAGCTAGGTTGGGTAAGACAAGAAAATATTTGGCTCTCGATTATGACGCACGGACCTCGCTGCGCTCGGGACTGTACGTCCTGACTTCGAGCCAAATATTTTCCTGTCCGGCCCTCCCACTAGGTCAATAAGTACATAGTATTGTTATTAAGAAAATGTGTCAACTATATTTATTTTATGCTGCAGTACTTTTAAGCATTTCTATTATAGAAAAATACGTCACATTCGTGAATCATGAAAACTGTGGCCAAAGAAGGAATCCAGGCTCAATATCTTTAGTTTCGTCCGCAGCAGATATCTGCCAAAAAGATAACAAAGAAGACAGAGGCTTTTGAATGTCAAAATTTGAGAGGGCATACATTGGCTTGGTATTCTTCAACACAGCAGTAGCATTCGACCATAGTTATAAAAGTAAAATGTTTACGTTCTGACCCAACTTTTGCTTTCATAAGTTTCACTTCAAGGCTAACAATACTGTTAAGGGTCTTCTGAAATCTAACGAAAACTTCAAAAATCATGCCTTCCCTTACTTTTGGAATTCGAACGTGCGAGATGCTCTTTCTATGTCTAAACCAGTTCAAATCGTCTTGTGCGTGTGTGCTTTTCGTTTGCTTTTGCATGCATCTGCGTAAAGTGAGTGAAAATGCCTATCTTTGTGCTGTTTATACTGCAATATAATTTAGCCTCAATGTAAAAGCTTTTTAAAAACTGTAGCTTACACATGCATTCCTGCTTCATAACTCCCCCATCTAATTGCCTCTGGCTTGATTGTCGTTATAGGATTGTCCGAGAACATTCTAAAACGAAAAAAGAAAAATAACGTAGTCATCGGGACACGGTATCTGATAACTATTTGATGCAACATATATTATTTTTTATGTATAGACGCGAGTGTTTTACTAAAAAATGGACCACTGATAAAATTCATACGAAAATATATCCTTACTAGTGAGGATATCGATGGCGTCATTTCGCTCCATTGCGCGGCTGCTAAACGTTGCCAAACGCCAGTTGAAAGATGGCGGATGATAAAGAAATTAAGTTCAGTGAATTCGACATAGAATCGTTTACTAACTATATAAGAAGTAGAATTATACAAACATGAAGGAAACTTCACATGACTTTAAACAATTAAAGGACTGTTCTTGAAAAGCAGGCCTGTACAGGCCCGTAAATGATCCCGGCCCGCGGTATCACATGCAGGAATCATTTCCGGTCTGGGATCATTTGCGGTCCAATTTGGGGATCATTTGCGGGCCTGTACAGGCAAAGGGCGAGGTGTAGAGAGTCCAGTCGCCGAGCTGTGAGATTTTGCGTGTTAAAGACTTGAACTTTCGATTCACTTCATCGTCTTACCGATTTTTAATTTACTTTGCATGAATGTTTAATCAGGGCCAGTTTCTAATTTCTGAAATTTTGAGGTAGGGTCACACTGGCAGATTTTGGGAAAAACGCCATTGAAACTGTTGGTGTCCTGTCCCATCTTAAGAAGGTGTGGTATTAATAAGAAATCCCACTAATGGTTGCCTAATCCTCCTAAAACGCACTGTAGCGGTCACCACACGGAAAAACGTCGGGCCAACCTTTTCAAGTTTGGAGAACTTGGAGAAAAATTACTAAAAAAAACATTGATTATGGTTTGTGCACATTTCTGCGTTTAACGGTTATTTTGTTAATCAGTGAGTGCACCTTTATAAATCTACCATGGTGTTCACAAAAACTTAGAAGACCTCTCGAAATACTGCCTGTTTAAGCACTCGGTCATTCATTTTGACTATATATTTATTAGCATTTGTATTGTTCAAATGTCGCATTTGATGGTTGTATATGTAGGCTGAAAGAAACAGTAATACGATAAAGATAAGACATTTCTGAACATTTTGCAAGAAAGTTAAAAGATGGGCTCATTTATCCCCTCAAAACTGTAGTTAGCCAAGGTATATGATCATTAGATCCTACATATGAGCATGGTGAATTATACATACATAAGCCAAATGACTGTTGTGAACTGATCTTTAATACTTACAGTATATGAGGCCACCACATGCTAGCCATTGGATTGACATTAAAGAAGGCTCGATATGGAATATTCTCTAGTTGGTTGCCATTCAGAAATCTACGAGTTTGTAGTTAACAAAGAATGTAACATAGTTTTAGTTGGAAATGGAGTTTGCTTCTATAAAAATAATGAAAAACGCAATAACACAGCACCTCTCAGCCAAATTATCTTAGCAAATGTCAAGTGGCTACAAATTTTGCAAGCCTTCTTTCAAAAAATTCCTGGCTCCGCCTTTGATTCTCAGAATAAACAGAAGAATACGAGTCCTGACACGCATTCTTCACCATACGTACAGATAGATAAGTTCGGTGGTCCTTGCAAAGGTCTCGTTTGATATAAAAGTTATCATGTTGCTGTGCAGAAACCTGTCAATAAACATTGTTTACAAATTACAAACATAACGAAAACAAGAACGAATGAAAACGATCAAAGCATAATTCTTATAATGGGGAGATTTTCCTCGAATGCAGTTCGTGATTTAACCCTGAAATGTACAAGAGTTGGGGATACCATGTTAACTTGAGGTTTATTTCGCAATTTCGTAGATGCTATATCTTTTGATCCCTCGTTACCAAAGCATTTTAACAAGCGTGTTTAGCCGATATATTTGTTCAGTGATTCCAGTTTTCTAAAGCATAAAGGATTAGAATATTTTATTGCCATTTGCATTTGGCTTGATTTGGCGCCATTGGGGTAATTGACGTTCAAAAAATAGTGAAATATAAGATGGCGAATTTACCCTAGTTATATGACGTCATAAGCCTTCTCGTGGTGAACAACCATGATAAATACGACGAACGAGCACGTCTTTGTGTGGGTGTCTTAACAGGGCACACGAAACGGACTGTGGGCCTACTTACTACACGCTGTTTGTCAGAATATATTAAAAGTTTCTTCTGCCAATTCAGGAGACAGCAGGTAAGGCTCATTCCCCAGAGAGGGCGAGGGGGGAGGGGTGCTTCTCATAATTTTCCCTTTGCTTTTCTTTGATGACATCTTCTCCACCGTCTTCGCCGTTCCCTCTCCACAACGTTTTGCTCCGGGGGTCGCCGAGGATGTAATCACTGCGTGATTGTGTTCTCTCTCCATCCAGGTTTGTAAATGGATACCAACAAAAATAATGCTGGAGGTTACCTTGCGATGGACTAGGGGCTCATCTAGGGTAGTTGCAGGAATATGCCTAGCCTCTTTATGTTACGAAATCCGAGAAAAGCTCGACTGCAGACTACCTACCTCATATTACAAAATATACTTACAGAAAAAAGAAAAGGCGCAAACAACAAAAGAAATTCTTTGGCAAATACTGAATTTTGTTGTGAGAAAGATCTCTATCATAAAAAAAGATACTAAATAAGTGGCACACGTGAGCAATCCGTGCAGTTTCTTTTTTGGTTTTTAATATTATTACACACCTAGATTACAGACATATTATGCGACTGTGGATATTTTCCAACTAACGTCATCAAAATTCTAATATCTTAAAGTTTACCCTACAAAGATATTCTTTTCACACATTTTAGATAATTTCAGAGTCTTTCTTTTATGTAAATTTCAATATCGATTTATTGCTTCTTTTGGTATCAATTCAGTGCCTAACCCTATTGATAGTAGCGAATGGGTTGCGTTGATTACAAAGGTCTCCGTGTCTGATGAGAAGTGGTATTTTCACTTTTGTGATATGAAAGGTATAATTTTACAGACGTTTCCAAATTTCATAAGTGATTATGATATAGAAGTAATATTTATACACCTTAAAAGTGAAAGCCAATGATATGGAGGTAGATTCTACCGTTGTCAAATGTACATCTTCATGGCCGCCATACTGGTCCCCCACCGAGAGGTATACAAACATGGCGGCCGCATACTTACCACGCTGTGTAATTTTCTTAAACCTATTTTCGTTCTTACGCAGTTGCGGAATCCATTATATGAAACTACGTTGTTCACACTAACAAACAGTTGTTGTAACATTGATAAAAATCACCAATAAAATGAAACGATAGGTGGAATAATAAAAACTTAAAACCCTTCTAGTTTGAATTATTATATAAGATTTGTTCCTCGTGATTTTCATTTTTCATATAAGTTTGTTGTAAAAGGTTCCTCGGTCGCTTTACTTACAGCGTGCCCAAATTTGTCAGATTAGCAATCACTCTGTCGGGAAGAAATGTTATAGCGTTTGAAGACAAATCTCTGTAACAATGCAAAAAGCAATCATTGAACTTAGAATTAAGAAAATAACAACTTTTCATATTGTATTATTACAATATTTTTTTTCTTAAGCTTAAACCCATGCAGGCAAGGTTGCAATAAAAAGTGCTTCGTTTCACTTACAGATCGACCAACTTTATCAAGTTGGTAAACACTCTGTCAGGTAAAAATGTAATAGCGTTTGAAGACAAGTCTCTGTAAAAATATACAATGTGATGAGACAGATAAGTGATAACAGCTTGCAACCTTTTTCGATTAAATTTTTGTATCATTGTTTCGTTTTCGTGGGGCTCTAACCAACGCAATGTGCAGAACTAAACAAAGACGTCATCATAGGAAAGTACATTTCATTATATACCACTTATTAACCGAGAGTGAGGTCATCACAGGGAAATCTCAGACCGAGGCCTTGATGTATTGACCGAGCGGTAGCGAGGTCAATACATTAAGGCCGAGGTCTGAGATTTCCCTGTAATGA
The DNA here is from genome assembly GCA_963693305.1 of Meandrina meandrites. Lineage (NCBI taxonomy): Eukaryota > Metazoa > Cnidaria > Anthozoa > Scleractinia > Meandrinidae > Meandrina > Meandrina meandrites. The sequence goes on along the minus strand of OY855908.1, from coordinate 5,695,048 downwards.
CCGAACGGACGAGGTTAATAAGTTATTTATTATATGGCCTTTTTAGCACTGAAAAAAAGGAAACGAGTTCAAAATCCGCTTGCGCGCGCAAGAGATCATTCGAGGTCATGCGATCGAAACCAGAAGAAACGGTTTCTTTGACAATGAGGCCATTTTTGTCTTCATTACGCCAAGATCTAGGGCAAATTTAACCACTTTAATTTTCACAAAACAAACTGACCTGTGTTTACAAGTGTTTGACCCTTAAAAAGTTATAAAAAACTAAGGCAAGAAAAATTTTCATAATGCCCGGTCATTACAAGAAAATCTTGCCCGCTCATCAGCCAATCAGAGCGCGCGTACTATTGTAGCCATATAATAAAGGACGGTAAATTTATGGAATTTATAAGAAAAAGATATAAGCCTCTGCAAAGGTCCTGTAAACTTTAGGAAAACTCTAAAAACAAAGGTACTTAACGAGTTTTTAAAACAGCAATAGCATTATACATAGTTTATAGTTTTATTCATTTGTTTAATATATATGACGATTTGTTTTCCCTTTATATTGTCTTGTTCACTGAGAAACCTATTTCGGGAAGGTGCAATTAAGTTTCTAAGTTTTGAGGTCTGGATGGGGTTAAACTTGTAGATGAAAACATTGAAACTTTAACTGCCAGCCGAAAAATGACGCCTTGTTTTGATTGATGGACAGCAGAAAATTTCACTGATAGCCTGAGGAAATGGGCTGAAATGTTAACTAATAACCGAGAATTTAGCACCTCCATCCAGACCCTAGACATTCTTTCATTTCACGTACATAGTCCACAAATTTGTCAGATTGGCAAACAATCTGTTAGATAGAAATGCAATAGTGTTTGAAGACAGATCTCTGTAAAAACACAAATAATACAAGAAGTGTGAAGTTTAAGTATCTCACAATTGTTAACTTTGAATCCATTCATTATGTTCCTTTTGACATTTTTTGAACCACGAGCAAATGTGAAATAAACGCTTCGTTTCACTTACAGATCGTTCAAATTTATCATTTGCGCAAAAACTCTGTCAGGCAGAAATTTAATAGCGTTTGAAGACAAATATCTGTGATAAAAAAGTGGAATAATAAATATTAACAACATTCTAGACCAAATTACCACATTATGTTAGTTTTTCAACAATAAACCATGTGGAAATCACGTTTGGTGCTATGGTTTCTTCTTTAACTTACAGATATCGTAAATTTGTCAGATTAACAAACGCTGTGTCAGCAATAAATGTTATAGCGTTCGTAGACAAATCTCTGTGAAAACACATTTAATAAAGGAACAATTGGAATAATAATAATTGACATGTTTTTAGACTTAGATAGCATTGTGCTGGAATTTCGGCCATCAATATAAAACTCTCCACCCTCGCTTCACTTAGAGTCCACAGGTTTGTCAGATTGGCAAACAATCTTTCAGGTAAAAATGTTATTGCATTTAAATGCAAATGCCTATAATAAAACACCACCATAAGCAAAACGATGTCAAAAAACAACTTTGCAGACTGAATGATTAAGTTTTGTTTCGGTTTTCATGTTCAATATAAAACAACGTCTGGTTTGCAATACAATGACTTACAGATAACTTAATAGTTGACATATTAATTTTTATTTATTGGAATCGTTAGGTAACCTTTCAGTGAGGGAAGTAGTTCCTTTATTAAGGAGCTGTGTCACGGTTGAGTTAAGTTTATTTTATTAAGTTTTACCCCAACAGTACTTCAAAAACCCATATCGCCATTCGTCTCAATCTTCTTCACTTTTGCCCATCCGTACCTTTTTTGTATTTGCTGCGTTACTGAAATGTTACTTCACTGTTTTTACAAATAACTGCTTAAAAGCAGTTATTTGTATATTTCACCGAATTTTATAGCCATTTCCCATGCTCAAATTTGCCTAAAATCTGTGACACAGTTCCTTTAAGGGCGTGAAAATGACTGTCAGTGGTTACTTGTGGTTTGTACGATATTCCAATCTGTCGTTGTTTCAATCCTAAAGTTGCTGGCCATGTCCACCAATTCAGCCAACACGTGGATTTTAAAAACGTTAAAACTGTTCGAGGCTAAAAACTACGAGCGCCTCTTTCTTGAAGTGTTTCACTGTACGCAAAACTGAACCCTGGGAACGATCACAAATTTCCAAGAATTAAGCCTACAGATGAATAGCGCGAGCATAATAGATTCAAGGAGTTCCTCTTTTTTTTGACGCGCAAAAGCCTCGTGTAGAAACGAACTTGTTTTTATTACTGACAAAGGCTTGAGAACTTGAAAACAATTAACAGCGTCAGTGACAAAGCCTTCTAATTTCAATACTAGTGAAATAATATTAGAAACATTTTTTAGATTCAATTATTACTCTTGCAAGGTTTTAAGTGCTAGGTGGCTCGTTTTACTTACAGATATTTCAAATTTGTCAGATAGGCAAACACTCTGTCAGGTAGAGATGTAATAACATTTGAAGACAAATCTCTGTGAAAATACATAATGCATTATGTTCTGAGTATATGTTATGTTATGAGTAAATAATACTTTAAAAAAATGTGTGCTTCGTTTCACTAACAAAATTTCCAAATTTACTGTATGAACAAAACCTCTGTCAGGTAGAAATGTAATAGCGTTTGAAGACAAATCTCTCCAAAAAATACATAATAAAGTAGGTTTATAACAACTAACAACTTTTTACACTGAAGTAGAATACATTTATTCAAACGCTTTTTTAACCATAATCTAATATAAGGTTGCGCTTTACTTACAAATGTCTCAAATTTGTCAGATTGGCAAAGACTCTGTCAGGAAGAGAAGCAATCGCATTCGAAGACAAATCTCTGTATAGAAATACAGACAGCTGTTGCTTAGCTAGAATACTAGTTAAATTATATTATTAATTAAACTTTATTAAACGAGATAGCATATAGATAATAGTCGTCAAACTAAAAAACACTTATGGATTGCTCATTGTTACGAAGTGTCTTCGAGTTGTTTCATGGCGTGTGCTAATCTTAACTTACAAGTATTCTATATTTGTCAGTGTGGAAAATATTCCCTGAGGTAGAAATGTAACAGAGTTCGAAGACAAATCCCTGAGGAAGATGACATAAAATAAATGAGAAATGATAAACAAAGAAAACTTCCTTAGATTAAAGGGGCAGTTTCACCAAAATGTAGCGCTGCTTGAAAATCCAATTGAGATGGTGCAATTAATTGACAAGTCCATTAATAGTTGCCTAACTTTACTAAAATGCACTGTACTGGCCTGGTCACAAAAGTTGTTTAAAACGGACGGGTAGGAAAGAAATGGTCTAAAATTTGAAAACATCGGGCCTACGTTATCAAGTTTGACAGTGTTACTTGGAGGAAAATCACTAAAAGAAACATTGACCATTATATTTAGTGAATTCTGCCTTTTTGTCCTTTAAAGGTTATTTTAGTGTTGATCAGTGAGTGCACTCTCATAAGAAGGAGGAACTAAAACTAAGGACTTATTCCTCATACTTCATAATAACTAACTGGTCACGTGGGAACGGTGACTTTCATTTCCCTCGAATATCAATGTTTCTCTTCAGCTCATTTCAAGAATTCTCGGGAAACTTCACAATTCAAGGGAGCAAACGAGCACTGTTTTCTACAATACAACGATTCCATAACATGTGTAAAGTTAAAACTCTGCAATAGCTTCGGCGAAAGTGAATTTCATTTACATCAAAAGTCAACTTTCCAGGGAATGCCCTTATTGTTAAACAGCTATTGCACAAATTAACAAAGGTGCACATGAATACTTTTTATTGTTTACTTTTTATTCGTTTTTTCATGCTTTAATACATACGATACAATAATGTAAGAAAAATGTATCACGAAACAAATAAAAAAGCCTTGATCGTGCTTTCTTTTGTTATAAAGCACTCAAGATGCGTGCACAGATATCCATGGTTGAAGGCTTATGAGATGCACATTCTTTATGATAGGCATCACAAAGTGTCCTCATGGATAATAGTTTACCAAAACACACCCAATTCTTTCAAATTAGAGCAATATGGAAATGTAAAAAAAATACGTTCAGTCCTGGACATAAGTGATGACGTGACGAGAGCACTCAAGAAGTGCCTGCGGCTGGTGTTTCACACTACACTTTCTTTGTGCTCTCGTTACAGCGTGTTTTATAACAGAACAAAGTACGGTAAAGGCTTTAATAATTTGTCAAATATCATATTTAATTAGTTTTTTTTTATCATGTGCACGCTCTCCTCCTGCCTGGGTTTAACCACTATTGAGGCCGGAAGGGAGAGTTAGGGAGTTGACTAGACTACATTTTACCTTAAGAATGCTAGTTGCGATCAAATGAGCTTTAACACGTAACAAATAAAAAAAATCGGACTTACAGCGTCCGTAGTTTTGTGAGTTTAGAAAACATCCTAACAGAAAGACGTGACAAGTTGCTTGAAAGCACTCTCCTGAAAGCAAAAAAATTCTAAAAGCACAAATCTAGAAACAGTGTCCATTTTCTTCCATGTCAAAAGACATGAACTCAGCAGTACATTTTTCATATTAGCTTTGACTATTTTGGATGGCCATTTACCCTCTTAATAAGGTTTATACTTTTTCTTAGTCCTTGGATCGGATGTTCATACGAGCAGACTTAATGATCTCATTTTTTGCATTGTGAAACCTCCTCCCTCCTTATCTTGCGCCCGCCATGTCTGGGGGGTTTCTCATTATTTTCCATGGTGTCATTAAATCTTGATAACAAAGTGAAAAGTGTCAAAAAAAAAATTAAAGCATTATAAGAAGAAGTTGGCCTTCAAGACAATTATAGAAGAGCTGAGAAGACATAAATACAACGACGAATTGAACAGAAAAAAAAATCAAAATTTTGCTTAAATGGTAGTTGCTATAGCAACATCCAAAATATTGATCATGACTAACAATTATCACATTAAAACTTGTAATAGTTTTCACTGTAACTGCCCTGCCTTTATATATTTTTTAAGATTAGTAGAGTACCTTTATTTGATGCCTTTAACTATTGGAAACCCATGGACTACATAATTAGGTTTCTTATAAGATTTTACTGTGCTCGGTACGTGGCGGCATTTTTTCCTGCGGAATTTCCTAGCTGCGTGACATCGGCTATCTTAAAAATTTTACAAGTCACTTACACCGCCTCTCAGCAAACTCTGTGGGGGCAATAATTAACAATTATTACCTTTCAGCCTTTTACTGTGGTGAAACTTAACTGAAATGAACTCGAGGTAAATATTCACCAGCCCTATGAAATTATATTTTTATTTTTTTATTTTATATCAGAATTTGAATTTATCGTGTTATGCTTACCCAGTAGGAAATCGTCATCAACACTTTCTTTCACATCCAACTCCCTCTCTCCTCCCCTCTTCCCCCGCCCTCTCCTCCCATAACATCCACCAGATCCATTTATTTAAAACAAGACCCGGTCTGTTACTGAAATAAAACAAACCAAATTAGCAATTTAATATTGTTCATAACGTACGTTGGCTTACATGTTTTCAGTGTTCCTTGACGTGCATTTTTCAATGTCTCCGGGTGATGTCACATTCCGACAAGATAGGGTATTTTTCCAATACCAGTATAGGCTTTCATAGAAACAGTTAAGTTCACAATCTAAACGTCAACAAGAAAAGTGAGCAAGTAGAAACTTCGAAAATACGTTAGGGTTGAATTTATAGTCTAGTCGGATTTAGATTGAGATTTGCGTGACGATGATTTAATCTAATAAAAGTTATTCTTAATCTTTATTAGTTATATAAAAACCGAGCTAAAAAAATATATAAAACTAAAAGTAAGGAGAGGAGGGCGGGGCAAAAGGTGCCCCTGCAGGCAATCTCGTCAAATTACGAGACTTCACTTTGCGCTGCCCGATTCCATGGCAGAAAGGCGGCAAAGGATCATGCGCGAGCACGCTTGCTAAGGACTCTGGGTTTAGTGTAATATGTCATGTTTCCATGAGATGCTTCTGGGTAATACCCGCTTACATTTTACTTGCAAAATAAAATCGCGTGTTACCTGCAATACCACCCAATAAGATGTTTTCCTTACCTGTAAAAATGACCGAGACTTCTTCCGCGTCAGTCCCATACTTGCTGGTGGCCACACCAGTGTAGTTTCCTTCCTCGTTTAATGTTATTTCCGCAGTGTGTCTTGTTGTATTAATTAGTATTGTTGAGTTCCTTATTATTGCTGTGTATACAGGAAGAGTTCCAGTCGCTGAACACGACAGTTTGTAGCCGGGTAATACTCGAAAAACTGATTCTGATAACTTAATTTTGGGTGCAACTATATTAAACATAATAATACTTTAGTTAGCTTTTTGAGTAGTTTTCGAGTGAGTGTCGTACATCATACGACCAAACAAAACCAAAACCAAAGACCACAAATAATCCAGTAATCCGATCAAAACCCGGCAAAAACATATTGGCGGCCGAGGCAATCTCGTTCCCAGGGTCCACGCCGTGTTCCCTAGACCATCGATCGGAAAATGAGGGGCTCTAGGGGAAAGAGCTTCACCTTTTATCGCGGCTTCATTAGCTCTGTATAATTCGGGAACGAAATTTTGTTCTTTAGAACTTCCGAGAACACGAAGAGCTTAAATTGTGGGTTACGGGAACAAAAAGCAGTGCATGAAAGAAAGGACAAATAAAATTGAAATAAAAGACGTCAAAGGTACTCATCTCGCGACATTGTCTCTGCACCCACGTCATCAGTGTCTTTTTTGTTATATTTTATTAAGATCATTCCCGACGGTCGTTGAGCTGGAATAATGGATATGAGTTATTAACCCACTCCGGGTGCGTGGGTACGAATTAAAGATGGCGTGAAGCAGACTTGGACAATCACAGTAACCACCGACTAGACTGAATCAATCACAAGGAAAGAATCATTTTCACTTGCCAGCCACTGGGAGGTGAAAGTGACAAGAAGAGGTGACCAAAAAAAGGTGGTGATACCCCGGGGCGACCCACACAATTATTTTTACAGGGAGGGTACCCTCTAAAGTCCAAATTCTTACCCTTTTATATACTATTTTTTGACAGAAAAGGTAATCCTTTCATACAGCTATATATACATGTATATAGTATACAATCGATAGAAATTGCCATCACTTTCACACATACCCAGGGATACTGCAACTCTTTTTTTGATTGGTGTGTCTGTGCAAAATATTTTTAAAATCCTTTAAAAATACCTAACTTACAGATTTTTCTATTTTTTATACTCCAACTCGTGAACCCCTATCTTTTTTATTCCTATATCCTGAAAGAGGGTACACCCTTTGGGCGGAGCTAATGTGCGGAGTATTTCCCCACCCAGGGTAATTAACTTGACACTAAAAATACTGAGCTAAGTGGCAAGGAAAAGTTAACTGAGATCTAGTCATCAATCGATAAAAAAGGAAACGCGTTCACAGCAAAGATTAATAGCTATAGCGTACACAAAAACGCGTCCTTACCAAATCGGCGGCAAAAAGTCGCTCGACAGAAATCGATGAAAATCGGAAACGATCGAACGAGCAATAAAATCAAAACCTGTTTCAGTGTGTCATCGACTGATACAGGACAATCGATATTAATCAAATCGATTTATACCGATTTTTATTGATTGACTATCTCATGTGAGATTTGTCTTACCTGATAGCGGACGGTGTAGTGGACGTGGTTATCACGGCTGACTTAGTATTCAGAGAGACTTGCGTTCAAATCTCGTTTTGCTGTGCAAACGCCGTGTAAAAAAAGAATGTTCTCATCTCACCTGCGTGGGCTTCATCCACATACCACATTAACGGTGCGAATAGCAAAGAAAAGATTTTCATCGTGCAAAATAGTTTTCTGCCCATGATCACGCAAAAACTTCACCAGTATTATGGAGCAACCATTCCTGCATAAACAAACGAGTTATGAAGGAAAATAAGTGGAGTTGAATAACCTGAAAAAAATAGGCCTCGGCCGTCAACAGAATAAGCTCATCTTCGCTATTATAAATTAATTGCGCCGGTATAAATAAGTTCAGGCTTCTTTGCCGTGAACTGCAAAATTGAAGGCTGCATGAGATAGGTCTTTCGTTTCATTCTAACTATACCTTTTTTCACCCATGCTTAAAAAAAGTTTTGACAAAAATGTGAACAGCATGTTAAATGAGTGATTGAGGAGGCCTTCATTATCTAGGCATCTATATGTACTTTTAAAGCGTATTGTTTTGTACTTCAGAAGCACAGTTCAGGCAAGGCTAGGATTTAATTCTTTTACCGTGACATGTGTCGCTTTTCAAACTTAAGAGTCAAAATCTTAGAAGACAACGAAACATCTCCAGGTCCAAATCTGTATTTAGTTATTTTTTGTATGACGTTCAAAACAATGATTCTTATTCATTCAACAATTTTGGCTCTAGTGAATGACAGAATCCGTTTCCCTAATATTTAACTGGTTACTATCAAATATGACCAAAAAAAATTGTAAACTACTGTTTAAATTACCTCCAAGTTTTCTTTTGTCCGCGCTTTTCTTCAAAGTGACTAATGCTGAATCGAAGCTGAAGTAGTTTCAAGTTCGATTTCAAAAGTTCAAGCAGTTTCAGCTGTTTACTGGGGTGCAACCGTCATCATTTGCAACTGAAGTGTTTTATAATTGGCCAAACAAACCAATGGGCAAACAACACAGACAATGACCCAAGCCCCATCTGCAAGAACAAAAGAGTGCAGATAAACGTGAACGAATGAAAATAGAACTTTTAAAGTACTGCTATTGCTGAGTAGATCTTAATTGTAAGGGCAGCTTCGAGGCAGCTGATGGGTTGCGATAACGAACTTGCGCCATGTTGTGAAACGTTCTTTTTGCGCTAATAGTAGTTTGACCTGTTTCTTTCACAATGGTAGAACAAATTATTTGCACCGTCTTCGGTCACTGCGAGCTGTGAAGTGCCTTGGCGTCTTGAACTAAAACAATCTGTTGCTCAATTTTGCTGCAAATGATTTTATTTACAGACTGTATGGGGTGAAATTGACTACTCTACTGTCTGAGAACTAAAAGCAATCAAATCCCTGTATGAGTTTGATTAATTCTGGGAAGCGCTAATTTAAAGGAGTACTTGAGACTGCTTGACGCTGGCGAAGTTTCAATTTATATGGATTGGAGCATTCTGTTTATGGAAGGAAACGATGCTACAATAATGATATGCGATTGATCTGAAGTATCACAAATAAATGTTCCGTAGCCGTTTCTACAGATGATTCTCTCTTCAGTCTCATGTTCAACATCAATCTAGCTTCTGTTCATTTTAAAACTACTGAACAAGATTAAACTCCTTGGAATATTCGATATATCATAAACATGTACAGAGTCGATAAATTTCCATAATGAATTCCTTGTTACTTTGTATTATAACCATCACTGCACCATCATAAAAGAAGCAAAAATACACATCGAACAGTGAATTTTAAAACTGTTTGCTTCCGGTGCTAACCCGGGGGGGGGGGGGGGGGGGGGCACCCGGGATACTTACTCGACCCAGTCCGGTCGTTGTGCTCGACCAAGATGGCGGCCGGTTCGTTGGCTTGAACTACATCACAGACATCTGTTGAAACATGACAACTTTATCACTAGTTTGCTACATCGAGGACTAATGGCAACTCTAGAGACATTGAAATTTAATAACTTAGCGCTTCGATCTCTGCCAATCGACAAGGAAACCAAAAATGTCATAAGACAAGTCGAAGCTGCATGCTTCACTCTCGTGGAACCCACACCGGTTAACAATCCTACTTTGGTGAGTTACTCATCGAGTGCCTTGTCTCTTCTGGACTTGCCGCAATCGGAGGTCAACAGGCCCGAGTTTGTGCAGTATATGAGCGGAAACAAACTGCTACGTGGAAGCGAGAGAGCAGCTCATTGTTACTGCGGACATCAGCAGGGGTATTTTTCTGGTCAGCTTGGGGATGGCGCCGCGATGTAAGTAGCTGGTACAGGTCCTGTATGTTAAGTTTGCATTGGTGCATAGTGGCCATCAGACTAGCTTGTAATATTTCCGGTTTTAGTAGCATGAAGCACTGGTGTCCTAGGGGATTTGAACCCCCCTGGATTTGCACCGCTTCAGTCCAAATCTACTACCTGACTTGCATCTCCTGGTCCAAATCCACTAGTGGATTTGGATTCCCTTTCGCTGATTTGGACTCCCCTCCAGCTAAACTTGCGTAACCAGTGAAAATGTAATTATAAGCTTACTTCGCTTTCGTACTATTAGGAATTTGTATACCTTGGAGTTTAGTATGTCTCAGCATCCCTTCCAAAAGTTCTCCAAACGAGAAATGTTTACAAATCAAATACTATACGTCAAATCAAATACTGCAAGATTCAACAAGAGAAAAAACTGTGACATTCATTTATTTTGACAACAGAAAGCTTGCAAATGGAAAAAAATACTGTTAATGATGGAAACAAAGCTTATAAACAAAATTTAGTAGGGTGTTTTGAATTGGTGAGGGGAACTGAGTCCATATCCGCTAGCAGATTTAGACCGGTGGATTCTCTCCTGCTAGCAGATTCGGACCAAGGGGGTCCAAATCGGCCGTGACACTGGTGGCATTTCTATCTCCCCAACTGCCTGGATGGGAATTTAGGTACATCTCCTGGTTACCCCAATTCAAGCATTACTACCCCACGAGGTACTGTGGGACTCAGTACAATGTCACACCATAGGACCTAGCACATTGTGATCCTGCAGCTGGTCAGTCCTGGAACCCACACTGCTCACAAGACACTAATTTGTCCTTTGTCATAGTTTAACTCTTTCGGTGCGGTTGTCGAGAAAACTCGACATCCCATTTCGTGACTCTGAGTGCGGATGTCGAGTTTTCTCGACATGATAAACAATCCCAGATTTCCTTTCGAAACTGCCTTCAATAGGGACGCTATGATTAATAATTGCTTTGTATACCCTCTAGTATTATTAGAAAGCGTGACAAGCACAATCCTTTGCCGTTTGCACACGATGGCGGAGTTATTTTGAGAAGTTTATGTTACAACGTTGTTGTTTACGGCTAAAGGACATTTAAACATGGCGTCAAATAAGCAGTTTATAATCGAAGAGTGCTTCGGAGAAGATTTTTGCCGACTTTGGCCGAGAATATAATGGTTCTGGTTTAGGGATCAAGCGATTTCATTGAACAGATTGAGTATTGAGATGCGACTATTGCAAAACAATGGTTTTCAACCTTCACGCTTGGGAAGGAAGCTATCAGATGACAAGCGAAGGAGCTGAAAGGGCCAAGATGCAATGAATTTGTGTAAAAGTTGCTTTTTCCGATGTAGAATTATGTTGGGCACAACATCTGAAAATCTTAATAAAATTGCTTGAAAAGAATGAAAGATATTGTCAAATAATGAAGCGTGACTGTTTTATTGAGCGCCCTACGGAAAAAAGCAGCACTGCGGGGGAGGAGGTCAGCAGAAAAGTCAGCACCGAAAGAGTTAAATCATGTTTCTTGGCTGTTAGGTTATCTTAGTAATTAAAATGATAATTTTATTGGCCAATAGCTACTGTAATGCTCAGGGAGAGCCCTGGGTCTCACTTTGTCTTAAGGCTGTAAATTTAGATTTTGGTCCAACTTCAGGTTCTCAGGACAAAATGCCAATATTTTTAGCCTGCGAGCAGGCTTCTTTTAGGGGTCAAACAAAGCTTGGCCACGCCCACATTGGTTTTCATTAGGCATTTACATGTATTTATGCGTATGTGACATTAATTTTAATAATTGTAATTTATTGGTATGTTCTCTCTCTCATGTTTTGTAGGTATCTTGGTGAAATCTTAAATTCTAAAAAGGAAAGGTGGGAAATCCAGTTGAAAGGAACTGGTCTGACTCCCTTCTCTAATCACAGGGATGGACGAAAAGTCTTGAGGTCTTCCATTCGAGAATTTCTGTGCAGTGAGGTAGGGTTGTGTTTTATTGCAATATTGGTTAAAAATGTTTCATATTCTACTGCGACAAAAACAAATGCAAGTACCTGTTTAGTTGGTTCAAACATTATAAATCAAAAAATAAATAAAATAAAAGTCAGCAAAAAAATTTATTCAGTTTGGGCTAGTTTATGCAAATTAGTTTTAGGGGGGATTTATGCAAACTAGTTCTTATGGGGATCTTTGCAACTGATCAGTACAGTTTAAACTATACTCAGTATGGTTATTGTGCAGATTTCTTTCCTCAACAATCCTTGCACATTATAAAGAATGTACAGTATGATTCAAGTATGCCTTATCAATATTGATCGTTGTCGCAATTTAATAGTTTATCAATACAATATTAGCCAAAGAAATTACACAGTCCATGCCAGTAGTAATTATTGCTTCATTATTTTACTGTGTGTTTTATTTTGTTCATTTTTTTTTTAATATAACAGGCCATGTATCATCTGGGAATACCAACCACTAGAGGTACATGTAAAAGACAGCTTGAATACATGTGAACAAGACCATTGTGTTTTCAATAAGATTTTAAGTAGGTTGTTGTCCTTGTGTGGCACCCGTCCAAGAGCAATATAAAAAGCTGTAAACACCTCACCTTCATAGGGAGCTGCATGAATTTTAGCAGGTGATTCACCTCAAAATACCCACCAGATCTCCGGCAGGTGCCAGGTCTTATTGAAAGAACTGCAACTACTGAGATTAGTGTTCATCAACCTTTCTGGATATTCTGACTGATACATAAGTCCCATTTGCCTAACTGAGTGAGATTTTTTCCCTTTCATAGACAATCCTCCTTCTCACATACCACTGGTAGCCATGTCAGGCTGACCACCATAACCTGACCTTTGTTTATTTACAAACTCAACTAAACCATACTTGTACATCATGCATCATAGGGAAAATTACACAATCATGGTAAAGTTATCAAAAATACATTGCCAACTAAAATTCTTTGGGTGGGTGGGTGGGTGGGAAAAGGTCAGTAGTGGGGGAGTAGTAATATCGGTATTAATCAAATACCACCTCGGGCGCACCCGATAATTTTTTTCTATTTCCCATACTAGTACTCCGGCGGTAAACCCCCTCCGTACTAGTATGGGAATAAGTAGAAAAAAATTATCGGGTGCTGCTCGGAAGTATTTGATTAATACCGATATTACTACTCGCAAGAGAAGCATCAACAGAAAATGGAAAGGCGCCCATTTAGAGGGATGCAACAGCCAGGTAACACCAATTAATAAAAATTAAAAATATTTTTCCATATTATATACGATGGACAGCATAGACCTCAGAACATTGGATGAAGAGCTCGCAAATCTTGATCCCGAGGATTTGCGGTTTTTATCAAAATTTGTCGCAGAATATTCGCCCACACTTCCCGCAGAAAATTCGCGCACAGTTCAAAGAAAAATTAACGCACTGCTGGAAGAACCAATTCCAGAAGGGGTAAATAAAAAATTAAAAGCCCCATTAAAACCATCAAAACCAAGGCCAATACCACCGCCAAGAAACAGAAACAGAAAACAAGAAACCCTTTTGAACATATTTGACCCCATCCGGCCGAACAGGGTGAAAACGGTGACAGATTATCAGAATGAGATTAAGGCTATCTACGAAGACACGGAATATGCGGGGGTAGAGACAAGCGGGAGACGTTACAAGAGGTGGCGCATTGTAGCGGGGCTAAATAAAGACCTCACACCAAGGTTTATGGAAAAGATAAGGGAGAACGTGGGAACAACGTTTTACATGAGGCACGTCTATTCGTATCTTCTTGTAAACATAGAAAACGGGGAAAGGCTAGCTTTCTACCAAAATAAAGGCTCCCCCTGGATGAAAACGTACGCGGACGCGGAGAAATGGATAAAGGAAAAGGAGGAGGAACGTCTAAACTCGGATAACATTGATAGACCAGATACAAAGTGGACAATTGCCGTGGATGTTGAATCCCATTATTTGAACGTCGATGTAAAGGTAGTGCTAGACCGCCAGCCATTGATGGGAACAGGATCCTTACCAGACTGGCTACGCAATCGCGCACACGCTTCAAGAGGGCAATCAATGGTAGCTCTAGACCAATATCGAGACAACCTGTGTTTATGGCGCTGCATAGCTGTCCACAAAGGAGCAAGGCCAGATCGAAGCACAGAAGCAGCGCGAGATCTAGCCAAGAGTTTTTATAAACTCCGCAATAGGCCAAACGACGTACCAAAAACCTCGCTACAAGATCTTGACAATGTGGAAAAGCACCTAAACAAGGGCAAGGCATTAGCAGAATGGGTAGCAATAAGGGTATATGTCCCGGAGTTGATAAATAAAAACGAAACGAGCCCCAGAATAGTATGGTACCTGATGAGAAACCCGCCAACACAATTCAAAAACGTAATAACAATCGGGGTATACGGAGACCACGCGTTCTTGATAAAAGACATCGCGAAGCTGGTGAATGCATATGAATGCAACCACTGTCACGCAAGATTCACGCAAGCATGCAGTCTCCAACGTCACGCGGAAAGATGCGCCCAAGGCAAAACGAAAATAGAATGTCCGGGTGAAAAAGTTGAAGCGCCACAGACAGCGTACCAGAAAGCGTTCTATCCAAAACACCAAGCCTCAAAAGAATCAATCCAGTGGCTGAGGTACGTGGAGAAGAACTGGAAATTCAAAATAGCGCACGCAATGTCGGGGCACGGGGGGGAACGCTGGATAGAGAAAAGGCCGGTAGACGGCTACAACGAGGAGAAAAAGGTGGTTTTTCAGTACCACGGCTGTCGCTGGCACGGATGTCCAAAATGTTATCCAGATCGAAACCAAATAATCGAGCGGGATAAAACAGCAGAAGACCTGTACCGAGCCACAAAAAGGCGCACAGCATATCTGCGAAAGGTGGGATACAAAGTGATTGAATGCTGGTCATGTCAATGGCTCGTACCAGGAGGAGCGGACAAACACGGAGAAGAGCTGCCAAAACCTGAGACAAAAGCGTATCCACACGCCATCCTGTATGATTTTGAGGCGTATGGAGATGGAAATCAGCGAAAAGAGCCAACAAAATTTCTAAGGATAGAAAGCAAGCACATACCGGTATCAGTGAGCATCGGCGACACGCTGGAAACCGCAGAAATCATTGAAACCAAAGATGGAGAGACAAAGGTGAAAAAGGTGCCAAAAGTGACGCACATCTGCGAAAGAAACCCCAAAGTGTTAGTCCAAAAGTTCATGCAAGAGCTGGGAAGGCGAGAAAGAAACATCAGGAGGCAGGTAAGGGCAGAACACATGCCAGCGGACGTGCACCTGATCCCCAAAGACCAAAGAAAAAAGATAGAAGACTGGTGCGACCAGGTGCCCACACTGGGATTCAACTCGGGTACATACGATCTAAACCTGATAAAGAACTACTTCGCGGAACAGCTCGCAGGTACAACCAACAAAGTGAGAGTGGCGAAAAACGGGAGCAAAATAATGTTCTTACTGACAGACAGATTGCGATTTCTGGACATAATAAACTACTTAGGCCCAGGAACGAGCTACGAAAGATGGGTAAAGGCGTACGACTGCAAGGCAACAAAATCGTGGCTGCCATACGAGTGGTTCGACAGCGAAGAAAAGCTGGATTACGAGGGCTTGCCGGAATACGAGCATTGGTACTCAAAGCTGAAAAAGGAGTATGTGCTGACGCGGGAAGAATGGGAAGCCTGCAAACAGACGTTCGAAGAAAAAGGGATGAAAACGTTCAAAGACTGGCTGGAGTACTACAACAATCTGGATGTGGCACCGGGGCTGGAAGCGCTGGAAAAAATGAAAGCGTTCTACATAGAAAAGGGGATAGACATACTGAAAGACGCGGTAAGCATACCGGGGGTGAGTCTGCACTATCTGTTAAAAGGCGCAATAGAGCGCAAAGCGGAACTCTACGCCCCAAGAGAAGAAGCGTATGACATGTTAAAAGGGGCGGTGGTAGGCGGACCAAGTCTGGTATTCACAAGATACCATGAGGCGGGCAAAACGCGGATAAGGTCGCATCAATACCCTGTCCCAAGGGACGGAGAAGAAGCCCGCGCGGCAGGCGCAGGCAAATTGTGCGAAAACATCCAGGGGTACGATGCAAACGCGCTGTATCTATCAACCATGCTGAACTACATGCCCTGCGGGAAAGAAAAAGTGGTGCACTACACAGCCTATGCAATAGAGCAACAAACAAACAATCCAGACCATTGGACACAACGTATAGAAGCCTTGCAATTAGCGCAAGAAGCGGCAGACTTCACGCAAAGATTGAAAGAAAAAAGCTGGTTCGGATACGCGGAAGTGGACATAGAAATCCCGGAGCATCTGCACCAAATGTTTGAAGAGATGTGTCCATTCTTTCACAAAAAAGAGGTGCCGGCCAATGTGGTGCCAGAGCACATGAAAGAATATCTGAAAGCAACGGGGAGAAAAGCGGTGGAGAGCAACAAAAAGCTGCTGGGGACATTGTCAGCGGAGAAGATACTGCTGTACGAGCCGCTACTGCAGTGGTACATAAACCACGGGGCAGAGATCAAAAGGGTGTACCGGACAATCGATTACAAACCGAAAAAGATCTTTGAATGGTTCGTAAAAGAAGTGACAGAAGCGCGGCGAACGGGGGATGCGGACAAAAGCAAAGCGCTGCTGGCGGACATCTTCAAACTGCTGGGAAACAGCGGGTATGGAAAGCTGATCGAAGCGCTGGAACGGCAAACCAACGTTATCTACACAAAGGATGAGAAAGTGGTAGACCGAGCATTAAGAAGCGCGTATTTCGAAGATCTGGATGAAATAGGGCAGGCGTATGAATTAGAAAGCCGGAAGCCGCGGATAACAATCAGAAGGCCATTCCAGATCGGGATAGCGGTATATCAGCTGGCCAAGCTGCGGATGCTGCAATTCTATTACGACTTCCTGGACAGGTACTTGGACAGGAAAGATTTCGAGCTGATCCAGATGGACACGGACAGCAACTATCTGGCGATCTCGGGAAAAACGTTAGAAGAGATTGTAAAACCGGAGATGAAAGCGGAATTTGAAGAGCAAAAAAAGAACTGGCTGGCATGGGACAAGTGGAGCGGAAGAACGCCAGGACTGTTCAAAAAAGAATTCGAGGGGGAGCGGATGATCGCGCTGTGCTCCAAATGTTATTACGCAGAACATCAAACAGACAATCAAGAGGTGAAGAAGAAGCTCAGCTCAAAGGGGATGTCGAAGAGGCAAAACGAAATCAACTGGCAACGTTTCAAGGCAGCGTTAGAAGGGAGCAAAGACATGGCAACAAACAGGGGATTCAGAATGCGAGACGGGAATATGGTGACATATGAGCAAGAAAAGCTGGGGCTGAGCGCGTATTACGACAAACGGTGGGTACTGCCAGACGGAATACATACCGAACCGCTAGAGTATCATGAATAAGCGGGTACACCCTAGGTGACGTTAGTGGGAGGTAATTGTGTATTTGGCGGTACAACAAGCAGCTCTTCACGCACAAAACCACGCTTAGGACCACCGCGCAAATAGTAAAGAATTGGTTGTTTCGGTTTGATAAAAGCACGTTCAATATTGAAGATATCCAAGGACCAGATAGGATCAGTGGCTCTTTTTGTCCCACCTTCAAGCTCACCAGGTTCGTACAAATACCGAACCATAACGATGGAGGGGAGCTTTTTTTCGTTCAAACCAACAGGTCTCAAATATTTGGTTGACGGCTCCGCATAAACATGTTTTTTCTTGATTGCGGCAGCAGGTTTCATACCAATCAATCGAGTGACTTGGTTGTTCAGAGCAGAAACAACTTTGGGAAGCCTTTTTACCCACTCAGTAGACCGCAAACCCTCAGGTGAACGCATTTCAACGGCGTACTGGTGGCCAAACAAACGCTCAGCCAAGGCGCGATTGAAACGTTCGACGATAGCTTGATCTCTATGTATTTCAGGGTGGCCACGTCTGATAGAAGTTTTGTGATTTTCCATTTCTTTTGTAACAGCACCCATGAATTCACGCCCAGGATCAACTTGCAACATCTCCGGCCATTTCAGAGGTCCACGTGTATAAATTGTCTTAAAAGCTTTGGCAACCTCATCAGAGTTTTTAGAAGTTAAAGGCTGAGCTTCTTTGAATCTGCTGGCAATGTCAACAACGGTAAGCGCGTATTTGTAAGTGCTACGGCCTACTTTGTCATGCGGTAGAAAAAGAAGATCTGCCTGATGCACTTTGTTGGGTGTAGGTACATCGAATTTTAGACGAGGAATGTAGCACGGTGGGGGGAGGTAAATCTGCCAGAGCGCTTGTTTGAACAACCATTCTTTGGCAACAACTTCAGGAACCTTTGCAGCAGCCGCTAATTTTTTAATGGCGGAGATACCTTTCCAGTAACCTTGTGGACTGTAGTAACGGCGCGCTAATTTTTTGTCCATTTAAATAATTATGCACGGCCATATATACATGGCTGAAAAATGAGTTTGGAAAACCCTTACGAACAGCTTATCAAAATGTTGGTGGAAAAGCACCCAGCGAACCGTGAACAGCTTATCGAAATGTTCGTGGAAAAGAAGGAAGCGAAAATAAAAGAAATCAAACCGGAAATCGAGCTCGACTTTTATCCACGGGATCAGCAACTCAGTTGCTATCTGCCAGATGAGCCCCCTGGAGAGAAGATACACCACCTCAAACTGTGGTATTTACTTGCGGTACTAAAAAAAGCCGGCATTTCTGTAGATCAGGTCGATGACGAAATGGGACTGACCTTTTTGGGTAATATCATTCACCAGTTCAAGCGGAATCAGCAACTGAGTTGCAACCCCGGGTCGTGTAACTACGTTTGTTTTTTATACAACTATTTTCAAAAGGTCTCAACAAGAGATTGGCCGGCGAAAAATGCAATACTGGGAAAGCTCACGAAAAGATTGCCGAAGATGGTACAAACCAGAAATAAAGCCGAAAAAAGTTTCAACGAATGGTGGAGAGAAGAAATGTTAAAACAAATTATTTATTACAGGTATCCGGGTTCCCGCCATTAAACAGAAGTTGTCTTTGATGTTCTTTTATCGACCTTTACCCCGCCGTCAGTGTGGTTTGAAAAACGCAGTTTTGTCTTTGCAGTAGTAAAGCTGTTGTACTTTTTGATAATATCTTGGTACTCACTGTCTGAGATTTTACCATCTTCAAGAGCGGTTGATATGAGAGAGTTGATTGAGCTCAGCGTAGCTTCAGCCAAAGTTTGTATTTTTTCGTGTTTTTTCGCTTTACGCAGGAAAAATTTGACGGTGACGATGGAGGAGGTTGACACCAATGAAAACAGGGTGGCCGTTGCGATTAAAGGGGCGCCAACAACAACGCCAACCACAGAAAGAGAAGCGGCCAGCCCCGAGCCTGTAAGAATGGTAGCAACTCCGCCTGTTAACGCACATACTGTTTGACACCGCGTGTGCCACCGTTTAAACTTGGCTGAGGTTTGGTAGTAATGCACCAACTGGTTTTCAAGATTTTTCTTTATCATTTCTATTTCATCCCGCCGGAATTTTGTTGCAGAATCCATTTCCTATATATGTGTTTTAAAAATGTGTAATCTAATCGCAATATTGGTTATGCCATTTCCCATTTTTATATACAATCTGATTACATGGCCCAGTTGTATTTTTAGGATGTGTCCAAAACTTTTTGCTAAACAGACCGGTTTTCTTGTTAAAGGCACCTTTTGCGATGGCACCACTCCAATACTTTTTAAACAAATCCTTATCACCACCTGTGACAGCCATGATTGCAGCAGCCACATCTTGAGCCGGTTGAAAGCCCGGAATCTTTTCACCGATATTTTTATTGATCGTTTCACCGACACCCAATCCTACTTTTTGCTTCGAGCTGATTGCATTTCGAGCTGCGGCATGACCCCATTGCCGTTTGTTTTTGGGAATAGCGTCAAGCGCCTTTACCATTTTTTTGTCTGCATCATGTTTACAGCCTTTCTCATTTTTCTTGCCTGCACAGACGGCATAATCAACATCATGCTGCATTGCAACTGCGTCCGTGGCGCCTGTGGGTTGCTGATAAATCTTCAAGATCTTTCCCGTCTTGAGGTCGTAAGAAAGCTGTTTTTCAAGAGGATTGTACGGCCCTGTATAGTTGTGGCCTGGAAGCGTCCACCCCTTTTTTGGCTTAGGCAGCTTGCCAATAGCTTTATGCAAATCAAAAGCCCCACCACGTTGGTAAAGAGGGTTTGTTGGGTCATCTACTCGATTACCCGCATAAATTCTCATATCATAATTACCGCCACTTTGCGTTTTATTAGAAACGAATCGTGTCTTGGTAATACCACAACTTGCGCATTTAACTTTAAGCAGCCTTCTACCATTTTTTGCGGTAGTGTTTTTTTCACTTCCCGGTACGTTGGGTGTGAAACGCTTTTCCTTCACACAGTAGACCTCCATCTTATATAATAATTATAAATTATGACACCCACCTTTCATCTTATTTCCCGGTATCATATCTTTTGGTCTTAATCTGTTTGAGGCTTTAGTCAACAAATCCCCAGACAAAGCATCAATTGTATAATTAACAGCTTTTCTCGCGATTGGTTTGGCTTTATTGGCTAACTTCTTCTGATACTCTGGTTGTCTTAAAAACTCGCTTGCAAAGTATCTTCCTTGTTTCACACCTTGCTTTGCTAAATAAGGAACCCCATACTCAAAGAAAGCTTCAGCAGCTGTATTTCCAACTGTATCAAAAACTCCACCTCCGAACATTCTTTTTTCAGCGCGAGCAAGTTCATCTCTTTTCTTTTTGGGTAAACCACTTCTGCTCCACTTAAATATTGGATCCAAAATATTACCTCCTTCTTGAGCACTGACAAATCTTGTCTTGGTAATGCCGCAGCTGGCGCATTTTACTTTAAGCAGTTTTCTGCCGTTTTTTGCGGTTGTAATTTTTTCACTTCCCACCACATTAGGTGTGAAGCGCTTTTCTTTCACACAGTAAACATCCATCCTATATAAATAAGCTAAATTCACTTTAACTAACGGTTCTTCCTAAAATACTTTACGTTGTCTGTAACCCCTTTCAAAGCTTGGCTTCCGAGTATTTTGGCCGCTGCAGCGAAACTGGGGGCAGGGGTCACAAAGTTCGAGGCAACATACGCAATTTTATCAACAGTCGAAGGTCCCCTTCTCGACGACAACGCGCCGCCTTTTTTGTCTCCGTTCACTGGTATGAACCTTGTCTTGGTAATGCCGCAGCTGGCGCATTTTACTCTGAGCAGTCTTCTGCCATTTTTTGTGGTTGTAATTTTTACACTTTCCCTCACATTAGGCGTAAAGCGTTTTTCTTTCACACAGTATACCTCCATCCTATATAATTAACCAAAATTCATGGGGTGTGGGGTTTACCCCACTGTGTAAAATAATCCTTCACCACAGCCTCGTTGGCGTGTGAATTTTCCGAAAACATGCTCAAAATATCTCGAAACGACCGGCCTTTATTTCTTTCATTCAGGAAAAGCAAACAGTAGTAGCCGCAGCGCACACTGAATTCCTCCTGAAGCTGGTTGTCATTCCGAAGAAAGGTCTGTTTACCTTCAAGAATCAACTCAATTTCCCATTCCGCGGGTGGAGGTAAACCGAAAGAGTCGAAGTATTCAGTTCCATCCCAGCAGCATACCCAATGGGTGCCTGGCCCTCCAAGATCATCCATGTTGATTATACAAGGGGAGTGGTTTTTCACGTGGATCTCGTCTCTCGCAAATATACCTTTGATGGGGATTTTCAAGTATTGGCACCATCGCTGCAAGTCATAATCAGTTAAGGGGACATCAACGAAGGCGGGCTTTTTTTTGGTCACCCCAAGAACCAATAAATGGTGGAGGGCGCATATATGGCGGAGGGTTGATGCGCATTCCCTTTCCACCTGTTGGAGGTTTTACCTGCATGCCTGATCCTGTTTTCTTTTTGACAGCGTTGCGCACACGTCTGATTTGTGTCTTGCTCATGTCTATGTCCACACCCGTTTTGTTTTTGATAGCGCGCTCTATTTTTTTGATCTGCCGGGTGGTCAAGTGCAAAGTGTCGCTACCGCCGGTTATAGCCTCGTTTTTAAATCTGAGCGTAACAGCTTCTCCTCGCCCAAAGGCCCGCGCGAGGTTTACCTTCTGCCCATCTGAAAGTGAAATCTTATGCGGATAGTAAGTCGTCATTCTTATATTTCATACAAAATTATTTCACTTTCATTTGCTACAAAGTTGCTACAAAATTAACTTTTGTTATGCTAAATAAATTCTGAGTCATTAACCGATCACCAGCTCATTACCCACCTGCCTGAGAGCAAATTCGGACTCGTACAAAATTCCTGCATAAATGGTGTAGTCATGCGCGTTGGCAGCCTCGTTGAGCCTGTAGTGGAAAATCATCTGCTTCGGGTCGTTGGTCATGTTATCTTTGTTTTCGCGTAAGTCAAAATAGACTATTGGGTACAGCGTCTCGAAGTTGTTGGGCTGAAGCTGAACACCGGTGTTGTAGTCGTTTTTGCGGTACCGGTAGTTCATTAAGTCATTAAGAATGCGCAGTTTGAAGTTTTCGTCGTAGTCCAGCTCTGGATAGAACTGTGAAGAGCCGTACTGCAGCCGGCAAGTTGCAAGTTTTGCTGAATTGTCTCCATCAATGTCAAAGGTGTCAAAGAAGTAGGGGTTTTGAGTCAAGGCGTCCTTCTTCGCCGACCGTTGAATGAAAATGAAAACATGTTTGGCATCCTTTATACCCGGATTTATCTGCCACGAACCAAAAGCGTCACGCCGGCTACTGCTGGGTTGGATCATTTCATTCAGGTATGTCCATTTCTGAGGTTTCAAAAAGTTTTCGTTTGCGAGCTTCTGTCCTTCGCTGGTGAAACGCAGCAATGGAACCCACAGCTCGAAGTTTCTCACCACTATTCTGCGATCGGTGCCATCGCTTTGCCAAATCAGCTCTGCATCCGATTGTAGCTCAATTTCAAGCTCAATCTGCATGGGGGGGAGAAGCTTGTCATTCAGCTCTTCGAAGAATGAGTACCTGTTAAGCGGAATGAGGGTTTCAACCGTTTTTTGGGGGTCGCCGAGGGCAAGCAAGCCCCTTGCTCTGCTTCCTTGGTTGGTGGCAGCGGCGGCTGTTACATCGCTATTCGTTGTGTCCAAATACCAAAACTGATTTTTTGCCGCGCTCCTCGCATAGTCATCAGAAAAATCCAACAAGTTTTTAATAAATATGAGCTTGTGAATGTTGTCTACGTTGTAAATGTTTTTGCCTGCTGATTTCAACACAAGTTTGTTTATCAATGAAAACGAGCCGTTAATGGGCGCCGCTCGGGTGTCTGCTGCAACTAGCGCACCATTTGCGGTTGCCTCGAAAGTGAAATCAGCCCGGAAGTAGGCGTTATACCAGTCATACCAGTTGTCTCGGTCGGTGAGTGTGAATTTATAGTTTGTCTTTACCTGGTGCTGATTGTTTCCCGGGATAGTGATCGGTTTGTCTAACATGATACGAACATACTCTGTTTTTTCCAAATGCCTGTGGCTTCTGAACATCTTGCGGCCTATATATCTTTTTAAAAAATTATTTTAATTTTCTGCTATCAATTGGTTTACTTTCATCCTTGCAGCCCGACCCGCGTTTAAAATCTGTTGCAACTTTTTCCGTGAATCCCCGCTCAACTGAGTTGCTACCCCAGGGTTTAGCATCTTCTTCAGTTTTTGTTTCGACTCTGTACTAAGTTTCTGTTTACCCTTAGGTTTTACACTTGGAGTCTTTTTACCCTTTGGTTTTACGCTTGGGGTTTTCTGGGGTGTGCTATTTCGCAAAACCGCTTGTATCTTGTCAGCCGCTTTTTCTTCTGCTTTTTCTGCAGCTTTTTTCAGCATTTGCTTCGAGGCTTCATTTACAGCCTTCTTCAACGTCTGACGGGTGACCTTCTTTTTGAACCGCTTTCCTATATTCATCAGGGTGTCTCTTACAACCCCCGTACCTTTGTGTCTGTATCTATATGTTCCGTTTGGTGCGTCATAATATCTCGCCCACTCGCTCGGATGATTCATTATTATACTTATGTGTAAATTATTTTTCTTTTTCTTCTTCAATGATGATACTTAAAGCCACGTCTTGGTCATTCAGATCTATAATGTTGTTGCGGCCGTCCGTGATTTTGATATTTATCGTGTTGATTCTGTTTTTGTTCACCGGGTGCCACAGGAGACGGCGGGGCTCTTTTGAAAAGGGGTAGCTGACGGAGAGTTCAGCGGTTGAAAAAGAGAACATAACGTCACCCCCGATGTTGTCCACAGCCCTTGTAATGAGATCGCAATGGATATAGATCCAGTCGACGCCTCTTGTTATATTTGGCACGCGGTCGCTCCTATTGTTCGCTCCATCTATTGTTTTCTTGTCAAAACCCAGCAACGCGGCGAATTCACCTCCACTTAGATCAAGCTCGTAACCGTCCTGCAACAAAATGACCGCCCGATACGTTGTGCCGTGAAAATACAGCCGGACAATAAACTTGGATTTTTCATCCTTGGGATCCACTCTTCCGATTAGTGACTGAATGGTGGTGTTGAGACCTTTGTAATCATACATTCCATCTGGAATTGTCACGGTTTTCCAGTCCTCTGTTTTTTTCCGCCATTTAAATTCGTTGTTGTTGTATTGTTTCGCGATGTTGTACCACGAATAAGACATAGATACCAGCTCATTTAACGCCGCCCTGTATGATTTGGAGGGATCTAAAGAGATTGGCGGGTCAAAGTTAATTGTGAAGTCATGTGACTTGGTGTTGGCGTTGTTTTGTTTGGCCAGCTGCGAGTCGAGCAACAGGTTGAAATGAAAATGGGTTGACATGTTGCTTATATAATACTTCCCAAAATTTTGTGGGCTTCTTTTTGTGTTATTTCCTTTAGCTTTACCAGCAACCCCAACATCTGCTGGACCTGTTTTTTCAGCTTCAGTGAAGTGTTGCCCGCCTGTATAGACGCCAAGCTTAAGTATAGCCTTTCAACCAAAGCGTTTGGATCAACACTTCCACTTCCTTCCATTTCCTTTTCTCTTTCGGGTTCCTGTTCCCAGTCGGGTTCATCATCCTGTGTGTGGGGTAACCTTACTGAAGGCTGTTTATTCCCTTTTCTCCTGTCAAGAATTTCATCTCTTGCCTTTTTTATGTCTGCCAATGTGTAGCCGCGGAATTTTGATTTTGGGCTTTTTACAACATAGTCAGGATTGTCTTTATTTTTTGTTAACATGCTGCTCAGTGTCTGCAGGTCAACCGACTCTGATCCCTTGATACCCGGTTCTTGTGGTGGCCCCCATTTACTTGGTTGGGGTTTTACCCCACTTGTACTTGGTTGCTCTTCTTCCATTAATTCCATTTCTTCCTCTTCAGCTAAAGGTGGTAACGGTGTTGATGTAGGAGATGGTGGTGGTGATGATGTTGGTGATGGTGTTGGTGTTGGTGATGGTGTAGGTGATGGTGGTGGTGTTGGTGTTGGAGGTGGTGTTTCCGCATCCGGATTAAAATCTCCGTCGAAGGGGTTGTTTAAATCAAACTCATCCATACCATAGTCTGGAACCTCTTCTTTCTCTTCTTTTGGTGCCGTCCCTACTTGGAGTTTGTCAAGCCGCGATGTGATAGGTTTGAACAAATCCTCACCTGATAGCTGGCCAAACCCTTTATTGATTTTGGTATTTTTTATCACCGCGAGGATTTTGTCGTTCTGCTGCTCAACTTCAGCCTTTTCGCTGACAAGTTTTTGCCACTTCTTCATGGACATATTTTTGCCGTATATATAACAGAAAAAAAATGAAAATTCCCAATTACGACCCCAGTTTGAGTGCAAAAAGTAATTACAAACAAGGCCACCCTTGTATGCCAGCAGATACCTTTCGGATGCTTATTTGCGGGCCAAGCAACTCTGGTAAGACAAATATTCTCATGCATATGCTTTACAGGCTGTTGGTCTACGACAAAATTTACCTTTGCGCTAAGAACCTGCATCAAGACAAGTACCAATATATGCTTGATGATTTCGACACAAGAGTCAATCCTGTGGCTGACTATAATGTTATTGAAGCCGCCAACGATGTTATTCCTTTGGAAACGCTGTCCACTGACAATCAAAAGATTGTAATTTTCGATGACATGGTTTGTGAAAGCAACCAAAACGACATTATCGATTATTTTATCAACGGTCGCCACCGCAATTGTAGCGTCATTTATCTTTCTCAAAGCTATTTTAAGGTCCCCAAAAACATCCGAGATAATTGTAGCCACTTTTGCATTTTCAACTTTCTTCCTAGAGAAAATAACCGCATTGCTGATGAATTGGGAATTGACAGAGAGCTGCTTGAAAGGGCTACCGATGCTAAATATTCTTTTTTATACCACGACAAACCAAAAAAACAAACTCTAAAAAATTTTGACGAAAATATATAGAGATGGGGTTTCTTAACGGTGCGACGGGTGCAACTCAAACACATGAAGAGTCTCCTTCAATCCGAGGGCAAGCTGGCCCTGCTGGTCCTGCTGGTCCAACTGGCGCAACTGGAGCGCGTGGCCCTAAAGGTGAAAAAGGGGATAAGGGCGATACTGGCCCACAAGGTCCTAAAGGAGATAAAGGTGATGCTGGAGAAAAAGGATTAAAAGGTGATACTGGATCGCAAGGACCGACCGGACCTGCTGGACCTGCGGGAGCAACGGGACCTACAGGACCAACTGGAGCAACTGGACCCGCGGGACCCACTGGAGCAACTGGACCTGCGGGTTCGAGAGGCGCTATTGGACCAAAAGGTGCAAAAGGTGATAAGGGTGATAGTGGGGATGTATCAACCGCTAATATTTCTGGAGATATTCTCATGAAAGACCATGCGATAAAGCAACTTGCAAATCCTACGGGTGATCAGGATGCTGTAAATCTTGGTTCAATGAAAAAATATGTGGGCTCAAATTCTATTTCAGCAGGACACTCACATAAAAAGAATGCCTTAGCCTATTTGGAGCGAGGGTCGGGCGTGACAGCTGTAAACAATGTTACTTCTGTTACGTTTGAAAACTTTACATCCAACCTTCACAGTGTGAATAAAAAAGCTTATACTTTCAATCTCGTAAGAACTGGTGTCAATTCTTTCAACTCACGCTTAAAGCTAAATAAAAAACCTCTGCCCGAAGGAGAATACACTATATGTGTTGAGTTCTTTATCCCGAAAGTTGATAATGATTGGTTTATAAGTGCTTCAACCCCTAACCCGGTTGATACTCTTAATTACCATACCAAGCACTTCAACAGTCACAACCCAAAATATTCACGCACCATTATTCACACGCGCAAATACAAAGACAATGATAACACAATCTATCTTGATATTTCAAATTCGGGTTATGATGGCTCTTCGCCACTTGAAAAGGCTGCTTTGATTATTTATGGGGTAAAGGGTTATCAAACAGATGTAGACGGAACTGTTTACGATCAGGCTTTCGTTATCGATGACGGCGAAATCGCGCTACAAACCGATTTGGATATGAACGGCTTTTCGTTGAAAAATTATGATCGAGGGTACACAATAGACAACGATACAATCAGGTTACAAAAAGATTTAGATCTAAGCGGTTATGCGATAAAAAATTTGCAACCTAGAATAGTGATAACTGGAGAATGGATCTACAATGAAAATAAAGGAGGTGATAAAACTTTTGTTAAATTCGGTAATAACATTCGTGTAATGGCGCCATTTCCTTGCTTAATTGAGGGTGTCTCAGCTTTAATTATCGAACTAAAGGGTTCCTCTCGAACTTATGAAAGAATAGGTTTTGGTTTTAGAATACCCGGCAGTTTGTTAACTGACGTTCCATTTACAAGCGTACGTAATGCTGATGGTTTACAATACCAATATGCTGCACCCCAAGCTTCTAACGGTTCAAGAATAAGATTAGATGCGGGACAATATTTTGCACTTAGTTTATCACAACCTAGTCGCGCAGAATCACAACTAGTTAATACAAAACGTGTATTAGTAAGTTTAATTTTAATAGATGATTTTTCTTTTAGGTAGAAAGTTTGCCGTCACCCAAAGACTCCTCTCCATTTTGAGAAGAAAGATCTCTTGAAGCACTCATCATAATCATTTTCATCAAAAATAGGATAGCCGAGATAGTGTCTGAATCCATTTCTAATGCTCAGATTACAGAGACCATTTCGCGAACATCTGCTTCTGTCACATTTATAACAGAACAAGACCCTTACAATTTGTTTATTGCGATCGCAAAATGGTGCTTCATAAATTGCAGCATGAACTTCATCCCAGCCAAGAGTTTTTCGCTGTCTGAGCTTCATTTTTACAAAGCCTTTATTAATTTCTTTTCTGACATCGTCCCAGCCAAGCATTTTACGCTGCCAGAGTTTTATTACAATATACTCGTTGCAGATTTTTCTCGAAGTTCTTGTGGAAGTGCTTGTATCAGTTCTAATGTATCCATGTTTATTTCCTTATGCCGCGTTTCTCTAATTGCAGCGCGCCGTCTTCGAAGAAAACTTTATCTATGAAGCTGGCCACATCACTGTTTTTGTTCATGCCTTTTAGGCTAATTGCACAACTTTTCTTCTCCTTTGGCAAATCTGCTTTTAGCGCGCCGTCTTCGAAGAATACTTTCTCTATGAAGCAGATTTGTTTTTTATTTCCGTAGGCCTTTTTATCCCGCTGGTATTTTTCCCACTCTTCTTTTGTCCACGGTATTCGCTGGGTCAACGTTTTCCTGATTTTATGCCCTTCAAACTCAATGTACTCCGATTCTTGATGCTTTTTTATATCCTCTTCCAGCTTTTTCGTAATCTCCACTTGCAACTTTTTTATTACAGACCTTTTTTGCCCGGGTGTTTGCGCTTCTGCCATTGCTTTCAACTTTATTTGGTTTCGCTCTAATTGCAAAAAAATAAGGTTAATATACCATGATTGTTCTGTTTCACGCTGTCATCTGTGCCGTCAAAGACCTTTCTTCCCCCGTTTGGGCTACTGATGTCAGACACATTGTGGCTCAGGCTGTTGAAGCTATTGTGGACAGTTTGCCTGATTAAGCGTTCAAGGCTTTTCTTACTATGTACTCCACCTGTGCCGGGCTGAACTCATTTGCCATTATTCTGCCGCAGAGCTGTGAAGTTATGATTGGCGTTTCGTAAACTGGCTCTCCTGTGCCTGTCAAATCAAACTCTTCCTGCTCGTTTAGATCCACTTCTTCCGCTTCTTCTTGCGTGATTAGCCTGCTCTTCAGATCCTGTGCGCTCATTTTTTTCATTGTTGTGAGCAGCTGTTCTGATATGCGTATTGGGGGGTCTTTTTCTTCTCCGTTATCTGGTTCTGCGATAAATATTGCGTGCGGCGTTGTCAGGCCGTTTTTAAATATTTTGGTTTTTTTCCGGCTTTGGCATAGAAGTCCTTTTCTTCCGCGTCCCATTTGTTTGTACATTTATGTTGCATCCCTCTAAATGGGCGCCTTTCCATTTTCTGTTGATGCTTCTCTTGCGAGTAGTAATATCGGTATTAATCAAATACTTCCGAGCAGCACCCGATAATTTTTTTCTACTTATTCCCATACTAGTACGGAGGGGGTTTACCGCCGGAGTACTAGTATGGGAAATAGAAAAAAATTATCGGGTGCGCCCGAGGTGGTATTTGATTAATACCGATATTACTACTGGGGGACACAACAAAAACAACTTCCGCCAAAGGTCACATGACCTTTCTAGGCCCCAGTGATGTGCAAGAAAAACATCTAAAGTACACTTAATTATTTTGTGTTACTCAGCCAGTGAAAAATAATAGAAAATAATAGATTCCCCTTGTAGATTACTATGATATCCTAACTTGCGCATAATTATTATTCCACTGTACTGAGTAGTAGTTTATAATGAATTTCAGTCAAAATGATTTCAAACTACCTACATGTACTAGTTAGTTTCATTGATCATTTTGAATAGGCCATTTTCGTATTCTCGGTTTTGAACTGGAACTAGTGTGCAATGGAGGCTAATGTGGGGGAATATCATTAAAAACAGCTTCATCTCATAATTTGCATTAGAAACGATTTACCCGCATTAGCCTCAATTGCAAGCTAGTTCCAGTTCGATACTGAGAATATGAAAATGGTCTATTGTGGCTTGTCCCAGATCAAGAACTGAATTAATTTAAACAAAGAGAATACAAATCAAACTAAGTTGAAATCACTTTGACTTGAAATTCATTTTAAACATAATTAACAACATATATATTAGATACATGTTTTACCTAGTAACTTAAAGCCACATAATGTGGCTTCTTCTAGGTAGAATGCAAATTAAAGTAATTTACTTTTGCATTCTAAAGTCAAACAACTCTGCAGTACTGCTGTTAATTATTTTTAAATTTTATTGTCCAATCTAGATCTGAAAGTTAGAATTGATTCAAAGATAATGTTGCATTTCAGCTGGCTGTTGTGTCACCTCAGATACCATAGTTGACAGAGATAAGGATTACACTGGAACTGTTACCAAAGAAAGAGCCTCTTTGGTGTTTAGAATCGCACCCACTTTTCTAAGGTACAGCAGGCCTGGTTGTTTTGTGAAAAAAGCTCATTAAGGTGCTCAAAGTTCCCAAAATCCACATGCAAAAGAGGCTACCGGTAATTTGTCTTCCCAAACAGACAGATCGTGTGCACCGTCCACCATCTTGAATGAACTTGTGCACGGTCCGAGTCACGTGATGGGTCTCTTCAACATCGGAGACCGCTCTATTGTTTAGCTCTTTGAAGTTTGCCAGCTTTCATAACCAGTCTCCTCTACTAACTATGATTTAAACTAAGAGAATATCAGATATTTTTATTTATTGTCAAAATATGTTCAAGAATAAGATAGTTAACTAATGTATATAGTGCTGAATGGCTTATTAAGCTAGCACAAGTGCATGTATGTAGCCCAGTAAACTTCCTCTGCCTTGATGAACTTAGCAGAACATCATTTTCTTGCTATTAGCCACTTTCCTCTGGCCATTGAACCAAACCACCCCATTAGTTATAGTGACCAAAGTTTAGTGGCCATTGTTGGCAAGTGGCAAAATTAATGGCTGTGTTCCATTGTAATTGCTTGTATTGTAAGATTATTGTTATCTTAATGCAAACCTTGTTAGGTTTGGTTCTTTTGAGATTTTTAAGGGAGCTGACCCCATGACTGGTTATCAAGGCCCAAGCGCCGGCCGAGTTGACATTCTCCATCAGCTGCTCAGTTACACCATCAAGAACTTCTATCCTAAAGTATGTCTACACATGAATAAATAAAAGTAAATATATGGAGTCTAAGAGCAATATCAGTAGTGTTTGGTAAGCCTGTAGGGTGAGTCAAACAAGAAAATGACGAGTTCAGTAGCAATATGCAAAGGCCAAAGTTCCATTCAGCAGCCCTCTGTTAAGCAGTCACGTATCAAACTCCCAGAAATCGCTCCCATAATGCAGTAAGTGTATGCAGTCACCCTTAAAGGGGCACTATCACGGCTGAAATATCATATTTTATAAGAATGGGCTGTAGCTTGCTATAAATTGTACTTAATTGTCTTGCAATAGGAAGAAAAAAAGGCTTACAGTGGTAAATGCAAAGAAATATCAACTAAGAGGAAACAGTGACTAATAAAATGTTCAAAATTTCACCAGAATGGCAGCTTTGAATTCTGGACATCCTGTCCAAAAATCAATCGCAATCCACTTCCATCCTTGCAATCCTGTACTTCTTCCTCAAAATAACTGTTTTATCCTGTTTTGTGGGATCTATTTATCAAATTTATTCATGTATTTGGTGGCATTTGGAAATATACTGAGGAAATTAGAAAATAGAAATTTCTATGATCAGCCGTGATAGTGCCCCTTTAAAGACTTCCCAATTGGTTGATTTATTTCTGAATCAGATTTCGGACTGATGAGATGATGAAGGAACAGAAACAAATTATTAAGGTATACGGCCCCACCTTACTTCTTTTCTTTTATCATTTGTGATAGATTTACAGCAAGGACTACCAGAGCCCGGAAGAATGTTATCTTGCCTTTTTCAAGGAGTTGACGTTGTTAACTGCTCGCCTTGTGGCTGAGTGGCAGTGCATTGGTTTCTGCCATGGGTGAGACAGAAGTCTACATAGCTGTACATACATGTATTTATAAACTGGGCTGAATTCTTCCTTTTTCAGTCAACATTAATATTTTCAAAGATATTTAACCAAGTTACTTTTTCGTAGCCTGACTATAGCGCATTTTCACTCTCGTGACCATCGGCATTACTTAAACAAAAGACGATTTTTGCATGAAAATAGAGTTTAATTCCTGGAGGAATGGTTTGGTACGCCAATATGGCTGCCATTTCTTTGTTTTGGAACACCAATATGGCTGCCGTGATACCATATGAAAACGCTCTATAAGTGATTAATTTAAATTGGAAATTGGGGACGAGAGGGGAGGGGAGCGTGGGGTCCACCTTAGTCAGTAGGGAGGGGTTGCCGGGGAATGGATGGGGGGGGGGGGGGGAGTATCCAGAAGATGACCACCACTCCTTAATTTTACAGGAGTGCACATTTAGCAATTGGTAAGATATCATAGGCCTGCAAATTTGCATTCAATGACCTAGAGCTACAAAACTTGCCGTCCGCTTTTAATTGTTTACTACACCAATAAGGCATGTGAACAAAATTTAATCTCAGGACTGAGATGTTAAATACTAAAAAATAACTTTCACAAAAATAGAGTAAGCAGGTATATTATACATGGGTATAAAAATAATTGTTACATGTAAGAAACATGGTCTTAGCAGATTAACTGGATAACTCGTTTTCAAACATCCATTTTCGCAGGGTTCTCAATTCAGACAACATGAGTATCATTGGCATCACTATTGACTATGGGCCTTTTGGATTTCTGGATTATTATGATCCAAATTACTTAAGCCAGGCATCTGGTTAGTGGAATTATACAGTCACATGTATAGTTACTTCTTCTACATTGTACAACCTGGGGAGTTTATATCAGGCCTAGCGCCTGGTTATGACCGAAGATAATATATTATTCAAAATGTCCCCCAACACTGACAGTTAAGTTTGTGATACAGTAATTTATAGTTCGTATAGTGTGATCGTCAAAAACAAAACAAAACCGACGAACAGACCACAAACAGAATGACTTAATTTGACTAACAATAGAAGGATCGAAACTGACCAATTACTGTTGACGGACTTAACACGACTCTTTCAGCCAATAACATCACGGCTAAACTGACCAATCAGTTTCAACATCACCGACTGACGACAACTTTTCACTTGACTCTGAAGATTACTTCCGCATAGGTTGTCGAAACGTCAGTCACCAACAACAGTTCTTTTCATAACTACCCTCACCTGGACGATCACACTATACGCACTACTGATACTCCTGGGTTCAAACCATTTACCATGCACACTAATTTATGTTAATCTTTGGACTCCTCTATCCCGAGAAACTGAACAGCAAAAGAATTCTTAACATATCTTTCATTGAAAGACGTCAGTTAACACAATACCGATACCAAAACATACAAGAAAAGTCATCCAAATTATGGGTAACTCTTAAAAAAAAATACTTTAATGATATTTTTCTGTTGATATTTTACTTGGTTTCAGTCTGAACGTTAATGTATAAATATTTTTTTGCTTTTTTTATGGAGATGCCCGAAGAAGGAACTCGTTCAAGAATCAACCTGAGCTCTGTAAATGGAATTTGCTCAAACTAGCAGAGGCCATTCAAGATGCATTACCTCTGCACAAATCGAGAGCTGCTTTAGAAAATTTGTAAGTGCTTTGTCTAGTGAGAAAAATATTTAACAGCTAACAATACTGTGGTTATGTAGCTTTGTAAGATTTTGGACAAAACCCATATCCCAGTTTAATATTCAACAAGTTCGCGCGATGGCCATATATGGTCAGAAAATCATTGTTATCCGTCATCCGTACATAACAGATATCCTGCGATATACGTAGGTTGCCAAGATTCCGGCGGAATCTTGCCAAGCGCCGCACAACCACAGTTTTTCTCGCTGCAAAAAACGTTTCGCTGACAATTTGTTGAATAATAAAACAATTATCCTGCTCAATCTTGCGGAATATCGTCTGATTTTAGCCAACTCGGCCTACGGCCCCGTCGGCTAAGTATCAGGCCGATCCAGTCTTGTTGTTTTAGTGGCAATGATTTTCAATTCGTAGCCGATATCTTATTCGACAGTAAACTACGTTGAATTCGAATGTAAAGTGGTAAAATGTGTCATTCGACGTTTCAGATTTGATTGTGAATTCCAAAGGTGTTTCATGGCCAAGATGAAGCTAAAAGTGAGTATTCCTACACTCGTAATATTCACAAGTATTGTCGTTTTAATACCCATTTTTTTCCTGAACATTTCAGCTTGGCCTGTTGAAGAAAGATCTGCCTACAGATAAGTGAGTAAACCATACCTCGATTTCAAACATTAATTTCCTTCAACTGAGACTGTGGCGTTGATAAAGTTAAACTTTTAAGTGCGTTCAAAAAGATAGGGATTGCATGACTTAAATAGAGATGCATGCGTTTTTGTATCAAACGAAGCACAGTACAGTAAACGAACGAACGAACGAACAAACGAACGGACGGACGGACGGACGGACGGACGCACGGACGGACGGACGCACGCACGCACGCACGGACGGACTATGGACGCATGTACGCACGAAAGATCGGATGGATGAACGGACGATCATCGGTCAGCTATTCGGTCAGTCAATCATTCGCTCAGTCAGTTGGTAGGCCTGTCCGTCAGCCGGTACATCGGTCAGTTATTAGGTCAGTTAATCCGTTGTTCAAGGCTCACAAACACTCTAGTGTCCATTGCTATTGACAGGAATCTTATCACAGCCCTTTTTGACACCATGGAGAAAACTGGAGCTGATTTTACCAACACCTTCAGATGTCTCAGCAGAGTGACATCCACAAACTGCTCATCACCTGAAAGGTTTGAGGTTCAATTGTTTTATTTTAATATCATTTGCTACTCTTTTAGTTTACACTGTTTTGTCATGCTGTCTTCGACGCTTATACCACAATCAGAGTGATCTTCAAGGAGAGTTAAAGAAAGAGTAAAGTGCTGTGGCGGATCCAGACCTTCAGCTTGGGGGGGGGGGGGGGGGGGGGGGGCGGCGCTGTGCTGTGGAAGGCTTGACTATAAATGTTAAATTCTACGATGATAATTCTGGCAGTGGGCAGAAAATGCGCTATATCCGAAAAATAAGGGGGGGGGGGGGGGGGTTGGGCCTCCCCTGCCATGGATCCGCCACTGACGTGTTCAAGATTAACAATTAACTATATCCGTGGAAAACGTTGTAGCGCGGGAAGTCACACAGATGTTGTGATATACCGATCAGAAATATATAGAGAGGCAAAGAACTTGTTACCTTAAGCGCGGGAAATGTCGCGTAAATGTGGGAAATACACCAATCAGAAATTAAGGCAATGAACATCTGTCTTCCGGGTTCAAGCGTTGGAGAGAGGCTCGTTAATATTCAGTTGTAACACGCCAATAACAACTCGAGGCAAAACAGTGGGAGATAACGTGCATGTTTTCCTGCCATTCAAAGCACAATTCTAAAACCATACTGTCTTTTTTTCCAGTCATAAAGACGTTATTGAATACTTGGTGTCTCAGTGCATTTCTCTCCAAGGAATGATAACAGCTTGCTCAGCAGTTGTAGAATGGAGGTAAGTTTGGAAGCTCTATCAAATACTAGCCTGCATACTCATTCTTCATTTGTACGCTTCGTTGTATTTATTCTGCATTTGATTTGTGAGTTTTTTTTTTTCAAGTTTGATGTTCATGCAATATGTAATGCACGATAACGAACGTCGTAACAAAACATTGACCGAAACTCGCCGCGTTACAACCTTAATCTGTTAATTTCAAGCTGGAAATATGCAAACTCAGGATGCAAACTTTACAAGATTAAAGTGCAAGCGGAAAAATTGAGGGGCACATCGATTCAAACATTGTTTGAATTTCCGGTGAGCTGCTAGACTGCATGCAGTCTGTTTTTCTCTCGAAATTCAGAAAGGGAATGCTGTAAACTAGGGTTTAAGACGCGAGACGGGGAGATTGTGGCGAGACAACAGCGCGCGAGGAAAAATAGACTGCGGACTCTTATTTTTTGAGGATATCCGTCAGCCCAGCAACGGAGAACCTGATTGGCCAATGTGCGCAATCTTAAGTTGCGCGCGCGCAATGGCGTTACGGATCTTATGTGTTTGCGTCAAGACGTCAACGCAGTGTTTTTTTTTCACGAAGTTCCTTTAAATGAGCTTAAAAATTCATCCAATACAACCAAGCGCCTCTTAACGTCTTGTTATTAGTCTTGTTATGGAGCGGAATTTTCTTAATGTCTTGAAGCAAATAAAAAAGCAGTTAATCGCGAGATCCTTGACGCCATTCCGCGCGCACAATTTAAATTGGCCAATCAGCTTCTCCGTTGCTGGGCTGACGGGCATATCCTCAAAAATTACAAAAGAGTCCGTAGTCGGTTTTTTCTCGTCTCGTCCCAAGCCCCTCCCGTCCATACCGCCTGGTGGTTCGCCCAGTTCCCGATATAAAAGCGCTCTCCGACACTTGGAGAAAAGACCGACTACAAGTAGTCTAGTGAGCTGCACACAGTCAACTCTCTCTAAGGCAGACGCCGTCGGGACCGGTTCCAACTGCGGTCCGCTTTGAGAGGTGACCGTCCTTTTGGGAGTTTAGTTACTATAAAATGACTGAAAAACGGTAGGGACGGGACCAACACGAGGTGTCCGTCTTATAGAGCGTTTTCACTCACGTGACCAGCGGCCATATTGGTTTTCTAAAACGAAAGACGATGTTTAAATAACAACAGAGCTCAATTTCCCGGAGGAATGGCTTGGTACACCAATATGGCAGCCGTTTCTTTGTTTTGGAACACCAATATGGCTACCGTGATGTCATATGAAAACGCTCTATAGAGCTGTCCGTTAAGAGAGAGTTGACTGTAGTACAGTGCAGGCCTAATTATGATCGATGCGGGAAGGTTTTTTCTCTTGGAAGGACGGGGACGTATATTTTGGTTAAAAAATATTGGAGTCACTATGACGTATTAAATTTCAATCAAGCCTAGTACCCAGGCGTTCCTTCCCGCTTACAGATTTGGCGCGAAATTTTGCGATGTCACAGGCCGATTTCAATTGTGAAAGCACAGTTTCAGAGCTTAGTTTTGGATCTTGTTTAAACCCCACTGTTGAATAAAGAAGAACAGACTGTTTTCTTATGCTCTGACAATCTTTTTGTAGTCAAATGATGGAAATGAGTCGAGATGTGTGGAAATCAAGTCCAAATGTGATAACCCAGATAGAAATGGAAGCCGGAAAACACCAACTGGAAGATGAAATACGGAGAAAGAAGGTCGAACAACTGAAGGTCAGTAGTAAATTAATGTGTTTAGTCTAACAACTTAAAATACGAATTCTCTTGCTTTAGTGATTTCTAAAATTTCCTTTAAATATATTTAATTAATTTGTCAGCGTATCAGTCTTTCGTTCCTATTGTCTGTCTATTTGAGACTGCTCTGGAAAAGTTGTAACCGGCAACAAGCGCGGGAAATCTTGCTGCCACTTGCAAGTGGAAAGCGCGGGAAGACGTCAAACTGGTGTCGTGCACCATAAAACCCCTTGATTTGTGTGTCTACAGTCGAAGCTCTCTTAACGGACACTCTCGTAAGCGGACAGCTCTAGTTACGGCCGCCTTGTTTGAAACCCCGTTTTAACTCCCATACAAACTCTGTATTTTTACATTCTCGTAAGCGGACATTCCCGTAAGCGGTCGCGGACACTTTCAGAGATTACGACTTTGTTTTTAAGCTCCCGTAAGGGGACACCTGAAAGAAAATCCTATTAACAACCTCTGTATCTTGTCTTTATCAATCAACTTTACATCGCCGTTTGTCACAATGATTTTCCAGTAAAATCAGTACCATATTTCAGTGTTCGTTTTGTCGCCATCCACGTCCAGTCACAATACGGTATTTATTGTTAGCTGGGCAAGCTCCCGTAAGTGGCCATCTATCCCCTACACCTCTAGTGGCCGCTTACGAGAACCATTCTCGTAAGCGGCCAGCTCCAGTTACGGACACTTTTTTCGCGTCCCGAGGGTGTCCACTTACGAGAGCTTCGACTGTATAGCCGTTTTTTTTTCGTCTTAGTTTATATGAGCGTTCGAGCCGGAAGCGAGCGCGACAGCGACTTTCTCGTTACCCACCCCCACCGTGCCGAGTTTTTAGTTTCGATAACAAGCCATTTTGCAGGAGTTCTTTTTTTATTCGAATTCTAGAGATGAGCAACAAGCCAAAGGCAAGGCAAACACAGAAACGGTTTCTCGATTTTGTACTGACTGTTATTTGGTAAAATAAAGGAGTTGCAAATCAACTGAGCAAACAGAAACAATATACGGGTGATTTTTGTAAGTTTTGTTAATGTTTTGTTTTTGTATATCATCACATTATAATTTAGAGGACAACTCAAGAAGAAAAGGAAAATAACGACAGAGTTTTATGGACGGAATGGGTCCAGGCATACAAGTAAGTGGGGCCAAAGCTGTTTTGTTTACAAGACGGTTTGCGCCAATATGAGGCTTTAGATACTGTAAATTTTCCCAGTCAAATCCCCGATTACCAAATGAATGAAATTTATAGCCACAGTATAGTTGCGAAGTGGCATGTTTATTCATCTATTAATTCCATGTACTTTTTCTGTACCCCCGTAGAGTTCGTCTTGATCAGGAATGCGACCAACTGAATGCAGATGAGGTAAACATTGTTAGCTGTTTTAGCATTTCCACGAGCAGTCACTCTGACGGAAAACTACAGTACTTTAGTCTCCAACAGCGGCTACTCACTATACGAATAAGTCAACAACTAAGCATGACTTCAAATGTTGGAAACTCGGAAACATTCAGTCTAGTTTTACGCGGGATCTCGAGTCTGTAAGCCCGCGATTGTTGTCAACGCAGTTGCTTAGCAGCATACAGATGTATCCTAGTATTTGTTACCTTTTTGTCGTGACCACCTTTCCTTATAATTTTAAAGCGGTCTGCATTTTCTATTTTTTTTTTCAATTTTTATTTCACAACTACAAAGGTTACTTTTACAAATACACATATAAGTAAAAAGAAAAGAATACAAAATGACAATGACGAAAAAAAAAACACACACTGCGGATATACTTTACATTTCGCAAAATGCTACTTACCCACAAATACATACAAGACTTTCAGCTAAAAACATACATCTTACTAACACTACAGGGCACTACAGGAGTTTAACATTGCTTACTAATTGTACTTACAAAAGAGAAAACAATAAAGGCCCATATTTAAAATCAAAAAAGTTAGGAACACTCTCATTGAAATATAAAGGAGAGAAAAAGTGGCAGGCTTAACTAGAGAGCTGTAGTCTAGAATCTACTCTATTCTTACCGCATACAGGTAAACCAAGAACGAGTGAGGACAATGGAATCAAACAACCCAAGGTAAAAAACGAACTTTCAATTTATGTTTTGAATTCTGTTGTACTTCTTGAGCTGTTTTCACACGGTGACCGACCGACCCACCGACTGAAGTAAATTAGGGTTTTGAAGTCTTAGTAGGCAAAGGTGGTATTCTTATGCTGAGAAAGCCGCTTTTCTCCCCAGATTTGTTTTAAGAAACTACATCGCTCAGAGAGCTATCCAGGCAGCGGAAAATGGAGACTTCTCTGTGGTATGTGTTTGTTAACGACGTTGGAATAATCTTACAGAAAAATCCAGTGGGAAACTAAAGAGCACTGAAAATAAAGGGGGGGGGGGGGGGGGAGGGAGGGTGGGATGACCTTTCGCTTCAAATAGCTAATTTCTCCTTACAATATCAAGACATAATGAACCAAACAGGTGGTTAGAATAACGAAGTTCATCACCTAAGGGGATTGGAGGGGTTTTCCTTGTTTTTTTTTTACATGTGTGATGTTAACGGCTACAGCGGTCGTCACGTACCGACACGCAATGCTGCATTGCGTGACAGGGCCAACTTGAAAAAAGAAAGTTGGGGCGGGGATCGCTGTGATCGGTCAACCTGAGTGTAACTGGATACTTAAATCGTTTCTTTTTGCAGGTTCAAAATATTTTAAGGCGTTTGGAAACTCCATACAGCGAGGGTTTTGAAGATCAAGAAGCCAGCTTCTCTCAAACCGCATCAACTACCAATCCCTCGCCATCCACAGATCAAAAGAAATCGGCGATATTTAACATCTCCGATATATACGAAATACATCTCGATAAACCGTCAGACGACGCGCTCAATATGAGACTTACATGATCCTCGTAAATCGCCTGTGAAATGTTCCTGCTCGGAAAATCAGTTTCACCGGCAAGCGAAGTATATACGTAACGTGCTTTCAACTCCGTAAACCAGCGTCGGGTCTTACGCTCGGCTAGCCTTCGTAGGAAATCGGATGTCTTCCGAGAGCACGAGAGGCTCGTAAAGGCTTGGGCTCCCCAGGATTTCCATGCACGCGAGAAAGCTGAGGAAATCGAACCTGAGATGCTGGTCGTATTTTTTTAGAGGTGTAAAATTATGGATTTGGATCCCACTTGGGCTTTCAAGACGGAACGCCAATGTTTCGAGGAACAAGGCATCTCTTAAAGGTTGTACGCATAGAAATGAAAAAAAGGCCACCGTACTGTGTAAAGTCGTTCTAGAACTGAATAGTTTTGTCTCAGGGGTCTGGTACCGCTGTCTTCGTTAGGGATTTAGTTAAAACTTTCCGGCGAGCATGCCGCCCGGTTGACATCGTAGCCATTGATCGTGCTATTCTCGCCTCATGACGAGGAGCTTGCCTAACATCTAACAAGTAATCAAAATTCACAACAGGCAAATGAGCCATTACTGGGCTGGACTGATTTATGTTTGTAAATGTTATTTTGAGAGTTTTGTTGCACGAGTTATTTGCAGCTTATGACGGTACTAACAAAAACCACGAAATTGGCCGTTTGTACCCGATGTGAATGGTTTGGAATGTTAGAAGTTCAGGAGATGTATTTCATATAGTGTTATGTTGTGTATATTTCTAGAAGAAAAATAAAGCTTTGTTTTCAATTTAGTATTAACTAGTGCAGTGGAATCCCGCCGAACGACTAGTTAGCAGATAATCATGGCCGCGTTCTTTTGGCCCTGAAAAAAAAGACCTCGGTTATTTTCTTAAAGGGGCTTTGTCACAGATTTTTGAACAGCCAAAATTTATAATTGTGGCGTAGAAAACCTAAAACTATGGGCCATTTTATATCAGAGCACTAAAACTGTTAACACGCATATTTGGCTGCGGATGGCTTGGATGGAAATGGATTGCAAGATGAAAAATTAAGACTAAACTTTTCAAGCTGTTTCCGAGCGTCATCAAAAAAAATCGATATTTATATAACTTTAGTGTGATTTCTATCCGCAAATTAAGGTCATGTCCGGCCTAGTACCCAGGCGTTCCCTTCCCGCTTATCGACTTGGTACGAAATTTCGAGACCTCACCGAATGACACTGAGCGGCCGGCACGCCAACCCGTTCCCAGGCCCTTAGGTGGACCTTGCGCTCGCCCGAGAGAGCAGGAGAACGCCTTAGGACTAGGCTGGGTCATGCCTTCCTTAGCCTCCCTTTAGATTTTCAAAGATCCTGTTTTCCTTGGGTTTAATAAGTTGCCTACCACTAATTTCAGAACAGTTTAGACCAAAAATCTGCGAAATCC
Organism: Meandrina meandrites; assembly: GCA_963693305.1. Taxonomy (NCBI): domain Eukaryota; kingdom Metazoa; phylum Cnidaria; class Anthozoa; order Scleractinia; family Meandrinidae; genus Meandrina; species Meandrina meandrites. The sequence goes on along the minus strand of OY855908.1, from coordinate 5,653,220 downwards.
CCGTGACGCAGCTCCTTCAAGAGCTCTTGTTTGTATGGCCATCCAGTGCGCCATTTTATTTACAGCAAGGAGCCCAAAAGTGTGATCACTTTTAATTATTCACATTCTTTCGTGGAGATTTAGGCCCCGTCTACACGTATCCATTTTCTTTCGAAAAGGCAACCTTTTTTCCCGGTAAGCGAAAATTTTTGAAAACGCTGTTTTCTTGTTTTTGTGTGGACGGTGAAAACTGAAAACGGAACTTTACAAAAATGACGACTTCACAGCATGTGTTCTCTCGCGCCGGGTAAGAATGTTTCACTGCTACTTTGCCTTTTTTTTAGACTTATAGCATATCCTATCTTAATCTTTCTTTCAGGTTTAAAGGGGCACTGTCACGAGCATAACTTCAAAAATTCAACAGCCCAAAAACATGTTTACACCACTGGAAACCTATCAACAGTGGTCAAGTTTTCTTAAAATTACTATACCAGTGTACTGAAGCTAAATATAGAGTGATATCACCGTGATACCATCGGGAGCTTTTGATCTCAACTTGAAAAAGTCAGCCTGACTTTTTCAAGTTCTGTCCTTGTAGTTTGGAAAAATTGATGAAAACTATTAAAGGCCACCCTCTTCTTTAAACAATTTGCTAGATATCCTTCCCTTTACGTTCTAGGAGCATTTCCTGCATGGTTGAAAGTACTTAGTCGTAATTTTGGTGCAGTTTTACTAAAAAAGTCAAAAAATGTCCGTGACAGTGCCCCTTTAAGCTCGGTTATTTCAGAAACGACCAAACATTGTTTTCAGAGGAAGAGAAGGAGAATTTTGAATGATTCACAGATCAAGGCCAACGCTTATAAAAAAAATTATCCGTTTTCAAACAGAAACAAATACGTGTGGATGGACAAAACGATTCGAAAATTAACGATAGGTGTGGACGCGATTTAAAAAAAAAACGCAAAAAATAAACTTCCGTTTTCAAATGAAAACGGATAGGTGTGGACGAGGCCTGAATTCAACCGGGTTGTAATAAGTCTCGGCCCAACTAAAAAGTGGCACGCGTGACAAAACCAAAACGAGCGCTTGTCAGTTCTTTTCGCGGGAAGAAAAATGGCGGCGAAAAATGGTAGTAAACCCGCAGATATGTTAATCGATCTGTGATCAAAGGAAACTATTCTCGTTCTCTCCTAGACCACGGCTCATCAGGAAAGCACGCCACGCGAAAGAGCTCGGATGCATCCATGTCTCTCTCGAGCGTGGAGGGTTCAGCTCAAAATTGCTTGAAGCAAGCCATATTGTCGCCTCTTTAATGCGCATAAGAGTGGTGCAAGAAATGGCCTCGTCTCGTCCCTCATATAGCATCTGCAGCAGGCCTTTTCGCTTTTTCAAAACATTAAGCCAAACAATTGCTTTTTGTACTCGAGAATCTGCCATTTTCTTTTTGGATATTTACACATGATTGCTAAAAGTTTAATTGATCCAGAATTAAAAGATTATGTTCTAAAACGTATAAAATTTACTGTTAAGTGAACGAAGCTGGACGTTACCGGAGAAATTAGGTGAAATCTCAAATCGACGGTAGCTTTATATTAATTTGATAAGATTTACAGTTGCTGTTTTCAATTCCCTTCCAGAAACGTATTCAATCAATCAATCAATCATCATCGATCGATCGATCGATCGATCGATCGATCAATTGATCGATCAATCGAAGATTTGTCAAACATGATAATCAAGCATTCGTGTATCGATGAAAACACGTTGTTCTGTCTTTTCTTATGCGCGAGTCATATTGCGAAACTTGTTCCATCACGAAAGCTAGTGGCATACCTGAAAATCAGCTGGTGCATTTTATAAGATGCACAGAAACACTAGCTAAGCGCCTAAGTTACACTTGTGCTTACGCGAAAAGCGTCAAATTTGATCGTAGCAAAATAAACGGGATTTGACCGTGTTCATCGAGAAATTTCAATCACCAGCTTTCACTTTACACTCTTGAAGCTTGATCCTGTCAAAGCAATGAAAAAAGATTAAATTCAAATATGAGATTACATATTTGTACCAGACTATGGCGGCCAAACTTAATAGTAACCTGTAATTTGAAAAGGATGCTGGGAAAAATAGTACCCACTTCCCGTTACCTGCAAGACATAATGTATCCCGTTCATGGCTTATATTCATAGTGGACTTTGATACAAAACATCTTAGTAATAGGATGGCTACGAAACGTCTTAATTTGCTGGGTACGAATCGTCTGAGTACGAACCGTTCGTGGGTACGAAACGACTGGACACCACTAAGCTAGCTTGCTCGAGCCGTACTGGGGAATATTGGCTCTCACTCGTTTTTGTACAGACCTCGCTGCGCTCGGCACGTACTGCTACGACCTCGGGCCAATATTCCCCAGTACAGCCCTCGCGGTCGGTTAATAAGAGGTTCATATATACCTTTTGTACTTCCTGTCGTATTTCGTGCCCTGTAACTTCACCTTTATCACTTTGAAATTGGGTTTAGAGCTGGTAAAGCCAATGGCGATGAGCAGCTTTCGAGGACAGGCAGCTAAACAGAATGCTCGGTTTTCCATTGTAATTACGCTCAGTAAGTCACCAGACCTGATGTTGAATAGTCGAAGGCAAAAACCTCTTGATACATCATAGGAGTTAACAACGCACTCCTCGTCACTTACAAACCTGCAACCAAAAATGTCTTCGCCTGTACATAACAGGTGGAGTGTCTTTCCTGAAGCCGCATCGATGACGAACAATCCTTGCTCATAACTATGCTCGGCTGGGGGTGTGCCAGGAATTACAACAAACTGTTCTTCTGGGGAGAACATCCCGGGAAAGTAAAGGAAGTGCAACGAATGGGAAAACCAACTTTTTTCCCAGAGAACATTTCCGTCATCCCACAACCGTATTGTGCGCGGAAAATCATATATGATGATTACCAGCTGACAATTACTGTTACATGCAACAAATTTCCCGTGAAATGTTTGGATAGTTGACACGATGTCCCCATTTGATGTGTCCAGAATGGTGACTTTAACTCCCATTTGTAAACAAGCAACTCGTTCCTCTGATATGGAATATACATGCCTGATGTCTTTTAAGTCAGTCCACTTTAAGATGCATTCAGACAACTCAAAATTCCGCAGTTCAAAGGTGCTACTCCTTTCTGCATCCTGTTGTAGAACACCTTCTCTTACAGTCACAACACAGTCAGAACTGCCAGTACGTTTCTTAGCTTTAAGTTCCCCACTTGAAACGTCCCAAGCCATAATTTCCCGCGCATTATTTACAACATAAACAGTCTCGCCATTCGTGGAAAATAAGATATTTTTCGCGATGCTCTTTGAAGCTTCTCTGTCATTTGCTAGCTTGTCAACATACAACATATTTATGAAGGTACTTCCAGGGAATCCCCTTAAAACGGTTTGCTCGTTTAGCACAAACGCAAATGCCCCCTCTGCGAAGCGCAAAACACCGGAATCGCCTTTAAATAAACAAGAAATAGGATCTCCTAATAAAAAGCCTGTTTCACTGCACGATTCAAATTCCCAGGGTTCATAAGAAACTTTGTCCAAAGAAACATCTAAGGAAAAGTTGCAATGATCGTTCATTTCGACATTTATACGAAAAAGATAATGGTCGTTTCCACGTGGAAAATGCCAACAAAAAAGAAATCGACAGTCTGGAGAGAACTTTATCATTCCACACACCTTTGAGGTAGTTGTCTGTGCTAGAGTTTTGAAACCATTCTTCACATCAACCAAGGAAATCATACCCGTAGAGTAGGATATTGCTAGCAGTCTCCCATCACAAGACCAAGCAAAAGATAAAATCTCTTCATTCCCAGTGTATTGATCAATCTCTGAGCCATTCGTCAGACTCCACATGATAATGGATTTGGTATCGTCAGGACTGTCAGTTAGCATCGCGTTCTGTTTTCCAGAAATTGAACAAACTGAAAAACTGCAGTTGCTTAAGGGAAATAATGGTTTCCGATCTCCTTCAAAGTTGTAAGCATGACTAAGAACTCCCGGTAAGACAAGTTCCTCAGTTGGATGGAAAACGACAGAGCGATAAAAAAGGTACGGAGAAGATGGAAAACGGTCATAGAAAAACCCATAATGTGACAACCTTTCATATGACGGATCGCTTCTATAAGCGTGATGAAAATCAGTATAAAGTTTTCTTACCATGGCAGGACGTGTCCATACCAGTTTGCCGGTATGAAGAGACCACAGCTGAATCGTTGCATCTTGGCATTCGCACACCATATAGTCTAGTTTCGATGAAACATCGAAACAAGCTACTGCAGCTGAACATTGAAACCTGGTTTGGAGAAGCTCTTGCTCTTGCAGATCCTTCTTGCGCAAGTATTCCATGTATGGTATTTCGCAATACTTGGTCTCCAAAAGGCTAATTACTTGAGAAGACATTTCAGGTCCTCCTTCATTCAAAAGGATTTGAAAGATGGCATGAGGAAGTTCTGTTAATAGGCGTGTATGTTTCCTTAACAGGTACAACAGAGTGTCAAGGGATCTCTGGTATTGTACAAACAACACCCTCATGCAGTCTTGTTTCTGAAGGCAAAGAATGTCTTCAGAGGCCGATGTAACGTTCACACACAGCTTTGCATACACTATCTCTATGTCCAAAACGTATTTCTGAACTACGTCCTCAAGGCTGCATACTCTCGCATCTTCTTCCAATTGTAACATGTGTTGAACACCATGTTGCAGAGCATACTTTGTAATGTCACTGAACTGTGCGCTTTCAACACCTTTTCGTTTAACATCATCCAGTTCATCAATGCAGAGCTTAGAAAGGACCTGATGGCCCTCTTTGACGTCTACACTGAAGTGGTGTGGTACGTATTTAGAATTTTCAATCAACCAGTCTTTGACCGACTTGTGGAAGAAGTGAATACACCCATCTTGAACAGGTAGAAGTGCCGAGACACAAGCAATTGCCACATTTACTTTCCGCTGAACAGCTGATATCGATTTACGTGTACCGGATAACAACAATGTAGAAACAAAACCAAGTGGCAACGGCTCTCTTGCAGCTGCGACTGCACTCAGAAAATTCATAAATTGTTCCCCGCTGATGTTAAGTTCCTTACGTAGGTCAGTCTCCAGACGCTCAAAATACGAGTGATAAACAGATGAAATACCTGATGGAAAGGTGCTGTCGAGCTGTTCAGGGGTAAGTACAACGTTCTTCTTTATGAGATCTACCAGGTAATGAGCATACAACATGACTCCTTCTGACTTTCGAACCACTTCTTGCAAGATAATTTCTTGATATTCCGCTTGCAACAAATGGCGTAGCTGGTTTTTTAAGCAAAGATGAATGTCCTTCAAGTTCTCTTCGTTGTCTTGCTCCAGCTGCACGGGGTGCAAACACTTAAGCTTGTCTGTGATGTTTATTTCAGGTCGCGTTGTCACCAGAAATCGAATCCATAGTGGAAGCCTCCTAAAGTAATTAGCAATCACGTCAAGCAGCTCATTTCGTCCTTGGTATTCACTCTCATCCAAGCCATCTATTACCATGAGATAGGTTGGACCAGGGCCATTTAAGCTGGTTAGAGGTTCCTGAAAAAGCAATTCAAATAGATCCTTCACTTCCATATCATTGATCTCTACACCCAGATTTCTTGACAGCTTTTGCGCAAGAGCTTCCTGGTAGTCTGGCAAAGAATCAGCAAGGTGACAAGCTAAGGATTGAAGCATCACCTTGGGATTCCTGTGGCGTGCTCTGTCATGCTGACAAAAATGGCTTCCTGCCAGCCTCCCAGCTTCTAGCATTTTGTGGCACATGACAGCTGAGATTACAGATTTACCCATCCCTGGAGCCCCAGAGATCACCATCACACGATTTGGAGAACTAATGTCATCTAACCAGTTCTCGACTTTTGCAAAAATCGACAAACGGGTTCCCTCTACATATCTTTCTGTGTGATGTTTCATGTCTTTCAAGGTATCAATCTTGGCAAGCTTCTTAAGGATCTCGTCTTGTCTGTGCTTTTCTCTTTGCCCTCCCATATTTTCAACTGTCTGCTTGAGCTCCTCGTGAGACTGACTTATTTCTTCTACTTTTGACTTCGTATCTTGAAGTGTCTCGTGTAATCTTGCAACACCTTGCTCAGTGTTGTGACACATCTGCCGAAATGCTCTGCTGTCATCAGTTTGAGTTTGACGAATATCGGTAACAACTTGATGTGTTTTTCTGTCGATCTGATAAACCTCTTGCAGCTTTATGTTGCTATCTTCAATTATTTCACGATCTTGTAGTTGGCTCTGACGAACTTCATCAATAGTCTCTTGTGTTATGGTCTGGAACTGATGTACTTCTTCAAGCTTGCCCTTGCTATACTGAAGTATTTCACGATCTTCTAGTTGTGTCTGGCGTACTTCACCAACAGCGTGTTGTACTTTGGTCTGTGATTTACTTATGTCCCTCAGCTGTGACTTGATATCCTCTTCACTGTCAGCCCACTCAAGTAACACGTCAATATAGTCTTCCTCTCCACAACGCTCTGCCTTCAATCTATCAATTTCTGCCTGATGCAACCCAAGAGCAACAAGAACAGCACTGATTTCCACCCACAGAGCAGAGAAAGTTGATGTATCAACACCGGTAGTGCTGACATGGCCATACAACTCGTTGCGGAAAAACTTGATGCGAGCAAGGTTTGCCTCAAGAGAGGTGTTACTTGGGGGTGGCTTAGTGTGCCAAAATGAGAGGGGACGGGATAGTCCACAAATGTTGGTCAGAAGAAGGAATAACAAAGTTATGTCAAATGTGTTGGAGTCTGGTGTAGCTCCACCAGGTGGGAACAGTAGGTCCCATTGAGGTCTATGTAAAACTCTCTTTCTTAAGAGATTGTCCAGTGCGAGAAAGTTTGCATTGAGATCAGCCAACAGATTTGCTGGGGGGTGATGATGATCGAAAATCGTCCTCAGGACTGTGGTTCCACCATCAATGAGAAGCCTGCTCAGCTTGGCTCCATTTGTCTTCTCTACAGAGCTGGCCAGAGGTGAAGGAGCAGCAGCTGCCATCTTAATCCAAACTGCAAACGGTCAGTCCTGCAGTTGTACCTGCGTGACAGAGAAAAGGATTCTACTTATTTAGTATATCGTTAACAAGTTTAAAATAGCTGGTGTATAGTTATTTTATAAAATTTAAGGGCGCTTTCCATTTGTCAGAACTGGCCGGCCAGACCGGTACATTCGAGGGCAGAATTCCGTTGTTAGTCAGATTTGTCCTGTCAAATCAGTCAATAAATAAATATTATACATTGTTATGGTGGATTTGTGGGAAAATCTCGTGGAAAAGGTCAATTTTACATTCAAAACCACAGGACCGGCCGGCCAGTTCTGACTAATGGAAAGCGCACTAATGAAAGTCATTCTTTGATTGGTCTGTCAGTCAATATTTGCCTACAGTCAATTTGGCTGCAATTAGCACTGACCTTTGCGTAATAAAGGATAATAGTGTTTAGCATTAGAGTGGCTATGTTGCGTGTTGTATTTTAAAATGAATTATAGGTCAAAATGTTCCAGATTTATTTCCATAATCGTAACAACGAAAAACACAAATAAAACTATCTTGAAATCATTGAAACCTGAAGCTTGAACTACAACAGCTATATCTGTTGTCTTTTGCACGCATTACGTACCTATGAATGTAGCATTATTGAAGTGCAATGCGTGCAGAGACCTTTGTTGCTGTCATTGTTGGGTTTCACTCAGTGTGTTAACTAGCCTTCCCCCATCAGTTTAGGGCTGTGCTGTGCTGTACTGCACTGGATTTATTTTGCAGCACATTTCTTTACTATTAGAGATGCTATTAAAAGTAACCTAGTTAACGTGAGGTAATAAGCTGTAATAGACAACCATACCAATGATCAATGCTCCTCCAGATGGTCAATTCTCTGTCCTTTCATGTCTATATCCACTCCCTGAAATCAAGATTAAATCATTAATGGAGTATCCATAGTGTAGCGGGATTTAACAGAAGTACCAGGGAAAGGGTGTGACATACAAAGCACAGGCCTTTGGCTAACATGAACTGTGGTCAAGGGTGGGTGGGATAAGGAGATTTTGGCCTTGTGTTAAATCTGGATTGAATACTAAAGTCATAGACATAAATTTATTATATATACTATATGTATAAGATGCTATCATCCAACTTCACACTCAGACAGCAGTGCTCTAAGAGACTTGTTAATAAGTAGTGAGGTGATGGGCTTCAGCAGAAATGTGGTGGGTCATCAGTTTTTGAGCCCTCAAAAAATGGTGGGTTATTATTTATTAGTTTTGATACATATTTTCCACCCGGTACTTTTCCAGTTGCTCTGGCCCAGCACCCCCCCCCCCCCCCCCCTCCCTTGGCAAAAATATTAGCAAGTTATTTTGCAAGCTGTTCATCACTTCCATGATAAAGATAACTGCAAAATAATGTTCTTAGAACAATTTTCATTTTTGGGCTCATGACTTATGGTATTCCATAATGTTAATTGTTTTTGATAATGTTAAGTGACATGAGGTGCCCATGGTATTTCTTTAGGCAAACCAAAATTGTTATTTTGACAACTTTTAATACAAATTTAAAGAAAATGCCATTCAGTGTGACACAGCCACCTACTCTGATCAATCTAATTCGAGTTGCCTAAACATCTGCATATCCAACAAATGATGTGTTGTTAAATGAAATCGCGAAGAAAGTAGTACACAGACATTAAAATTAAAATGTTTCTTCAAGCATATTCCTTGTTCTAGCTCATTGTAAGCTGTTTACATTGTGAGAAGGTATGGTAACAGCCCAGGAGAAAAGGGGGGAAGATTGCAAGGTGGTGGTGGTGGTTTATAACCAGGAGAAATTGAGATTCAATATTATAATATATTCTGCAATGTGTTGTTCCAGAATATCAGTATATCTCTCCCACACAGAAAGTTTTTTTGGTTTGAATCCCCCACCCCTCTGGAAATTCCTGTTTAACCCCATACTTTTCCTTTTTAAAGCGCGAAAAGTTCGCTCGGAGATAAGACCCAAAACAATACGCGTATCTTTAATACCTAAAAAAAATACGTGACAGATCTCTTGACCCAACAAAATACAGAGCGGGTAAATTTTCACCCCCCAAAAAAACGTCAGACCCCCCCGTCATGTATATTTCGAGTACCCCCCCTGGGCATTGACCTTCCATGGGGTTGGTATGGATATTTTCTAAAACTGCACAAAGAAAATGGGACAAAAACGTGTATTAACATTAATTCATTCATTTTTAATAATAACAAAATTAGCAAATTCAGTATTCAGCTGTTTTAACCCACCCCCTTGAATTTACATTTGACACCTATGTGCCCCCCTCAATAATAAATCTCCAGTATAATCATCTCCTCTTTGATTTTTTCACTGATTATGTTTCCTGAAAAAAATAAATTTACTCCTATTCCATTTTCTGATCTGGGGGTAGAGGCATTTCATCAAATAATTTTGACTCTACTTGAAAGTGGGGTATTTTATAAACAACATTTTTGGCTTTGGAAATATGGGAATTCGAACAGCCAAAACTAATTCAAATGTTGAAATGGGTGGGGTTTGCTTTTGAGTGAAGTTAATATTTTGATTGGTACACTGTCAGCAGAACTATTTTTTTAAAGTTTACTAGAATTAGCTTTCCCACTTCCATGAGGATGGTTAATTAATAATATTTAGTGGGGGAATCACTTTTCATGAAAAATAAAACAGCCCTTTCACAATTCACAAAAAATATATTAGTATTTCACACTTCACGGAAGATAATATAAACATCTTGGAAAAATCATGGTTCACTGCAACTATGGAAATTAATCATGATTCAGAAGGAAAAAAATAGCCATTTCACATTTCGCAGGAAATAAAAATGGCCGATCACGGGCGATGAAAATGCTCTTTACCTCCCTCATCCATGGTAGTTCTGATTTTTTCATTGAGTTTTATTTTTTAATTGATTTGTTTCACTTTTGTTGATCTTTTGATGATAATTTGTTTATTTATAATTTGCCTTTGTCATTATGTAGTTTTTTCGATGGGCTTCTGCTAGGTTATTGCAGTCTTTATTCGAATATAAGTGATTGCCCGCATTGTTTGTAAGTGTATGGTTTCAATAAACTGCTTGATCCAGCCCAAAACGTTGTTCTAGAGCTGAGTAAGGCAGAGTACGATAATTCTGTGTTAAGCTATACTGCCTATAGCATTCATGGATTCAGGCCTACCTGGAGATCCATAATGGATCTTGCGACGTGATGAATCTCATTCTCACTGCCTGGGACCTGTAACAAACGAAGATGAAGCACTGCTTGTACAGAGCAAAATATTCCTCAAAACTCAATATGGAAAAAACTGAAATACAAAGATGTATTCGAAAAATCGATCGAGGAATTTAAGCGGAAGTAAGCTTATATTAGTCACTGCAGTAAAATGATTTGCCAAACACAGAAACTTACACTTTTATTTCTGTTTATTAAATAATAGACAGAAAGCAAATAATGGAAAAATTTCCGCACAACCCCATACATTTATTATGCATGCAGATTAATTAATTATGCATGCGCTTCATTGTCTTATGAGACAATGGCCAATGCCTTGAGGTACTGAATATATACATTCAAAATTATTACTTACTGTGCAAATAAAAGAGGATTTCGTTGCGCGCGATTTTCTTCTCTTTTTCTCCCTTTCCCTGCTCCGTTCTTCCTTCCCTTCTACGCCACTTTTCTGTACCCAGCCTTCCCTCCACCTTTTTATTTCCTTTTTCTTTTTTTTTTTTCCAAGACAGGCCTCGAACCTTTACCCTTCGATTACCCCTGGATTACAAGTCCAACATCTATACCACTACGCTACGAGGTTCAGTTGAAAATTGCCAGTTGATAAATTAACTTTATTTGTTCGTCAGTCATGAAAACAAAGAAAAATTTACATTACAATTTATTTATTCACCTTTTTGAAGCATATTTCTGATTCCACGAAAGCATGCATCACATATGTTAATTATTGGCTCCCTGGTGTATAACAGGGAAGGTTGAAGTTTCGTGTTTTCTCTAACCGCGTTTGCTTAGAAGCCTCCGTCTCCAAAAAGTATTCGAAATCTTCCAAGTCCTCCACGAAATCCTCGACTGTTTCTCTTTGTCCTGCGCCAGAGATAATACTTCGATGTCTTTCTCAACCTTACACACGCTGTGCAAGATTATTGCTGTTCATGAGCGCCCGTTGCATACAGTGTTGCAGGGCAACAATCTGCTCACGTCGTTCATGAAATACACATACACACCGGAAGATGTACGGAGTAAATAATGACCAGGACAAGAAGAACTTCATCCCGTGATGGGCATTATTCGTAATTCCACTGCAATTTCTCGGACTAGAGGGACAAAATACACGACAACAAATGGAAGCGATCCTTGTCGACTGCATTTCAAGGATGAAATCAAGGGAAAACAACACGAAAGGTAAAATAAAGCCAATAATTTAGTAAACTTTATTTGTGTTTTGCAGAATTACGATACTCGTTGACCCAAACAACATTTTCAAGCTAACCCCAAGCTCTAAATCGCTATTTGTAGGATTGTGGTTAATTCTATAACACGGTGAAAGCGCCAAAAATTCCAGATTTGTTTCGATTTCCGTATTTTGAACGCGAAATCACAAACTTTTTCTAAGTCTTTAATTATTTTACCTATTTTCGACGCCAAATTAAGAAAAAATCGTCAATTATTTCTAAGTCTAAAACTATTTTGGACTTAGAAAAAAAAATGGAAAGTTTACTAAAACAAAGAAATGACTGAAACAAAGCGCTTTAGTCCCAAAGGCGCTCTATTGTTCTGTTCATTGTTTTCAATAAACAAAGAACTGTATGCATAATAAATGTATGGGGCTGTGCGGAAATCTTGCCCAAATAATGTTTGCGAACTTACCTTGCTGCCAAAAACTGAACAAAATACTTCCTACAGAAACAAGATCAATTCAACTCTACGTCAAAACAACACCTCGAGATGGAATGTAAAGACGGAGAGACGGAAGGAAAGAACTCACGCGCACAGAAATCTGGGATTCACCCAGAAGTCCCTGAACGTAAGATTTAGAATGGCGTGAACTTTGAATGGCGGATTAGGGGCATAGGCAGGGTCGATTAGCAATCGGCAAACGGTCAGCGGTTGTCATCCAAGATGGCGGGCAGTCTTTTGGCTCCGATAAAATTAATGTTTCTTGCCTTATATCTTCACAATTTGTTGCTACAAAGGCAGTACTCCTCCTTAGAAGATGTCACTTGTCTGAATGGTTATGTAATTTCGCCATCTCTTCTTCGTATGAGGATGAATGAAGCGGGTCTCCTGGTGAATGACGCTCGACGATCTAAACCAACTTCATTACCACATAACTCTGGCTCTATGGCTCTTCGTTTAATCATTCTCAGTGGGGATATTGCTCAGAATCCTGGACCCAAGTATCGTTATCCATGTGGTGCTTGTTCAAAACCTGTCAAAAGCAACCAAAAAGGCATCCATTGCGATTCTTGTGACACGTGGTATCACACTAAATGCTGCTCGATAAGTGATGAGAGTTACGATAACCTAGTCAACGTCTCCGGCTCTTGGATCTGTTGTAAATGTGACGTCCCTAATTTTTCAAGATCTCTAACCAGCAGCGCTGAGATACCTGAAGAAAATTTTTATCAACCTTTATCCTCCCTGGTTTCATCTCCCTCTGGATATGGATCTCTGCATCAACATACTAATTCATCAACCAAACCATCCTTTCCAGTACCTTCAAGAGAAACTTCTCATAAACACATGAACAGAAAACTGAAGAAACTTAGAGTAATGTCAATAAATGCCCGCAGCCTGAAGAGTCAAACCAAACGTTTGGAATTTCAGAATCTTGTTGATCTCCACAAGCCAGCAATTGTTAATGTTAATGAGACCCATATAAGTGATTCTCTCCACTCATCTGAAATCCTGGAGAGCGGATATACAATCTTCCGAAAAGATAGAGACACTTACGGGGGTGGAGTATTATCTGCTTTTTCAAATGATCTAATAGTCTCTCATGAAAATCATCTGGCTGATGACTACGAAGGTGTTTGGTCTAAAGTAGAAATTGCTGGCAGTAAACCACTCTATGTTGGCTCCATCTACAGACCACCAAATTCAGATGTTGAGCCTCTAGAGGCCCTGGATCAATCATTATCTCAGCTTTCTCAGAAATCACCTCCAAATATACTACTCACTGGTGATTTTAATTTACCAAGTATATCCTGGGATGATGATAACTACTCCACTCAACCCAACCCTGCATATGGCACAGAGGTTAACAATAAGTTGCTGGACATTGTCAACAACCACTTCTTGACCCAACATGTGAAGCAACCAACTAGAGGTCACAATATCTTAGACTTAGTCTTTACAACCAACCCCAATGTGGTTGCTGACCTCAAAATCCAGAGTGGCATGAGTGATCACGATGCCGTTATCTTTGATATTAACTTGAAACCATCAACTAACAGAAAGCAACCAAGGAAAGTGTTCATATTTAAGAAAGGTAATATGGAAGTAGTCAGAAATGACTTAAAACAACGCTTTGACAAATACATTGAAACCGAAGCGCTTTCCAATTCAGTGGATGTGAATTATTATTATTTCAAATCAACCATCAATGAAGTCATGAAGAAAAACATTCCTCAAAAAAATATCAATGGACGATGGAATGTACCTTGGTTAACTAATTCTATCAAACGCATGACCAGAAAGAAACAAAGGCTATACAATAAAGCAAGAAGAACTGATAATCCTAGTGACTGGAAAAAGTTCAAAGAGATGAGAAAGTGTATAAAGAAACAACTGACCATTGCACACAATGAATATGTCTCAGATCTGTTAACAGCTCCGGAGAAATCAAGATCTAATAAGGAAGTTCCATCAAAGCGTTTCTGGTCTTATATTAAATCGAAGAAAACTCATGATGTTGGAATTCCCCCACTGAAAGATAATGGTGCTGATGTAAATGACAACTATGGAAAAGCTAACCTATTAAGCAATCAATTCAAGTCAGTATTTACTAAAGAAAATCTTGACAACATTCCATCTCTTGGCCCAAGTCCTTATCCTGATGTTCCATCTACTGTGTTTACCATACCAGGAATTCTCAAGTTATTGAATAATGTCAATCCCAAGAAAGCAAATGGCCCTGATCTGATCCCATGTCGTATCCTTAAAGAAGCAGCCATGGAGATTGCTCCATTCTTAAAATTGCTCTTTACCCAATCAATGGAATCTGGAACAGTGCCAAAAGACTGGTTGAAGGCCAATATAACACCTGTCTTTAAAAAAGGCAGTAAACACCTTGCCAGCAATTACCGTCCCATATCTCATTAACTGCTGTACCCTGCAAGATCCTGGAACATATTATTTTTCATGATATAATGACCCATCTGGATTCAAACAATATTCTTGTCAACTCTCAACATGGCTTCCGCCAGAAGTTTTCTTGTGAAACCCAGCTCGTAACTGCAATTGAGGAAATTGCCAAGGCTCTTGACAATGGTAAGCAGACAGACCTCATAATTATGGATTTCTCTAAGGCATTTGATGTTGTTCCTCACCAACGTCTTATTCGCAAACTGGATTATTATGGCATACGTGGTAATCTTAAACATTGGCTAGCAAACTGGCTTACATGCAGAGAACAGTCCGTTGTAGTTAATGGTGCTTCATCCCACCCAGTTCACGTATCTTCTGGTGTTCCTCAAGGAACGGTCTTAGGACCACTGATGTTTCTTTTATACATAAACGATATTGGTGATCACTGCTCCTCTGCTTTACGCCTATTTGCAGATGATACAATCTTATATAGTGTTATAGAGTCAACCAGTGATGCTAAAGATCTTCAATCCGATCTATCCACTATTGAATATTGGTCGCAGAAATGGCTGATGCAATTTAATCCAAGTAAATGCTTTGTCATGAGGATAACCAGAAAACGCGATCCTGTTATTTATGATTATAAATTAATGGGTCACTCCCTAGAATCAGTGTCACAGCATCCATATCTTGGCGTTGAGCTATCCTCTAAACTAGACTGGGGCCATCATATTAACAATAAGGTTACCAAAGCAAACCAAACTCTTGGCTTTCTGCGAAGAAATCTTGGCAACTGCCCTGAATCAATTAAAGAATTAGCTTATAAAGCACTAGTGAGACCTCATCTGGAATATGCAAGCCCGGTGTGGGATCCATGGACTACCAAGCATATAAAGCAAATAGAAGACGTCCAACGGCGAGCTGCTCGATTTGTGAAGAACTGTTGGCAGCGAACACCTGGAACTGTTTCCAATTTACTTAACGATTTGGATTGGCCCTCCCTTCAAAACAGAAGGAAATCTGCTCGCCTCACATTACTTCATAAAGCTATTCATGGTGAATCAGCATTAGAAATCCCATGCTATATCAAAAGGCGTAATTGTCAACAACTTCGATCTTTTCACAAAGACAGGTTCATCGAAATAACTCCAAACTCGGAGAGTTATAGGAACTCATTCTATTGTAGAACTATCAGAGAATGGAACGCCTTACCAAACAATGTTTTAGATGTTGAAAAAAGTCATTTATTTAAGAATGCGCTTAGATTAGAATGATTGACATTTTAATTAGGTTCTAATTTTTTAATCATAATTAACATTTTTTAGTAATTCTTAGTAATCTTTTTTAAATTATGTACATATTTTATTGTTTTTAAGGTCTTTTACTCCCCCCCCCCCCCCCCAACCCATTATTATTTTATGTCTTGCAGTGATGGGAGCATGCCTCCCTTTGCAAGACCCCCCATGATATAGATAGATGGTACACGGTACACGTGGTCTGAATTGGGTGGAAACAAGTATGTTAACAAGTTACATAATTAATGTAAATCATACATTGAACTGTGTTCATTAGAATGTTCACAGCCTCTATTTTTCAACACTAGGAAACGCGAGAAAGCGAACGCGAAGTACAGGCGATGCCTCTCGTCTTGCGCCGGCGTCCGGTTCACTCGCCTCTCTTTCCCCGAAAAAATAGAGGGCCGTGTGATGCGTCCTGTGGTCATTATTCCACACTTCTAAAGGTTGAAATTCCAGCGCCATTCCAGACTTTGCGCGCTGGGGATTCTGGGTCAGTCCCAGATCTCTGTGCGGGTTTACTTTCATTTTGCCTTGCATTCCATGATCTATTGATCCAACTGGAGGTGTGGTTGTGCAGTGTTTGCTAAATTGAAAATTGCTCAGCTTTGCAGAACTGCAGATCTGGTTTTCTGTAACAAGGTAAGTTCAGGATGATTATTCGTTATGCGTGACTTATTAACAGGAACACAAGGTTTCTATTTGTTTGTTTCAACACTGATTTCTGGATCATTTAGTGAGCTGTATTCACTTCCGCCTTCCTCGATCGAATTTTTGAGAGCACATTTACGGTTGTGCAAAACTTTGTTCGTTTTAAGTGTATTGTTGTCATCTATTACAGGACCTGAGCTGTGAAATTCAAAGCGAAAATGTGATTGTCGACGTAGTTATTTCAACTGCAGGTAGGAATTTGAGTGAACTTCTTTAGATACGAATCTAGATCAGCCCGCAGGATTAATTTCCACATTATTTTAAGCTTAATATTTGCGTTGGACAGAGATATCATCCTCTCTGCTGGAAAGAGCTAGTATATGTGTTCATGCATGGCTGCGGGGTAGCCGTGCAATCATCACATTGCTGCTCTTAAAATAAAAATTGGAAGTCGCACAGCCTTTTTGCCGAACTTCTTGAATTAGTCATTTTATTGGCTTTGTGATTATTTTAACCTGTTTACTCCATCCCTTCAGTTTGCTTGTGTGTCGAATAAACAAGTGCAGTATTTTGCTTAGAAAACATCCTTATAGCTAAAAGCTGAGGTATTCTTTAGATAATAAGATATTAAATTTAATTATATTTCTCATTTCTTTTTTTATTTCAGGTATTTTTCACTGGTGGCAGAATATTTCATTCATCTTTGGTCACAAGCTTACAAAATGAAAATGTCATGTATGATGTAGTAAACTGCAGGTTGGAAATATTTTGGTAAACTTAATTAAGTGCTGCCAGAAAATATCCATACCCTCACCACAGATGGAATTTCATTTTTTTTTTTGATTAATAAACCCCTCTCCCTTCCAGAATTTCCAAAAAAAAAATCCCCCCCCAGCTCCTCAGGCAAAAAAAAACACTTTAAAAAGAAATATTGTGCAAATGTTCTAAACATTAGCCTGCTTTCTCTTGTAAAACTTGACAATTGACAATTAAGTGTATAACCGGTCAATCAGAGCATCTTAATTAGGTATTGACTTGAGCTAAAAAATGAAACACATCAAATTGCATTGTTCAAGGATTTGAAAGATGACATATATTTATCCACAGTCCCAAGAAATAACCTCTCCTTTCTGGCTATATGCAGAATAATTTAAACCCAAAGTCGGTCGCTAGGCCAGCATGTATGAGACACCATATTGAATTTATTGTGTGACATGACGCAAAGACAACCCAAAGGTCATTGTAAAGTGCTTGAAACAACCACTGGCGAGCAAGAATGGGGTTTACACCCCTTGACAGCAATGGTCTCATTGATAAGCTGCAGCCATGATTTTGAACCTAAAATTTTAGCCAAAAGTTATTAGGGCTTATGCACAAGTTTGGTAATTTGCACTGCATCAAACTTCACCATCTGGAAATGCAATTGTCACTAACAACCCCCCCCCCCCCCCCCTACCAGAATTTCCTGGGCCTTTGGATCCCACCCCTTTTCAATTTCCAATTCCCTCCATTGGGGGGGGGGGGGGGATGGATATTTACTGAAACCACATATTAGGCACGAATCTGCATGTAGACAAGATCACGTCACCCCCCACAAGTTTCCTGCATTTGATATTTGCCTTTCACAAGAAATCATCCTTGTTTCTCTGCCATTAAAGCAGGTTACATTTAGAAGGTAGAAGAATTCAAAAATTCTGGAGAGCTTCATGACTGTATACTGTGTTGTTTCTGGGGATGTCGATAGTCCAGCAATCAATATTCAATGTCTATACAGTCTAATAATGGACCGGTCATTATTTATGTAGAGGGGGGGGGGGGGGGGTCAAGGCTATTTCATATTGGCTAGCAGGGGGGGGCTAAACTTTTTTATAAAGAAGTTTAGGGGGGGTCAGCAGTTTGAGGTATACAGTATTGTAAGAGGTGTTCATTGGCCAAGCTAAGGTGGGTGAAACAGTTAAATAGTAGAGTGCAAACACTATCTGTGAAACAGTAATGCTAAATTGTATAATTTTATGCTAATTCTATTGTTTTTCTTTTGCATAAACTCCACTATTACACTTATGTCCAGGATTGAACGCAAGTATTGTTTAATACGTACTTCATGTTTGACTGGGATATTTGATATTTCCATATTACTTCATATTTGACAGAATTCGGTGTGTTTTGGTGAACTTTTATTAATTAGGACACTTTGTGATGCCTGTCATAAAGAACGTGCATCTCATTAGCATTCAATCCTGGACATATCTGCACTATTATGTACAACTTAGTGATTTGTATTTTACAGAAATACTGTTTGCACTCTAAACTCCATTGTTATCTCAAATTTTAGTTAATAAAGAATCCAGACCTATCTGGTTTAATATTTGGTTTGACTGAAATTATTTTCTGCTATAAACAAAGTAAAAAGCACGTGACAGGCCTACACAGACTCCTACGTTCGTGAAATTTGTACATTTGCCGTTTTGTATCGGATTTGGTCATCCAATTTATTTTGCTTCTCACTTGTATAGAAAGGGCACTATACGCTGTCAGCTGTATTATTAGGAGGCGTTTTTAGTTGAGAAGAGGCGTAAGACTGCCGACCAGGAAATGTTTTCAGAGGTCATAGGTCTGTAGGTTTCCCGTTACTAGATTTTTGACACCTCTGTATTTAACTTGTCATACATATTGCTATAGCGGTTAGTCTCTGCTCATCCACATATGCAAGATAAGTTTTTATCTCTCAAAATGTTCGAAAAACTGGCCACTGGTCCATACGATTTTGTGATATAGTAGGTTAGTTCCATTATAATGCAAAGTAGCTATTAAATCATCTTATGATTGTATGTAGCATGCCCCCCCCCCCCCCCCCCCCAAATGAACAAAGACCAAAGATCACATTCTAATTATAAGCCAGATGTCTTGAAGTTGCATATATCAGAATACACTTCTCATAACAAATCAGGTCTCTGGCTTTACCATCACTTGCAGTGATAAGCAACATCAGAAATCAGAACACCTGCGGATATGTTTCCAAGATTTCCATCAGTCATTCCATCCATTGCATCTAGGCATGAACATGTCGTGAAAAACATGTTCTTCTTGGGTAAAAATGTTGCATGATTCATCATCAAACTTCAAAGTTTTGCACTAGCGTTCATAAAGTTGAAATGTTGATGGATACATTTTATTCCATGGCGATGTGAAGACCTTTAAACTGTTCAATTTCATCCGGTTTACAAAAACGGATGTAGAAGACTTGATATTGAAAGTAAAGTCTCACAAAAATCCTAAAAATGTCTTTCCCATATAAAAAAGTTTACTTTGACCAAATTTGTGTTTTGTTGGCGTATAAAATTTATTTATCAAACTTCACTTTCAGGATCGCTGGTACAAAACACTGTCTGAAATGCCTTCAAGCTTTGAAGCATTATAAAATGACAAATCATGCACTGTTTGATCACCCAATTAGATCGTTTCTTTTTGTGACCAGTTCACCCTTAATAGATACAATGGACGGTATGGTATGACATGCATGATTGATGAAAGTCTTGGAAACATTTCCACAGGTTTTTGATTTCTGAAGTCGCATATCAACGCAAACAGTGGTAATGAGACTAACAACAATCCATCAGTTTTCTGATTCTCTTGACTAGTCCCCCCTCCCTCCCCCCCTTTTATCAGCTCAGAAGATAACAGAAAATGTTTGTTATTGATATTTAATTCCGTCCGTTACTTTTTTATTTCTTCAGGTTCCTTTACCGACAAATTTTCTTTTCATTTTTGGTCCCGAGCTGTGATGTACTTTAGGGAAACGTTAATTTACGATGGTTAGTAGTTGAAACTGCAGGTAGGAATTATTTTAAAGTAACTGTAGGTACTAATCTAGGCCAAATGTCAGCAGTACGTCTTTCACATTATTTTGATATTTATTGGGTTGGATAGAGAAATTATCACATATAACATCCAACAGCTGTGCAAATTCCATCAGAGGTATGTTTGCATTGTCATTCTGAAAATGTTGCTTTCATTGTGGTTCTGTGTAATGGGGATCAGGTACTACATTTTGGCGTTAGCGTCCATGTTATGTTCCAAGTGGGATGGAAACACAATATGGACACTAAAGCCATAATGTAGAGCCCATATTATTTTTTGTCAAATTATGGGGAGGTATTACATCATGGATTGAAAGCCCATGTTATTTTTTGTGGTGAGGTGGGGTGGAATTGGGAGGTGTTACATTTTGGATTTAGAGCCCATACTATATTTTTTGGTGGGGTGGGGTGAAATGGGATTGATCATGAGAAGGTATTACAGTTTGGTATTACATGTCCAGTTATACGTCCCCTGCTTCCCCCCCCCCCCCCCCCTCACTCCCAAGAAACAAAAAATGCATCTGCTTATAAGCGCTCCCCCTCCCCATGCTCCTCTACTTACAACAACAGGAAATACAGGTGTACTTGTAAACAGTTTGGAAGTACACAGTATAACCTTTGACCCAGTCGTCAGGCTGTTGACATACCTTTGTGCCCCTGGGAATTCCATCCATGCATGGCAGGTATCTCTCTGATATAAGGCATAATTTACATGCTACAGCTGTAGCCAGATTTTGATATCCTACCTATATCCATGCCATTTAAAGGGCTAGACCCAATAACTGTAAGCGACATTTAACAAAAGGCCAAAATGTCCTCATCCCACCCACCCATTTACAGCATTTCCCTGGTACTTTTCTTTTGAATTCAGCTGCACTAGAAGTCAATCTGACTGTCGGATACGTATTATCCTCAATCACACACAAGTTAGTGAAAATGAGTCTTTCCGAGGACAGCCAAATTCACTAGAAGCAAATAATGTCGTGACCGAGAGACCAACTGATACGCTGTTTCAAAATATTGATATTGATATCCTTTTGTATGTCAGGTGGGAGGTGTGGTGGCCTAATGGCTAGTGCGCTGGACTCCGGATCGGGCGGTCCGGGTTCGAGCCCTGGCCAGGGCGCTGTGTTGTGTTCTTGGGCAAGACACTTTACTCTCATAGTGCCTCTCTCCACCCAGGTGTATAAATGGGTACCGGCGAATTTACTGCTGGGGGTAACCCTGCGATGGACTAGCATCCCATCCAGGGGGGAGTAGAAATATTCCTAGTCGCTTCATGCTACGGAAACCGGGATAAGCTCCGGCCTGATGGGCCACTAGGCTCGTAAGCAGACTTTACCTACCTTACCTTTGTATGTCAGGTAGGTTCAACTGGAGGACTAACCGTTTGTACTTTGGCTTAAGATGGCAGCTGCTGCACCTTCACCTCTGGCCAGCTCGGTAGAGAAGGCAAATGGAGCCAAGCTGAGCAGGCTTCTCATTGATGGCGGAACGACAGTTCTGAGGACGATTTTCAAACGATATCATCCCCCAGCAAATCTATTGGCTGATCTCCATGGAAACTATGTCACTCTAAACAATCTCTTAAAGAAGAGAGTTTTACATAGACCTCAGTGGGACTTACTGTTCCCACCTGGTGGAGCTACACCAGACTCCAACACATTTGACATAACCTTGTTATTCCTCCTTCTGACCAACATCTGTGGACTATCCCGTCCCCTCTCATTTTGGCACAGTAAGCCACCCCCAAGTGACACCTCTCTTGAGGCAAACCTTGCTCGCATCAAGTTCTTTCGCAACGAGTTGTATGGTCATGTTACCACCACCAGTGTTGATACACCAACTTTCTCTGCTCTGTGGGTGGACATCAGTGCTGTTCTTGTTGCTCTTGGGTTGCATCAGGCACAAATTGATAGATTGAAGGGAGAGCACTGTGGAGAGGAAGACTATATTGACGTGTTAC
Source organism: Meandrina meandrites (assembly GCA_963693305.1). NCBI lineage: Eukaryota > Metazoa > Cnidaria > Anthozoa > Scleractinia > Meandrinidae > Meandrina > Meandrina meandrites. The sequence goes on along the minus strand of OY855908.1, from coordinate 5,631,062 downwards.
TTGAATGGGCTGACAGTGAAGAGGATATCAAGTCGCAGCTGAGGGACATAAGTAAATCACAGACCAAAGTACAACACACTGTTGATGAAGTGCGCCAGACTTTGCAAGAACAGTTCAAGCACACAGTCAAAGATTTAGAGCAAAGAGAAAAGCACAGACGAGGCGAAATTCTTAAGAAGCTCGCGAAGATTCATTCCCTAAAAGACATTATACATCACACAGAAAGATATGTAGAGGGAACCCGTTTGTCAATCTTTGCAAAAGTTGAGAGCTGGTTAGATGACGGAAGTTCCCCAAATCGTGTTATGGTGATCTCTGGGACTGCAGGAATGGGAAAGTCTGTAATCTCAGCTGTCACGTGCCAAAAGATGTCAGAAGAAGGGAGGCTGGCAGGAAGTCATTTTTGTCAGCATGACCGGGCACGCCACAGGAATCCCAAGGTAATGCTACAATCCTTGGTAAGTCACCTTGCTGATTCTTTGCCAGACTACAAGAAAGCTCTTGTGGAAAAGTTGTCAGGAAATTTAGGTGTTGAAATCAACGACATGGAAGTGAAAGATCTGTTTGAACTGCTTTTCGAGGAACCTCTAACCAGCTTAAACAAGCCTGGCTGTAGCTGTCTCATGGTAATAGATGGCATAGATGAATGTGAATACCAAGAACGCAATGAGCTACTAGACGTGATTGCTAGTTACTTTAGGAAACTTCCACTTTGGATTCGATTTCTGGTGACAACGCGACCTGAAATAAACATCGCAGACAAGCTTAAATGTTTGCACCCCCTGCAGCTGGAGCAAAACAACGAAGAAAACTTGAAGGATATTTATGTTTGCTTAAAAAAACAGCTACGCCATTTGTTGCAATCTGAATATCAAGAAATTATCTTGCAAGAACTGGTTCGAAAGTCAGAAGGAATCATGTTGTATGCTCATTACCTGGTAAATTTCATAAAGGAAAATATGCCACTTCTGACTCCTGAACAACTGGACAGCACCTTGCCACCAGGTATTTCGGACGTTTACAAGTTATATTTCAAGCGTCTGGAGACTGACTTATGCAAGGAACTTAAGGTCACTGATGACCACAAAGACGAATTTATGGATCGATTTATGAATTTTTTGAGTGCGGTTGCAGCCGCAAGAGAGCCTTTGCCCCTCGGTTTTGTTTCTAAATTGTTGTTGTTAGGTACATGTAAATCGCCCTCGGCTGTTCAGCGAAAAGTAAATGTGGCAATTGCTTGTGTCTCAGCACTTTTACCTGTTCAAGACGGGCGTATTCACATCTTCCACAAGTCGGTGAAAGACTGGTTGATTGACAATTCTTTCTACGGACAGCACCACTTCAGTGTAGACGAAAAAGAAGGTCATCACGTCCTTTCTAAACTCTGCATTGATGAACTTGATGATGTAAAACAAAAGGGCGTTGAAGAAGCACAGTTCAGTGATACTACAAAGTACGCTCTGCAGCATGGTGTGCAACACATGTTGCAAATTAAAGAAGATGAGAGGGTATGTAGCTTTGACGAAGTAGTTCAGAAATACGTTTTAAACTTAGAACTAGTATATGCGAAGCTGTGTGTGAACGTTACAGCGGCCTCTGAAGATATTCTTTGTGTCCAAAAGCAAGCAGAGATAAAAGCGTTGTTTGGAGAATGGCAGACAGCCCTTGGCACTTTGTTGTATCTGTTAAGAAAGCATATAAGCACATTAACAGAACTTCCTTGTAGCATTTTTCAGACCTTGTTAAACGAAGGTGGACCTGAGCTGTCTTCTAAATCGTTAAATCTTTTGGAGACTAGATATGACACAATTCCATTTATGGAATTTTTGGACAAGAAAGATCTTCAAGGGACTTTTCATACCAGGTTTCAATGTTCAGCTGCAGTGACTTGTTTTGACGTTTCACCACAATTTGACCTCTTGGTGTGCGAATGTCAAGATGACACGATTCAGTTGTGGTCGCTCCATACTGGCAAGCAGCTATGGAAACGCCATGTCAAGATAACGAAAGAATACTACCTCCCCATGTTCTACGATGAGGCGGATTTCCGAGAACCGTATAAAGGGCGTACGCCATTTCATGTCGCGACGTTTTACCGCTCAGTAGTTTTCCATCCTACTGAGGACCTTGTCTTGCCAGGAATCCTGAGCCATGCCTATACTATTGACGGAGATTTAAAACCACTCTTTCCTTCAAGCCAGTGCCGTTTCACGGTTTGTTCAATTTCTGCAGACAAGACCAAGATGCTAACTGACTGCCCAGAAAACGCCACGTCCATTAGCCTGTGGAATCTGACGGATGGATCAGAGCTTACTCATTTCACCTGGGAAAAAGATGTGTTTTCTTTTGCTTGGTCTCGCGATGAAAGACTGTTAGCAATTTCAACATCTCGCTCGATTCGTTTAGTTGATGTGCTGGATGGTTTTAAAACTCTAGCAGAGACAGCTATTCCAAAGGATTGTGGAATAATAAAGTTCTCACCTGATTGTCGATTCATTTTTGGTTGTCATTTTTTATGTGAAAGTTTTGTTGGCTGCACAAACAAAGATATCTTTCGTTTTGATGTCAAAATGGAACGTGAATGCAACTTTTCGCTAGGTGTTTTTCCTGGTGTCTCTTATAAGCCCTGGGAATTTGAATCATGTAGTGAGACCGGCTTTATATTTGGAGATCCTTTTTGTTTCCCCTCTAAAAGTGAGTCAATCTCAATGAGGCCACAACTTGCGTTTGTGATCAATAAACAATCCGTCTTGAGGGTTTCTTCTCGGTTTAGTGTTATAGAGATGTTACACCCTAAGAAAATAATGGAAAACAGAGACCGATCTGCAATGACTGTTCCGAGGACAGTCGTATTTTCATTGAATGGTCACACTTGTTATGTTTTCACTGCAAATTATCCACCAACAGTTATGGTTTGGGACATTTCAAGTGGGGAGTCCAAAGCTGAGAAAAACATTGATTTTGCCTGCTCTTTTGGATTTGTAGCTGTAAGAACAGGTGTTCTGTTTGGAACAAGTACCGGCACCCTGGAGCTGTGGAATGTAGAGATGTCTGAGTGCATCCGAAGTTGGGCCAAATTTGGTGACATCATACGAGTAAGCCCCATATCAGAGGAACGCGTTGCTTGTGATGTGTGGGACAGCAGTAAGGTGATCATTCTGAATACGACTAGTGGAGACATTGTGTCTACAATCACTATTCATGGCGAATTTGTTGCATGTAACAGTAAATTTCAGGTTATCACCACAGGGGTAACCAAAAAAGAATTGCAGATGCAATGTGGCGAAGTTGTACTCTGGAAAATATCTACGCCTTTTGTTGTGTTTCCCCATTTTAAGTGCAATACATTTTCTCCTACTGAACAGTATTGTCTAGTTTGTGAACAACCCAAATCTGACGATCGAGGTTGCGAAGCACTTTACGTCTTTGATGCAGATTTAGGAAAAACACTTCACATGCTACGTACAGCTGATGCCTTCTACATTGATTGCAAATTTGTCAATAACGAAGAGTGCATTTTCAACATTCATGATGTATCCAGAGGTCATTGTCTTCGACTGTTTAACATCAAATCTGGTGACCTGCTGAGTGAAATTACCGTGGAAGGCAAAGTGTGCAGTTTAGCAGCCTGTCCTCCTAAGCGGCTTATCGCTATTGGCCTTAACAATTCAGAACACAGTTTCCATTTTCTCAAGGTGAAGTTGCCGCGACGTAAAGACAGCATGAAGAACAAAAGGTGAGTTATTTTTGGGAAACAAGAGTCAGAAAAAACAACGGACCAAGTTAATAAAAACGAGCTATCGTATTTACTCGAATGACCGCCGCGGCGCTCTTCAAATTTTTAGTGCTTCAGTTGTGGCGTTTATTCAGGGCCTGCACTTGTCTTGGAGCAGCGCTTTTTAAAAATTATAACATTTGCAAATGATAACAAGAGAGAGAAAGCAATGAAATATAAGCACTTCAAACTGAAATACACTGTAATCCAGGAGAAAAATTATCCGACTCAGGAGCTGGTTTAGATTGAGTTGTACCGTACTTGTTTTTTTGGTTTGACTTGTCGAACATAAGTGGGTTTCTGATTTTGATCAGCTTAAAAGAAGTTCTCCCCTATGGTCAGTTTCGTGATACTCTTGACCTGTATCGCCTGCCTTACCTCCCTCCCCCATTCACCCACCCCAGAAGAACAAACATTTTGCACAAAATTGTAGAGTTGAAATATTTTGAGTGTTTTGTAGCGATTTCTTTCTCTCTGGTAAATACCGTTTATATTTCGTCTTTCGGTATGATGACCTATAATCTGCCTCCTCCAATATCCTTTGGAGGGGATGCGACGTGAAAGAGAGCTAAGAACGAGAGCGATAGGCGAAATGACCTGAACCCGCGCTTTTTCGCGTTTCAAATTTCATTTCATTTTCTTTCGCGCGAGCTACTAGGGAAAAGGAAGATCTATAATAGGATTAATTTGAATATTCTCTTTTCTGCTTGTCATTTTGCGCTTTTAAAAGAGGTCTTTAACGTAGGTAAACTTACAAGTAAGGCCATGTGAGTACAACTCATTACAGGGATCCGACATGACGGTTTGAATAAGGAAGACAGTCTTGGCCGACTCATTGCACACGCATGTTGTAAATAAAATTATGTGTTCTGATATTTTAATTTTTTTAGTGACAGGATCAAGCCTCAAAAGTGAAAAGTTGAAACTGCTGGTTGGCATGTCGGACAAATCCACCGACTGGACGATGCTGTAGTATCTCATCAAGTATCTAAAGCCTTACATTTTCGGGAGAAATTAAATTTCGTGTCGTGGTAACCATCAGAACTGACAAAGCAAACTCTTATCCTCAATACACGAATGTTTCCCATGTAGGACAGAACCTTTTTAGTTCATTTGGCCAGCCATTTAAGCCAGGGAGCACTACTTCAATATTACAAAAAGGAAAGAAAAGTGAAAACAGTAGAAAAAAGTAACCGAGGCGGGGGGGGGGGGGGAGTGGGGAAAGAAGAGGAGACCAAAAGGGTGCGAACTTTGTATGCAGAACTACGTACAGGGTCTTCGTAAGCAGTGTTTGAAAAATTGTCATTTATCATCCATTGGCTTTAAACTGGGGCGTAAGTCTAGATTTGCAAACATTTCTGAGCCCTCTCCTCTGTAGTCTCCTTCGCTGCCATTATATGGATCGTCACACAACACTTCTCACCGGCAGGGCAGGGAGCGTTGCATGACGAACCCAGTCAACAGCTACGAAGGAGACTTCTCAACCTCAACCTTAACCTTGTTAAAACAAAGGAAATCAGAACCGTGACGGTAGCCTGTGAGCAGGCTCCCCCAAAGAAAACGGAGAGCGAAGCGAGCCGATAAGGGCGTAGGGGAGCTCCCTGTCTCCCCGCCTTCTTCCCTTCTCCCACCCCTCCTTTTTCGTGCCGCGTTCTTTTCGCTCCATCCTCGACCGGAGAGCCTGTTCACAGGTTACCGTGACGGAGCCCTCTCCTCTTTAGTCTCCTTCGCTGCCATCATATGGATCGTCACGCAACACTCCTCACCGGTAGGGCAGGGAGCGTTGCATGACGAACCCAATCAACAGCTACGAAGGAGACTTCTCAACCTCATTAATAATTCATCTTGTTAAAACAAAGGAAATCAGAACCGTGACGGTAGCCTGCGAGCAGGCTCCCCCAAAGAAAACGGAGAGCGAAGCGAGCCGAGAAGGGCCTAGGGAAACTCCCTCTCTCCCCGCCTTCTTCCCTTCCTCCACCCCCTCCTTTTTCTTGCCGCGTTCTTTTCGCCCCATCCTCGACCGGAGAGCGTGTTCACAGGCTACCGTGACGGTGGTTTGGATATCTGATCTTAATAAGCATAGATTTTTAGGATTTTATTTCTCCGTTTACTCCTTAGTTTTAGTTTCGTTTGAGAAGTTAATTAAAACACTCGAGAAAGTGTTTCATCGGCTATCCAAACACATCGAATTTCGTCAAAAATACTCCGCTGCGCGTCATATTTTCAACTCTCTTCTCGGTGTCGGAAATCCCGATGAAACACCGTCTCTCGTGTTTGATATATTACTACCTCCTCCTAACAGGATGAGCCCTTGATCCATTTTGCCGCCTAAAGGAAAAGCGAGGCTATCCAAGACTGTTAGTGTTTACGCTTTTCATGGGTCCGAGTTTCACGATCCTAAAGCGACACAAGACATTCACAAAAAACAATTCCTTGCTAAAAGTAAAAGCATTAAGGTATCAAAAGGACAATAACAAGAACTACAGCTCTAACAAGGCTTAGGTTATGCGTTCAAAGAGTGTTTGTGATCAATGTGCTGTGCATTTTTTGAACTAGATGTAATCGGGTTGTCAAGTAATATATCAAATACGAGAGACAGTGTTTGACCATATAAAAAGTCGAGTTGATCATATAAAAAGTGTTTAGTTGACCATATAAAAAGCCGAGTTGACCATATAAAAAGTCCAACAGACCATGGAAATATATGTAGGGAATATTGGCTGGTTCGGCGCCCCAGTATGATGTCAGAATAATTTTCTAATGAGAGTTATTTTGTATTGTAATGTTACAAATAATTTACTTAGAATCCAGTAAATATTTACATATCTGTTAATATTGTGGTTTTGAGAAAGTTCACCTCTGACTAATTTTAATGACACGAATTAATTTATTAAATGAGTCAGGATGGAATTCTGTTCACAACTCAAACGTGCGTAATGGCTGTGGTCACATCAAAACTCTGTTTTGTCTCAAGTTACATGACCTCATACCTTAGCTGTAGTTATACTTGAGCTAAGTGGGTTGGGCTTCATATGTTTTCCAGTTTACAGAAAACATACCGAGGTTTTTTAAGTAATGTTTAATAAATGAGCAGCAGTGTTTTACCAAGTTTAAAACAGGAACTGCGAATTTGTTGAACGGCTTCAAAATCTGATGTAGATCAACACATTTTCCTGCACTAATGTTTAGATTTGGGGTTATTTGTCCTAGACAATTGGACGTAAAGTTTAGCCGTGTCTTTATCAGATATAAAGACACTCATTAAACATTCATTTCTTTTGTATTTTCTTTATGAATTATTAATGAGTTTTTGAATACGTAGTCAAATAGACCAGAGGTTTACCATCCTTATCTTCTTCAGGCACAGGCCTCTAAGATATTAACGGAAATGTAAACATTAGGGTTTCTAAATGCGGTAAAAGGCTGCTGTATAAATAAAGCAATAAATTTGATCAAAAATACTTTGACATTGTCTTTCTGAACTGCACTCTGTCGTGCCAGAGGAAAACCATGCGACAGTAGAAAACAAAAAAGTATTTTTCGTAACTTTGATAAACATACGCAACACTGACTGCTTTTTTTTAAAACGTCATGCATGCTTATTAAGAAATCTAAGAATGTTAGAAGCTTCTGATCACACAAACGTAGAAAGTCACATGTGAATATGCTAAGAGAATTATTTATACAATCGCGATTTTGTTTAACAAAATAGATTTATAAAAGACTATTTAAACTGAATAAACCGTATACGTTGGCGGGCAAGTGTCGGTAGTAATGTACTTATTATTAGGGACTTTAAGATACACTACGGCGAGGCGCTACTACGGCTGCAGGAAGTAAAATTTCACACAAGATAAGACACTGCGCATGTCAGTCGGTCGAGTCCGGCCGTAGCGTGAAATCTGACTACCTGAGCAGGAGGTTTTACCGTAGCGGCTAGTACGTGGGTTTAATTCGCTGCTCTGTGCTTTTTCTACGAATTTCTCAGCAGTTTCAGAGTTCCAACGCAAAATGTATCCTTTGAAGTCAACTTCAGTCGAATATTTGTTGAGTTTGTCGCTCATACGCTTGTAAATTTTCAATTGAATTCGTTTGATGACGGTGTCGGTATGGCGAAGATAAACATTCTTCTTCAGCGCGAGTTGTTTAAAGTTAAAAGCTCGCTTTGAGAGTTGAGGGAAAATGCACTTTATCTGGATAAGTATCCGATAATATTTTGCTGCTGTGAGTGCTGGCATCTTTTAGCTTTTAACTCGATATTCTTTGAGATATTCGTCTCTCTCAAATTATAAACATTTCATTAATCAAATTCTGAAATTGTTATCGTCTTAGAAAGTGCATAGCATAAGCTTTCGTCCAGAACTAATCTGTTGGACCTACCAAAGCAAACAAGAACAACCTTTCTTTAAGCGAAGCCATTCGGCTGTAAGAAACTAAATAAAAGTGACCTTTTATTCCTTAGACTGTGCTTCTTTGTAGTTTGTTTTTCTTCTTACACTACATTTGGCAGACTGCCGAGACGTACTCTCCCCCAGACCTTTCCATGACTTAAAGTCCCTAATGACTGAGTTAGGTCGGGCCGGACGGGAAAATATTTGGCTCTCTGTCAGGACGCACGGACCTCGCTGCGCTCGGTCCGCACGTCCTGACCTCGAGCGAAATATTTTCCCGTCCGGCCCGACCTAACTCAGTCAATAAGCATTTTATCATATGACCACTAATTTTCTTTCTTTTTTATTGTTTTCCATTCATGGATGCAGACGCTGCAGCCCGTTTCGCGCGCATTTTGAAAAGCCCGTAAAATGTTTTTTGGGAAGCCAGTGAAGTGCATTTGAACGACGGTGCGCACAGAGTATTCAAACTTCTGTTAAAATTGTGAAAATTACAACCAAATCTTCCAGTTTTATCTTCATTCCAAGGAGATTTCAACCCGGCCAAAGTCTTCCTTCATGACTGTAGTTAGTAGAAATTTCAAAGGAAACGTTTAAGAAGGACTACAACAAAGAATTTGCACGACGTTTCGGCTAGTCGTGCTCGTCTCAGCTATATAAAAGACTGAATTGAATAACAAAGCGACGTTCCTTCTGAGCCGAAATTCATCCTAGTGCTTGGTTTGAACGACAGGATTGATTAATTTTCAACCAAGAAGGATTTAGACGTTACGCTGGAATACGTTGTACAAGCAGCTGAGGACTTTGCTTCGCTTCGTTTTCTTTCCGCGGGCCGGCTTCGGCTTCAAGTTGTTTTCTTTACCACCGAGGATTCTAAACGTCTGTCGTTGCTGCCTATAGTCATTGAATTCGTTAGTTCCTCGATGATGTTGAACTCTTATTACGATTGTCTTCCAGTTAGTGGCTAAACTGCTTCGTGAGAACTAGTGGAACACCGTGCAAGGTTAGTCGTTAATCGCATTTTCTTTGTTGTGATTGAGGAATTACACAGCTGCAGATTTTCAAACTCAGCAAATTCAATTTTCTTAGCTTTCTTTTTTTTCTTCAATGTTTGTCAATGACTAAGGTTTTATTTAGAAATCACAGAAGACGTCTATGTCCGAGTATGTAGTTTTTATGGCCGCTCTCATTTCGATTTTATTGATGTTGTCAGCTAGCAGTTGTTGTGGTCGTATAAGAGGCCCTGCCAGGGGGGTGTCCCAGGTCGCTTGTCGGAATTTTAAAATGTCTCGTGTCGGCGTTTTGTCAAGGCTACACAACGCTGTCGGAAATTTAGCAACATACATTTGGCTTCGTCAGCCGTTTGTCGCTATTTCGCTGTCGCTACTTTTTGGCCCATGTCGCTTGTCGGAATTTACCCTGGCAGGGCCTCGTATAAGTTTATGCAGTTCTTCATCATTTGCCAACTTTGAACATGTTTTGTTTTAAATCTTAGCCCTTGCAAAGTACATTGATTTGTAGAAAGTTAAGTTAAACATACCGGATATTCTTTGCTTTCGGAATAATCTTCAGAATAACTATCGCTCATTTTGAATTCAAAATAATTGAATCCAATGGTTTTGAAATTCCATCTCGCGGCATGCAGTCGCGGGTCCGTAGGCTTTTCTAGTGGGGCCATACGGTTTTTCCGCCCCGTTGGATCAAGGCGTACGGCCCTCATACGGGACTTTTTTCATATGGTTTTCCAAGGAAATAGCGCGCGGTTTCGTACGGGTCATATGATAATTAAGCCTATCAACCTCAAGTTGGTGATTCGCAAACGTTCATTCTTTTGACGTAGCTCCGTCGTTCTCGTTCCCAGAACGTCCGTTTGTTTTGGTCATGTGGTCGGCGAATAAAAGCGCGTAGACTGATTTACGTGCGCGAGTACTGACACTGCACGAATCTGCAGTGCTACGTCATCAAAATGGTATATTTCTGGTCAAATGAAGACATCGCAGAGAAATGGATGTGTGTCCACGGTCTTTCAGGCGTACACTGTAAAAACGGACCAGTTACAACACAGGCGGCCCAGACGTTGTATTCGATTCTTCAGCCGATATTAAGACTACGTATGAGAATACTTTGAACATTGCTCTAAATAGAACTTGTATTAAAGATTTGAATGAAAATGTCTTACACTATGTTTATCTTACGTTATTTTGACATTTCTGTGCTCCTGGAGTGGGTTTAAAGCTGTTAAGACGAAATTTTCATTCTGAGGTGTGCTTTCCCTAAAGAGAAACGAAAGGCAGGCGACCTAGTTCGCCAACGGTCCGCACTCGAAGCTCCATAAATCCCACAAAAATGGTCAACACTCGCCAAAATTGCTTCAATACAGCCGCCGATAATTCTTCTTTCGATTTCCTTCACCTAAGGTTCCAAAGTTTATCTAAACCACCCGAAAAGCGCTCGTTTTCGAGCGCTGGGTTTCCATTTTTGCAATGTCTGAATGCGTGGTCAGTTATCTTGGGCACAAGATTCAAATTTTAGCTTAGCGACCGTGCCATAGCGACAAAAGTCACCCTCAACCGTGGGGAGGCACAGGGCAATTTGCGTCATGTAAAATACACCCTGCGATGGTCCCTGGGGAAATTTCACCGAAACGGCGGGAAATCTATGAACTCACTGCACTGTTTACTAAAAACACACTTGTTAACTAAAAACACACTTGGTAAAACAACTAGCGAACTGATTTTAGCGCTTAGAAGCACCGTTGAAATAAGCTTCAACTAAGAAAGACTCTAACCAGCAAATGCAAGGTCAGTAAATACACACACCTGGCAAACTGATTTTAGCGTTAAGGAGCACTGCTGAAAGCTTCAGTTCAACTAAGAAACATTCTCTAAGCAACCGGGAACCGATCTGAGTTTACGCGCTGTCTCAGAGATTTCTCGCCTTTTCCGGTGAAATTTCCCCAGGGACCATCGCAGGGTGTATTTTACATGACGCAAATTGCCCTGTGCCTCCCCACGGTTGAGGGTGACTTTTGTCGCTATGGCACGGTCGCTAAGCTAAAATTTGAATCTTGTGCCCAAGATAACTGACCACGCATTCAGACATTGCAAAAATGGAAACCCAGCGCTCGAAAACGAGCGCTTTTCGGGTGGTTTAGATAAACTTTGGAACCTTAGGTGAAGGAAATCGAAAGAAGAATTATCGGCGGCTGTATTGAAGCAATTTTGGCGAGTGTTGACCATTTTTGTGGGATTTATGGAGCTTCGAGTGCGGACCGTTGGCGAACTAGGTCGCCTGCCTTTCGTTTCTCTTTAGGGAAAGCACACCTCAGAATGAAAATTTCGTCTTAACAGCTTTAAACCCACTCCAGGAGCACAGAAATGTCAAAATAACGTAAGATAAACATAGTGTAAGACATTTTCATTCAAATCTTTAATACAAGTTCTATTTAGAGCAATGTTCAAAGTGTTCTCAATACATTGTCTTATCTGCTGAAGACATAACGTAATCGCCAAAATCGAATACAACGTCTGGGCCGCCTGTGGTTACAACAACCAAAAAAAAAATGGTTATAGTTTGAATCTGAGGTAACTATATTTTTTTGGGTTATAGTGACCCAAAGAAAATCGTTCGTTTCAACCATTTTGCATATCAGTTGAAACGACCATTTTAAAAAGGTTGCATTAACCATTAACAATGGTTGTTTCTAATCTCACCCACACGAATTTTTTCAACCCATTAAAAATTGGTTGCTATGACCTTTATTATTTTGGTTAAAAATGACTGTAAGTTTTCGGTCATATTAACTTTTAAAAACAGTCAAACCTTGTCAACACATAAATATTGGTTAAAATAACCATTTTTTATGGTTATGCTAACCCTGTTTTTTTTTGGATCCTACCATGAATCTGTGGTAACCGATTTAAAATAGTTAACGGGTGGTAGCTTGTCCCCGGGTTAGCTTGCGCACAGAAACAACAGATTTGATATGCGCAGTCTAGACCCCAGGTGACAGTGCAAGACGCCCTGTCCTGGATCGATTAACAAGACACTTAACAAAAGGTACAGTATGTGGCCCAGTTCTCGGCCGGGTCCTATTCTCGGCCACTTTGTGTTCAACGTGTTTTTTCGCGTCACAAATGAATTAAAAGATAAAGGTATTTTCTTCAAACGATAGACTGATTCTTGCGCTCTAAGTATCTTGAGTCTTGTCCTTCAACTCACTATAGAACGCTCACGTGTTGAGTTTACGCGAAGGGTAGGTAAATTTGTTTTTCTTAAAAAACTTGTTTGTTTACGGCTCCTTAAAAATCATAGATGTACTTAAATTCGAATTTTTTTCGAATATGATTACCAAAGGAGCCAATTTTTGGCATACGAAGCGTAGAATAATCCAGCTTTCTGCTTTTTAAACATTTGGTGAACTGTTGTATTTTTCGGCCTTAATTTACTTCGAATATTTCCATAAGCATAATTTGGGATGTTAATAACACAAACAAGTTTAAAAAGTGATTTTATGTCTGAGAAAAGTAATCATGGTAATCATGGTAATTAGGCCTTTTTTATACAGAGAATTGCGAATACTCTTTTAGTGGCCGAGAACTGGGCCCACAAACGCAGCTTTTATTTTTATTATCGCTCGGGCAAATTAAGTGTTGACAAGCCGACAGCTTTCACCAAAAAGCTTGATGTTGAAGCTAGCTCTGGGCGAAATTTCAAATTCCTATGGCTCTTCTGAGGTAAGAAATACAAGTTTACGTCTAAAGTGGCCGAGAACTGGGTTCCATACTGTACCTGAATTCAAGTCATATTGATTTACCGTGAACCTCCGAGACTGAACAAACGCTCCCATTATTGGTTTTAATATATTAATTCTTGGAGTATTATATGACTTATCATGGAGTATTATATGACTTCAATATGACTTGAATTCAGGTACAGTATGAAAAAATAACAATAAATTAAGACATCAATAACTATGCTAAAAGACTGATTTAAAAACCAAGTTCCTGTAATGAACTTTTGAAACCCGCCAAAGATTCTTCAAGGCGGGCCTTGTTGTCTAATGAGTTCCACAATGAGCCGGGCCCCCACAAATTTAACGTATTAGATTTGGGCAGCACCGAGCAGTTCTTTCAGTCCTTAGATTGCATCTGCTTCCGTGTTTTGACCACAAGTGACTTAGGTGGAACGGAGCATCTCCGGAGAAACATTTGTACACAAAACAAAGTACCCGTCGGATGTACATTTGCCTCAAAGAATATTCAGGCCAATCAGATTGGAGTGACAGTCTTTTAATTTTAGTCTACATCCTGCAAATGCCAGACACACCAGTAACGCAGCTCCCGCAAGCTTTTAATTTCATTGCTCGTTGTTGGAAAGTAGGCGCAATGTGTTCAGGCCTAGAGACGTTGTTTGAGTTCTTTGTTTCCTGTATAATGTACAAGCACATATGTCGCTTCCATCAATACTTGGTACCTATTTTTTTGTTAATTTCTGTAGTCTGTTTAACAACCCGGATAAAGTTTGTAAATTTGTTGACTACTCAGCTCTTTTAGTTTTTCGCCATTCTGAGTATTTGTTGCCCAATTAAGTTCAATTCGATCGCTCTTCTATTTATTTTGTATTCTTTTTTTGAAGATGCGGAAACGTCGGCTTTTTGCATTTATTTCTTTTTTGTGTGTGTGGCAGATGATTATTGTTTGCTTGGTTGTTGATCCAACGTGGCTTAGTGTCCGAAGGGAAGGGTGAGTCAAGACTTATCATGCTGGAGAGCTTTTTGAGTCATGGAAATGTTTACACTGATATTTAGATGGTGCCTGATACAGCTAAAATGATTTAGGTGGGTATAAGAATACTCCATGATAAGAATGGTGCACTTGCGATTAGGCGCTCCTTCCTATCTCGGCGCTTAACGAAAAATCTACAGAAGCTCCTCGCTTCCGAAGAAAGAGCGCCTGATTGCCAATTGTCAAACCAACTGATACAACACTGCCTAGACTTGCGGAGTTACCAACAGTTCTTTTACATACATTTTTACGATGGAACCGAGTTGCAGGCCTGTTCGATTATTAAGTCGCCATCTTGAATTTCGAGATCATTCGGAAAAAAATAAATAAAATAAAATAAATAAACAACAAAACAAAGTTATACAAAACAACAAAAGATAGATTAAGACACGACCACATCAGCTGTATATCATGCTGCAATATTTATCGTGTATGAATAAATACACCTTATTCGATGGTTTAGCATGTAATACGCGCGGATATTTTGCGAGTTGCGAGGAAAAATACGAGCAATGAGCAAAATGTCCACTCGTATTATATGTTAAACCATCGAATAAGGGCTTTATTATTCCACCAAAAAAATAAAGTTTTGTTCGGCCATTTTGCCGCTCCGCTTTCAGTCCATATTTTTGCCCTGTTCTACAGTGTAATAACGTGGCATATTTTGCGCGTTCTTTTGCCCTAATATGGTAAAATGGCGCAATAGTGCAATGATAAAAGCTATTATTATTATTATTATTATTATTATTATTATTATTATTATTATTATAAATGGTGATACAATATTCACGTTTAGTCTTTGCATGCAAATGCCAGATACCGAATAAAATGCATGACATTATATAGAGGATATTACACGAGTGAGCGCAGCGAACGAGTGAGATATCGCTTTTGCCACGAGAACATAAAATTCATATCTTTGAGTCAACGTGTAATGTTCTTTTTATTGTTTAGACAAACCTTCAGAAGTGAATCTAAAACAGAAACCTACACGGCCTATATGGCAGCTATTTTGAACAGATTTTTGATTTTCAGAAGCGGCTAGTTGCCGAGATAAACGAGGTATGAGCACGAAGTTTTCAGACAAACATTGGTGTGTCATCGTTTCATTCACATGCGGATCCGAATGACAGCAAAAATTTTTATTGTGGGTGAAATTCGAGCTAATTTCCACACTTGACGAACGCTTGAAGTGACTGAAGTCTTCTACCTTGTCATATTATTATACACGGTAATAGTAGTTAGACGTAAAATAGCTCCAAATTGCTTGCAAACACATTGTTACGTTAGCAAACAACACCATGTTATATTTCGTCGACTTTATTTAGTAATTACGCTTTTATTTATTGTTAAAAAGTTCCCTGTTTATAAACCAATACAAATTCTCATACAAAGACCTCCATTTTAATATATGCAAATATCATGCTTGGTCTTCCTGTGAGCCCACGAGTAATTTTAAGTATCTCGAGCTATATCAATGTAAAGATGAAGTATGGGTGATTGATTGATTGATTGATTGATTGATTGATTGATTGATTGATCGATCGATCGATCGATCGATCGATCGATCGATCGATCGATCGATCGATCGATCCATGGATGGATGGACGGACAGATGGACGTATGCATGATGGATGGATATTCAAGCGCAATTCCGGATTTTGCGCGCTGGGGATTCTGGGTCGGTCCCAGATCTCTGTGCAGGATTACTTTCATTTTGCATTGCATCTTTGCATTCCAACTCTAGGTGTTGTTTCTCTGTTTCGTGAGTTGAAAATTGCTCAGCTTTGCAGAACTTCAGATCTGGTTTTCAGAAACAAGGTAAGTTCAGGATGATTATTCGTTATTCGTGACTTATCAGGAACACAAGGTTTCTATTTGTTTCTTTTAACACTGATTGTGGATCATTTAATGAGCTGTATTCACTTCCGCCTTCCTCGATCGAATTTTTGCGAGAGCATTTTGGTATACGGTTGTGCAAAACTTTGTTCGTTTTCAGTGTATTATTAACATCTATTACAGGACCTAAGCTGCGAAATTCAAAGCGAAAATGTGATTGACGACGTAGTAATACCAACTCCAGGTAGATATTTTAGTGTGCTTTATTAGATACGAATCACCTTTCCACCAGGGACTCGCTGCCAATGAACTTGCCACCAAGAAACGACCTCGCCACCATTGAACTCGCCACTAAGCAAAGTCTCCTCGCCACCAACCACCAACAAAGAGATAAACTAGAATAATGTAGTCGAGGAGAATTAGCTGTTCGACCGACTGCACTTTCAATCGGTTGATATAAGTTTCTTCGCTTGTCTGCATGCAAATTACGTACGCCTTTAGCGGTGGCGCGTTTGTGGTATTTAAAATAAGCTTACTTTTGCAAATTCCGTACAAATCTAAAGTAGTACTTATTAAAAAAAATTGTTCACAAAACGTTAACTTGTAAATTCATTTACATTTACTAAAAATTTATATACTGAATTAAATATGCTGAGAATTTAGGGCGACCAACTCTTCGCCGATAGTTATAAAAAATTTAAGGCGGTGGGTAGAACACCTGCGTTGAAAAGTGATATCGCTTGCGTGTAACTAGTGCCATACCCAAACCGCGCGTTAGAATTTTAACTCTTTAACTCTTCGCTATGAACAAATAACGGTATATTAAATTTTTTATTTACTACTAAAAGAATTAGGGCGCCTTTCTCAAATAACGATACATAGTATATAAAAATTAATTTAGGTTCAGAATAAAGTTTAACGCACAATTTTTTTATTAGATAGTACTGTATAAACTTTTTGGTAAAGTTTGAAAGTATATTAATTCCCCGCGTTAGATGTGTTGACAGCATTTTCGCAACTGATCGTGTTGGGTTTTACCTTGCTCGTGAGCGAGAAATTGTAAAACTCGATGCGAGAAATTGAAAACTTGCTATCGAGACAATGAAAGTTGATAGCAAGAAATTATAAACTCAATGCGAGAAAAATTGAAAACTTAGGGACGGACCATTAGAAAAGTGATAGGGGTGGGGCGGGGGCGACGGGCGGGGGAAACAAAAAAATTCATGCAAAGGAAAATTTCTGAAAAAAAAGTGCATGCAAGGAAAAACCCAAAGAAAAATATACATGCACAAGATTGGACCGTATTTTGATATTAAACCAGAATTATAATTCTAATAAGAGAACATTTTTTGCTATAAAAATAAGCGAAATAAGACCACGACGCTTCGAAGTCATCTTGCCTCTATTATCAAGTAGAAAGAAAGATGACGGTCGAGTTTCAAGTTTAAATACAAAAACTGGTGACAGAGTATGTTAGAATATTTAAGAAGTGTTTCGCGGTAATTAGCGTTCACTTTCGCACATGCTCCTGTATCACCCAAAAATGTAATAAAAAACCATTAATGTAATAAAAATTAACAATAAATGTAATAAACTTACTCACCATAAATGTTATAAAATTTGACCATAAATGTAATAAACCGAATAGCCATAAATGTAGTAAGGATTAACCATAAATGTAATACACTGCTGTTAAACAAGGTACCACAAACTGCGTCACTCTAGCTTTAGATGTGGAAATAGCTTACCTTGAAAGTTTTAAAGTTTGGCCTAGCTAGTAACCCTTGTCAGTAGCATAGAATTGTTTTAAAAATACTGTCTTTTCACGGTTACAGTATTTTCTTGCTGCTACGATGCTAAAATATCGCTAAACATTGCTAGAAAAGCACATTTCTACCCCATTGAGCAACATTATGATGAAGATTGCATTCAGAGGAGTCCTTCTTAACTACAGATCTAGAGCAGTTGCTAATGAATTGCTTAAGATGGTCTTTGGTGGGTGGCAAGCCATTTTGGAGTGTTTAGTACTGCTAAATGGTGAATTTTGGTGGGTAGAACACCTGCGTTGAAAAGTGATATTGCTTGCGTGTAACTAGTGCCATACCCAAACCGCGCGTTAGAATTTTAAATCCCTTAAATTAGGAGGAAAGGGGGTAAAGTTTGAATGATATAGTTAACGGTATTATGCACTGCAAACAGCCCCCTGACGAACAGTACTTTTCAGCTATAATTTGCAGTGCATTACATTGATGGTTGTGCAGTTTATTTTTTTTATGCTCAAATTTTATAACATTAATGGTGAGCAAGTCTATTACATTTATGGTTAATTTTTATTGCATCTATGGTTGGTATTACATTTATGGTTTTTATTACATTTATGGGTTATACATGCTCCTCTCTTCAGTGTTTGTTGCTCCCTCGAATCCCGCCCCGCGAAAGACATTGATGTTGCATGAAATCGTAGAGATCTCTTTTGACGAGGAAGGTCTAATAACTTAGAAGATGATGGTGAAATTGATCATTCAATATGGCGGGCGACGAGGCCTATCACAAAGCAATTATATCGAATGAATTTTATGCTTGCTTCGCAGTAGATTACTGGATTATGGAATAAAAACAGAGACGTACGAAAAAAAACTATCTCCGTCCAAAAGTTTCATCTCTGGATAGACATCGTATAATTTTTGTTCCGAGTAAAATGACACAGTGAAGGTAAAAAACAGTTATTCTGCTAACAAAAGCGTTCTTTATTAATACTAATGCGATAGCTTCTGTTTTCACTCATGCAGGCTTCATTTCCTTGGTAGTTGGCGAAGCTGATTGTTCCGGCAACAGTCTGTATAAAATATAAACGAAAGAGCAACATTAAAAATACATTTTGAGTTTACAAATTGACACTTAAAACGAGTTGCTTCCACATTGAAGTTTTCGAACACACAAGAAGCGATTGCCTAAGCTAAGCGAAAGCTATAATATAATTTCGTTTTCTTTGCATGCAGGAAGCGTGTTGAGGGCCGAATTCGAAACATCTCTTACTATGATTCACCACCATGAAATTGAAATATAAACAGTATCGAAACAGTACGCGACTCTCCCTCGGTCGACTCTCTGTCCCTATATACTGAAGATAGGATAGCTTACCTCGATGGCCATATCCAATCTCGCCTTCCATTTCTGCGATTGCTAATATGATCCTCCTTTTAACGTCGTCTTTAAATCTCGTCCATGGAGTCTTCTTTGCACTTTATTTCCCACACACAAGGGATGAATGCGCCTCCGCCGTGCTGGTCATTTTGTTTCCATTTTTGAAGTACCGGAGTTCTCTTTGTCGTTGTGGGCTCACCCGATATGGTTCTGGCACAACAACAAAAATATAGCACGCAAATTAAATTTAATTCGTATTATACCTCTGTTCACTTGAATGTGTCTGTAAACTTGGTAGTCTTGACATTTCCGGAGAAAATTGGTTTAGTAAAGATCAGTAGTCTATTGTTGTGCATTCGGTGATATGACCAGTTAATATAAAATAAACTATAATTCAAGTAATATGCTTTCGTACCATACAGTTCACTCAATAAATCCAACAATAAGCTTTATAATGTAACGACTGGTGTGCCAGCAAACTGATCTATTGTAGTTTGCCCGGCGTTTCCAGAAAATATTTCAGGACCGTGAGTTGTTGATCTCAGGTGATCACACATGTCTGGCAAACATGATTAGGCGGATGAATAAAATCGTTTTCGTCTTCAACATTTACACCATAACGTTCAAAATCAAGCTTGAATTTTTCTTTAGGTCTTGTAGTCGTCTTTTTCGAAGACGCATTCTTGCTACAAAATCGACACAGATTAGCTATTTTGATTCTATGCGTATCGGCATCCGTCATCTCAATGCTTAGGAACACATCAATTACAGCTGAAAATATGGCCGCCGTTCCGAACAGCACATCACAAATCAAAATACCCCCGTGCACTTTTTTCACAGATCGTGCACAACAACAAAAACACGTTAAATCGCAAGAATATAGCGTGAAGATTAACGATATAATTTTTGTGAGTATCGCAAAATTCTACAAGTTACTTAAATCTTATAACAAAGTATAAAACATACCTGATTTGGATGCAAGATTACAAGCGCTGTCTCACTCAACGAGCAACATTTCGCATCGTTTACGCTGGTCTTCGACCGCCATTTTGAAAACACGCAAAGCTCCTTCCTTTCTGGTACTTATCGAAAAGAATCATGGGTAAATTACCCGAGTATGACCGAACAAACCATGAACAAAGCGAAGTGAATACGAAATTTCCCGATCATTGAAATGGCCGCCATGTTGTGACGTCACATGGTTATCAAATCTGATAACGATCCCGGACTGAAATAAAATCACCAAATCGATGGCAATTTTTGGCCATCGATTGGTCATCGATTTCCGATATCAATCGATTAATTTTTATCGATTGATACCTATTGTCATCGACTGTTATTGATTATCGATTTCATCGATTGGTCACGCCGGGCTAAATATTATGACAGTTTGGCATCACTTTCCTCGATTGACTGTTGTCTCGTGTGTTGCTATCTCGGGGTATAGAATGGTCCTTGAAAAATCTTGGGTCTCGGCAAATTTTACGCGAGTCTTGAAATCTCGGCGTCGCAAACTAGAGTCTCGAAATCTCGAGCTCACAAAAAAATAAAGCTGGTCCCCGGAATCTCGAATTTTGAAATTTGAGTCTCTGAGTCTCGCAAAACAAGGACTCTGTGGTTCCTAGTTAAAACTGCAAATTAATTAAATTACAGAAAATTTGACTTTGAGGCATCAGAGTACTATATGGGAAATAATTCTTGATGAAGCATATTTCATAAAATAAAAACCAAATCCTTTGATTAATTGAATATCAGTGTTATCATTTGTGTTATTATTGAAAGCAAAGCAAAAGAAACTACCATTAATGTCGCTGTTTGCAAAAAAAACCAGGTTTTCATTGCATAACTTTGGTAACTATTACACAACTTTATCGTAACTACGGATAGTTAACACTACAGCTGCCCCCGCTGTTATCCTTTTTTTTCTCAGCGTATCCGTTACTACAGTCAATTATTTCACTTGATATTCTTTATTGATATTCTATTTTCTTAATTGATTGAAAATCAGTTTTCTGTTTTGAACAGTCTTGCGATAATTCAGAAGAAAGCACTAATTTTTCTCGTGTTCTGCTCACAAAGCATCACTTGTTTCTGGCCTTCTCTTTTTCAGGATCATGGGACGAGGACGTGCCATTTAAAACAAACTTTCACTATGAATTGTTGAGGTCAAGTAGCTAATTAAAACAAAGCCAAATTATGCAAAAATTCTGAAGAATTACATGTAATAATCACGTAAATTTAATTACACGAACGCGTCCCCAATTTCCTGAGATCATTTTGCTTTTTTTTTTTTTTTGCTGTAATGAGTGATCTCAGTGAGGATAAACTTAAGTAATAGCCAAATGTTTTAAAACTACCAATTGATACCAGCTTTTGTTTCAATATATTAGGGCTGGGAGCTCAAGCAACAATGAGCAACTTGACAGTTGAGCTCGAAACGGATGCCAAAAGATTTCTCACCTCTGTTAATGTAAACGCGTGTCGTGAGTTTTGATTATCTCAAGAACTCTTTTGAATTCTCTTTCCTTCTTAACAAGTCTCAGTTACAAATTTTATTTGAATGCCTGAAGACTGATCGAGTCTTTTATCTTTTATTTCTACCACTTGAGTTTTTTTTTAATGTTATGATGTTCCAGTTACGAGCCGAAAGCACTGGATCGACAGCTGGCTAGTTATACATGTGTCTCAAGTGAAAACTTCCTCACTTCTCTGCGAGTTTCAATGCTCGCGGTATCTTTTAAAACTTATCGCAGCTGGTAACTTTATATCTTGGTTGTGGCCTGAGTCTTTCAAACCCCTCGTGTAAAGTGTGATTTGTGTCTGACAAATCTCGATTTCGAATTTGAGTTTGTCAATCCTGCGAGCGAACGAGAGCTGCTCGCAACGCGCTAACAAGAGAAATTTCTAGACCAATACGTACTATTCTTGGTTTTGATCATATCAATTGCGTAAGTTTCGGCTTCTAGACCTTGTGCAATCAAGAAAGCTCGAAGGAAACTGTAGCAACCCAACTGCAATCAACGTTTGCAAGCGTCGTTTGTTGACTTGTTGTCATTTGTGCACGTGCTCACGCTTTAGTTTATCATTATCACCCAATCATCGTTTATCTTGCGTCATCATTTACCAATCACCGTACAGGAAATTTTATCACACCTCCCGATACTACTTGCGGGCATTTTATCACACCTACTGATACTACTTGCGGGCCCACTTTGGGCAAATCGAGATTTTGTCTAGTATATATATACTGTATATACGCGCAGACTACAATGCCTCATCGGGTTTTTGCCTCTGGGCCAAAACCCTGCGGGGGCAATTATATACACCAAACACTTGCACCGGGATTTTTGGCACAAATTTTCTTACAACCAGGAAACAAACATTCCAGCTGTACTGCGCTTTGAAACCGAAACCCAAAAGGGATGATTTTTCATTCCATCCATTTATTTGACATCCCGACGTTCCCAATCGATGAAATCGATATCAATCAATGGCAATCGATATCAATTAATCGATTGATATTGATAATCGATGACCAATCGATAACGAAGATTTTTGTGACCTCGATTGGCATCGATTATTATCGATTGTCATCGAATGCTATCGATTGTCATCGATTGTTATCGATTATAACAATACAGTTTTTGTACTCCCTAAATTATCGTAAGCCCGGTATGAAGTTTTATGATTCAGTGTTCTTTCCAAAATACAAAGAGATTACTATGCCAGATTCAACAATTTTACAAATTATAAAGACCGCACTTTTATACTAAATATCTGATGTTTTTGGATTGCCTTTTCCCTGTCTTACGGGCCCTTTTGATCCACCACGATAGCTCCTATCACGCCCGGGTGTCACGGTACTATAGGATGAACAGTAAATTAACAAACAACATACATCAGAAAGAAATTACAATGCATAAGTGATTCACTCTCCACAGAGGTTTTCTAAGTTTCTTCTTACTTCTAAACTCAAGTGAAAGTGAGTTGCAAAGCGGTGAAAAGTGAGGTACGCATGAAGCAGCGAAAACTCGCCGCTTTGCGACTCGTTTGTAGTCCCTTCGCGGCTCAATTTCACTTGGAACATCAATCGATGCCAATCGATGAAATTTTCTTTTGTGACTATCGATTGGTCATCGATTGACCGATACCAATCGATATCAATTAGCTTAGTTTATCGATTGATATCGATTTATGGATTGAATTTGCGATCATCGATTTCGTTGATTGGTAACGCCGCGATTAACATGGTGCTTCATGTTTAAAATCACTCATTAAGAAAAATAAGGCACCCCTTCACGGATTGTGCTGTTTGGCCAAAATTTGACACCTCAGACAACCTGAAGCAGAGCAAATGTCGAGGCATTCGCGAGTGTGCATGTGTTGTGAACCTAATCTTAACCAGCTGCAGTTTGAATTCGCGGGAAAGGTATTTGCTCGTCGTTACCAATCGATGAAATCGATGATCGGAAATTCAAATCGACAAATCGATTTCAATCGATGAAATTAGCTAATTGATATCGATTGGTATCGGTCAATCGATAACCAATCGATAATCGGTCAATCAATGACCAATCGATAATCACAAAAAAATTCATCGATTGGCACCGGTTGATGTTCCAAGGGAAACTGAGCGGCCCCAAACGAGTCGTGTAGTGGCGAGTTTTCGCCGCTTCGTGCTTGTCTCACTTGTCGCCGCCTCGCGACTCGCTTTCAATTGAGTCCAGAAGCAAGAAGAAACTGAGAAAACCACTGTGGCGAGTAAATTACTTATGTATTGTAATTTCTTTCTGATATACACTCTTTTTTATGAGAACCTTTTTGTAAGAACGTTGAGGCTGAGAGTTACCAAGAACATGCTAAGAACATACCGTATTTTCTCAATTAAACGCCCCCGCCGTTCATTTCAAAACTGGCCTTGTGGACCCGGCGTTAATTTGAAGCCGGCGTTTAATCGGGGCCCGGCGTTTATTTATGAAATGCAATTTTCTGAGTCTTTGAGGATTATTATTACCAAAAGATAAATGAAGATAACTGTCGGACACATCCCCGAGCGATCTCTTCCAGTATTTACTTCTTTGTTTAACATGGAGGGAATCTTTCGGCTAAAGCGAGACAGGAATCCTACCGAGCTAGCAACTTGGAATAAGGCAGCCTTGAAGTACTTATTGCCTGAGTTACTTTTCACTGTGCGATATCCTTTCAGAAATGACAACTCATGACAAGACTAAAACAACTTATAAACAAATAAAACGCTGCAGAAAAATAGTGCGTCATCAGTAGTGAGACCTCATAGCGTACTGGTATGTCACAGTAGTGCTATTTATATGGGAAACATCAACTTTTTGGTTCGAACGCAAATAAACACCGGGGCGTCGATTAAAAGCCCCGGTGTTTATTTAAAAAAAAAACAAGCGTTTTGACCCGGCGTTTAATCGGGGTCCGGCGTTAAATTGAGAAAATACGGTACCCCAGGCTGAGAGTCGGAGAACGTCTTTATTTTGCCCATTTGTCTTAATTTCTTGTTTAATGTGCAGTATAAATAAATCGAAAAATAAATGCAAAACAGTACAATGAACTCGATGCTTAAAAGAAAATACCTTATTGTTGCTTATTTTCGCGAGACTTAATTTTCGCGATTTTCGCGAATTTAAAAAAATTGCGAAATTAAAGATCCACGAAAAAAAGTTTTCGCGAAAATTGACCACCCGAAATTTAGCACTTTGCTGCATTGTTCTTTGGTCAACCTCATGTCCATGTTCTGTTCATGTTTAAGTTTTGGCGTTCGAGCCCTCCTCTTGTTGCAGTTCTTGTAAGGTATCGTTGGCGCAGTTTTGTTCACATCAACCGAGACTAACTGTTTGTTAATTATGCAGGCCGAGACCACCTCTGGAGGTAGTCTCGGCCCGCCTAAAACGGGGTCCGCGTGCCGAAACCAGAAATATTCTCGTTCCCAGAGCGTTTAGGCAAATGACTGATCACGAAAGCGAAGGCTCTGGGGTCGAAAATGAGCCTTCAACAGCGCGAAAAGGCGCGAACAGCGCCAAAATGTTTGCTTGCTCGCGGGAAAAAAAAGATGGCGACGAAAAATGGACGATGGAAGCGGCAGGCATGTTACTTGACCTGTGTTCGGAGGAAACTATTCAGTTCGCTTTAACAAATAGCAAAACCTCAAAGGAAACGCGTGAGGTATACAACACGCTACAGGTGAGTAAACACATGCTCAAACTAGATTCAGTTCAACATATAAGCTTACCATTTAAGATAGTTGTCGATGGGTGCCAGACAGCCAGAGACAAATTAAATTGCAATATTTTTCTCGTTCTCTGGTAGACCTTTTTTTCACTGCATCTTTTTATCCTGTATCGATATGCATGGCACATTCGTGATAAAATATAATGCAAAATATAAATGCTGTGCTTCTCAACTATAAAAGTCTTTCATTGGTCTTCATTTATGTGAGCTAAAAGTAAAATGTTTTAAATCTGTCCCTGCATCAGATACAGCTTCAATCGAAGGATTATGAATTCACTGTCAAAGAAGTCATTAACAAGATGAAGAAAATGAGACAAAAGTAGAGTGTTATTTTCTGGGTATGGCTTCATTAACCATCGGAGCAAAGGATATGCAGCATCCCCAATTATAACTGGATTCACTCTTTGCCAGATATTTCTTCCTCAATATTCTGTGGGAAAAGTGTGTCATTGTTTCCCTTTTCAAAGAGTTTCGAATTTGAATGAACACGTGCGTCGTGCACGCTTCCAGGCCAATCTATGACAACATCTCTGAACAAGCTGATTGTGATCCACCACAGCCTGCATGATAATACTGTGATACCCCTTCCTGTTGATATAATCTATACGACTCTCATTCAGGGCGAGTATGGGAATGTGTGTTCCGTCGATTGCACCACCACACATTGAAAATCCCCAATCTTCATCGTAACCTTGGATAACTTTTAGCAGATTATCTCCGCTTGGAAAGGAAATTGGTGATACAATTTTGTTGCTTATAGCCTCGCACACTTCCTTAATGCAAGTAGAAACAAAGGCAACTGATACTTCAAATAAGTTTGCAATCGTTCGATATTCTGCAATAGAGGCAAGGTAATACAAGGTTATTGCAAGTCGTCTATTTGGTGTTACAGCTTTATGCATTGGTGTGTCCTGTCGAGATATATCATCATGGAGAATGTACGTAAATGTTCCACGAGTTACTCTGAAGTTGGAATACCACAGCTCATCAGGAAAGGACGCTTCAACCATATCAAACTACGCAAAAGAATGAGAGTGCATCCATACCTCTCGAGAGCGTGAAGTGTTTAGACAGCTCAAAATTGCTTGCAGGAGGCCGTATTGTCGCCGCTTTAATGCACGTAAGAGTGGTGCAAGGGACGACATTGTCTCGTTCCTCATTTGCGACAGGCGTTTTCGCTTTTTAAAAACGCCACAGAATTGCTTTATGTACTGAATCTGCCATTTTCTTTTTGAAAGGCCCGCGCCGCATAATGCCGCATACCTGAAATTATAGGTTTACCGCTGTCATATAAGCCCAAGGACTCGCAAATTTGAGAGTGCCGTTTATTTGTTAGGGGTGCCGTTTAGAAATTAACATTAAAAAGACTTGGACATATTTTGTCGCGTGAATGAAGCGGGCCGTGCCCAAAATTATCGGCCCAAAAATATTAGATATTTAGTACAAAAATGCGGTCTTCATTTTAAAATTGTTGAATGATCTGGCATAGTAATCTCCTTCTTGTATTTTGAAAAGAACATTGAATCATAAAACTTCATACCAGGCTTAAGATAATTTAAAGAGTACAAAAACTGCACTGTGATAATCGACAACAGTCGACGACAATTGATAACGTCACAAAAATCTTCGTCATCGATTGGTCAACGATTATCAATATCAATTGATTAATTGATATCGATTGATATCGATTTCATCGATTGGTAACGCCGGGACCAAGTTGAAACTACGAGAAATAACAAAATAGGAGAAAACAAAAGTGTCATGTTACGTATGTTGAAGAGCAAAACAGAAGAATCATGCATGATCAACATGACATGTTATTTGTCAGGAACGTGGAAAAAGAACAAATCTGAGTCCCCAACAGGAAATCGAACCCATGGACTCCCAGATACCAGATACCTGTGAGCTAGGAGAGACTCTTGGTGAGCTAGACACGCGTCCATCATACTGCTAGGATCAAAAGAACAAAAGTATCGTGTTACCGCTGTAAAGAAAGGCCTAGGTATAACGTCTAGTGTTTCAACGTCTTATTCAAAGTGAACTAAGGCAAATGAACAAAAACAAACATAGAAACCATACTTCTAATTAATCGGCCCCTTCGCATTCTGCATTATCTTTTGCGTCTCTTAGTTTATGTATATGCTAAATGAGTGAAATGATTTCTATGTCATACAGGTACAACTGGAGGATTAACCATTTGTACTTTGGCCTAAGATGGCAACTGCTGCACCTTCACCTCTGGCCAGCTCTGTAGAGAAGACAAATGGAGCCAAGCTGAGCAGGCTTCTCATTGATGGTGGAACCACAGTCCTGAGGACGATTTTCGATCATT
The DNA here is from genome assembly GCA_963693305.1 of Meandrina meandrites. Lineage (NCBI taxonomy): Eukaryota > Metazoa > Cnidaria > Anthozoa > Scleractinia > Meandrinidae > Meandrina > Meandrina meandrites. The sequence continues at coordinate 5,603,540 of OY855908.1, read as the reverse complement.
ATCACCCCCCAGCAAATCTGTTGGCTGATCTCCATAGAAACCATCTCACCCTGAACAATCTCTTAAGGAAGAGAGTTTTACGTAGACCTCAGTGGGACCTACTGTTCCCACCTGGTGGAGCTACACCAGACTCCAACACATTTGACATAACTCTATTATTCCTCCTTTTGGCCAACATATGTGGATTATCACCTCCCACCTTGGGGTGGCACACTAAGCCACCCCCAAGTGACGTGTCTCTTGAGGCAAACCTTGCTCGCATCAAGTTTTTCCGCAACGAGTTGTATGGTCATGTCAGCAGTACCGGTGTTGATACACCAACTTTCTCTGCTCTGTGGCTGGAAATCAGTGCTGTTCTTGTTGCTCTTGGGTTGCATCAGGCAGAAATTGATAGATTGAAGGCAGAGCGTTGTGGAGAGGAAGACTATATTGACGTGTTACTTGAGTGGGCTGACAGTGAAGAGGATATCAAGTCACAGCTGAGGGACATCAGTAAATCACAGACCAAAGTACAACACACTGTTGATGAAGTTCGCAAGGCACAACTAAAAGATAGTGAAATAATTCAAGATAGCAACGTAAAGCTGCAAGAGGTTTATCAGATCGACAGAAAAGCACTTCAAGTTGTTACCGATATTCGTCAAACTCAAACTGATGAGAGCAGAGCATTTCGGCAGATCTGTTACAACACTGAGCAAGGTGTTGCAAGATTACACGAGACACTTCAAGATACGAAGTTAAAAGTAGAAATAATAAGCCAATCTCATGAGGAGTTTAAGCAGACAGTTGAAAATTTGGAAGGACAAAGAGAAAAGTACAGACAAGACGAGACCCTTAAGAAGATCGCAAAGATTGATACTTTGAAAGACATGAAACATCACGCAGAAAGATATGTAGAGGGAACCCGTGTGTCAATCTTTGCAAAAGTCGAGAGCTGGTTAAATGACAGAAGTTCCCCAAATCGTGTAATGGTGATCTCTGCGGTTGCTGGGATGGGCAAGTCTGTAATCTCAGCTGTCACGTGCCAAAAGATGCTAGAAGCTAGGAGGCTGGCAGGAAGTCATTTTTGTCAGCATGACAGGGCACGCCACAGGAATCCCAAGGTGATGCTACAGTCCTTAGCCTGTCACCTTGCTGATTCTTTGCCAGACTACAAGAAAGCTCTTGCGGAAAAGCTGTCAAGAAATCTGGGTGTAGAGATCAATGATATGGAAGTGAAGGATCTGTTTGAACTGCTATTTCAGGAACCTCTAACCAGCTCAAATGACCCTGGTTTAACGTATCTCATTGTAATAGATGGCATAGATGAATGTGAACACCAAGGACGAAATGAACTACTAGACGTGATATCAAATTACTTTAGGAAGCTTCCACTTTGGATTCGATTTCTGGTGACAACGCGACCTGAAGTGAACATCGCAGAGAAACTTAAGTGTTTGCACTCCCTGCAGCTGGAGCACGACAACGAAGAGAATTTGAAGGACATTTGCCTTTGCTTTGAAAAGCAGCTAAGCCATGTGCTGCAAACGGAATATAAAGAAAGCATCTTGCAAAAACTGGTTCGAAAGTCAGAGGGAGTCATGTTGTATGCTCATTACCTGATAGATCTCTCAAAGAAGGTCGGTCTTACCCCTGAACTGCTCGACAGCACCTTACCATCAGGTATTTCATCTGTATACCAATCGTATTTTGAGCGTCTGGAGACTGACCTACGTAAGGAACTTAGCATCACCGAAGACCAATTTATGAATTTTCTGAGTGCAGTTGCAGCTGCAAGAGAGCCATTGCCACTTGGTTTTGTTTCTAAATTGTTGTCATCAGGTAAATCGCCATCAGCTGTTCAGCGAAAAGTAAATTCGGCAATTGCTTGTGTCTCGGCACTTCTACCCGTCCAAGATGAGTGTATTCACTTCTTTCACAAGTCGGTGAAAGACTGGTTGACTGAAACGTCTAAGTACGACTACAAACAACACCACTTCAGCATAGACGAAAAAGAAGGCCATGGCGTCCTTTCTAAGCTGTGCATTGATGAACTCGATGATGTGAAACGAAAAGGGGTTGACAGCGCACATTTTATGGACACTACAAAGTACGCTCTGCACCATGGTGTTCAACACATGCTACAACTGGAAGAGGATGCGAGAATATGCAGCCTTGAGGACGTTGTTAGGAGTTATTGTTTGGACTTAGAGCTGGTCTATGCAAAACTGTGTGTGAGTGTTACAGCGGCGTCTGAAGACATTGTTTGCGTCCAAAAGCAAGAGGAAGTGAAAGCCTTCCTTAAAGAATGGCAAAGAGCCCTTGGCACGATGTTGTGCCTGTTAAGGAAGCATTTAAGCACATTAACAGAACTCCCTTGCGCCATCTTTCAAACCTTGTTGAATGAAGGTGGAGCTGAGCTGTCTTCTAAAGCCGTAAACCTTTTGGAGACTAGATATTCTGACATTCCATACATGGAATTTGGGCACAAGAATGATCAAGAAGTGCTTGTTCATACCAAGTTTCAGTGTTTAGCAAACGTGCTTTGTTTTGACGTTTCACCCCAATTAGATTACATGGTGTGTGAATGTCAAGATGACACGATTCAGCTGTGGTATCTTCGCACAGGCAAGCTATTGTGGAATAAACCTCTCGTAAAGAGCCTCGAGAGGCATGATCCATATAGGATTCTGCCACAATCTTCAACGTCGATGGTGGTGCAGTGTCCTCCTCCTCTAATTGCATTTTACCGTTCAGTAGTGTTTCACCCTACTGTGGACCTTGTCTTGCCTGGAATCCTTAGCCATGCCTATACTATTGACGGAGACCTGAAACCACTTTTTCTTTCAAGCAATTGCCGTTTCTCGGTTTGTTCAATTTCTGCAGACAAGACCAAGATGTTAACTGATTGCCCAGACGATGCTAAGTCCATTGTCATATGGAGTTTGACACATGGATCAGAGATTACTCATTTCACCTTCATTGAAGATATTTTATCTTTTGCTTGGTCTCGAGATGAAAGGCTGCTGGCAATTTCCCACCCTTTTGGTTTGATTTGTTTGGTTGATGTACTGGATGGTTTTAAGACTCTAGCACGGACTAATATTTCAGACGAATGTGGAATGATAAAGTTCTCTCCTGACTGTCGGTTCCTTTTTTGCATACATTCTCAAACGTTTTTCCAATGTTGCGATCTGTTTCGTTTACACGTAAACACGGAAAATGATTGCAACTTTTCGTTAGATGTTTTGCCAGATAACGTCGACTATTACCCCTGGGAATTTGAATCGTGTGGTGAGACTGGCTTTTTATTAGGAGATCCATTTTGCTCTCCCGTTAAAAGAGACACCTTTGAATGGATGCCGGAATTTGCGTTTGTACTAAATAAACAATCTGTATTGATAGCTCCTTCTCGTAGTAGTGTCATAGAAATGTTGCACCCTGACGAAATAACGAAAGGCAGGGATGGGTTATCGTGGACTGCTGTGAGAGAAGTCGTATTTTCATTGAATGGTGACACTCTTTATGTTGTCAGTGGACAAGAGCATGTTTTCAGTAAACAAGATGCAACTCCAACAACACTTAAGGCTTGGGACATTTCAAGTGAGAGGTTTAAAGCTGAGAAAAGTGTTGATTTTAGTTATTCTATTGTCAGTAACAGTTGTCTTGTAGCTGTCAGAGCAGGGGTTTTGTGTAAAACAAGAACTGGCACCCTAGAGCTGTGGAATTTTGAGTTGTCTGAGTGCATCCGAAGTTGGTCATGGCCTGACGTAGCGGACAACAGGCGTGTAATCCGCATATCAGAAGAACGGGTGGCCTGTGTGGTATGTATACAGCACTACAGTGAATTGATCATTCTGGATACGACTAGTGGAGACATTGAGAAAACAATTCCTTTTCATGGGGAAATTGTCGTATCTGACAGTAAATGTCAGATGATAACAAGACGGATACAGGAGAAGGAATTGCAGATGCAATGTGGCGAAGATGTAATCTGGAAAATATCTCAGCCTTTTTATGCGATTTCCTTTCTTCGATGCAACACATTTTCCCCTACTGAACAGTATTGTGTAGTTGGTGGACAACCCGAAGATGACCGTGAAGATAATACAGCCCTTTACGTCCTCGATGCGGTTTCAGGGAGAACACTTCACATGTTATGTTCATCTAAAAGCCTGTTTTCCTTTAACCCTGATTGCAAGTTTGTCAGTGACGAGGAGTGTGTTATTAGCATAAGTGATGTATTCAAAGGTTATTGTATTCGACTGTTTAACGTCAAATCTGGTGACCTCTTAAGTGAACTTACCATGGAAAGAAAATTGTGGAGTTTAGGAGCCTGCCCTCGTAAGCGGCTTATCGCCATTGGTGTTGAGGATTCGAAACGCAGTTTGAAAGTTCTTCAGGTGAAGTTGCCGCGAGATAAAGACAGCAGGAAGAACAAAAGGTCAGTTCTTATTGAGAAACAAAGTGAAAATATAATGCACCAAGTTAAAAAGTATTCAAGACCTAAACCAATATTAATATAAATAAGACAAACCCTGATATTATCAAAGCACTTCTCATAACACCTGGTTTCTGATTTTGATCAGCTTTCTCCCCTGTGGTGAATCTTGGCCTGTATCCCCCCCCCCCCCCCCCACTCTCCCCCCGCCCGCCCGCCCTTATTGCCACACCCCAGCAATATAATTATTTTGCCAACAAATTGAGATTTGAGATTTTTGAGTTACTTTTTAATTCAGTTTATTTCAGACCGTTGATATTTGGTCTTTCTATATAATGGTCTATAATCTACCTCCTCCACAACATATTAAAGGGGATATGGCGTGAAAGAGAGCTGGGAGCGACAGCGGCGGGATGAATGAGCTGGGGCCCACTTTTTCGTGCTAAATTTCAATTTCATTGTTAGTGTTCCGGATCCCAGTATCAGCCTCCGCCTTTGGCTTTGATTATTCCGGATATCACAAAAACTTCATCCAACATAAATTCTTTATAATCTGTATGTTCTTTTTTGTGCTTGTCATTTTCTGCTGTTTTAGGAGGTCTCTTCCGCAGGTAAACTAACAAGTAATGCCATGTGAGTACTACTCGTTACAGGGATCCGGACACATTTTTCAATAACTTGCTACAGGTTTGCCCGCGGGAAACGACCTGCCGACCCTTCGCATTGGCCGGCCTATTGCACATGCATGTTGTAAATAAAATGACGCTTTAATATTTGAATTTTCTTTTTCTTTTTTTTTTTCTTAGCAACAGGATCACGCTTCAAGAGTGAAAAGTGCAGCCTTCTGGTTGGCATATCAGACAAATTCACCGACTGGATGATGCTGTGGTATCTGATCAAGTATCTTAAGCCTGATATTTTCGCGAGAATTAAACTTCGTGTCGTGGTAACTATCCGAACTGACAAAGCAAACTATCTCGCGCAATGCATGATTGTCATGTAGGACAAAACCCCTTTTAAGTTGATTTGACAATCCATTTGAGCCAGGAATCTTTGCATTCAATATTTCAAAAAGAAAATGAAAAGTGTAAACGGTAGGTATAAATAACCGAAGGGGGGAGGAGTGGGGAGAGAACTGAAGGGTGAGAACTTCGTAGGCAGTGTTTAAAAATTGACATAACCATCCATGGCTTCAAATTGGAGCGCTAGTCTAGATTTGCAAACATTTCTGAACACTCTTCTCTTTAGTCTCATTCGCAGCCGTTATTTGGTTCGTCACGCAACGCTACTCCACGGAAGGCAGGGAGCGTTGCGTGACGAGCCCAATCAGTGGCTGCAAAGGAGACTACCTCATTCTAACAGGATGAGCCTTCGATCCACCTTGCCGCCTACGATTGCCATGATTTGCATCTACCTATGATTACCATGATTTGCATCTGTTAGTTCACAATTTCTTAAAGCGAGGCTATCCAAGACTGTTATTGTTTACGCTTATCATGGGTCCAGGCTTCACGATCCTAAAGCGACACAGGACATTAAATTTTGCAAAAAGCAATGCCTCGTCAAAACGAAAAGGAATTAAGTTATCAAAAGGACAATAACAAGGACTACAGCTTTAACAAGGCTTAGGTTGTTCGTTCAAAGAGTGTTTGTGATCAATGTGCTGCGCAGTTCTTGAACAAGATGTAACCGGGTTGTCAAAGATATTTTTTTCTTATGTTGCGTTAACGCTTTGTTAGAGCTGTAGTTCTTGTTATTGTCCTTTTGATACTTTAATGCCTTTTACTTTTTAGCGAGGAATTTTTGTAGAAATGATAGTTCCCTATTTGGATTACTAGGGTTCCTAATATAAAACTCGTGGGTCATATATTTACTATAATAGCCATCCAGGTTGCACAAAAACGAGCATGGTGACCCCCATTTTTTTATTGCATTTTTGTAATGCTCATAAATTGTCATGGACTGGACAAAGTCTTAGAAAATTTTAAATACGCCTTTTTTCAGTGGAATCACCATAATTAAGGCGATTTTAACAAAACTATTTATTATTAAGCTGGAATTAAGATTATGGAAGAAATTAAAGATTTTACTGCGTGTGCACGTTAGCAGCACTACCTGTTTGTTACCGTCAGCATTCAAATAAAAATATCTCAAAAGTAGAGTTAAAAACTTTTCTTTAAAACGCGATATATTGTAGTCAACCGCATGTCATTTTCAAACAAATAGTTGGAGCTGTTTTTGATATTTTCGAAAAATTACTAAAAGTGGAACATTAACCAAAAATTACGATGGAAGTGACGGTATGAAAAAATAAAATTCTCGGGATCGCGATTAACAAAGTCAACAAAACTTTCAAGGCAACGAAAGGTAGGTTAAATACACATTTTGGCGTTATTTTGAAGTAATTTCGTCAACGCAATGCCTGCATCTCGGTCCATTTATTAATATCATGCAAAAAGCATGGTTTGAAATATATTTGCGATTTATTGGAAATCAAACATACAGAATTTTATTATTCTTGTTTATTTCATGTGCAGTACACCATAGTTTCAGATACTGGTGTTAGTTTTTTTTACATCAAATCTGATTCGCGTAGAATTCAAGTTAAACTGATTTCGTGTTTTTCTCTTTATTGTTGCCATGGAAATATCGATTTTCCTACGAAATACATTATATCAAACGTCAATCCAATTCCAATACATGTAGGTTGTGTAAATTTCACATCGATTAAGTCCGGAAAGTCTGCTAAACAGCTAATAGAAAATGTTAGGTATGGTACAGAAAAAACTGTAGTGAGACACCTTAAATTAATGCATTAAAAAATGGGGTCACAGTGCTCGTTTAGAAGAAAACGACCATTTATTTCCCTGCCGAGCTTAGCATGAAGGAAATCATGTAATTTTTTGTGCAAGCGCTCGTGAGCTAAATGACGCGAAAAATGATGCGCAGTAAGGCTATCCAATGCAATTCAGTGGAATCATCTTAAACCAGAATAGTGTTTATGCACTCCTGGCAAAACTTTATTCGTATTTAGCTAAACAGTACAGAAACTTTGCAACAGATTTGTTTATAGACGTTAGGTCAAAAGGTCATATTTTAAGATAGCGACAGCCTTCTTATTTCTTTATAAGAAATCATGTAAGGTGTGCGAGACGGAAGAATCTGAAAAAAGGAATTGGCTTCCATGTACTAGCCTGTGTAGCGGGACGGCTGTACACTGCAGGCTACCATGTACATACAAAATAGATTTTTCTATCTGCTTAAAAGGAGTTAACGTTTCTTTGAATCTAAATGTAAGACAGTTACCCAGTGTTTGACAGCAGTGGCGTAAAATAAAACATCTTTCAATTGAACAAGAGATATTCAAGATGTGATTGCAATCACCGTTCAGCGAAAATTTTTAAATCCGAGAATATGATTTAAAAACGTGCGCAAAAATGTAGAAGCTGTTTTAGCAAGAGGATGACAGCTGTCCCTAGCAACTGAGAAGAATCGTGCCGATTTTGAATCCAAACATGTCTCTTGAGGCGGCGATTGAGCTACTCTTGGAGTGCTGCCAATTTAATATATTTTTTTTGTTTTCGTTGTAGTTCTGGGATGTAAAAAAATAAAATCATTAAAATACGTAATTACGTAATTATTGAAAAGACGAGTATTTTGATTTTGTCTAAACAAGTGCTAGTTGAATTCAAGTTCACATATTTTTGTGAGCAGCTAAAATCACCTTGGCTGTAGTATGTCAGAATTATTTTCTAATTCGAGTTATTTTATTTGTAAACGGATAAAAATCATTAACTTAGAATCCAATAAATATATACATATCTGTTAATATTGTGGTATTTAAAAGGTCGCGTGGGACACTTAGCCATAAATTCATTGGGCAAAATTTCGCTTGTACTACATCTTTTCAAACGCTTATATCTCAGCTGTTTTGTGTGCGATTGAGCTGAAATTTTGAATGATGGAATGATGGAAGTTTTCGAATGTTGTCTTTGTTTTGGTAGATTGCGCGGACTCTCGCCAAGTCCGATGAGAAAGTCTGTGACTCACGCACTTCCGGTCGTTTTCGCTCAAATCTGATTGGCTGAAAACAATCTCGTTCCCAGAGATTGGGCTGACAATTCTGCGCATGATCAAAAAGTCGGACCTGCCGGTTTCTCGAAGGTCCAGAACAGTTGTCGCACCCGGAAAGCCATAGCAAAATCTCGAACCTTATAATTACAGAGCAGTTTAATTCCACGATATTTTTGGTATGAACAGAGATTCCCTTCATACAAAGTTTCAGAACTATACACTTCTCTGTTTTAAGATACAGATAACTAAAAATGGCTTTGCAGGCCTGGAAAGTTTCCGGGATTTTCGAGAAATGGGCCCAAATTCGCATTGTTGGTGCTCACCAAAAGAAAAGCGGGCTCTAGGTACGAGATTGCCGATGAACTTTATATGCGCATCCTAGATCCCACGTGACAGTGTTAAGCTCCCTGGCACTAATATCAAGTCAGGTACCTGAAAGTCGATGTTTATTTACCGTGAACCTCGGAGACTGAACAACGCTCTCATTATTTGCTTTTAATACATCAATTTTCACTAGGTCTACTTTCCGAAACGTATTTTTTGTTACAAGTTCCGTTGTTTGTTTGTTCATTTTATTTTATTATTTTTTTCGATGACCAAATTAAAGCCATGCCCGACATTCAAGATGACGCCATGATGATCAAACATGCATGGCTGCATCTCGGTCCCATCGTAAAAATTGTAATAGAACTGTTGATAACCTGATAACTCCGCAAGTCTAGGCAGTGTTGTATCAGTTCGTTTGATGAGTTATCATGAGACCAGCAATCAGGCGCTCTTTCTTTAATTTCGTAAGCACGGAGGTTCGGTAGACTTTTCTTTAAGTGCCGAAAAACGAAAGAACACCTAAGCGCACCTTTCATAGTCGTGGAGTATACGCACCTAAATCTTTTCAGATGGATCGGGCACCTTCTTAATATCAGTGCAGACATTTTCCACGTCCTCCAGTGATAACTCCTGACTCACCCTCCCCTCGGACACTAAGCCCCTCGAAAATCTCCCCGACACGAGCTTGGGTCAACAACCAAGCGAACAACAATTAGCCGCCACAAAAAAAAACTCATTAAACGAGCTGAGTATTAAAAAAAATTACAAACTTTATCCGGGTTGTAAAACACAATACAGAAGAAAAAACAAAAAAAGTAGATGTAAATACAAGAAAATAGAAAAATATTTACCAGGTAATGGTGGAAACGACATATTTACATGTAAATTATATAGGAAACAAAGAACCCCAAACAATGTCTCTAGGCCTGAACACGTCGCAACTACTTTCCAACAAAGAGCAATGAAATTAGAAGCTTGCGAGAGCTGCAGTACTGGTGTGTCTGACATTTGCAGACTGCATACTAAAATTAAAAGACTTAACCTGAATAGCGCTCTCGTTAGCCTGTTTACGCCCTCAATAATCGTATAAATTGTGACACAATATTCACTATTAGTAGAATTCTACTAGTACACTATAGCTAATGCAAATGCTGCAATGTGATTGGCTGAGCTATTGAACACTATCAGCCATTAGTGTGCAGTTGCCGAAGGTCGTCCACAAAATGCGACGTTTTTATCGTTTTTCCGAAGTTTTGGAAGGAAGTTTAGATGTAAATGGATAAAAAAATTCCCGAGAAGACTAAAAGAAGGACATTAGCGGTTTCTTGACTTTAAAAGCTTGAAATTATTGAAAAACGGGTGCACGCACGTAAACAACTGCAAATTTACCAAGGACAATTCAATGCGTGCGATTTTGTTAAAGCGTTTAATAATTCGATAATGCGTAGAAAAATAATTAGAAACCATTACTTGCGTTTATTTCAGTTAGAATTCTACTAAAACAATTAGATTATTCGCTCTCAATTCCTATGAGGTGATAGTTGATTCGGCCTGCGGCCTCATCAACTATCACCTCATAGAAATCTCGAGCTCATAATCTAATTGTTAATTAGTCTTCAGTCTGCATGTAAATGTCAGACACCTAATAAAATGCATGGCATTATAAAGGCTCATCATTAGACTGTTCACAGCGCGAAGCGTAGAGTACGCGGGATGCCTCTCGTCTTACACTCACGCGCCACTCTTTCCCCGCGTTCAACGATCGAAGAAAAACACGAAAAAATAGAGTGCTGGGAAGAGTCTAGCTCATCTAATACATCCTGTGGACATTATTCCACACTTCTAAAGGTTGAAACTCCAGCGCCATTCCAGACTTTGCGCGCTAGAGGATTCTGGGTCAGTCCCAGATCTCTGTGCGGGTTTACTTTCGTTTTGCCTTACATTCCAACTCGAGGTTTTGTTTTGCTGTTTACTGAGTTGAAAATTGCTCAGCTTTGCAGAACTGCGATCTGGTTTTCTGTAACAAGGTGAGTTCAGGATGATTATTCGTTATTCGTGACTTATTAACAGGAGCACAAGGTTTTTATTTGTTTGTTTCAACACTGATTTCTGGATCATTTAATGAGCTGTATATTTCACTTCCGCCTTCCTCGATCGAATTTTTGAGAGCACGTTTCTGTATACGGTTGTGCAAAACTTTGTTTGTTTTAAGTGTATTGTTGTCATCTATTACAGGACCTGAGCTGTGAAATTCAAAGCGAAAATGTGATTGTCGACGTAGTTATTTCAACTGCAGGTAAGAATTTTCGTGAGCTTCTTATATACGAATTTAGATCATCAGCCCGCAGGATTAATTTCCACTTTTGATATTTGCTTGGACAGAGATATCATCCTCTATGCTGGAGAGAGCTAATATGTGTTCATGTATTGGTGCGTGGCTAGTCGTGCAATCATCAAATTGTTGCTTTTAAAGAAATGAAGATTGCAAGTCGCACAGTCTTTTTGCAGGACCTCTTGTCAGAATTAATGATTCTATTGGCTCTGTGATTATTTTAACCTGTTTACCCCATTCCTTCAGTTTGCTTATGTGTCGAATATACAAGTGCGGTATTTTCTTTGCTTAGAAAACATCCTTATAGCTAAAAGCTAAGGTACTCTTCAGATAATAAGATATTGAATTTAATTATATTTCTCATTTCTTTTTGGTTTCAGGTATTTTTCACTGGTGGTAGAATATTTCATTTATCTTTGGTCACAAGCTTACAAATTCAAAGTGAAAATGTGATGTATGATGAAGTAAACTGCAGGTTGGAAATATTTTGGTAAACTTAATTGTGTGGTTCCAGAAAATATCCATACCCTCACCACGGAGGGAATTTCATTTTTTTTTTATTAATAAACCCCCCCTCCCCTCCCAGCTCCTCAGGCAAAAAACACTTGAAAAAGAAATATTGTGCAAATGTTCTAAACATTAGCCTGCTTTCTCTTGTAAAACTTGGCAATTGACAATTAAGTGTATAAACGGTCAATCAGAGCATCTTAAGGTATTGACTTGATTTGAAAGATGACATATATTTATCGACAATCCCAAGAAAAAATCTCTCCTTTCTGGCTCTATGCAGAATAATTTAAACCCAAAGTCGGTCGCTAGGCCAGCATGTATGAGACCTGACACAAAGACGAACCATTGGTCCAAAGGCCATTTTAAACTGCTTGAAACAACTACTGGCGAGCAAGACTGGGGTTTACACCCCTTGACAGCAATGGTCTCATTGATAAGCTGCAGCCATGATCTTGAACCTAAAATTTTAGCCAAAAGTTATTATGGCTTATGCACAAGTTTGGTAATTTGCACGGCATCAAACTTCACCATCTGGAAATGCAATTGTCACTAACAACCCCCCTCCTACCAGAATTTCCTGGGCCTTTAGATCCCACCCCTTTGCAATTTCCAGTTCCCTCCATGGGGGGTTATGGATATTTACTGAAACCACACATTAGGCACAAATCTGAATGTAGGCAAGATCACTCCCACAAGTTTTCTGCATTTGATTTTGCCTTTCACAGAAAAATCTGTGGTTCTATAAAATATCATTCCTCTCCCCCCCCCCCCCCCCCCCCCACAGAAGGGATTGGAAATTCCAGGGAAGGAGGGGAGCAGTGTTTTTAAGCAATGTATGATGATAAAATTGGAATTTCCAGAGGGGTGGGGTGGTTATAGGGCAAATCCCTTCCAAGTGGGGGTATGGATATTTTATGGAACCACACAATCATCCTCTCTGCTGATAAAGCAGGTTAGCTTTAGAAGAATTCAAAAATTCTGGAGAGCTTCATGTGTACTGTGTTATTTCTGGGGATGTCAATACTCCAGCAATCATTATTCAATGTCAATACAGTACTAATAAATGATCTCAGACCAAAGGTCACATTCTAATTATAAGCCAGATGTCTTGTAGTTGCATATATCAGCATACACTTCTCATTACAACTCAGGTCCGGCACTGGCTTTACCACCACTTGCAGTGATAAGCGACATCAGAAATCAAATCACCTGCAGATATGTTTCCAAGATTTCCATCAGTCATACATGTCATATTTCCGTCCATTGCATCTAGGCATCAACATGCCGTGAAAAACATGTTCTTCTTGCGTACAAATTTGCATGATTCATCATCAAACTTCAAAGTTTTGCACTAGTGATCATGAAGTTGAAATGTTGATGGGTATATTTTATTCCATGGCCATGTAAAGATCTTTAAACTGTTAAATTTCATCCGGTTTACTAACACAGATCTAGAAGACTTGAAATTGAAAGTAAAGTCTCACAAAAATCCAAAAAATGTCTTTCCTATATAAAGAAGTTTACTTTAACCAAATTTCTGTTTTGTTGGCATAAAATTTATTTATCAAACTTCACTTTCAGGATTGCTGGTACAAAACATTGTCTGAAATGCCTTCAAACTTTGAAGTATGATGACGAATCATGCACTGTTTGATACCCAATTGGAACGTTTTTTTTTGTGAGGTGTTCACACTTAATAGATACATACAATGGATGGTATGGTATGACATGCATGATTGATGGAAGTCTTGGAAACGTTTCAAAATATGTTTTGATTTCTGAAGTCGCATATTATCAACGCAAATGGTGGTAATAAGACTAACGACAATCCATTAGTTTTCTAGATTCTCTTGAATAGTCCCCCGCTCTTATCGGTTCCGCAGAAGATAACAGAAAACGTTTGTTATTGATATTCAATTCCATCTTTTACTTTTTTATTTCTTCAGGTTCCTTTACCGACAAATTTTCTTTTCATTCCCGAGCTGTGATGTACTTGAATATGTTAATTTACGATGGTAGTAGTTGAAACTGCAGGTAGGAATTAGTTTAAAATAACTCTAGGTACAAATCTAGGCTAAATGCCAGCAGTACGTCTTTCACATTATAATATTTTGATAATGAATGGCCATGGGTTCAATTCCCGTCGGGGACTCAGAATTTTTCTTTGTCCCATGCTCGTGTCATTGTTGAAAAAGATCATCTTCATTATTTATCACCGAGCTTAAAAGTTACCATCTTTATTATTTACTACATTATTTGATGTTTATTGGCTTGGATAGAGAAATTATCACATATAAGATAACAAGGGCTCTTCAGTGGGGGTGGGGTGGGGTGGAATTGGGAGGTATTACAGTTTGGATTTAGAGCTCATACTATATTTTTTGGTGGGGTGGGGTGGAATTGAGAGGTATGACATTTTGGATTTAGAGCCCATACTATATTTTTTGGTGGGGTGGGGTGGGGTGGGGTGGAATTGGGAGGTATTACATTTTGGATTTAGAGCCCATACTATATTTTTTGGTGGGGTGGGGTGGGGTGGAATTGGGAGGTATTACATTTTGGATTTAGAGCCCATACTATATTTTTTGGTGGGGTGGGGTGGGGTGGAATTGGGAGGTATTACATTTTGGATTTAGAGCTCATACTATATTTTTTGGTGGGGTGGGGTGGGGTGGAATTGGGAGGTATTACAGTTTGGATTTAGAGCTCATGCTATATTTTTTGGTGGGGTGGGGTGGGGTGGGGTGGACTTGGGAGGTATTACATTTTGGATTTAGAGCTCATACTATATTTTTTGGTGGGGTGGGGTGGGGTGGAATTGGGAGGTATTACATTTTGGATTTAGAGCCCATACTATATTTTTTGGTGGGGTGGGGTGGGGTGGAATTGGGAGGTATTACAGTTTGGATTTAGAGCTCATACTATATTTTTTGGTGGGGTGGGGTGGGGTGGAATTGGGAGGTATTACATTTTGGATTTAGAGCCCATACTATATTTTTTGGTGGGGTGGGGTGGGGTGGAATTGGGAGGTATTACATTTTGGATTTAGATCCCATACTACAGTTGACTCCCGATAACTCGAACCCTCGCTAACTCGAACCTCGCGCTAACTCAAACCAAAATCGATTTCCCCTGGATTTCCGTCATACATTTACTGTAATTTTACCCTCGGTAACTCGAACCCTTGATAACTCAAACCTCCCACTAACTCGAACCAATTTTCGTTTCCCTTCAGGCCATTTTCTATATAATTTTACCCTCGATAACTCGAACCATGTCTGGCAATACGTGACAAGTCAAAACAAACAGTGTACTGAAGCAGCCGTGTATTAATTCGTTTCTTTTTTGCATTACAGAAAACGTGTACAGTCTACTTTTGGTTTAGGTTGATACCGATTCTTTTAAATCCAATGTTAGAAACTTTCAACAGTTTCAAGGATAATCGATAGTAATAGATTAGTTGAGAAGCATCAGGGCGTATTATGACTACACTGTATTTCTCGAAAAAGTAAATCACATGAACTCGGTAGCAGTAGCCCAACATTGTTCTCTTTGAAACCTGCAAAGTTCCCAGTACCTGTACTTCTCCTGCTGCTTTGTTTTGTTTTGTTTCACGTTACGTTGCATTTTGATTTATACAGTAATCTCGGGAGTAATGTATTGTTCCATTTTCACTTGACTTCTATACAATTAAATTTGCTTAAAATGTACATTGTATGAATCAAATACAGTGAACACCGTTTTTTACATATTTCTAGTCATTTGTTCCCAACTCTCGATAACTCGAACTCCCGATAACTCGAACCATTTTCAATTTCCCTTGAAGGTTCGAGTTATCGGGAGTCGACTGTATATTTTTTGGTGGGGTGGGGTGGGGTGGAATTGGGAGGTGTTACATTTTGGATTTAGAGCCCGTATTATATTTTTTGGTGGGGTGAGGTGGAGTGCAATTGGGAGGTATTACATTTTGGATTTAGAGCCCATACTATATTTTTTGGTGGGGTGGGGTGGGGTGGAATTGGGAGGTATTACAGTTTGGATTTAGAGCTTATACTATATTTTTTGGTGGGGTGGGGACGGGTGGAATTGGGAGGTATTACATTGTGGATTTAGAGCTCATACTATATTTTTTGGTGGGGTGGGGTGGGGTGGGGTGGAATTGAGAAGGTATTACAGTTTGGTATTACATTTTTTTGTGGTGTGGTAGATATGATGGTGAGTTACCAAAAAATTCCAGTTATAAGTTCCCTACTATCTGTATCCGTGTCATTTAAAGGGCTAGACCCAATAAATGTAAGCCACTTAACAAAAGGCCAAAATGTCCTCAGCTGCTATTAGCCAATTTGGTCTAGTCTTTATTTATGTCACACTATTTCCCTGGTACTTTTCTTTTGAGTTCAGCCGCACTGTAGATACTGTATTTTAATCTTGATTTCAGGAAAAGTGGTGATGATCATGATAAGACAGAGAATTGACTATCTGGAGGAACATTGGTCCCTGGTATGATTGTTATGAGAGCTTATTACTTTAAATATTTACTAGGTAATATAATCACATACTGTAGCATCTCAAATAATAAAGAAGTGTTATGCGAAATTAATTAGTGTTTAGAAAGACTGCAGAAATGATGGATGAAGACTGAAGATTAGCTAGCCAAATTTGATTATCGATTGCTCTGTATGATACGCTACAGCTCCAAAGCTCCCTGCATGCATTGTGACCCTGCAGTGCAAGAAGTCAATCATAGGCACGTAATGCGTGCAAAGGACTGCAGTCCTCTGACTGTCGGATACTTACTATCCTTAATCTCACAGAAGCTAGTGAGAATGAGTCTTTCCGAGGCCAGCCATTACTGGAAGCAAATGTTGTGACTGAGAAACCAACTAACGAATAGCTTAAATTTACACTATACACCGACTATTTTAAAAATATTATTGATGTACTAAATAAGTAAAATCCTTTTGTACATATCATACAGGTACTACTGCAGGACTGACTGTTTGCAGTTTGGATTAAGATGGCAGCTGCTGCACCTTCACCTCTGGCCAGCTCTGTAGAGAAGACAAATGGAGCCAAGCTGAGCAGGCTTCTCATTGATGGCGGAACGGCAGTCCTGAGGATGATTTTCGATCGTTATCACCCCCCAGCAAATCTGTTGGCTGATCTCAATGCAAACTTTCTCGCACTGGACAATCTTTCAAGGAAGAGAGTTTTACATAGACCTCAGTGGGACTTACTGTTCCCTCCCAGTGGAGCTACACCAGACTCCAACACATTTGATATAACTTTGTTATACCTTCTTCTGACCAACATTTGTGGACTATCCCCTCCCCTCTCCTTTTGGCACAGTAAGCCACCCCCAAGTGAAACCTCTCTTGAGGCAAATCTTGCGCGCATCAAGTTTTTCCGCAATGAGTTGTATGGTCATGTTACCACCACTGGTGTTGATACACCAACTTTTTCTGCTCTGTGGGTGGAAATCAGTGCTGTTCTTGTTGCTCTTGGGTTGCATCAGGCAGAAATTGATAGATTGAAGGCAGAGCGTTGTGGAGAGGAAGACTATATTGACGTGTTACTTGAGTGGGCTGACAGTGAAGAGGATATCAAGTCACAGCTGAAGGACATCAGTAAATCACAGACCAAAGTACAACACACTGTTTATGAAGTACGCCAGACACAACTAGAAGGTCGTGAAATACTTCAGTATAGCAAGGGCAAGCTTGACGAAGTACATCAGCTCCAGACCATAACACAAGAGACTATTGATGAAGTTCGTCAGACCCAACTAAAAGATCGTGAAATAATTCAAGATAGCAACGTAAAGCTGCAAGAGGTTTATCAGATCGACAGAAAAACACATCAAGTTGTTACCAATATTCGTCAAACTCAAAGTGATGACAGCAGAACATTTCGGCAGATGTGTCACAACACTGAGCAAGGTGTTGCAAGATTACACGAGAGACAGCACGAAGTCCACAAGACACTTCAAGATACGAAGTCAAAAGTAGAAGAAATAAGTCAGTCTCACGAGGAGCTCAAGCAGACAGTTGAAGATTTGGGAGGACAAAGAGAAAAGCACAGACAACACGAAATCCTTAAGAAGCTCGCCAAGATTGATACCTTGAAAGACATGAAACATCACGCAGAAAGATATGTAGAGGGAACCCGTTTGTCGATCTTTGCAAAAGTCGAGAGCTGGTTAAATGACATTAGTTCCCCGAATCGTGTAATGGTGATCTCTGCGGTCGCAGGGATGGGCAAGTCTGTAATCTCAGCTGTCACGTGCCAAAAGATGCTTGAAGCTGGGAGACTGGCAGGAAGCCATTTTTGTCAGCATGACAGGGCACGCCACAGGAATCCAAAGGTGATGCTGCAGTCCTTGGCCAGTCACCTTGCTGAGTCTTTGCCAGACTACAAAAAAGCTCTTGTAGAAAAACTGTCAAGAAATCTGGGTGTAGAGATCAATGATATGGAAGTGAAGGATCTGTTTGAATTGCTTTTTGAGGAACCTCTAACCAGCTTAAATGGCCCTGGTTTAACGTATCTCATGGTAATAGATGGCTTGGATGAGAGTGAATACCAAGGACGAAATGAGCTACTAGACTTGATTGCTAATTACTTTAGGAAGCTTCCACTTTGGATGCGATTTTTCATGACAACGCGACCTGAAATAAACATCGCAGACAAGCTTAAGTGTTTGCACCCCCTGCAGCTGGAGCCAAACAACGAAGAGAACTTGAAGGACATTCGCCTTTGCTTTAAAGAGCAGCTTCACCATGTATTACAATCTGAATATGAAGGAAACATCTTTCAAGCACTTGTTGAAAAGTCAGAAGGAGTCATGTTATATGCCCATTACCTGGCAGATTTCATAAACAAAAATGTACCACTTTTAACTCCTGAACTGCTGGACAGCACCTTACCATCAGGCATTGCATCTGTTTACGAATCCTATTTTAAGCGCCTGGAGAGTGACCTTTGTAAGGAGGTTAAGGTCACCGATGACCAATTTATGAATTTCTTGAGCGCGATCGCAGCTGCAAGAGAACCATTGCCACTCGGTTTTGTTTGTAAATTGTTGCTCTCAGGTAAATCGCCCTCGGCTGTTCAGCGAAAAGTAAATGTGGCAATTGTTTGTATCTCGGCACTTCTACCTGTTCAAGACGGGCGTATTCACTTTTTTCATAAGTCAGTGAAAGACTGGCTGATTGACAGTTCTTACTACGGACGGCACCACTTCAGTGTAGATGAAAAAGAAGGCCATCGCGTCCTTTCTAAGCTCTGCATTGATGAGCTTGATGATGTAAAACGAAAAGGCGTCGACGGCGCACATTTCATTGATACTGCAAAGTACGCTCTGCAACATGGTGTTCAACACATGCTACAACTGGAAGAGGATGCGAGAGTATGCAGCCTTGAGGACGTTGCGAAGAAATATTGTTTGGACTTAGAGCTAGTGTATGGAAAACTGTGTGTAGGGCATGTTACAGCGTCCGAAGATATTCTTTGCGTCCAAATGCAAGAGGGTGCGAAACCATTGTTTGAAGAATGGCAGAGAGCCCTTGGAGCTTTGTTGTACCTGTTAAGGAAGCATTTAAGCACATTAACAGAACTTCCTCACGCTATCTTTCAAATCTTGTTGAATGAGGGAGGACCTGAGCTGTCTTCTGAAGCATTAACCCTTTTGGAGACTAGATATTCTGAAACTCCATATATGGAATTTCTGCACAAAAAGGATCAAGAAGTGCTTGTTCAAACCAAGTTTCAATGTTCAAGTGAAGTACTTTGTTTTGACGTTTCACCTCAGTTAGACTACATGGTGTGTGAATGTCAAGATCGCACGATTCAGCTTTGGTCTCTCCATACTGGCAAACAGCTATGGAAACGCCATGTAAAGGTATGGAAAAATTATAACGATGACTTCCGACTATTCGCCCTTCAAGGACCGGGTCTCCTTCCAAGGTATGAGTTTGATAAAACGGATCGTGTTATGTCATTTTACCGTTCAGTAACTTTTCATCCTACTGAGGATCTTGTCTTACCAGGAATGCTTAGCCATGCCTATACTATTGATGGAGACCTGAAACCACTTTTTCTTTCAAGCAAGTGCCGTTTCTCGGTTTGTTCAATTTCTGCAGACAAGACCAACATGCTAACTGATTGCTTAGACGATGCTAAGTCCATTGTCATGTGGAGTTTGACGGATGGATCAGAGATTACTCATTTCGCCTTCAATGAAGATATCTTAACTTTTGCTTGTTCTCGCGATGAAAGGCTGCTCGCAGTTTCCCACCTTTTTGGTTCGATTTGTTTGGTTGATGTTCTGAATGGTTTTAAAACTCTAGCCCGGACTACTACGTCACAACAGTGTGGATTAATAAAGTTCTCTCCGGACTGTGAATTTCTTTTTTGTATACATTCTGGCATGTCTTGGTACAACAGTTGCAAACTGTTTCGTTTCCACGTCAACACGGAAAATGATTGCAACTTTTCGTTGGATATTTTACCAGACGACGCCTACTATGACCCCTGGGAATTTGAATCGTGTAGTGAGACTGGCTTTTTATTAGGAGATCCGTTTTGCTTTTCTTTTAAAAACTTTGGACGGAGGCCTAAACTTGCGTTTGTACTAAATAAACGATCTCTATTGACGGTTTCATCTCACAGTAGTGTCATAGAGATGTTGAACCCTGACGAACTAACGAAAGGTAGAGACGGATTTTTAAGGACTGCTGCGATAGACGTTGTATTTTCATTGAATGATGACACTCTTTATGTTGTCACTGCAAAAGATGCAACTACAGCAACACTTAAGGCTTGGGACATTTCAAGTGAGAGGTTCAAAGCTGAGAAAAGCGTTCGATTGAGGTATTCTACTGTCAGTAACAGTTTTGTTGTAGCTGTAAGAGCAGGTGTTCTATGTCTAACAAGAACCAAAACCTTAGAGCTGTGGAATTCTGAGTTGTCTGAGTGTATCCGAAGTTGGAGTGACATAAGGAACATCAGTCATGTACATCCCATATCAGAAGAACGGGTGGCCTGTGAATTTCGGGACAGAGGTGAAGTAATCATTCTGGATACGACCAGTGGAGACATTGTGTCAACAGTCACTATTGATGGGAAATTTGTTGCATGTAACAGTAAATGTCAGGTGATAACAACACGGCAGCACAAAATGGAACTGCAGATGCAATGTGGCGAGGTTGTACTCTGGAAAATATCCCAGTCTTTTTATGTGTTACCGTTCCCTCAGTGCAGCACATTTTCTCCTACTGAACAGTGTTGTGTAGTTGGTGGAAAACTCAACGATGACTATGAAGATAACGTAGCCCTTTACGTCCTCGATGCAGTTTCAGGGAGAACACTTCACATGTTATGTACATCTGAATGGTTGCCTTTCTCTAGCCCTCTTTGCAAGTTTGTCAGTGACGAGGAGTGCGTTATCAGCGTAAAAGATGTATCCAGAGGTTATCGTCTTCTTCTGTTTAACGTCAAATCTGGTGGCCTGTTGAGTGAAATTACCATGGAAAGGGAAGTGTTCAGTTTAGCAGCCTTCCCTCGTAGACGGCTTATCGCCATTGGTCTTTTGGATTCGAAATATGGTTTCAAAGTTCTTCAGGTGAAGTTGCCGCGAGACAAAGACCGCAGAAAGAACAAAAGGTCAGTTCTTATTGAGAAGCAAAGATTTTTTTCTCCCATGCCGTAAAATTCCGCTTATAAGCCACTCCCACACCCCCCCCCCCCCCCCCCGCTTATAAGCCCACCCCGAAAAAAAATACATCCGGTGATAACTCTCCCGGATATAAGCCCCCCTTTGCTGGAGTGCAGTACTGAACAGGGAGAAATGTTTACCGCGTGGTAGACTACTTTTTAACTAAAAACATATTTTGATCAACACTGTCGTGGCTCGTTTCGAAGCGCTTTTTTTATTCTGCTTATAACTGCCCCTCCGTTTATAAGCCCACCCAAAATCCCTTACGAAGTTGTATAAGCCCAGGGCTTATAACTGGAATTTTACGGTATGTTCAGTCTTGACCTGTATCAGCCTCCCGCCCCTGTTGCGACACCCCAGCAAAATATTTTGCCTAAAATTTTAAGGTCTGGCCAAACGGAGGCGCAAATCAACGGTCTTCGCTCGGCCAAACCTTGCGTGCACTTGGGTTGACTTGCGTTCACTTTGGTCGAGATGAAATTTGCACGCAAGTCAACGCAAGTGTTTTTTTCTGTCTGGCCACCCAAC
Source organism: Meandrina meandrites (assembly GCA_963693305.1). Taxonomy (NCBI): domain Eukaryota; kingdom Metazoa; phylum Cnidaria; class Anthozoa; order Scleractinia; family Meandrinidae; genus Meandrina; species Meandrina meandrites. The sequence goes on along the minus strand of OY855908.1, from coordinate 5,581,637 downwards.
GCAAGTCAACGTAATTCTTGTTGTTTACTTCAAGTAATGAATTACAGCGCACGCAGTAGCATATCAATTGATTTTTTTTTTTGTCAACTTGCGTGCACTTGCGAGTAAACTTGCGAATCCGTTTGGCCACCCAACGCATGCGACTACTTGCGTCCACTTGCGTTACCGTTTGGCCAGGGCTGGTAACCGTTTGGCCGAGCTTGAGAGCTTAAAAGTTTGGATGAATTTGTTGAGATTTCTCAGTTACTTTTTGATTCAGTTTAATTCAGACCGTTGATATTTGGTCTTTCTATATAATGGCCTATATTTAATTTTTTTTGTTTCTTTTTTTTAGCAAGAGGATCACGCTACAAGAGTGAAACGTGCAGACTGCTGGTTGGCATATCAGACGAATTTACTGACTGGATGATGCAGTACCATCTGACCAAGTATCTTAAAGCCTTATCTAGATTTGCAAAAATTACTGAGCAGGGTGAGCCCTTGACTCCACTCTCCGCCTTCTATTACGGATTATGCATCTGTTACTGCACACATTGAATAATTTTAATATTTTAATGTAGTTTAGGATACACAATTTTAATATATTTGTAGCTTTTAGTTAAGTCAATATATGTGCCAGTTTTTGTAGTATTCATAATAAGTGAATGGTTTTAATAAGTTAATTAGGTGTCCACAATTACTAGAGGGGACTTTTCCCCTCAGCTACTCCTTTTGACACGTTAATAAAGTTATTATTATCATTATTATTATTATTATTATTATTATTATTATTATTATTATTATTATTATTATTATTATTATTATTATTATTATTATTATTACTGTTAATGTTTACGGTTTCCGCGGGTTTAAGTTTCACGGTCCTATAGCGAAAAACGGGAAATTCACGTGATTTTTTTTCGTGTAATATCGAAGTCATCGTGGTATTAAAAACGTAATAACACGAACTGCAATGCCAAATAGGCTTAGGTAGTCTTGCTCCAATATTTTCTGTTGTGGGTGACCGAGTTGTCAAAGACATTTGTAGTTGTGCCATTTAAGGTGGCCCGCGGCTATTGTTTGGGAACGGAGGTGCTCTTTTCTAAATCGAGTTTTGGGCATGTAAACCTCAACTGATTTTTCTGATTTTTGGCAATCGAAATAACAAATGTTCAAAGTTTATAAAGCTTTTCATTATAGGGCAAACAAGGCAAACGATCACGAGATATTAGCGTTTTTGAAAAAAAATATATTTATGAAAAAAACGCGAATATTTTCCAAACGTGACGATAGATTTTTTTCTAATTAATGTCAACTAGTTCAAATTATCCAAGTTTTAAAATGAGCAAGTTTCAACGAAATCGGCTGGGTAGAAATTGCTGCACAGATGACTGTTGAACTTTTGTTTCAAAATATTATGCTTGTGTATAATTGGGAGCTGTTACAACAACGTTTAAGTAATGCTAAGATCCCATAGATTATTTGAAAGCTTAATGCCAGCTAAAACGTTGCTGAAAAGTATGGAAAGATCGGAAACTCCCAGCAAAAGTTGTAAACAAATGAAGAGGAAGAGGTTTACGGTGTGCAAATTGTGAATTTTGAAATATTCATTTTTTTCGAATTAAGAAAAATCTACCGATTTTTTTTCTTTTATTTTCAAGTATGACAAAATACAGCATATGTGCAAACAACTTTATTTAGTTTCGTGTGTCTAGTCTCGATGAAAGTCGTCGAATTTGGCTCGCCAAGATAGCTACCTCTAGTCTTCCCTTTTGGAGCACTTTGAAAACGCTCGTGTTACAGTAAATTATTCAAACTTGCCGCATTCTCAAGATTATTTAGCACCTGGAAATAAACATGCCACGGATAAAATTGCGGCTGAGCTTTGTATTCATGCATTTTATTTAACAATGAATGTGGCATATGGCGTGGTATGTTCATAAATATATTTTTTCAAAAGCGCTAATATCTCGTATTCGTTTATTTTGTTTGCCCTATAATTTAAAGCTTTATAAAATTTGAACATTTGTTATTTCGATTGCAAAAAATCAGAAAAATCGGTTGAGGTTTACATGCCCAAAAACTGGCGTGGGACACACGTGGTACCCATCTTAGCTTAACTATCTTCGTTAGCTTGTTGGGGGTGCATCACCTTCGGTTAAGAATAAACTGGGAATGTCAGTGTTAATAGAAATAAGTCTTTGCGGCAAAACTGTTGCCATGGCAACGGCGTAAAGATTTCTGTTTACTAAATCTAATAAAACACGTCAAATATAATTTGTCTCTTTTGTTCATACTTAGAATCGGTCCTTTCTAACTGCCCGGGAGTATTTTGCTTTGAGTTCTACGCAGTGTTTTCTATTCGGTTCTACAGATCGGTCAATCGCAACAGACAACAGACAACAGATCCCGTCCACTCCACGACGACCGATGACATGATGTCATCGCTTAAAAAGAACACGAACCATGCACCTAGTTCCCAGTGCTATTTGGTTCAATTCAGGAGTAATCGCACATCACCCCAAAAATTCCATAAATTCCATCGCTTTTCCCCTTTACAGCATTAACCGATGACGTCATAAAATGGCGTCATCGCTTAAAAAGATCGAAAAAAAATTGTTTGCAGGAAGGTGTTGTTAGAAAAAAACTGTTTGCAGAGGTGCATAGATAAAAAAAAAAAGTTTGTAGAGAGAGATTTTTCATCCCCCCCCCTCCAGAAAAATAATGGTCCTTCCCTAAGCCTGAATAGCGCCCCCGTTAGCCTGTTTACCCTCTCAATAATTGTATAAATGGCGACACGATATTTAACAATTAGACCCGTAGCCCGCAAGGGCTACGGGTCAATAGCCCATGAGGCTATTGGGCTATTGACCCGTGGCCCTTGAGGGTAAAGGGTCTAATTGTTTTAGTATCACCCAGCTAGTCGGACAGTAATAAAGTTAGCAAATGCAAGTCGAAGAAAGATTTATTTGGGAATAAAACGTACGAAAGAAAGCGTCACGAATTTCGCTACTCGATAACTATTACTAATAGTCCTCTAGTAGCGTAGCCAATCAAAATGCAGGATTTGCATTAGTCCACTAGTTGGGTGATACTAAAAACGTTTAGTCTCCAGTCTGCATGCAGATGTCAGACACCGAATAAAGTGGATGACAACAGACACCGAATAAAATGGATGACATTATAAAAACTCATAATCCTATGGACATTATTCCACACTCCCAAAGGTTGAAATTCCAGCGCCATTCCTGACTTTGCGCGCTGGGGATTCTGGGTCAGTCCCAGATCTCTGTGCGGGTTTGCTTTCATTTGCCTTGCATTCCAACTCTCGAGGTGTTGTTTCTGTTGTTTTGGTGTTTGCTAAGTTGAAATGCTCAACTTTGCAGAACTGCAGATCTGGTTTTCTGTAACAAGGTAAGTTCAGGATGATTATTTGTTATTCATGGCTTATTAAAAAGAGCACAAGGTTCCTGTTTGTTTGAACACTGATTTGTGGATCATTTAATGAGCTGTGTTTCACTTCCGCTTTCCTCGATCGAATTTTTTTTCGAGTGCATTTTGGTATACGGTTGTGCAAAACTTTTTTCGTTTTAAGTGTACTATCGTCATCTATTACAGGACCTGAGCTGACAAATTCAAAGCGAAAATTGATTGAGGACGTAGTAATTCCAGCCGCAGTTACACTCCGTAAAAACTGAAATCTTAAATTAAGATATTATCCTTCTTAGGTAATATGTATGCATTCTTAAAATAAGACGGCTATAGTCTTTTCTTAAGACAACACTCACTTTACTTAAGACGGAGTCATCTTCAATTCAGTCTGATACTATTATACGCCTCTTAAATTAATACGGACATGGATCTTACTTAAGATAAGTGGCAGATGAGTTTTAATTTAAGATAACAAATGCGTCTTAATTTCAGACGCATTCATCTTTTAATAAAAGTCTTAAGAATACTTGAGTCTTAAATAAAGAAAGCTATTATTAATTTAAGATGTTTTTTCATCTTAACCATAATTTAAGATGCTTTTCAGATTTTTAAGATAACACCATCTTAATTAAGATGTACCGCTTCTTAAGGAGGCTCACAATGGTTTCCAGCTCTTGAACTTTGATGGGTCAGTACTACAAACTGTTATCAGTTGCTACCACAATAAGGATATCAAACTTCCGATCATCACTCAACAAGTTGTAGCCATTTTCATGATGTCATTAGTTACCATAGCAACAGTCTAGCCTGTTAAAAACACCCTTAATTTTGCCTTTAAGTGCTTATAACTCAAAAACAAGCACGGTGACCCCCATTTTTTATTATTGAATAATGATCAGCATGTTGAGATTCAACTTTTTTAAATTTCCGAAAATTTAAGGTGGCTCTGAAACTACTAGATAGAAATTTTTTTAACTTTGCAAAAATTTGCATTTCAACATGCTGATCATTATTCAATAATAAAAAATGGGGGTCACCGTGCTTGTTTTTGAGTTATAAGCACTTAAAGGCAAAATTAAGGGTGTTTTTAACGGGCTAACCTGTTGCTATGGTAACCAATGATGTCATTGAAATAGCTACAACTTGTTCAGCAATGATTGAACATTTGTTCGATATCATTATTTTAACAGCAAATGATAATGATTTGTAGTACTGACCCATCAAAGTTTAAGAACTGAAAAAGTGCTGGAAACCATTGTGAGCCTCCTTAAATAGAAAATGAAGATGCGACCCTTCTTAAATCTTATATAAACAGAATTCAACCGTTGATAATATCATACCGGCATACCCCACAGCTTGTGAAAAGTCATTTGCTGTTATGTGCAGGAAAATTATATAAAAGTTTACCAACAGGAAAAATGCCTGTATAGGCATGAATAAACATGCAGGCACACTATTTCTCCATGTGGCATAATCGTGTGAGCCTAGAAACAGAAGTAACTTTAATTTCAGAAGAAATGGTATGAGCACTTCGACTTTCCGTTTCAACCTTCCTAGGAGGACTTCTTAAGCATGTAGTCCCCATTTTTAGAATGGAATTTCCGGAAGAAATGCTGTTCCATTCTTAATTCCAGCCGAAATTAGCCGGAATTTTTGTCGCAGGAAAACACTTTTCTGACTACCATCGCTCTTTTATGCGAGGTGGACCTCTCAGAAAATAGAACAATCTTTTGATTGGCTAATTTCAATCCAAAGTGGCGTCAGTTATAATTGAGCAAGGTTTTTGATTGGCTAATTTCGATCCGAAATTGCATCAGCTTTATTTGATGTGCCACAGTTTTACGAGTTTTAGGCGCTATTTTACGTTTCTCGTTGAGGTAAATTGGTTTGACTAAACCGTTATTCTCTTTACACTTGCATTTGACGAAGATATTATCTCCAAGCAAGAGAGGATGAGGTCGGAGCTGCTAGAAAATTCTTGGAGTTGGAAGACGATTTAATTCAATAGCGAATAGCTGTATGTTTGAAGGTGAACTGAAGCAGATTTGAACACATCGTTCAACGCAGGTCTGTTACCGTCTATATTTTGAAACAGCTAAGGCCTGCGTGTTCCTTTTATCTCTGTTTATGTGTTGTTTGAATTTATAAGCGTATTAAAGTGTTTGTCATGATATTTGTAGTGTTGCATTTATTTATCATTTTTGAACAAGCCAGTTATGAACGCAAATGTTCTGTATGCACCATTTTTACCGCTAACGAGTGACCGTTATTTTTCAAATTTCCCGTTAGATCTTAAATCGTAAATTAAGACAAGAAATATCTTGTATTAAGATATGTTTGAATGTTAAAATAAGAAGAAAATGAACCTTATCTAGGCACTTTGTATTTAAGACGTTATGAAACTCAAGTTAAGGCATAAAAAATCTTACTTTAAGACAACCGCTCTTAAGTTAAGATGAACGTTCATCTTTCCAACGCGCCTCCTCTTTAAGTAGTTATTGTCTTATTTTAAGACTATTTTTAATCTTATTAAGATGAAGCGTCTTAAATTAAGTAAAAATTTCCGTCTTATCTAGGCACCAGTCTCTAAGATGAAAAAATGTCTTAATTTAAGATTTCAGTTTTTACGGAGCATGCAGGAATTTTAGTGAACTGTATACATTATAAGCTATTATAGATACGAATCTTGATCAGCCCGGAGGTTTCACTGTACATTTTGCTTGAAAAGACAAAGATATCATCCTCCCTGCTGAAAAGGGGTAATCGTACAACCATCAAATTGTTGCTTTTAAATAAATGAAGATTGAAAACTCGTCACACCGTCAACGTGCAACTTCTCATGAAAATCCCCAAGGGGGGTACTCTGGAATTTAAGTGACGGGGGTGATCGAAGGGAGGCAAAATTCATAGCTCTCAAAAATCCTAGGGCTTTCAACAAAACCCCCCCAAAAAATCCCTGTCGCAAAAATGACCCCCAAAAGTTACCATGCCAATTTTTTCTTTCTAAATGTTAAGAAAGGGTTAAATGATATATTGCAACACAAAGAAAAACATTAGAAATTGAAATACTTTGTGGACTATTGAATTTAACAAATTGACGTTAGCTTTTTATGCCTAGCGGCTCGTAGATCTACAACACTTTGACAATGTTATGACGAAATTTATCATCAATAACAGGACAGACGCATAAAAAACTAATGTCAATTTGTTTTTTAAAATATCAAAAAGCCAAAACTGATTTTCAAACAAAGGAAAGAAATGCAAGAGTCAAAGTATGGAAGATGCGATCACCGCACCGCTGCATAAATATCTGAATTTCATCGCTGTAATACGGAGAATCACAGGCTCGTAAATTAAACGTTTAGTAAGAATACGGCCAGAAATACAAAGTAAAATTCGAATTACTCAACTAACCTTTAATCCAGTGAAAACTGTTAACAAAATTATCCACTAAAACGCAGTTCAGCATCTTACTACACTACAAGCCGCATTAATTTCCCGCTCACAGCCGATTTTCAGGTCTGAAGCCTCAATAAACATCCTCATCTTTTTGCTCTAAGGCTGCAATGGTTTCTTCAGTTTCTGAACCCATAAATTTTAGATGATTTCCTCATTGAAGACCTCTATATTTGTGGAATGATTCTCGCCTTATCAAGAATGCAGTGTTGAATCAGTGCCGAAAAGTTTGACAAACTTTCGCTGATTGCGTCAGCTTTTCAAATTTCATCCGTCTGTACTCTTATTGACAAATAAAAATTAGCCAATCAGCGTGGAAAATTTGCTCAGTTATTGTAAAAAACCCATTAATACCTACCCAAAAAAATACTTGCCAAATTTTCCTTCCCCTTTTTCAAACCCCAAAAAATCCTTTAAAATCCTCCACTTGAATAATTACTCCCCTGGGATCACAGTATTGATTTTTCTTGATTTTAATTCATTGAGTTAATTAATTTTATTGCCTTTGGCTTTGTGATTATTTGACCTGTTTACCATGTCCCCCCCCCCCCCCCCCTTCCCCAATCTCTTTTCTTGTATGTCTGACTTAAACAGATAGACCTTAGTGCATATTCATAAGATAATAAGATAGTAATTAATTTAATAATATTCCTTTTTTATTTCAGGTACTTTTTACTGGTGGTAAAATATTGCATGAGCTTACAAATTCAAAGTGATGAATAATATATGATTATGATGTAGTAAACTGCAGGTAAGAAATATTTTGGTAAACTAAGTAAGTTTAAGGTGTAAGAATCTGCAAAGCGGCAAAATCACCCCCACAAGTTTTCCACATTTCATATATGCCTTATGCAGAGAAATCATCCTCTGTTGAAAAAGCAGGTTACATTTATAAAGAAGAAGAATTCAACAATTCTGGAGAGCTAGTATACTGTGTTGTTTCTGGGGATAATCCAGCAATCATTACTGAATGGATGTCTAATGTATATTTAATTAATGATCAAGAACAAACGTCACATTCTAAGCCAGATTTCTTGAAGTTGCATATCAGCATAAAATTATATACAATGTTATCTAAAACCACCTTAAACATTGAAGTATGATTACAAATCATGCAACATTTGATACCCATTTAGAACATGTTTTTTAATGACCTTTTCACGCTTAGTTGCAACAGACGATTTGATATATTAATATAACATGTAGGACCATCATAATGACAGAAATCTTGGAAACATTTCCGCAGCTGTTTTGATTTCCGAAGTCAGGTATACAGGTATAAATGCAAACAGTGGTAATAATATCATTAGTTTTGTGATTCTCTTGACTTGTTCTCTCCCCCCCCCCCCCCCCCCCCTTCTTATTAAAGGCCTAGAAGATTACAGAAAACGTTTGTCATGATATTTAATTTCCATTCATTACTTTTTTTTATTTCTTCAGGTAGTTTTCACTGGTAGATTTTCTATTCATCTTTGGTCCCGAGCTGTGATGTACTTTCCAAGAATATGCTAAATGATGATGGTAGAAGTTGAAACTGCAGGTAGGAATTGGTTTAAAGTAACTCTAGGTACAAATCTAGGCCAAATGTCAGCACTACATCTTCCACATTATTTTGGTATTAAATGGTTTGTATAGAGAAGTCATCACATATAACATCAAACAAGGGCTCTGCTTCTCCCTTGGGGCATCATTCTGTGAAAAGCTTAGAACTGCCATGAGATTGTGTTGTTCCAGATAATATCCATACCCCTCAAATGGGAAGTTTTTTGGTTTGAAACCCCCCCCACCCCCTCTGGAATTCCAGTTAAGCCCCACACTTTCCTTTCAAAAATTTGCCTTTTGAGATTCCCCACCCTCAGAATTTTCATTGACCTTCCTTGAGGAAGGCATGAATATTTTCTGGAACTGCACATTATACATTTACATGTTATAAGCTGTGCAAATTCCATCATGGGGTATTACATTTTGGATGTAGAGCCCGTATTATGTTTTGTGGTGGAGTAGGGTGTAGTCTCCTTCGCAGCCGTTTTTAGTGTCGTCACGCAACGCTCCTCAGGAGTGCTGCGTGACAACACTAAAAACGGCTGCTATGGAGACTAGGTAGGGTGGAGAGGTATTACATTTTGGATGTAGAGCGCAAATTTTTTTTTGTGGTGGGGTGAGATGGGGAGGTATTACATTTTGGATGTAGAGCCCAAATTTTGTTTTATTGTGGTGGGGTGTGGTGGGGTGGGGAGGTATTACATTTCGGATGTAGAGCCCAAATTTTGTTTTGTGGTGGGGTGGGGTGGGATGGGGAGGTATTACATTTTGGATGTAGAGCCCAAATTTTGTTTCGTGGTGGGGTGTGGTGGGATGGGGAGGTATTACATTTCGGATGTAGAGCCCAAATTTGTTTTGTGGCAGGGTGGGGTGGGATGGGGAGGTATTACATTTCGGATGTAGAGCCCAAATTTGTTTTGTGGCAGGGTGGGGTGGGATGGGGAGGTCTTACATTTCGGATGTAGAGCCCAAATTTGTTTTGTGGCAGGGTGGGGTGGGATGGGGAGGTATTACATTTCGGATGTAGAGCCCAAATTTGTTTTGTGGCAGGGTGGGGTGGGAAGGGGAGGTCTTACATTTCGGATGTAGAGCCCAAATTTGTTTTGTGGCAGGGTGGGGTGGGATGGGGAGGTCTTACATTTCGGATGTAGAGCCCAAATTTTGTTTTGTGGTGGGGTGGGGTGGGATGGGGAGGTATTACATTTCGGATGTAGAGCCCAAATTTTGTTTTGTGGTGGGGTGGGGTGGGATGGGGAGGTCTTACATTTCGGATGTAGAGCCCAAATTTTGTTTTGTGGTGGAGTGGGGTGGGATGGGGAGGTCTTACATTTCGGATGTAGAGCCCAAATTTTGTTTTGTGGTGGGGTGGGGTGGGATGGGGAGGTCTTACATTTCGGATGTAGAGCCCAAATTTTGTTTTGTGGTGGGGTGTGGTGGGATGGGGAGGTATTACATTTCGGATGTAGAGCCCAAATTTTGTTTTGTGGTGGAGTGGGGTGGGATGGGGAGGTCTTACATTTCGGATGTAGAGCCCAAATTTTGTTTCGTGGTGGGATGTGGTGGGATGGGGAGGTATTACATTTCGGATGTAGAGCCCAAATTTTGTTTTGTGGTGGGATGTGGTGGGATGGGGAGGTATTACATTTCGGATGTAGAGCGCAAATTTTGTTTTGTGGTGGGGTGGGGTGGGATGGGGAGGTATTACATTTCGGATGTAGAGCCCAAATTTTGTTTTGTGGTGGAGTGGGGTGGGATGGGGAGGTCTTACATTTCGGATGTAGAGCCCAAATTTTGTTTTGTGGTGGGGTGTGGTGGGGTGGGGAGGTATTACATTTCGGATGTAGAGCCCAAATTTTGTTTTGTGGTGGGGTGGGGTGGGATGGGGAGGTCTTACATTTCGGATGTAGAGCCCAAATTTTGTTTTGTGGTGGAGTGGGGTGGGATGGGGAGGTCTTACATTTCGGATGTAGAGCCCAAATTTTGTTTTGTGGTGGGGTGGGGTGGGATGGGGAGGTCTTACATTTCGGATGTAGAGCCCAAATTTTGTTTTGTGGTGGGGTGTGGTGGGATGGGGAGGTATTACATTTCGGATGTAGAGCCCAAATTTTGTTTTGTGGTGGAGTGGGGTGGGATGGGGAGGTCTTACATTTCGGATGTAGAGCCCAAATTTTGTTTCGTGGTGGGATGTGGTGGGATGGGGAGGTATTACATTTCGGATGTAGAGCCCAAATTTTGTTTTGTGGTGGGATGTGGTGGGATGGGGAGGTATTACATTTCGGATGTAGAGCCCAAATTTTGTTTTGTGGTGGGGTGTGGTGGGATGGGGAGGTATTACATTTCGGATGTAGAGCCCAAATTTTGTTTTGTGGTGGGGTGTGGTGGGATGGGGAGGTATTACATTTCGGATGTAGAGCCCAAATTTTGTTTTGTGGTGGAGTGGGGTGGGATGGGGAGGTCTTACATTTCGGATGTAGAGCCCAAATTTTGTTTTGTGGTGGAGTGGGGTGGGATGGGGAGGTCTTACATTTCGGATGTAGAGCGCAAATTTTGTTTTGTGGTGGGGTGGGGTGGGATGGGGAGGTATTACATTTCGGATGTAGAGCCCAAATTTTGTTTTGTGGTGGAGTGGGGTGGGATGGGGAGGTCTTACATTTCGGATGTAGAGCCCAAATTTTGTTTTGTGGTGGGGTGGGGTGGGATGGGGAGGTCTTACATTTCGGATGTAGAGCGCAAATTTTGTTTTGTGGTGGGGTGGGGTGGGATGGGGAGGTATTACATTTCGGATGTAGAGCCCAAATTTTGTTTTGTGGTGGGGTGGGGTGGGCTTCACTGTATACCCTGTATTAAATTTCATTTAATCTATTTTTCAGGGGAAGTGGACATGAACATAAAAGGACAGAGATATGGCTATCTAGAGTGACATTGGTCATTGGTATGTTTGCTAACAAAACGAGTTCTTATAAAATAAATACCATAACCTGCCACTTAACCTCTGGGATTACACAATAACGTTTTTAATATACTAGTTTTCATTTAAGCTTCACAGCAAATCAAGTATATTTTTGTTAAGGCAATAAGGAAGACTAGACTAGACTGTTCACTGTGTGGGGCACACAGCGAGCGCAAAGCACCCCAGGTTGGGGGTGGGGAGCGGGTGAAGTGAGCCAAAGAAAAATAGAGGCTGTGGACATCTTTGGATAAAAGTGGACAAATATTAGACTCGTCCCCTTGTTATCATTTTGTAGTTAACAGCTCCGCCTCTTGACCTATTAGTTAAATCGGACCAATAAAATTTGAGCGGAGAAGTGCTTGTTCAATTGACCACAAGTATCAGTTTGCAAAGCAACAACACGTGCGTTTGGTTTTGAGGATTTTGTCTGCTGCAAGAAGAGGCAGAGAGCCAAAATCAAGCGGCCCTTCCGATTTTTGCAGGATATGCACATACTCCTTTGTAATCCCCTTGGAAAACTTTGGCAAGACTGTGGCCTTCCAATTTCTGGAGGTCGTAGGTCTGCATGGTTTCCTGTTTGTTTGACACCTCTAGCTAGCGACCCCTTGCTCTAGCTCAGTAATTTGCCACATATTTCACTAGTGCAGTGTTCTCCATAACCCTGGCGATGGGTGACAATCACTGTCTAGCAGTCCTTGAAATAAAAAATGTAAAATTAAACAATTTTAAAGTTTTATAGGTTTTCTTAACCTTTCAGTTACCTCACCAAGCTGAAAACAATGTAAATGTGGCTGAAAACATGAAAAACAAAGCAGGAATCGCGTAAATGCCGTGAACAAGCTCGCAAACGCAAACTAATGGTCAGTGGTTTGGACTTCATGTAAGATTGCTTCATTGCTCAGTGCTGCCTACTACAAAACATTCTCTTTCTACTTCAAATTTTGGAGAGAACCCTGTAGTGTGGTTTCTTTTGGCTCATTTCTATTTTCAAAAGTGTTCCCTCTTAAAGGAAAAGGTCTTAAATATTCCGTGAAAATGTTGCATTTAATCATTTGTGTTGCCAGGACCGGCTACTTAATTAATACTGTGGCAAAATGTGTATTGATGTTACCACAGACTGGCTTCGCCAGAGATTGTTGTAGCTTTACTTCGAGAAAGCTAAAAGTTGGTTTTAGCGACACATTCTGTGCTGTAAAGGTTACGCTTCTTAAGTAAGTAACTTTATTTTATTTAGTAGGGTAAACACTTTACAGTCGTTGACTGATAAAACCCGTGGCCCTCTCCTAAACAATTAAAATATAAATTACAATAATTTTAAAATACTTAGCTATTAATAAAAACATGTATAAAATTGGTAAAATTGATAAAATCAATAAAAATAGATTTAAATCTTGTTGGTGCATGCAATAAAAAGAGTAAAAAGACGCGTTCAACGGTCGAGGAAAAGCTCGAAAAAATAGAGGGCTGTGAACAGTCTAAACTAGAGAGGTCTTTTAACTGGATGTATTTTATTTAAGGTACTAAGCCTATAATTGGGGGGTTTATAAGCAAGGGGAGGGGGGTGCTTACATAAGCATCAGTTTATGGTAGAGTGGTAACACTGCTCAAATGATGTAGGAAGACTAATGAAATTCAACAACTGGCGTTTGTGTGATAAACTACAGCTACAGCTTCAGAGGTCTTTGCATACATTGCTTTCCTATAATGCCAAATTCTTTTGAACACAGCAGGGTGCAAATGGTTTTAGCCAGCCTATCATTAGTCCTTTAGTCCTTTAAACGCCTAGTGGCGCAAAGGGCATCAACAAGTCGCCTCCATTCCTGTCAGTCCTTTGCAAGCCGTGAAGCTTGCCCCCAGGTAAGGTTTAGAGCCCGAAGTTCTGCTTCTGCAGTTTTTCTCCAGCTGGATTTTGGACGGCCTCTTTCTCTTTTACCCTCTGGTGTCCATGTGAGGGCAACTTTAGAAATGCTGGTAGATTCGCTGCGGAGCACATGGCCAACCCAACTCCATCGCTTCCGTGAAAGAACAATACTCATGTCCTCCTGTTCTGTCAATTTAGAGAGCTCATTGTTGGAGATCTTTTTTGGCCAAAAGATGTGCAAGATTTTTTGGAGACAAGATGTGTGAAAGCTTTGCAGCTTTCTCAAGTCATGCACAGTCATTCTCCAACATTCAGATCCGTAGAGTAGTACAGAGAGTACACAAGCTTGGTAGATCTTAACCTTCGTTCTTCTGCTGTAGTTTCTGCTTCTCCACACGGGTCGCAATTTTGCAAAGGCCCCTCTAGCTTTACCAATCCTCTGTCGGATGTCGATGTCAGCCCCCCCCCCCCCCCCCCCCCCATCACTACAGACTGTACTACCCAAGTAGGTGAATTGTTGGGTCGTTTCAAGGTCTAGCTGTCCCACTTTGATAGGCAATGGTGCTGAGATGTTGACAGGCAATACTTTTGTTTTCTGAGGGCTGATCTTAAGCCCTACCTGCCGAGAGAATCTGTTAAGCCGGTCAGTTTCCTCCTGCCTGTCACTAAAAGAATGGGATACCAAAGCAATGTCATCGGCATAATCCACAGCCAGCCTTTGTTATTGTAAATCACACAAAGGTTAATTAATCTTTTCGGTGACAACCAAATATGCAGTAGGTAAATGTTGAGGCAAGGGACCAACTAAAGAAATTGATAATGACAGAATCATGCACCAAATTCTCTTCTTCTTTATGCAGATACGACTGGAGGAGTAACCGTTTGTACTTTGGATTAAGATGGCAGCTGCTGCACCTTCACCTCTAGCCAGCTCTGTAGAGAAGACAAATGGAGCCAAGCTGAGCAGGCTTCTCATTGATGGTGGAACCACAGTTCTAAAGAACATTTTTGACCGTTATCACCCCCCAGCACATCTAGTCGCCAGCCTCAACAGACACTATGGTGCACTTAACGACCTCCTTAGGGATGGGTACTTACCCAGACTCCAGTGGGACAAATTGTTCCCAACTGAAGGAGTAAGCCCAGATTCCAATAATTTTGACATCTCTCTTCTGTTCCTCCTTCTTACCAACATTTGTGGACTTTCTTCACCCCGCGGAGGATGGCACAGGAAGCCACACCACAAGGACACTTCTCGTGAGGCAAGTATTGCTCGCATTAAGTTTTTCCGCAATGACTTGTATGGTCATGTTACCACGACTGGTGTTGATACACCAACTTTCACTGCTCTGTGGCGAGAAATTAGTGCGACTTTGCGTGGTCTTGGGTTGCGTCAGGCAGAAATTGATAGATTGAAGGCAGAGCACTGTGGAGAGGAAGACTATATTGACGTGTTACTTGAGTGGGCTGACAGTGAAGAGGATATCAAGTCACAGCTGAGGGACATAAGTAAATCACAGACCAAAGTACAACACACTGTTGATAAAGTACGCCAGACACAACTAGCAGATCGTGAAATACTTCAGTATAGCAAGGGCAAGCTTGAAAAAGTACATCAGTTCCAGACCATAACACTAGAGACTATTGATAAAGTTAGTCAGAGCCAACTACAAGATCGTGAAATAATTCAAGATAGCAACGTAAGGCTGCAAGAGGTTTATCAGATCGACAGAAAAACACATCAAGTTGTTACCGATATTCGTCAAATTCAAACTGACGACAGCAGAGCATTTCGGCAGATGTGTCACAAAACTGAGCAAGGTGTTGCAAGATTACACGAGACACAGCACGAAGTCCACAAGACACTTCAAGATACGAAAGCAAAAGTAGAAGAAATAAGTCAGTCTCACGAGGAGCTCAAGCAGACAGTTGAAAATTTGGGAGGACAAAGAGAAAAGCACAGACAAGACGAGATCCTTAAGAAGCTCGCAAAGATTGATACCTTGAAACACATGAAACATCACGCAGAAAGATATGTAGAGGGAACCCGATTGTCGATCTTTGCAAAAGTCGAGAGCTGGTTAGATGACATTAGTTCTCCAAATCGTGTGATGGTGATCTCTGGGGCTGCAGGGATGGGCAAGTCTGTAATCTCAGCTGTCTCGTGCCAAAAGATGCTAGAAGCTGGGAGGCTGGCAGGAAGTCATTTTTGTCAGCATGACAGGGCACGCCACAGGAATCCCAAGGTGATGTTACAATCCTTGGCCAGACAGCTTGCTGATTCTTTGCCAGACTACAAGAAAGCTCTTGTGGAAAAGTTGTCAGAAAATTTAGGTGTAGAAATCAACGACATGGAAGTGAAGGATCTGTTTGAACTGCTTTTTGAGGAACCTCTAACCAGCTTAAACCAGCCTGGTTTAACCTATCTCATGGTAATAGATGGCATAGATGAATGCGAATACCAAGGACGCAATGAGCTGCTTGACGTGATTGCTAATTACTTCAGGAAGCTTCCACTTTGTATTCGATTTCTGGTGACAACGCGACCTGAAATAAGCATTGCAGACGGACTTAAGTGTTTGCGCCCCATGCAGCTGGAGCCAAACAACGAAGAGAACTTGAAGGACATACGCCTTTGCTTTAAAGAGCAGCTGCGCCATGTATTGCAATCTGAATATCAAGAAAACATCTTGCAAGTACTTGTTCAAAAGTCAGAAGGAGTCATGTTATATGCTCATTACCTGGTAGATTTCATAAAGAAAAATGTACCACTTTTAACTCCTGAACTGCATGACAGCACCTTACCATCAGGTATTGCGTCTGTTTACCACTCTTATTTTAAGCGCCTGGAGAGTGACCTTTGTAAGGAGGTTAAGGTCACCGAAGACCAATTTATGAATTTCTTGAGCGCGATCGCTGCTGCAAGAGATCCATTACCACTCGGTTTTGTTTGTAAATTGTTGCTATCGGGTAAATCGCCATCAACTGTTCAGCGAAAAGTAAATGTGGCAATTGCTTGTGTCTCGGCACTTCTGCCCGTTCAAGACGGGTGCATCCACTTTTTTCACAAGTCGGTGAAAGACTGGCTGATAGACAGTTCTTACTACGGACACCACCACTTCGGTGTAGACGAAAAACAAGGCCATCACGTCCTTTCTAAGCTCTGCACTGATGAACTTGATGATGTAAAACGAAAAGGCGTCGACGGCGTACATTTCATTGACACTACAAAGTACGCTCTGCAACATGGTGTTCAACACATGCTACAACTTGAAGTAGATGCGAGAGTATGCAGCCTTGAGGACGTGGTTAAGAAATATTGTTTGGACTTAGAGCTAGTGTATGCAAAACTGTGTGTAGGGCATTTTACAGCGTCTGAAGATATTCTTTGCGTCCAAAAGCAAGAGGGTGCAAAAGCGTTGTTTGAAGAATGGCAGAGAGCCCTTGGAGCTTTGTTGTACCTGTTAAGGAAGCATTTAAGCACATTAACAGAACTTCCTCATGCCATCTTTCAAATCTTGTTGAATGAAGGTGGAGCTGAGCTGTCTTCTGAAGCATTAACCCTTTTGGATACTAGATATTCTGAAACTCCATATATGGAATTTCTGCACAAGAAGGATCAAGAAGTGCTTATTCAAACCAAGTTTGAGTGTTCAGATAACGTAGTTTGTTTTGACGTTTCACCTCAGTTTGACTACATGGTGTGTGAATGTCGAGATAACACGATTCAGCTATGGTCACTCCATACTGGCAAACAGCTATGGAAACGCCAGGTAAAGGTATCAAAAGAGTATAACCTCTTCCCCTTCTTAAACATTGTGCCATATAGAACGGGTCCGTCATCTGATGTTATGTCATTTTACCGCTCAGTAGTTTTTCATCCTACTGAGGCCCTTGTCTTACCAGGAATACTTAGTCACGCCTATACTATTGACGGAGACCTGAAACCACTTTTTCTTTCAAGCAAGTGCCGTTTCACGGTTTGTTCAATTTCTGCAGACAAGACCAAGATTCTAACTGATTGCCCAGACGATGCTAAGTCCATTGTCATGTGGAGTTTGACGGATGGATCAGAGATTACTCGTTTCGCATGCATTTCTGATATTTTATCTTTTGCTTGGTCTCGTGATGAAAGGCTGCTGGCAATTTCTGGCTCATTTGATAACATTTGGTTGGTTGATGTTCTGAATGGTTTTAAAACTCTAGCCCAGACTACTATTTCAGAAGAATGTGGATTGATTAAGTTCTCTCCGGACTGTCGATTTCTTTTTTGTTTACATTCTGACATGTCTCGTTACAACAGTTGCGAACAGTTTCGTTTAAACGTCAACACGGAAAATGATTGCAACTTTTCGTTGGATGTTTTACCGGACGAAGACTACTCTTACCCCTGGGAATTTGAATCGTGCAGTGAGACTGGTTTTTTATTAGGAGATCCGTTTTGCTTTCCCTTGAAAAGAGATATCTCTGAACAGAGGCCTGAACTTGCGTTTGTACTAAATAAGCAATCTGTATTGACGGTTTCATCTTCCAGTAGTGTCATAGAGATGTTGAACCCTGACGAACTAACGAAGGGTAGAGACGAATGTTTAAGGACTACTGCAAGAGAAGTTGTATTTTCATTGAATGGTGACACTCATTATGTTGCCACTGAAAACGATGCAACTCCAACAACACTTAAGGCTTGGGACATTTCAAGTGAGAGGTTCAAAGCTGAGAAAATCGTTGATTGTTTTGGTGATGGAAACGGTTTTGTTGTAGCTGTAAGAGCAGGTGTTCTATGTCTAACAAGATCCGACACCTTAGAGCTGTGGAATTCTGAGTTGTCTGAGTGCATCCGAAGTTGGACTGGCAGAGGGAACATCAGATGTGTACATCCCATATCAAAAGAACGGGTGGTCTGTGAAGTATGGGTGCCGTACAACAGTGAAGTGATCATATTGGATACGACTAGTGGGGACATTGTGTCAAAAATCACCATTCATGGGGAATTTGTTGCATGTAACAGTAAATGTCAGGTTATAACACGGACACACAAGAAGGAATTGCAGATGCAATGTGGCGAAGTTGTACTCTGGAAAATATCCCAGTCTTTTGATGTGATACCGTTCCCTCTGTGCAGCACATTTTCTCCTACTGAACAGTGTTGTGTAGTTGTTGGAGTAACCGAAGATGACTATGAAAGTAACGTAGCCCTTTACGTCCTCGATGCAGTTTCAGGGAGAACACTTCACATGTTATGTGCAACTGAAGGGTCGCCTCTCTCTAGCCCTCTTTGCAAGTTTGTCAGTGACGAGGAGTGCGTTATCAGCATAAATGATGTATCCAAAGGTAATCGTCTTCTTCTGTTTAATGTCAAATCTGGTGACCTGCTGAGTAAAATTACCATGGAAAGCGAAATGCGCAGTTTAGCAGCCTGTCCTCGTAGACGGCTTGTCGCCATTGGTGTTGAGGATTCGAAATACGGTTTCAAAGTTCTTCAGGTGAAGTTGCCGCGAGACAAAGACAGCAGAAAGAACAAAAGGTCAGTTGTTATTGAGAAACAAAGACTTTTTTCTCCCATACCGTAACATTCCGGTTATAAGCCCCAACCCCCCACCCGGAAACAAAAAACTACATCCGGTTATAACCCTCCCGGATATAAGCCCCCCTTTGCTGAACTACAGTACTGAACAAGGAGTAATGTTTACCGCGTGGTAGAGTAATTTTTAACGAAAAACATATTTTGATCAACACTGTCGTGGCTCGTTTCGAAACGCTTTTTTTATTCTACTTATAAGCCTCTCCGTTTATAAACCCACCCAAAATCCCTTACGAAGTTGTATAAGTCCAGGGCTTATAACTGGAATTTTACGGTATGTTCAGTCCTGACCTGTATCAGCCGCCCGCCCCTATTGCCTAAAATTTTAAGGTCTGGCCAAACGGAGGTGCAAGTCAACGGTGTCCGCTCGGCCAAGGCTTGCGTACGCTTGCATTGACTTGCGTTCACTTTGGTCGAGATCAAATTTGCACGCAAGTCACGCAAGTTTTTGTTTTCCGTTTGGCCACCCAACGCAAGTCGACGTAATTCTTGTTGTTTATTTCAAGTAATAAATTACAGCTCGCCCAGTAGCATATCAATGGCTTTTTTTTTTGACAACTTGCGTGCACTTGCGAGTAAATTTGAGAATCCGTTTGGCCACCCAACCCATGCGACTACTTGCGTCTAATTGCGTTACCGTTTCGCCAGGGCTATAGAGCTTAGAAGTTTGGATGATTTTGTTGAGATATCTCATACCCTATTCACACCAAAGCTTAAACATGTTTAGTTAAACACGGTTTAAAATTGTTTTCTTCATGGAAGATGCTGACTTATGTTTATCGACTTCAAACTTAGGACAATGAAAGCACAAGTTAGAGCTTACTTGAACCCTATGTAAAATTTAGTCTGTCAGTTGTCTGTTGCTGATTTTCATTTTCAAACCTGGTTTAACTAAACATGTTTTGTTGGTGTGAATCAGGTATCAGTTACTTTTTAATTCAGTTTAATTCAGACCGTTGATATTTGGCCTTTCTATATAATGGCCTATATTTATTTATTTTTTTGTTTCTTTTTTTAGCAAGAGGATCACGCTACAAGAGTGAAACGTGCAGACTATTGGTTAGCATATCAGACAAATTTACTGACTGGATGATGCAATACCATCTGACCAAATATCTTAAAGCCTAATCTAGATTTGCAAAAACTGCTGAGCCCATCTAGCAGGATGTGCATCTGTTACTGCACACATTGAAAAAGCAGTTAACGAAAAACTGTTAGTGTTTACGGTTTTCGCGGGTTTAAGTTTCAGGGTCCTATAGCGACACGAGAAATTCACGTAATTTTTTTTTTTTCATTTGTTATCAAAGGCATTGTGGTATTAAAAACGTAATAACACAAACTGCAATGCCAAATAAGCTTAGGTAGTCTTGCTCCAATATATTTCTGTTGTGGGTGACCAAGTTGTCAAAGACATTTGTAGTTGTGCCATTTAATGTAAAATCATAAGTACATATTGATGAGGTTTGCTAAAATACGCTAAGAATCTCGCCATTGGCTACATCTATTCAGTGTTCCTATCCTCTGCCGAAAATTTAAAGCCAGCGTTTCATTTCAAATTCTTCAAATACGCAGAACTTGGCCATTACACGTTATTTCACAGAGCACCAAATTGGAAATTCACGTGCATGGCCATTGTTTTGCTCGTTTAACCTTTGGTGTGGCGACGCTCTCGTTCGCGTTGCCGTCGTGGCATCCGTTTTTCAATCGTCCCGAAGCCATTGCGAGCCCAAGAGCTGCTTTTTATAGCTGAAATTTCTTATCAAATGACGGTATAGTTTCGGATCAAAATGCAGCCCTTTACGTTTTATCAATGTAAAGTTTTTTTGTTGGCTTCTAAGTCGACAAAAACCCGAATCTGTTGGTAGACATTCTTCAAACAATATAATATATTCTCGGAGCCGAAATGGCCTCGGGATGTTTAAGAAACACACCCCTGGTTCGCTTAAGGTCCCTAATCTTCTAATGAAGGGCAAAGAGTTAACAATAGAGCTGTTAATAGAAGTTTGGTAAAAATTGACATATTTTAGGTTAGGAAGAGTCACTTAATTTCTTTACAGATGATCGTGTAAAGTGCTCGAGTTTGAAGCATCGCGCGTGAAGCCTGCGCTCGAGGCAAGAGAGGGAGAAGACGATTGCTTCGCGTGTGATTCTTTAGTCTCGCGCTTTACATGCTTTTTTGAGAAAATAAGAAGCTTAAATGTACATATGAAATAGGTTTTTCAATTTCTAATATTCAAGTTTTAAAATGTTTACGTTTATGAGAGTCAGAAACAAAGATTTTTAGTGTAAATCAGCAGTAGAATTAAAACCCATTTCGACAGGCAAAGTCAAATTAAAGATATTGAAAATTAGTTTCATTGTCTTCGTATGTCTTTGGCATGACTGACAGACTTACCTATGCAAATACTTGTACATTCGAATATGTAGCGCAAAAAATGGAGAAAAAAAAGTTTGTTCGAATAAAAGCACGTTTAATAGAGTCTGAGTTTCAGTTTATCTTTCTCAAAAATTTACAAATGCAAAGATTTCAGGCGCAATCCAATCCAAATCGAAGAATTATTTCTTTGACATATTTTCATGTCTGGTATGACAGGTTTTGTACGAGTATTTGTCCAGAAATACAGGTAAATTTTCAGTACTTATCATGAAGCGGCTAACGGGTATTAGTATCACCCATCTAGTGGACTAATGCAAATCCTGCATTTTAATTGGCTACGCTACTAGAGGACTATTAGTAATAGTCATCGAGTAGCGAAATTCGTGACGCTTTTTCTCGTTTTATTCCCAAATGAATCTTTCTTCAACTTGTATTTGCTAACTTTGTTATTGCTTAATTAGGTGGCAACAAGGATGTAAAGACAGTACGTTAGCCGATTGCTAATCCGCCAGTCCAAGTTCACGCCATTCCGAATCTTACGTTCACGGAATTCTGGGTGAATCCCAGATTTCTGCGCGCGTGAGTACTTACCGTCTTTACATTCAACCTCGTTCCCAAACAAACGAGTCCTAATCAACAAAATAAGGTGCAACTATAAACGATGATAAATTAAGTACATTGTAAAGCATATTAAATTTCCACCTGTTTGTTTATACCCTTTGTTTATACCCTTGGTGGGTTCAAGGATTTGTTTATATGAGCAGCCTAGACTCCACGGGACGATGGTAAGCTCCCTGGGACAAATATGAAGACAGGTACCTTAGCTTAAAGGGGCAGTCTCACCAAGATTTAGCTCTACTTCAAAATCCAATGAAAGCATTGATATTAACTGGAAATCCACTAATTGCCTAACCTTGCTTAAACGCACTGAACTGGTCACGACCGAGTTGTTTAAAACTGTTATGGTTTCGGACCAGTAGGAAATTAATTCACAACTAAGGGAGTGAATTAATACATTTTTTGTTGTTTAAAGTTATTCTGTTAATCAGTGAGTGCACCTTTATAACTATAGCATGGTTTCCACAAAAACTTGGAAGACCTCTCATGATACTGCCCCTTTCAAGTCAATGTTTGTTTATCGTGAACCTCTGAGACTGAACAAGCACTCTCATTATTGGTTTTACTATATTAATTTTCACTAGGTCTACTTTCCGAAACGTATTTTTTGTTGTTTTTGTGTCCCCAAATTTAGTGTGGCATTTTACCACATTAATAAAGTTTATCTATCTATCTATCTTGTTCATTTTCATTTTTTTTTCGATGACCAAAGCCATGCCCGACATTCAAGATGACGCCTTTATGATCGAACATGCATGGCTGCATCTCGGTTCCATCGTCAAAATTGTAAAAGTACTGTTCGTAACTCCGCAAGTCTAGGCAGTGTTGTATCAGTTCGTTTGATGAGTTATCAGGAAACCAGCAATCAGGCGGCGCTCTTTCTTTGCGAAGCGCGGAGCTTCTGTAGACTTTTCTTTAAGGGCTGATAAACGGAAGAGCATTTTATCGCACTTTCTTAGTCACGGAGTATTCTTATACGCACCTAAATCTCTTTAAATGGATCGAGTATCTTCTTAATATCAGTCCAAACATTTTCCACGTCCTCCAGTGATAACTCCTGACTCACCCTCCCCTCGGACACTAAGCCCCTCGAAAATCTACCTGTCACGAACTTGGGTCAACAACCAAGCGAACAACAATTAAGCGCCACAAAAAAAATAATAATAGAAAAGTAATTGAAAAGTACTCAGAATAGCGAAATCCAAACGAACTGAGTAGTAAAAAAAATTACGAACTTTATCCGGGTTGTAAAACACAACACAGAAGAAAAAACAAAAAAAGTAGATGTAAATACAAGGTAAGTTGCCGAGCAACTTGTGGCCGGCTAAGCCTAGCGTGAAGTACGCGGGATGCCTCTCGTCTTGCGCTGGTGTCCAGTTCACTCGCCACTCTTTCCCCGCGTTCAACGATCGAAGGAAAACACGAAAAAATAGAGGGCTGTGAACAGACTAGTTTATCATACGTCCTGTGGACATCATTCCACACTTCCAAAGGTTGAAATATTCCAGCGCTATCGCGCCATTCCAGACTTTGTGCGCCGGGGGATTCTGGGTCGATCCCAGATCTCTGTGCGGGTTTACTTTCATTTTGCCTTGCATTCCAACTAGAGGTGTTGTTTTGCTGGTTACTGAGTTAACTTGAGTTGAAAATTGCCCAGCTTTGCAGAACTGCGATCTGGTTTTCTGTAACAAGGTGAGTTCATGACTTATTACATGTAACAGGAGCACAAGGTTTCTATTTGTTTGTTTCAACACTGGTTTCTGGATCATTTAATGAGCTGTATTCACTTCCGCCTTCCTCGATCGAATTTTTGAGAGCAAAACTTTGTTTGTTTTAATTCTATGGTTGTCGTTAGACTGCATGCAGTCTGTTTTTCTCTCGAAGGGAATGCTGTAAACTAGGGTTTAAGACGCGAGACGGGGAGATTGTGGCGAGACAACAGCGCGCGAGGAAAAATAGACTGCGGACTCTTATGCATTTTTTGAGGATATCCGTCAGCTCAGCAACAGAGAAGCTGATTGGCCAATGTGCCCAATCTAAAGTTGCGCGCGCGCAATGGCGTTACGGATCTTATGTGTTTGCGTCAACACGTCAACGCAGTGTTTTGTTTCACGAAGTTTCTTTAAATGAGCTTGAAAATTCATCCAATACAACCAAGCGCCTCTTAACGTCTTGTTATTAGTCTTTTCATGGAGCGGAATTTTCTTAATGTCTTGAAGCAAAGTTTATAACGAGCTAAGGCAGCGCGCGTGCAAATAAAAAAGCAGTTAATCGCGAGATCCTTGACGCCATTCCGCGCGCACAATTTAAATTGGCCAATCAGCTTCTCCGTTGCTGGGCTGACGGGCATATCCTCAAAAATTACAAAAGGTTTTTTCTCGTCTCGTCCCAAGCCCTTTCCGTCCATACCACCTGGTGGTTCGCCCAGTTCCCGATATAAAAGCGCTCCTCCGACCCTTAGAGAAAAGACCGACTACAAGTAGTCTAGGTTGTCGTCTATTACAGGACCTGAGCTGTGAAATTCAAAGCGAAAATGTGATTGTCGACGTAGTTATTTCAACTGCAGGTAGGAATTTGAGTGAACTTCCTTAGATACGAATCTAGATCAGCCCGCTGGATTAATTTCCACATTTAATATTTGCCTTGGACAGATAAATCATCCTCTCTGCTGGAAAGAGTTGATATGTGTTCATGTATTGGTGCGGGTTAGCCGTGCAATCATCACATTGCTGCTCTTAAAATAAAAATTGGAAATCGCACATTCAATCTTTTTGCGGAACTTCTTGAATTAGTGATTTTATTGGCTTTCTGATTATTTTAACCTGTTTACCCCATCCCTTCAGTTTGCTTGTGTGTCGAATATACAAGTGCGGTATTTTGCTTAGAAAACATCCTTATAGCTAAAAGCTAAGGTATTCTTTAGATAATAAGATTAAATTTAATTATATTTCTCATTTCTTTTATATTTCAGGTATTTTTTCACTGGTGGTAGAATATTTCATTCATCTTTGGTCACAAGCTTACAAATTCAAAGTGAAAATGTGATTTATGATGTTAATAGTAAACTGCAGGTTGGAAATACTTTGGTAAACTTAATTCAATGGTTCCAGAAAATATCCGTACCTTCACCACAGAGTTAATTTCATTTTTGTTTTCTGGATAAATAAACCTCCTCCCAACATTTTGCCCAACAATGATGCAAGAGAGATTTAGTAACTTGACAATGATAAACAGTCCTGAAGAATGGTTTTTGACATCACTAACGAATTTGCAGATTGTAGCAATAACAGAAAGAGAATTAATACCGTTTACAATGTTAAGCTGAAGTATAGCAAAAATCGTCAGATTCCTGGTTTGTAAAAGCTAATTCAATAGTACTGATTTGGAGTGAATTATATTGTTTTCAGCAGGATTTGATAGTAAATCTATAGGTGTGGTTCGAAATGTTTAGTACGCTTGTACTGTAAAAGCATTACAATAATATAGCAAGGCCGATAAGTACTATGTGAAAAAGTAACTTTGCAAGACACCAACACGACCAGAACGATAAAGTAGGGTTACAATTGCGAACAGCCATTCCGTCCTTTTTGGGACTCATCAGATCTAAATAATGACAGCTCGAAGGCCTAGGCCAGTGCATATAAATTGCAATAATATCTTGTAGATCCTGGTACGTTAGCACCATTGTTGTTTGCGGACAGTTGCTGTATCAAGTTGTAAAAACATTGTGCTTTAACACACTGTTTGACTGTTAATTTTAAATCCACCTTCCGATATCTGAGAGTAACTAAAACCCTAATTTTCCCAGGGTAGCATGCCTCTGCCCCCCCCCCCCCTCCCCCCTCCCAAAAAAAACAAACAGCAACAAAATCTGACTCATGCTTGAGCCCCCCCACTCAAAATCTTGCTGCGCGGGCCCTGGCTTATGCACAAGTTTGGTCATTTGCACTGCATCAAACTTCACCATCTGGAAATGCAATTGTCACTAACAACCCCCCTCCTACCAGAATTTCGTGGGCCTTTAGATCCCACCCTTTGCAATTTCCAATTCCCTCCATGTGGGATATGGATATTTACTGAAACCACACATTAGGCACGAATCTGCATGTAGACAAGATCACTCCCACAAGTTTCCTGCATTTGATATTTGCCGTTTACAGAGAAATCTGTGGTTCCATAAAATATCCATACTCCCCCCACAGAAGGGATTGGAAATTCCAGGGAAGGAGGGGGGCATTGTTTTAAAGCAATGTATGATGCTAAATTGGAATTTCCAGAGGGGTGGAGGGTCATAAGGCAAATCCCTTCTGAGGGGGGGTATGGATATTTATGGAACCACACAATCATCCTCTCTGCTGATAAAGCAGATTACATTTAGAAGGTAGAAGAATTCAAAACTTCTGGGGAGCTTCATGTATACTGTGTTGTTTCTGCGGATGTCAATAGTCCAGCAATCATTATTCAATGTCAATACTAATAAATGAACTCAGACCAAAGATCACATTCTAATTATAAGCCAGATGGCTTGTAGCTGCATATATCAGCATACACTTCTTATTAGAAATCAGGTCCAGCTCTGGCTTTACCACCACTTGCAGTGATAAGCGACATCAGAAATCAAAACACCTGTGGATATGTTTCCAAGATTTCCATCAGTCATATATGTCATATCATTCTGTCCATTGCATCTAGGCGTGAACATGTTGTGAAAAACATGTTCTTCTTGCGTACAAATGTTGCATGATCCATCATCAAACTTCAAGTTTTGCACCAGCTATCATGAAGTTCAAATGCTGAAAGATCTTTAAACTGTTCAATTTCATCCGATTTACAAATACAGATCTAGAAGACTTGAAATTGAAAGTAAAGTCTCACAAAAATCAAAAAAGTGTCTTTCCTATATTAATTTTTAAAGAAGTTTACTTTAACCAAATTTCTGTTTTGTTGGCATAAAATTTATTTATCAAACTTCACTTTCAGGATCACTGGTACAAAACATTGTCTGAAATGCCTTCAAACTTTGAAGTATGATGACGAATCATGCACTGTGTGATACCCAATTGGAACGTTTTTTTTTGTGACGTGTTCACACTTAATAGATACATACAATGGATGGTATGGTATGACATGCATGATTGATGGAAGTCTTGGAAACATTTCCACATGTGTTTTGATTTCTGAAGTCGCATATATCAACGCAAATGGTGGTAATAAGACTAGCGACAATCCATTAGTTTTCTAGATTCTCTTGAATAGTCCCCCCCTCTTATCGGTTCAGAA
Source organism: Meandrina meandrites (assembly GCA_963693305.1). Classification (NCBI taxonomy): domain Eukaryota; kingdom Metazoa; phylum Cnidaria; class Anthozoa; order Scleractinia; family Meandrinidae; genus Meandrina; species Meandrina meandrites. Next base: position 5,554,561 of record OY855908.1, on the reverse strand, counting down.
GATAACAGAAAACGTTTGTTACGATATTCAATTCCGTCTTTTACTGTTTTATTTCTTCAGTTTCCTCCATTTTTTCTTTTCATTCCCGAGCTGTGATGTACTTGAATACGTTAATTTACGATGGTAGTAGTTGAAACTGCAGGTAGGAATTAGTTTAAATAACTCTAGGTACAAATCTAGGCCAAATGCCAGCAGTACGTCTTTCACATTATAATATTTTGATAATGAATGGCCATGGGTTCAATTCCCATCGGGGACTCAGAATTTTTCTTTGTCCCATGCTCGTGTCATTGTTGAAAAAGATCATCTTCATTATTTATCACCGAGCTTAAAAGTTACCATCTTTATTATTTACTACATTATGTGATGTTTATTGGCTTGGATAGAGAAATTATCACATATGAGATATAACAAGGGCTCTTCAGTCCCTTGGGGCATCTGTGAAGCTGTGCAAATTCCATCAGAGATTTGTATGCATTGTCATTCATTGTGGTCTGTGCTTGCCCCTAAATTGTGACAAGTGAAATCTCAATACCAGTTCTTGTTTACTGAAATTATATAGTACCATTTTGAATTCTCTTCACAACACTCCTGTTTACAGTGACAGCAAATGTGCTGACATAAAGGGCTGACTATTGGTCGTAGAAAGCAAAAACTATTTATGCTCTTGTAACATGTGCAGTGAGTTCAACATTACTTTCAATTTGTAAACAATGTCATAAGGAATAATTATATTGCTTCATGTTAAGCAAATTGACTTTTTTATAATTCACTGTTTGCCTTTAGGCAGGTTAATTATTAGTTTTGATGGTAGAGCATCTATTCTTTACTGGGGTGGGGTGGAATGGGGAGGTACTACATTTTGGCTTTAGTGTCCATTATTATGTTCCAAGTGGGTTGTGAACTCAAAATGGACACTAAAGCCATTAATATAGAGCCTGCATTATTTTTTGTCAAATTACGGCGAGGTGTTATATTATGGATTGGAAGCCATGTTATTTTTTGTGGTGGGGTGCGGTGGAATTGGGAGGTACATTTTGGATAAATTAGAGCCCATTCTATATTTTTTGGTGGGGTGGGGTGGGGTGGGATTGAGAAGGTAATGCAGTTTGGTATTACATGTTTTTTCGTGGTGTGGTGGATATGATGGTGAGTTACCATAAAGTTCCAGTTATAAGTCCCCTGCTTATACCCCCCCCCCCCCCAAGAAATGAAAAATACATCCGCTCATAAGCCCTCCCCCTGCCCCCATGATATAAGGTGTACTGGCAAACAGTTTTGCAGTACATTGTGTAACCTTTGACCCAGGCGCCAGGCTGTTGACATAACTTTGTGCCCCTGGGAATTCCATCCATGCATGGCAGGTATCTTACTGATATAAGGCATAATCTCCATGCGACAGCTCTGCTGTAGCTAGATTTGAAAGATGTCCTACCTATATCTGTGTCATTTAAAGGGCTAGAACCCATAATTGTTAGGCCACATTTAACAGAAGGCCAAAATGTCCTCATCCCACCCACCCCATCCCAGCTGCTATTAGCTAATTAGGTCTAGTCTCTATTTATGTCACACTATTTCCCTGGTACTTTTCTTTTGAGTTCAGCTTCACTGTAGATACTGTATTTTAATCTTGATTTCAGGAAAAGTGGTGATGAACATGATAAGACAGAGAATTGATTATCTGGAGGAACTTTGGTCCCTGGTATGATTGTTATGAGAGCTTATTACTTTAAATATTAACTAGGTAACATAATCAAATACTGTAGCATCTCAAATAATAAAGAAACGTTATGCGAAATTAATTAATGTTTAGAAAGACTGCAGAAATGATGGATGAAGACTGAAGATTAGCTAGCCAAATTTGATTATCGATTGCTCTGTATGATACGCTACATCTTCAAAGCTCTCTGCATGCATTGTGACCCTGCAGTGCAAGAAGTCAATCATACGAACGTAATGTGTGCAAAGGACTGCAGTCCTCTGACTGTCGGATACTTACTATCCTTAATCTCACAGAAGCTAGTGAGAATGAGTCTTTCCGAGGCCAGCCATTACTGGAAGCAAATGTTGTGACTGAGAAACCAACTAACAAATAGCTTAAATTTACACTATACACCGACTATTTTAAAAATATTGATGTACTAAATAAGTGAAATTCTTTTGTATATCATACAGGTAATACTGCAGGACTAACCGTTTGCAGTTTGGATTAAGATGGCAGCTGCTGCACCTTCTCCTCTGGCTAGCTCTGTAGAGAAGACAAATGGAGCCAAGCTGAGCAGGCTTCTCATTGATGGCGGAACGACAGTCCTGAGGATGATTTTCGATCGTTATCATCCCCCAGCAAATCTGTTGGCTGATCTCAATGCAAACTTTCTCGCACTGGACAATCTCTTAAGGAAGAGAGTTTTACATAGACCTCAGTGGGACTTACTGTTCCCACCTGGTGGAGCTACACCAGACTCCAACACATTTGACATAACCTTGTTATTCCTCCTTCTGACCAACATCTGTGGACTATTCCCTCCCCCCTCGGGGTGGCACACTAAGCCACCCCCAGGTGACACCTCTCTTGAGGCAAACCTTGCTCGCATCAAGTTTTTCCGCAATGGGTTGTATGGTCATGTTACCACAACCGGTGTTGATACACCAACTTTTTCTGCTCTGTGGCTGGAAATCAGTGCTGTTCTTGTTGCTCTTGGGTTGCATCAGGCAGAAATTGATAGATTGAAGGCAGAGCGTTGTGGAGAGGAAGACTATATTGACGTGTTACTTGAGTGGGCTGACAGTGAAAAGGATATCAAGTCACAGCTGAAGGACATCAGTAAATCACAGACCAAAGTACAACACACTGTTTATGAAGTACGCCAGACACAACTAGAAGGTCGTGAAATACTTCAGTATAGCAAGGGCAAGCTTGACGAAGTACATCAGCTCCAGACCATAACACAAGAGACTATTGATGAAGTTCGTCAGACCCAACTAAAAGATCGTGAAATAATTCAAGATAGCAACGTAAAGCTGCAAGAGGTTTATCAGATCGACAGAAAAACACATCAAGTTGTTACCAATATTCGTCAAACTCAAACTGATGACAGCAGAACATTTCGGCAGATGTGTCACAACACTGAGCAAGGTGTTGCAAGATTACACGAGAGACAGCACGAAGTCCACAAGACACTTCAAGATACGAAGTCAAAAGTAGAAGAAATAAGCCAGTCTCACGAGGAGCTCAAGCAGACAGTTGAAGATTTGGGAGGACAAAGAGAAAAGCACAGACAACACGAAATCCTTAAGAAGCTCGCCAAGATTGATACCTTGAACGACATGAAACATCACGCAGAAAGATATGTAGAGGGAACCCGTTTGTCGATCTTTGGAAAAGTCGAGAGCTGGTTAAATGACATTAGTTCCCCGAATCGTGTAATGGTGATCTCTGCGGTCGCAGGGATGGGCAAGTCTGTAATCTCAGCTGTCGTGTGCCAAAAGATGCTTGAAGCTGGGAGACTGGCAGGAAGCCATTTTTGTCAGCACGACAGGGCACGCCACAGGAATCCAAAGGTGATGCTGCAGTCCTTGGCCAGTCACCTTGCTGAGTCTTTGCCAGACTACAAAAAAGCTCTTGTAGAAAAACTGTCAAGAAATCTGGGTGTAGAGATCAATGATATGGAAGTGAAGGATCTGTTTGAATTGCTTTTTGAGGAACCTCTAACCAGCTTAAATGGCCCTGGTTTAACGTATCTCATGGTAATAGATGGCTTGGATGAGAGTGAATACCAAGGACGAAATGAGCTACTAGACTTGATTGCTAATTACTTTAGGAAGCTTCCACTTTGGATGCGATTTTTCATGACAACGCGACCTGAAATAAACATCGCAGACAAGCTTAAGTGTTTGCACCCCCTGCAGCTGGAGCCAAACAACGAAGAGAACTTGAAGGACATTCGGCTTTGCTTTAAAGAGCAGCTTCACCATGTATTACAATCTGAATATGAAGGAAACATCTTTCAAGCACTTGTTGAAAAGTCAGAAGGAGTCATGTTATATGCCCATTACCTGGTAGATTTCATAAACAAAAATGTACCACTTTTAACTCCTGAACTGCTGGACAGCACCTTACCATCAGGCATTGCATCTGTTTACGAATCCTATTTTAAGCGCCTGGAGAGTGACCTTTGTAAGGAGGTTAAGGTCACCGATGACCAATTTATGAATTTCTTGAGCGCGATCGCAGCTGCAAGAGAACCATTGCCACTCGGTTTTGTTTGTAAATTGTTGCTCTCAGGTAAATCGCCCTCGGCTGTTCAGCGAAAAGTAAATGTGGCAATTGCTTGTGTCTCGGCACTTCTACCTGTTCAAGATGGGCGTATTCACTTTTTTCACAAGTCGGTGAAAGACTGGTTGATTGACAGTTCTTACTACGGACAGCACCACTTCAGTGTAGACGAAAAACAAGGCCATCACGTCCTTTCTAAGCTCTGCATCGATGAGCTTGATGATGTAAAACGAAAAGGCGTCGACGGCCCACATTTCATTGACACTACAAAGTACGCTCTGCAACATGGTGTTCAACACATGCTACAACTGGAAGAGGATGCGAGAGTATGCAGCCTTGAGGACGTTGCGAAGAAATATTGTTTGGACTTAGAGCTAGTGTATGGAAAACTGTGTGTAGGGCATGTTACAGCGTCCGAAGATATTCTTTGCGTCCAAAAGCAAGAGGGTGCGAAAGCGTTGTTTGAAGAATGGCAGAGAGCCCTTGGAGCTTTGTTGTACCTGTTAAGGAAGCATTTAAGCACATTAACAGAACTTCCTCACGCTATCTTTCAAATCTTGTTGAATGAAGGAGGACCTGAGCTGTCTTCTGAAGCATTAACCCTTTTGGAGACTAGATATTCTGAAATTCCTTATATGGAATTTTTGCACAAGAACGATCAAGAAGTGCTTGTTCAAACCAAGTTTCAATGTTCAGATGAAGTAGTTTGTTTTGACGTCTCACCTCAGTTAGACTACATGGTGTGTGAATGTAAACACGCCACGATTCAGCTATGGTCACTCCATACTGGGAAACAGCTATGGAAACGCCATGTAAAGGTATTGAAAAAGTATAACTTCTTGTCCTTCTTAGACTATGTGCCATATAGAGTGCATCCGTCATCTGCTTGTGGGTCATTTTACCGCTCAGTAGTTTTTCATCCTACTGAGCGCCTTGTCTTACCAGGAATCCTTAGCCATGCCTATACTATTGATGGAGACCTGAAACTACTTTTTCTTTCAAGCAAGTGCCGTTTCTCGGTTTGTTCAATTTCTGGAGACAAGACCAAGATGCTAACTGATTGCCCAGACGATGCTAAGTCCATTGTCATGTGGAGTTTGACGGATGGATCAGAGATTACTCGTTTCGCATGCATTGTTGATATTTTATCTTTTGCTTGGTCTCGTGATGAAAGGCTGCTTGCAATTTCCGGCTCATTTGGTAACATTTGGTTGGTTGATGTTCTGAATGGTTTTAAAACTCTAGCCCAGACTACTACTTCAGGAGAATGTGGATTGATAAAGTTCTCTCCGGACTGTCGATTTCTTTTTTGTTTACATTCTGGCATGTCTCGTTACAACAGTTGCGAACTGTTTCGTTTAAACGTCAACACGGAAAATGATTGCAACTTTTCGTTGGATGTTTTACCAAACGTAGTCTACTATTACCCCTGGAAATTTGAATCGTGCAGTGAGACTGGCTTTTTATTAGGAGATCCGTTTTGCTTTTTCTTGAAAAGAGATACCTTTGAACAGAGGCCTGAACTTGCGTTTGTTCTAAATAAGCAATCTGTATTGAGGGTTTCATCTTCTAGTAGTGTCATAGAGATGTTGAACCCTGACGAACTAACGAAGGGCAGGAACGGATTTTTAAGGACTGCTGCGAGAGAAGTTATATTTTCATTGAATGGTGACACTCTTTATGTTGTCACTGGAAACGTTTTAACTCAAAAAACACTTGGCGCTTGGGACATTTCAAGTGAGAGGTTCAAAGCTGAGAAGCGCGTTGATTTGAGTAGTCTTATTTTTAGAAACAGTTTTGTTGTAGCTGTAAGAGCAGGTGTTATATTCCTAAAAAGAACCGACACCTTAGAGCTGTGGAATTCTGAGTTGTCTCAGTGCATCCGAAGGTGGACTGTTATAGGGGAAATCCATCGTGTACACGCCATATCAGAAGAAAGGTTGGCCTGTGAATTTCGGCATAGCAATACTAGTGAAGTGGTCATTCTGGATACAACTAGTGGAGACGTTGTGTCAACAGTCACTATTCATGGGGAATTTGTTGCATGTAACAGTAAATGTCAGGTTATAACACGGACACACAAGATGGAATTGCAGATGCAATGTGGCGAAGTTGTACTCTGGAAAATATCCCAGTCTTTTGATGTGAGACCCTCCTCTTTGTGCAACACATTTTCTCCTACTGAACAGTTTTGTGTAGTTGGTGGAAAACCCGAATCTGACGATGTACTAACCGTAGCCCTTTACGTCCTCGATGCAGTTTCAGGGAGAACACTTCACATGTTATGTACATTGCTTATCTCTAACCCTCTTTGCAAGTTTGTCAGTGACGAGGAGTGCGTTATCAGCATAAAAGATGTATCCAAAGGTAATCATCTCGTTCTGTTTAACGTCAAATCTGGTGACCTGCTGAGTAAAATTACCATGGAAAGCGCAGTGTACAGTTTAGCAGCCTGCCCTCGTAGACGGCTTGTCGCCATTGGTGTTGAGGATTCGAAATACGGTTTCAAAGTTCTTCAGGTGAAGTTGCCGCGAGATAAAGACAGCAGGAAGAACAAAAGGTCAGTTCTTATTAAGAAACAAAGTGAAAATATAATGCACCAAGTTAAAAAGTATTTAAGAACTAACCAATATTAGTGCAAATGAGATAAATCCTGATTTTAGCATAGCACTTCTCATAACACTTGGTTTCAGAATTTTTCTCCCATACCGTAAAATTCCGGTTATAAGCCCACCCGGTTATAGCCCCATCTACCTGGAAACAAAAAAATACATCCGGTTATAAGCCCTCCCGGATATAAGCCCCCCTCTGCTGGATTACAGTACTGAACAGGAGTAAATGTTGCTTTATTATGACGTTTTTACTAAAAAACATATTTGATGAACACTGTCGTGGCTCGTTTCGAAACGCTTTTAAGCCCCCCCCCCCCCCCCCCCCAAAAAAAAAAAGAAAAGAAAAAGAAAATCGGTACGAAGTTGTATAAGCCCAGGGCTTATAACTGGAATTTTACGGTATGTTCAGTCTTGACCTGTATCACCCGCCCGCCCCTATTGCGACACCCCAGCAAAATAATTTCGCCAAAATTTTAAGGTCTGGCCAAACGGAGGCGCAAGTCAACGGTCTCCGCTCGGCCAAGGTTTGCGTGCACTTACATTGACTTGCATTCACTTTGGTCGAGATCAAATTTGCACGCAAGTCACGCAAGTTTTTTTTTCCGTTTGGCCACCCAACGCAAGTCGACGTAATTTTTTTTTTTTTAATTTTTTTGACAACTTGCGTGCACTAGCGAGTAACTTGCGAATCCGTGTGGCCACCCAACGCATGCAACTACTTGCGTCCAATTGCGTTTCCGTTTGGCCAGGGCTGGTAACCGTTTGGCCGAGCTTGAGAGCTTAAAAGTTTGGATGATTTTGTTGAGATATCTCAGTTACTTTTTAATTCAGTTTAATTCAGACTGTTGATATTTGGTCTTTCTATATAATGGCCTATATTTAATTTTTTTTTGTTTCTTTTTTTAGCAAGAGGATCACGCTACAAGAGTGAAACGTGCAGACTGCTGGTTGGCATATCAGACAGATTTACTGACTGGATGATGCAATACCATCTGACCACGTATCTTAAAGCCTTATCTAGATTTGCAAAAATTACTGAACCCCCCGTAGCAGGATGTGCCCTTGACTCCACTCTCCGCCTTGTATTACGGACCATGCATCTGTTACTGCACTCATTGAAAAAGCTTTCGAAAAACTGTTAGTGTTTACGGTTTCCGCGGGTTTAAGTTTCAAGGTCCTATAGCGAAAAACGGGAAATTCACGTGATTTTTTTTTTCGTGTAATATCGAAGTCATCATGGTATTAAAAACGTGATAACACAAACTGCAATGCCAAATAGGCTTAGGTAGTCTTGCTCCAATATTTTTCTGTTGTGGGTGACCGAGTTGTCAAAGACATTTGTAGTTGTGCCATTCAATTTAAAATCGTAAGTACATATTGATCAGTACAATGTTCTGTTACGCTAGGAATCTCGCTATTGGTTAGATCTATTCAGTCAGAACTATTCTCTGCCGAATATTTAAATTCAGCGTTCAATTTCAAATAGATGTGTGAAAATTCCCCCCAGCATTTTACGTTCTCCAATTACGCAGAGCTTGGCCATTTCACGTTGTTTTGCAGAGCACCAAAATTGAAAATGCACGCGCACAGCCATTGTTTTGCTTGTGTAACCTTTGGTTTTGCGACGCTCTCGTTCCCGTTGCCGTTCTGGCATCTGTTTCTCAAATGTCCCGAAGCCATTGCGAGCTAAAGAGCTGCTTTTTATAGCTGAAATTTCTTATCAAAAGGCGGTGTAGTTTCGAAGGAGACCTAAATCTGTTAGTATACATTCTGGAAACAATAAAGCTAATGGCTTCGGGATGTTTAATTAAGAAACACACCCCTGGTTTGCTTAAGGTCCCTAATCTTCAGATGAAGGGCAGAGATTTTACAATAGATCAGTTAATAGATGTTTGGTCTCGATTTGGTCAAAAATTACATATTTTAGGTTGGCGACTGTCACTTTATTTCTTTACAGAAGATCGTGTAAGGTGCGCGAGTCTGAAGCATCGCGCGTGAAGCGAGCTCTAGCGCGGGCAAGAGCCGGGAGAGGACGCTTCCTTCCCAAGTGATTCTTCGGTCTCGCGTTCTACATGATTTTCTGAGAAAATACAAGAAGCTTTAATGTACATACGAAATGAGTTCCTCAATTTCTAATATTCAAGTTTAAATGTTAAAGTGTGTGAGTCAGAAAGAAAGATTTTTAGTGTGAACCAGCAGTAGCATAAAAACCTAGTTAAACTAAAGATATTCAAAGTTAGTTACATTGTCTTCGCTGAAAATTTAAAAATTTGAAGATGAGGTGGAACATCGCTCAGGGGCAGAAATGTAGAAACCGATGTGAAATTAAGAGGAGAGCATTCATTTTGACTTTTGAGAAAACGTTTCGTACATTTTAAACAGCATAGAAACATTTAGAAGGTAAAGAAGTCTAGTTTTTTAACTATATTTTAATAAATTAATTGGAACTCGATTATAAAAGTAGACAGCGTTTTGCTAAGAACACTTTGGGCATATTAGTACAGTGACGTGAATGTGGTTCATTCACATTGTAATAAATTATTGCCTTCAGCCAGTCGTGGTCGCAAATTCCCGCGCATCCACAATTCAGCTATAAAATAGGCCTAATGCGATAGATTTCGTTTAATCATCGACCCCGCGCACATGTTGTTTGTTCGCAATGAGGCATAGACCATTCTATTTTTGAAGGTTGGGGGGGGGGGGGTATAAAATAAAATTCCTGTACAGCAAACACGGAGGGAAAAAATGGTGGAAGTGAGACATGGAAAGATATAGATATGAAGCAAAGCCGAAAAAAGTCTTTCACAACGTAAAGCTGGAAAAAAATTCTTGCTCAGGAAATTACCTATTCCCCCACTACCTCAAAAATATAACGGCCCCCCTCATTTAAAGCAAATATTTTGAATTGTAGTGAAAAGTTCTTCAGTGACAAACAATAACAGTAGAAGTTCGTATAGTGTAATCGTCCGGGTTAAATGTAGTTCTAAAAAGACCTGTTGTTGTGACTAACGTTTCGACAACCTAAGGACTAACCGCAAGGTTCGAGGTTTAACGTTTTGAATTGTGGGTTTCTAGGACTTTTTAACGCGATATTAGTCAATTGAGGAAGTTTTTAAATTTTTATATATTCAATCATAGTAATGATAATATTTTTAAAGTAGTAAGCATTTTTATATTTTAATTAATTTAGATTTTAGGTTCTAGTTCGTGGAATATCTGTTAACTAGCAGTATAGCTCGGCATATTTCACGTTAATAAATTATCTATCTATCTACTATCTAACCTGATCGGATGTCATCTTCAGATTTAAGAATTCTAGCAGCAGAACTCTAGCTGACCTGCATAGACTGAGCTGAACCGACAGATTGTATAAATTTAACGTGTTCGATAAATCAATAAAGAATATTTGTGTTTGTCCAAATTCTGGCTGTGCAAAGGTTTACTTCAGTATTTCAGTCCCCGAATTCTCCTCATCCAGAAGCTCCTATGTAGGGAGGCGCCCTGGGGACTGGAAGTTTTTAGAACAAGATATTTTCAATTCTCGCGTAAATATGCACATACATGTATATTTGCATCTGCGTTCCCAGGTTGAGATATTTTTCCTTCTACCGAAATTGGGAAAGTTTCGGTTAGAAAACAATTGGAACAGTAATTTTCGGTAAAATCCGTTACCACTCCAATCGGTCTATTATGGCAGATTCCGGCAAATGGTTAAACGTAACCTAAATGCATCCTGCACCTTCACTTATCTCGTTCTTGAAAAGTGTAAACTGATTTTTCAAAATTTCCCTGGGGGAGTTAACTCCGGTCCCCGCTAGACGCTCATGCCTCAGGTGCTCGTACCCCCCCCCCCCCCCCCCCCCGTGGTACCCACCCATGCAAAATTCTGCGTACGGCCCTGCAGCTGGTCGTCAAGCCTGAGAAAACTGTTTTCTTCACAGGCGGCCCAAGCTCACGCCTGAGAGGAGTTCTAAAAATTTTATATTTGAAACGTGACTCTCGCCTGACGCCATATGGAGGTGTTGTGTTACAACGGTTCGTATTTATAAAGACTCTATAAAGGTTTGTATGGGAAAACATGCATTACCTTGATTTGCTTTTGTATTTTCTGCTGTTATCTCGTTTCTCAATCCGATCTCGAGTTATACCGCGCGCTCGCTCCGCTCGCCGTAACTCGCGGCTTCACCACTCGCGCGTACGCGTTGCCCCCAAAGAGAGCCTTCTTGCAAGCTTAATTAAAATGACATAACTCGCCTCCTCTCAGCGTGAGCTTGGGCCGCCTGTGTTTTCTTCTCGAAATGTCCGCGTACAACAGGCACAATTTCCGTGTTTTCTAGATCCCCCACAGTAAGCCTTTGTTTTCGGTCCAAACTCTTCCAAAGTGTTGCATAACCACAATTTTTCTGATTGTTATATATTACAATATTTTTTTTGACGCCCACATCGGCTGCTCATCACCAGAAAGGTTTGAGATTTAATTTTTTTTTTATTTATCACTTGTTAATCTTTTAGTTTATGCTGTTAAAACGTTTTTACAACAGAGTTCGAAAAGGAGTAAAGTGTTCAAGATTAACGATTAATGAGGTAAACATTGTTAGCTGTTTTAGCATTTCCACGAGCAGTCACTAACGGAAAACTACAGGGCCCAGTTGTTCAAAGGGTGGAAACCGCTATCCACCGGATAAATCTCTATCCAGTGGATAAGTGTTGGCAAAACAAACTACGCTATACACTGGATAGTGATTTATCCGGTGGATAGCGTTATCCACCCTTTGAACAACTGGGCCCAGTACTTTAGTCTCCAATGGCGGCTACTCGCGCGAATACCGTAAAATTCCGGTTATATCCCCCCTCGCTGGATGATAGTACTGAACAGGGCAAAATGTTGCTTTATTTTGACTTTTTAACTTAAAAACGTATTTCGATCAACACTACCGTGGCTCGTTTCGAAACATTTTTTGTATTCCGCTTACAAGCTCCGCCGGATATAAGCCCCTCCGCTTATACACCCACCCAAAACCCTTACGAAGTTGTTTAAGCCCAGGGCTTATAACCGGAATTATACGGTAAGTCAACAACTAAGTATGACTCCAAATGTTGGCAACTCAGAGAGTTCAGTCTAGTCTTACGCGGAAACTCATGTCTGTAAGCCCGGGATTGTTGTCAGCGTAGTTGCTTGGCAGCAAACAGATGTATCCCAGTATTTGTTATCTTTTTGTCGTGACCATCTTTCCTGTCTGCATTTTCTGTTCTTGCCGTATACAGGTAAACCAAGAACGAGTCAGGACAATGGAATCAAACAACCCAAGGTAAAGGACGAACTGACTGACTGACTGACTGACTGACTGACTGACTGACTGACTGACTGACTGACTGACTGACGGACTGACTGACTGACTGACTGACTGACGGACTGACTGACTGACTGACTGACGTAAATTAAGGCTTTAAAGTCTTAGTAGGCAAAGGTGGTATTCTTATGCTGAGAAAGCCGCTGTTCTCTCCCCAGATTTGTTTTAAGAAACTACATCGCTCAGAGAGCTATCCAGGCAGCGGAAAATGGAGACTTCTCTGTCGTATGCGTTTGTTAACAACACTGGGATAATCTTTACAGAAAAATGCAGTGGGAAACTAAAGAGCACTGAAAATAAAAGGGGGGGGGGGGGAGGGTGGGGCGACCTTTCACTTTCAATAGCTAATTTCTCCTCACAGTATAAACACATTACGAATCAGACAGGTGGTGAGAATAACGAAGTTCATCACCTTAGGTGATTGGAGGGGTTTTCCTCGTTTTTGTTTTACATGTGTGTGATGTTAACTGCTTCCGCGCTTCTTTACAAGTGTTGTTTTGGTCATCACGTATCGGCACGCAATGCAACGCTGCTTGACAGGGCCCAAAACAAATTGGGCGGGGATCGCTATGATCGATCTGTATTTAACCTTAGTGTAACTGGAATGGGGGAGGATAATTAAATCGTTTCTTTTTCGTCCAAAAGTAACCCGTCCCGCAGTTTCCTACAATGTATCCTCCAGATAGAAGGCTTAGAACGTCGTCTATCTTGTTAACTTTTGAAAAGGGTCTAAATTTGCAGATTTTTTTTCAGTTTTAAGGCTGCTGCATTGTTTTCTTAACACAGACTCTCATTATTTATTTGCAGGTTCAAAATATTTGAAAGCGTTTGGAAACACCATACAGTGAGGATTTTGAAGATCAAGAAGCCAGCTTCTCTCAAACCGCATCAACTACCAATCCCTCGCCATCCACAGATCAAAAGAATACGAAATACATCTCGAATAACCGTCAGACGACGCGCTCAATATGAGACTTACATGATCCTCGTAAATCGTCTGTGAAATATTCCTGCTCGGAAGATCAGTTTCGCAAGCGAAGTATATACGTAACGTGCTTTCAACTCCGTAAACCAGCGTCGGGTCTTACGCTCCGAAAGGCTTGCGCTCCCCGGGACTTCCCTGTGGAAATAGGGGCGCGGGTAACCGTAAGCTCGATTACCCTCCACAGCACGCGAGACGGTGGCAGAAATCGGGCAGGGTGCGCGTTTTGTTTTTTCAGAGGTGTAAATTACTGATTTGGATCCTACTTGGAGACGGAACGCCAGTAAATCTCTTAAAGGTTGTTTTTGTCAGTCCGTCATAAAACTGAATGGTTTTTCTCCGGGGTCTGTTAAAGCTGTCTTCTCTAGACATTTGACATCGTAGCCATTGATTGTGGTATTCTCGCCTCGTGGATCGGTTGCGGAGCTTGCCTAACATCTAACAAGTGATCAAAATGTGACTCACAACAGACAATTGAGTCATTACTGGGCTGGACTGATATTATGAATGTTATTTTGAGAGTTTTGTTGCATGAGTTATTTGCAGCTCATGACGGTAGTAACAAAAACCACGAAAGTGGCTGTTTGTACCCGATGTGAATGGTTTGGAATGTTAAAATGACAGGACATGTATTTCGTATAGTGTCATGTTGTATATAATTCTGATTCAAGAAAAATAAAACTTTGTTTTTAATTAAGTAAGAATTTGATATTACAGTGGAATCCCGCTGAATGGCCAGTAAGCAGATAATTATGGCCCGGGCGGTGTGCCTAGTTATGAACCCTTGTTCGGCAATCCAGTACGACCATTTTATTTACAGCAAGGAGCCCAAAAGTGTCACCCCTTTTAACAGAAGCATATAATGCTTTTGCTTTTAATTATTCACATTCTTTAAGCTTTCGTTGGGATTAAGGCCCCGTCCACACGTAAACATTTTCTTTCGAAAACGCAACTGTTTGTTTGCCGGTGTGTGGAAGTTTTCAAAACGTCGTTTTCTTGTTTTCGCGTGGACTTTGGAAACAGAACGTGTGTAATGGCTGTGGTCACATTAGACTACGAGGAGCCCCTATTTTTTTCGCAGTCTGCCGAGCGTGAAGCGAAAAAAAAATGACTGCCGCACTGGGAAAAAGTAGGGGCTGCTCGTAGACTATAGTCACATCAAAACTCTGATTAGTCTCAAGTTACATGACGTCATACCTATCTGTTGTTAAATAACGTTAAACTTTACTGTAGTTAAATAAGTTGTCAATACCAGCAAATGCAATTACTTAAGCTTCGTAGAAAATGGAAGTTATTTAGGCTTCATATGTTTTCCAGTTTAAAGAAAACATACCGAAGTTTTTCTATACGTACTCAAATTGACCTGGCCCCAGTTGTTCAAAGGGTGGATAACGCTATCCACCGGATAAATCGCTATCCAGCGGATAAGTGTTGATAAGACAAACTAGACTATCCATTGGATAGTGATTTATCCGGTAGATAGCGTTATCCACCCTTTGAACAACTGGGGCCTGAGGTTTACCATCTTTATCTTCTTTGGGTACAGGCCTCTTAGATATGAACGGAAAATGAAAACATTAGGGTTTCTAAATGCGGTAAAAGGCTGTTGTATAAATTAACCATAAATGACATTATCTGTCTTTCGGCTGCACTCTTTCATGCTCTTTATAAGGTATTTTCCGTGACTTCGATAAACATACGCAGCCCTGAATGTTTTTTTTCTTAAAACGTAATGCTCATAGTAAGAAATCCAAAAATGCAGAAAAAATCTGCGACTGTCACTCTGTTAGCCTGAACAGCGCTCCCGTTAGCCTGTTTATCCTCTCAATAATCGTATAATTGGTGACACGATATTCACTTTTAGTCTTAAATCTGCATGCAAATGTCAGACACAGAATAAATGGCATTATAAAAACTCATCATATCCTGGTGACATTATTCCACACTTCCAAAAGTTGAAATTCCAGCTCCATTCCGGACTTTGCGTGCTGGGATTCTGGGTCGATCCGAGATCTCTGTGCGGGTTTACTTTCAATTTGCCTTCTTTGCCTTGCATTTCAACTGGAGGTGTTGTTTTGCTGTTTACTGAGCTAAAATTTGCCCAGCTTTGCAGAACTTCAGATCTGGTTTTCTGTAATTAGGTAAGTTCAGGATGATTATTCGTTATTCATGGCTTATTAACAGGAACACAAGGTTTCTATTTGTTTGTTTCAATACTGATTTCTGGATCATTTAATGAGCTGTATTCACTTCCGCCTTCCTCGATCGAATTTTTGAGAGCACATTTTTGTATACGGTTGTGCAAAACTTTGTTTGTTTTAAGTGTATTGTTGTCATCTATTACAGGACCTGAGCTGTGAAATTCAAAGCGAAAATGTGATTGTCGACGTAGTTATTTCAACTGCAGGTAAGAATTTTAGTGAACTTCTTATATACGAATTTAGATCATCAGCCCGGAGGATTAATTTGCACTTTTGATATTTGCCTTGGACAGAGATATCATCCTCTATGCTGGAGAGAGCTAATATGTGTTCATGTATTGGTGCGTCGCTAGTCGTGCAATCATCAAATTGTTGCTTTTAAAGAAATGAAGATTGCAAGTCGCACAGTCTTTTTGCAGGACCTCTTGTCAGAATTAGTGATTCTATTGGCTTTGTGATTATTTTAATCTGTTTACCCCATTCCTTCAGTTTGCTTGTGTGTCGAATATACAAGTGCGGTATTTTCTTTGCTTAGAAAACATCCTTATAGCTAAAAGCTGAGGTATTCTTTAGATAATAAGATATTAAATTTAATTATATTTCTCATTTCTTTTTTATTTCAGGTATTTTTTCACTGGTGGTAGAATATTTCAGTCATCTTTGGTCACAAGCTTACAAATTCAAAGTGAAAATGTGATTTTTGATGTAGTAAACTGCAGGTTGGAAATATTTTGGTAAACTTAATTGTGTGGTTCCAGAAAATATCCGTACCCTCACCACGGAGGGAATTTCATTTTTGTTTTTGTGCCTAGTGGCTCATAGAGCCCAAGGCACCATGTTATCGTGCATACGTGTGTGTCCGTACTTCACCAACAACCCGAGACCACTTGCGAGCAATGTTTGTTTGATTTTCGTATCCCGAGAAGACATGATGTAGATGCGAACTTTTCACTACATGTGCTCACACTGCGCGTTTGTTTAACAATGTTGGTAAGTTTTCTATTATTTAAGATAAATTTAGCTTTAGTTACTTTCCTTCTAGAGCCAGGCTCAACTTTCGGTGGATTTTCAAAGAATTTGATCTTAAAAGCAACATGAAGGGATTTTGCGAGAATTTTCTTGCTTTATCGGTAAAGAAACTGAAGAAAGTGTTGATGATTCTTCCCTCGATCACTGGCTGTGGACGAGTGTTTCTTGCCGAATCTTGTTGTTATATGCCTTGTTTAGCGATCAGAAGATGGAATTTCCATGCAAAAGTAGCAAACCCGAAGGTAAACAGGCAAAAGGTGTACCACGATGATCATAGTACGCTCGTTGACAAGTGCTATAAACTCTCTCGGGAGTGACAAACGTCCCTTCGGGGAGCCAGTTGATACTTATTTCACAATAAAGATTCTTGTTGTTGTATCATGTAGTCATTGCAGATGATACTACTTTTCATATCACTAGGCACATGTAGTCATAGACTGCCTATTTTTTGGATTAATAAACCCCCCTCCCCTCCAGAATTTCCAAAAACATTCCCCCCAGCTCCTCAGGCAAAAAACAATTTAAAAAGAAATGTTGTGCAAATGTTCTTAACATTTTCCTGCTTTCTATTGTAAAACTTAAAAGTGTATAACCGGTCAATCAGAACATCCAAAGGTATTGACTTGAGCTCAAAAATGAAACATATCAAATTGTTCAAGGATTTGCAAGATGACATATATTTATCCACAATCCCAAGAAATAACCTCTCCTTTTTGATACAGAATAACTTATTTTACTGTAGCGATCGGACCCAAAGCTTTACGACGACTAACTTGCTAAGGATACGACACCAAGAGAGGATATATTTTACGGACAGAACACTCGAATCACATCAATTTATTCGACCAAAGATTCAAGGTCATATCGTAAACTGAAACAAATACAAACAAAGAAAAACTAAGCTAATTTCGCGTATACAAAGGTAATATGTAGCATTCCAATCATTCCGTTACAATAAGGTTCTAAATTCGTACAGAACTAAATCAAACAAAATGAAGCAAAACAAAGCTCTAACTCTAAAACTAATACAACAATGAAAGGGAAATCTAACGTGAATCACAAAGCTTGTAATTTGGACAAGACAAGACAATTCGACATACTGTCCCAAAGCCTGATAGGGCCTAACTAGCGTAAATCACACAAAAAGACAATATTCTAAACCTAGAAGAGCGAATTAAGGCTAAAGCATGCTAAGCTCCAAAACGATATAATGAAAATACTTATAAGAACTAGGGTAGACAAAGGCGAAACAATAATTCGAGTCACATGGCGAGCTTACAAACGAAGGGCGACATACAAAATCATTTTCTTCGCAAAAACTAGAGAAACTGACGAGATAGATCTAAACGTTTAAAGAAGAAAGTTAACAACTTACATAACAGTCCCGCTTGTCCAAAGACGACTCCAAAGCTAAGGTAGAGGCAAGTTATACTACTAACACTTGACTTGTCACTTGCCTAACCGAAAACCAACTAACTAAAAATGCGGTTCAACGGGACTATATGATTGCTAATGGAAAGATCAATAACCTATTGTAACTTCATATTTGTGGCTAACGTAAACGAATCAAAATAAGTCTCTAAAACAATGTTCAGGATGAGGCGTGTCATCCGCTACATGGCTCCCCTGAAATGTTTACATTTCATAAACACAGAAATCAAGTTTAAAATCAAACTAAAATGTTCATTAGACTAAATACGTATACTTCTTAAGTTACTAGTGTTCATGGCTCCTTGACGGGGATGGACCTCAGGTTTCCGTTTCCTGCAGCAGCACTAGCTTCTGAACAGGACGATCCAGGAACTTGGTAGGTCTGACTTGCTTGCCACTGTTGTTTAACTCGCGATCGGCCACTGCAATTCTGACTTTACGTACATGGCCATCTGCACTCTGAAAGGTTTCAGCTACTCGCGCGAGCTGCCATTTGTTGCGGGGTGCATCATCATCCTTGACAATCACGACGTCACCAACGCACATCTCTCTCCTTGGCTTCGTCCACCGCTGCCGCTGCTGAAGGCTCTGCAAGTATTCTTTCTTCCATCTGACCCAGAATTCATTGGCTAGATGTTGCACACGCCTCCATCTCTTTCTGCAGTACTTGTCGGCTGACTGGAAAACGCCCGGAGGTGGAAGAACAACTTTCGTCTTCATCGTTAGCAAGTGATTTGGGGTCAGCGGGTTGAATGACAGTGGGTCGTTGAGGGATTCAACTGTGAGAGGGCGGCTGTTCACGATCGCCTCTACTTCGCATAACAGTGTTCTCAGGGACTCTTCATTTAGCTGTGCACCATTACTCTGGAGCAGGGCTGCCAGGACGTTACGTACCGAGCGAATCTGTCGTTCCCAGACTCCTCCCATGTGACTGGCTGAGGGAACGTTCATGTTGAAAACGAACCAGTCGCAATTATGGCGTTGTAGCTCGCTTCTGATTCTTGTATGATCGAGCTCGTCTAAAGCTTCTGTCAACTCTCTTTTAGCTCCTACGAAATTAGTTCCTTGGTCACTTCTTAGTTGACGGATAGGACCTCTTCGACATACGAATCTACGTAGTGCACTGATGAATGAATCAGTCTCTAGCGTTGCTGCTACTTCTATATGTATAGCTCTTGATGCCATACAGGTGAAAAGCACCCCATATCGCTTTAGCTCTTTGCGACCTTCCTTGATGATAAGGGGACCAAAATAGTCGACAGCGCAGTTTGTGAATGGAGGGGCTGGTTCAACTCGATCGTCGGGCAATTCAGCCATGCGTTGCTCTTGTACAGCTCCTCGTAGCTTGCGACACTTGATGCACTTGGATATGGCGCTTGCTATTGCTGTTGATGCTCCTATGATCCAATATCTACTTGCTCGTATTTCATTTGTTGTGATTCCCTTGCCTTGGTGCTGCACCCTTTGATGATAATGCCTGATAATGAGATCAGTCACGTGACTTGTGTTCGGCAATAAGGCTGGATGTTTAGAGTTGTATGGAAGACTTGACAACTTTAGGCGTCCACCAACTCTGAGGATGCTGTCTGAATCAACAAAGGCGTCGAGCTTGCTGAGAGAACTGGACGGTGAACTCTCGGATAAGCTGTCTTGTTGTACGGACTTCAGAATAACAACTTCAGCTGCACTCAACTCCTGGACGGATACGGGCTTGTCTTGCTGTCTACGTTGATCTTCAAACTTCGTGTTTGGGTTAAGTTTGCCTCGGTCCACTCTGGACTTCAACTTCTTTACGTAGCGACGACACAGAGCGACAGCCTTTCGCGCGCGGTGCCAATCCGAGAAGTACTTCATTCTTTCTTCTAGAGTGGGCCATGATGGCGAAACTTCAGTTACCATGGAAACAACCTTCTTAACTTCCGGATCATCTTTTGAAGGCTGAACAACGGCTTCTGGGGAGAAAATCTCCCACTCTGCTTCGTCCTTCCGAAGAAAGTCCGGTCCGGTTATCCATTTCGACTTGCTAAGTTCTCTAGGACGCACCCCCCTAGATGCCTCGTCAGCTGGATTGGACTTGGTGTCCACGTACCTCCACTGTTTCACAGACGACTTTTCTTGAATTTCTTGGACCCGGTTGGCTACAAATACGTGAAACCGTTTGACGTCATTTGCAATATAGCCAAGTATTACTCTGCTGTCGGTCCAGAAAATCTCGTTAGCGATGTTTACGTCTAACTCTCTTTTTAGCTGTTCGCTGACTCTTACGGAGACAACTGCTGCATTCAGCTCGAGTCTGGGAACCGTTACTGACTTCAAGGGAGTGACTCTTGCCTTGCCAATGACGAAGGAGCAGTGAATCTGATCGTCTTGATTCACCAACCTGAGATAGCTGCACTGTCCATAGCCCTTGAGACTTGCGTCAGAGAAGTGATGAAGCTCCGCTCTAACAACGTTTCCAAAGTTCTTGGGCTTGTAGCAGCGACTAATTCTAACATTCTTCAATTCTTCTATCTCAGATTTCCACTTTAGCCATCTTTTCTGAATTTCTTCGGGAACAGGGTCATCCCAATCTAAGTCTTGACGGCATAGTTCTTGAAGGATTGCTTTTCCCTCTAATAGCACAGGAGCTACGAAACCAAGTGGATCAAAGATGGAGCTAACGGTGGATAGGATGCCACGTCTTGTGCATGGTCGGTCTTTCAACGAGACTACGAACTTAAAGGTGTCCGACTCAATACACCACTGCACCCCCAAGGCACGCTCCATTGGTAGAGGGTCATGGTCGAAATCTAGGTTCTTAACATCCTCGGCTCTATCGGCTACTGGGATTTCCTGGATTACTTCTTTATTACTTGAAGTGAACTTATGGAGATTGAAACCTCCACGCTGGCACATTTTCTTGGTGCTCTTAATAAGTGCGACTGCTTCTTCAACTGATGGGACCGACTTCAGGCCGTCATCAACGTAAAAATCGCGACGGAGAAACTCAGCTGGTTCGGAGCCAAAGGATTTTTCGTTATCGTCGGCTGTGGTTTTTAAGGCAAAGTTACAGCAACCTGGTGACGATGCAGCACCGAACAGATGTACTGTCATTCGATACTCTTGCGGTTCCTTTGATGTATCTCCGTTTTCCCACCATAGAAAGCGCAGAAAGTCGCGGTATTCTTCTGTCACCTTCACTTGATGGAACATTGCTTCGATGTCACACATCACTGCCACTGGCTCTCTGCGAAATCTGCACAGGACCCCAGTCAGGTTGTTCGTGAGATCTGGTCCCTGTAAGAGATGCTTGTTTAGAGATTCTCTCCCGAATTGTGCCGAGCAATCGAAGACCACTCTTATCTTGTTAGGCTTTTTCGGGTGATATACTCCATGATGCGGGATATACCACACAGATTTGCGATCTTTCTCGGGTTGGGTAGCCTGAGGAACCCTTTCTGCATAACCATTTTCTACGAGCTTGTTCATAAACTCCACATAATGGCTCCGGTAAGTTTCGTTTGATTCTAATCTTTTCTTTAGGGGTTTCAATCGGTTCCAGGCCATTGCGCGATTATGTGGAAGCAAGGGGCTCCTTTCCTTTAACGGCAGAGGCATTTCGTAGTGGTTGTCTGGTCGGAGGCGAATTCCCTTCTTTGCAATGTCTAGAAACTTGCGGTCTTCTTGAGAGAATGCTGGTTGTCCATTGCAATGCTCTGAAAAGTCGAGTTCGAACATCTTTCTTACTGCGAAGGGATTGACCACCTCCCTTGTTTGTGCCTCGATAATGAATTTGCTGTCGAATCTAGCAGAACTTCCAATTTCCCGAGTGACGACTCTGTGACAAGTTGAATGGTCATCCTCTTCATCTGTAGCACCATTAATCGGAATCGCCGGTCCAATGATTCCCCACCCGAGCAGAGTTCTTATGGCGTACGGATCTTCGTCATTTCCAAGGATCACTTCTCGCGGCTTCAGCGCCCTTGGGCAGTTGCATCCTATGAGAAGTCCTATCTCCATACCTTCTTGTAGGGGGAGAAGCTGATCGTTAACTCGATCCAAATGGGGCCATTTTTGTGCTTTCTCGGGTGTTGGAATCTGACCTTTCTTTGAAGGGATGATATCTCTCGAGTATGCCTTTGGAAGCATGATTGGAGCCTCAACTTCGTTGATGTGCTGGACGACTAAGCCTTCTATCTTCTTAGCTACGATTTCGGTCTGACCATACATCGTGTTTAACTTAAGCGTTATCTCTGGTCCATCTACTTCTAACTTGCCCAGAGTTGAGTTACTGATGAAGGTGGAGTCACTTCCATTATCCAGGAGAGCATAAGTGTTAATCTTCACAGATGGGTTCTCCTTGTGCGTTAAAGTGACTGGTACGACCATACAAGTTGTCGCCTTAACACAACGATCGCTCACATAGTTACTAACGCTTGTGCTGGCGTTTGTCGATTCTTCTTTGCTTGACCCCCTATCTTGCTTGCTTTGTTGATTCTTCTTTGTAGGTTTAACGGACTTCGTGACATGTAGGAGGGTGGGGTGCAACTTGCCGCACTCCTCGTAACTGAGTCTTGACTGGCAGCTTACGGAAAGGTGCCCTGCTTTCAAGCAGCCAAAACAGAGGCCCTTTTTCTTTATAAACTCGACTCTCTCTTCTACTTTCTTCCCTTTGAATTCTTGGCAACTTTCAAGAACATGGTTCCTCTCGCAAAGGGGGCATTTGGAAACCGGGCGCTGTGAACAGAGGTGACTTCGAGATTGTTCTTGAGAAGTGCCAGTAGCGAAGCTGTCTGTCTCGAATTCTTTCTTTCGTCCTCTTGGTCTAGTATCCCTTGTGGTGTTGTCCATACGACCTCTTCTTTCTCTCTTCAAGGCATCCGGCGAGAAGACTGGGTCATTTGCCAATTCTGATTCACCCTTTACGTACCGGACGAATTCGCTGAATGTTATCGCCTTCGGGCCTGATTTTGTTCGGGTTTCATGAGCGTGACGACACCATTTTACTCCGGAATACGATGGGAGTTTGGCACTGACTTGAATTAAGTTCTGATTTGAGTCTAATTCGCTAATCGATCCCACGATCTTCACGCCCTCTTGGCAACAGAGTAGAAAATCCGAAAACGCTTGCAGCCCAGTGCTATCTCCGTCTCTTATCTGCGGCCAATTACGGAGGCGTGACTTATACGCCTCAGCCACGTAGATTGGATTGCCAAATCGCTGATCTAAGAGTTTCCGCGCTTCTGTGTAAGCGTGTTCCGAATTTACTGCTAAGAATCCCTTGACAACTTCATTGGCCTTGCCGTCGGTGTATTTGTTAAGGAAATACAGGCGATCCTTATTCGATGACACATTTTCTGAGATTATGGAGTCAAAGGCGGTGATAAATGTGGGATAATCGAATGCATTTCCGGAAAAGACGGGAGGTTCTTTAGCTGGCAAGTCGAGTTTTCTCTGTTGTTGTATCAGAAGTGAGCTAAGTTCAGTTTGCTTGGTTTGCAGGTTAACTAGTTCCCTTAAGGATGATTCATGGCTTAGATCGTTTGTGTTTTGGTCTTGCATGATCGGCGTGCGAAGAATCGGTTTAGTGTCAGTGTGGTCGCCTTCCCCTTTAATGGCCAGATTTTCATCAACTCGGTTTTCCTGTGGTGAATCATGTGGCGACTTTGGAATAAACGGCGACGCGCTCGGGTCTAATTTAATCGACGACCTTTGTTTTGTTTCCGCTAGCTTCTCTTGTTCTAAAGTCTCTTTAATTGCCTTTTCTTCCGCTTCGGCGATAGCGATATCTTTCATCAACTGGATGCGTCGAATTTCGCTGTCACGCTCTAAAAAGGTCATTTCTGCCTTTAATCTTGCGGTTCTTGCCGCGGCTTCTAATCTGATCGAGCGACTTGAGCTTTTTCCGGAAGCATGACTTGATTTAGATCTATAAGAGAAGCCTGATTTCACCGATTCACAGCGAGATTTCGACTTTGGTTGTTTCTCAAAGGTATGAATTCGTTCTACCAGTTTGGCTCTTGTTTCAAAACATTCTCTGTCACGAATGTCGAACCACTTATAGGATTCTTGCTTATCTTCATCCTTATCGATCAACTCGTCGAAGGCCCTTTGCGCTTCATTTAACTCTTCCTTTAACTTATCTAAACAATCTCTTTCGGCTTCGAGAGTTTCCACATTTGCGTTGTCATCCAGCGATTGACGGACTTTCGCAATCTGCTTCGAAAGAGCTGAATAGGCGGTTTGGCGCGCTTTTCCACGAATTTCCGACCAATAAGCCTTTCCTTTATCGGTGCATTTCCTTTCGCGGTTTTCTTGTTGTTTTTCTGAATCACACCCTTCCGAATTCCCCTTTGGGACGTGATCAGCGCTTGACGAATCAGTCTGTTGATTCGAATTTTCTTCTGTTTGTTCTAGTTCTCTATTTTCTTCTTGTTCTACTTGTGAGCTGGACATGGCTTAACTTGGGAGACTTCACGGTCAGGCGACGACAACGGTGTTATTTTACTGTAGCGATCAGACCCAAAGCTTTACGACGACTAACTTGCTAAGGATACGACACCAAGAGAGGATATATTTTACGGACAGAACACTCGAATCACATCAATTTATTCGACCAAAGATTCAAGGTCATATCGTAAACTGAAACAAATACAAACAAAGAAAAACTAAGCTAATTTCGCGTATACAAAGGTAATATGTAGCATTCCAATCATTCCGTTACAATAAGGTTCTAAATTCGTACAGAACTAAATCAAACAAAATGAAGCAAAACAAAGCTCTAACTCTAAAACTAATACAACAATGAAAGGGAAATCTAACGTGAATCACAAAGCTTGTAATTTGGACAAGACAAGACAATTCGACATACTGTCCCAAAGCCTGATAGGGCCTAACTAGCGTAAATCACACAAAAAGACAATATTCTAAACCTAGAAGAGCGAATTAAGGCTAAAGCACGCTAAGCTCCAAAACGATATAATGAAAATACTTATAAGAACTAGGGTAGACAAAGGCGAAACAATAATGCGAGTCACATGGCGAGCTTACAAACGAAGGGCGACATACAAAATCATTTTCTTCGCAAAAACTAGAGAAACTGACGAGATAGATCTAAACGTTTAAAGAAGAAAGTTAACAACTTACATAACAGTCCCGCTTGTCAGTACTTGACCAAAGACGACTCCAAAGGTAGAGGCAAGTTATACTACTAACACTTGACTTGTCACTTGCCTAACCGAAAACCAACTAACTAAAAATGCGGTTCAACGGGACTATATGATTGCTAATGGAAAGATCAATAACCTATTGTAACTTCATATTTGTGGCTAACGTAAACGAATCAAAATAAGTCTCTAAAACAATGTTCAGGATGAGGCGTGTCATCCGCTACACAAAGTCTGTCACTAGGCCAGCATATATGAGACAATACAAGGGGTATAGAATGGTCCTTGAAAAATCATGGGTTTCGGAAAATTTTAGGCGAGTCTCGAAATCTCGGCGTAGCAAACTAGAGTCTCGGAATCTCGAGCTTGCAAAAAAAACAACACTCGTCTCGGAATCTTGAATTTTGAAATTTAGTCTCTGAGTCTCGCAAACTAAGTGAAAGTTTTAATCAGTTTGAACCGTCACAAAACAATGGCAACAGCAAAGCAGAGAGCTACAGAGCGTTAGACTAGCGTTGTAATAGTCTCGCGCTGGGATTTCTAGATCACAGAGTCTCGCGCTCGGATTTTTGAATCGTGGTGTCTCAGGCTCGGATTTGAAAAATTTGTAAGTCTCGGTCTCGGATTTTCAATCTCGGCGTCTCGGCGAGTCTCGGATTTTACCATTCTATACCCCTATGACACAAAGACAAACCAAAGGTCATTTTAAACTGCTTGAAACAACTACTGGCGAGCAAGACTGGGGTTTACACCCTTTGACAGCAATGGTCCCATTGACAAGCTGCAGCCATGATCTTGGACCTGAAAGTTCAGCCAAAAGTTATGGCTTATGCACAAGTTTGGTAATTTGCACTGCATCAAACTTCACCATCTGGAAATGCAATTGTCACTGACACCCCCCCCCCCCCCCTCTACAGAATTTCCTGGGCCTTTGATCCCACCCCTTTGCAATTTCCAATTCCTTCCATGGGGGGTATGAATATTTACTGAAACCACACATTAGGAATGAATCTGCATGTAGGCAAGATCACCCCCACAAGTTTCCTGCATTCGATATTTGCCTTTCACAGAGAAATCTCTGGTTCCATAAAATATCCCTCTCCCCCACAGAAGGGATTGGAAATTCCAGGGAAGGAGGGGGCATAATGTTTTAAAGCAATGTATGATGCTAAATTGGAATTTCCACAGGGTTGGGGGGGGGGGGGGGGGTCATAGGGCAAATCCCTTCCGAGGGGGGGGGGGGTATGGATATTTTATGTAACCACACAATCATCCTCCCTGCTGATAAAGCAGATTACATTTAGAAGAATTCAAAACTTCTGGAGAGCTTCATGTGTACTGTGTTATTTCTGGGGATGTCAATGGTCCAGCAATCATTATTCAATGTCAATACTAAAATGAACTCAGACCAAAGATCACATTCTAATTATAAGTCAGATGTCGTGTAGTTGCATATATCAGCATACACTTCTTAATACAAATCAGGTCTCTGGCTTTACCATAACTTGCAGTGATAAGCGACATCAGAAATCAAAACACCTGCGGATATCATGTTTCTAAGATTTCCATCAGTCATACATGTCATATCATTCCATATCCATTGCATCTAGGGATGAACATGTCGTGAAAAACACATGGGCACAAATGTTGCATGATTCATCATCAAACTTCAAAGTTTTGCACTAGCGATCATGAAGTTGAAATGTTGATGGATACATTTTATTCCAGGGCCATGTAAAGATCTTTAAAAAGTGTTCAATTTCATCTGGTTTACAAACACAGATCTAAAAGACTTGAAATTGACAGTAAAGTCTCACAAAAATCCTAAAGATGTCTTTCCTATAATTATATTAAAAAAGTAACCACTTTGACCAAATTTCTGTTTTGTTTTGTTATCGGCTCAAAACATAACAGAAAATGTTTTTTTTATGATATTTATTTCCTTCCATTATTTTTTTATTTCTTCAGGTTCCTTTACAGACAAATTTTCTTAATTTCATCTTTGGTCCTGATCGAGTTGTGATCTACTGGAATACGTTAATTTACGATGGTAGTAGTTAAAACTGTAGGTAGGAATTAGTTTTAAGTAACTGTAGGTACGAATCTAGGCCAAATGTCAGCCAGTATATTGTCTTCCATATTATTTTGATATCTATTGGCTTGGATAGAGAAATTATCACATATAACATCAAACAAGGGCTCTCCGCCCTTGGGGCATCTGTGAAGCTGTGCAAATTCCATCAGAGATATGTTTGCATTGTCATTCTGAGGCTTTCATTGTGGTTCTGTGCTAAATTGTGACAATTGTGAAATCTCAATACCAGTACTTGTTTACTGAAATTATATATAGTACCATTTTGAAATCTCTTTGCAACACTGCTGTCTACAGTGGTAAATGTGCTGACATAGGGCAGACTATTGGTCGTAGAAAGCAAATTAAAACTATTTAATATGCTCTTGTAACATGGGCTGTGAGTTCACGTTACTTTCAATTTGTAAACAATGACATAATGAATAATTATATTGCTTCATGTTAAGCAGTTTGGACATTTTTATAATTCATTGTTTGTCTTTAGGCAGGTTAATTATTAGTTTTGATGGTAGAGCATCTATTCTCTACTGGGGTGGGGTGGAATGGTAAGGTATTACATTTTAGATTTTACTGTCCATATTATATGTTCCAATTAAGTGGGATGGGAACACAATATGGACACTAAAGCCATGATGTAGAGCCCATATTTACTTTTTGTCAAATTATTGGAAGGTATTACATCATGGATTGAAAGCCCATGTTATGTTTTGTGGTGAGGTGCGGTGGAATTGGAAGGTATTACATTTTGGATTTAGAGCCCATACTATATTTTTTGGTGGGGTGGGGTGGGGTGGGATTGAGAAGGTATTACAGTTTGGTATCACATGTTGTTTTGTGGTGTGGTGGATATAATTGTGAGTTACCATAAAGTTCCAGTTAAACGTCCTCTGCTTATACCCCCCGCCCCAGAAACAAAAAGTACATTTGCTTATAAGCCCTCCCCCCCTCCCCCATGATATAAGCTCCTCTGCTTACAACCGGAAATACAGGTGTACTCACAAACAGTTTTGAAGTACATTGTGTAATCTTTGACCCAGTCATCAGGCTGTTGACATTACTTTCTGCGCCTGGGAATTCCATCCATCCACCCATGGCAGGTATCTGACTGATATAAGGCATAATTTCCATTCTACAGCTGTAGCTAGATTTTAAAGATATCCTACTTATATCCATGTCATTTAAAAGGCTAGACCCCATGATTGTTGAGCCACATTTAACAGAAGGCCAACATGTCCCCATCCCACCACCCACCCAGCTTCTATTAGCCAATTAGGTCTCACTAGTCTCTATTTGTGTCACGTCACACTATTTCCCTGGTACTTTTCTTTTGAACTCAGCTGCACCAGAAGATACTGTATATTAAATCATTCAATCTTCATTTCAGGAAAAGTGAAGATGAACATGATAAGACAGAGAATTGACTATCTGGAGGAACATTGGTCCCTGGTATGATTGTTATGAAAGCTTATTAATTTAATAGCAAGGTAATCTAATCAGACAGCATCTCAAATAGTAAAGAAATGTTATGCAAAAAATTAATAGTGTTTCAAAACACTGCTAAAATGATGGATGAAGAACAGCCAGCCAAAATTTGATTATCGATTACTCTGCATGATACACTACAGCTCCAAAGCTCTCTACACGCATTGTGAACCTATTATACTAGAACTCATAGGCACGTAATGCGTGCAAAGAGCTACAATCCTCTGACTGTCCGATGCTTATTGTCCTTAATCACACAAAAGGTAGTGAGATTGAGCCTTTTCCGAGGACAGCCAAATGTACTGAAGCCAAATGTTGTGACTGAGAGGCCAACTAACAAATGGCTTAAATTTAATAAAACAACTTAACACCACTGCTGTTTTAAAAATATTTATATTGGTATACTTTTGTATGTCAGGTAGGTTCAACTGGAGGAGTAACTGTTTGTACTTTGGATTAAGATGGCAGCTGCTGCACCTTCACCTCTGGCCAGCTCTGTAGAGAAGACAAATGGAGCCAAGCTGAGCAGGCTTCTCATTGATGGTGGAACGACCGCTCTGAGGATGGTTTTCGATCGATATCATCCCCCAGCAAATCTATTGGCTGATCTCCACGGAAGCTTTGTCACTCTAAACAATCTCTTAAAGAAGAGAATTTTACATAAACCTCAATGGGACCTACTGTTCCCACCTGGTGGAGCTACACCAGACTCCAACACATTTGATATAACTTTGTTATTCCTTCTTCTGACCAACATTTGTGGACTATCCCCTCCCCTCTCCTTTTGGCACAGTAAGCCACCCCCAAGTGACAACTCTCTTGAGGCAAATCTTGCGCGCATCAAGTTTTTCCGCAATGAGTTGTATGGTCATGTTACCACCACTGGTGTTGATACACCAACTTTTTCTGCTCTGTGGGTGGAAATCAGTGCTGTTCTTGTTGCTCTTGGGTTGCATCAGGCAGAAATTGATAGATTGAAGGCAGAGCGTTGTGGAGAAGAAGACTACATTGACGTGTTACTTGAGTGGGCTGACGTGAAAAGGATATCAAGTCACAGCTGAAGGACATCAGTAAATCACAGACCAAAGTACAACACACTGTTTATGAAGTACGCCAGACACAACTAGAAGGTCGTGAAATACTTCAGTATAGCAAGGGCAAGCTTGACGAAGTACATCAGCTCCAGACCATAACACAAGAGACTATTGATGAAGTTCCTCAGACCCAACTAAAAGATCGTGAAATAATTCAAGATAGCAACGTAAAGCTGCAAGAGGTTTATCAGATCGACAGAAAAACACATCAAGTTGTTACCAATATTCGTCAAACTCAAACTGATGACAGCAGAACATTTCGGCAGATGTGTCACAACACTGAGCAAGGTGTTGCAAGATTACACGAGAGACAGCACGAAGTCCACAAGACACTTCAAGATACGAAGTCAAAAGTAGAAGAAATAAGTCAGTCTCACGAGGAGCTCAAGAAGATCGCAAAGATTGATACTTTGAAAGACATGAAACATCACGCAGAAAGATATGTAGAGGGAACCCGTTTGTCGATCTTTGCAAAAGTCGAGAGCTGGTTAAATGACATTAGTTCCCCGAATCGTGTAATGGTGATCTCTGCGGTTGCAGGGATGGGCAAGTCTGTAATCTCAGCTGTCACGTGCCAAAAGATGCTTGAAGCTGGGAGACAGGCAGGAAGCCATTTTTGTCAGCACGACAGGGCACGCCACAGGAATCCAAAGGTGATGCTGCAGTCCTTGGCCAGTCACCTTGCTGAGTCTTTGCCAGACTACAAAAAAGCTCTTGTAGAAAAACTGTCAAGAAATCTGGGTGTAGAGATCAATGATATGGAAGTGAAGGATCTGTTTGAATTGCTTTTTGAGGAACCTCTAACCAGCTTAAATGGCCCTGGTTTAACGTATCTCATGGTAATAGATGGCTTGGATGAGAGTGAGTACCAAGGACGAAATGAGCTACTAGACTTGATTGCTAATTACTTTAGGAAGCTTCCACTTTGGATGCGATTTCTCATGACAACGCGACCTGAAATAAACATCGCAGACAAGCTTAAGTGTTTGCACCCCCTGCAGCTGGAGCCAAACAACGAAGAGAACTTGAAGGACATTCGCCTTTGCTTTAAAGAGCAGCTTCACCATGTATTACAATCTGAATATGAAGGAAACATCTTTCAAGCACTTGTTGAAAAGTCAGAAGGAGTCATGTTATATGCCCATTACCTGGTACATTTCATAAACAAAAATGTACCACTTTTAACTCCTGAACTGCTGGACAGCACCTTACCATCAGGCATTGCATCTGTTTACGAATCCTATTTTAAGCGCCTGGAGAGTGACCTTTGTAAGGAGGTTAAGGTCACCGATGACCAATTTATGAATTTCTTGAGCGCGATCGCAGCTGCAAGAGAACCATTGCCACTCGGTTTTGTTTGTAAATTGTTGCTCTCAGGTAAATCGCCCTCGGCTGTTCAGCGAAAAGTAAATGTGGCAATTGCTTGTATCTCGGCACTTCTACCTGTTCAAGACGGGCGTATTCAATTTTTTCACAAGTCAGTGAAAGACTGGCTGATTGACAGTTCTTACTACGGACGGCACCACTTCAGTGTAGACGAAAAAGAAGGCCATCACGTCCTTTCTAAGCTCTGCATCGATGAGCTTGATGATGTAAAACGAAAAGGCGTCGACGGCGCACATTTCATTGATACTGCAAAGTACGCTCTGCAACATGGTGTTCAACACATGCTACAACTGGAAGAGGATGCGAGAGTATGCAGCCTTGAGGACGTTGCGAAGAAATATTGTTTGGACTTAGAGCTAGTGTATGGAAAACTGTGTGTAGGGCATGTTACAGCGTCCGAAGATATTCTTTGCGTCCAAATGCAAGAGGGTGCGAAACCATTGTTTGAAGAATGGCAGAGAGCCCTTGGAGCTTTGTTGTACCTGTTAAGGAAGCATTTAAGCGCATTAACAGAACTTCCTCACGCTATCTTTCAAATCTTGTTGAATGAGGGAGGACCTGAGCTGTCTTCTGAAGCATTAACCCTTTTGGAGACTAGATATTCTGAAACTCCATATATGGAATTTCTGCACAAAAAGGATCAAGAAGTGCTTGTTCAAACCAAGTTTCAATGTTCAAGTGAAGTACTTTGTTTTGACGTTTCACCTCAGTTAGACTACATGGTGTGTGAATGTCAAGATCGCACGATTCAGCTTTGGTCTCTCCATACTGGCAAACAGCTATGGAAACGCCATGTAAAGGTATTGAAAAATTATAACGATGACTTCCGACTATTCGCCCTTCAAGGACCGGGTCTCCTTCCAAGGTATGAGTTTAATAAAACGGGTCGTGTTATGTCATTTTACCGTTCAGTAACTTTTCATCCTACTGAGGATCTTGTCTTACCAGGAATGCTTAGCCATGCCTATACTATTGATGGAGACCTGAAACCACTTTTTCTTTCAAGCAAGTGCCGTTTCTCGGTTTGTTCAATTTCTGCAGACAAGACCAACATGCTAACTGATTGCTTAGACGATGCTAAGTCCATTGTCATGTGGAGTTTGACGGATGGATCTGAGATTACTCATTTCGCCTTCAATGAAGATATCTTAACTTTTGCTTGTTCTCGCGATGAAAGGCTGCTCGCAGTTTCCCACCTTTTTGGTTCGATTTGTTTGGTTGATGTTCTGAATGGTTTTAAAACTCTAGCCCGGACTACTACTTCACAACAGTGTGGATTAATAAAGTTCTCTCCGGACTGTGAATTTCTTTTTTGTATACATTCTGGCATGTCTTGGTACAACAGTATCAAACTGTTTGGTTTCCACGTCAACACGGAAAATGATTGCAACTTTTCGTTGGATATTTTACCAGACGACGTCTACTATGACCCCTGGGAATTTGAATCGTGTAGTGAGACTGGCTTTTTATTAGGAGATCCGTTTTGCTTTTCCTTTAAAAACTTTGGACGGAGGCCTAAACTTGCGTTTGTACTAAATAAACGATCTCTATTGACGGTTTCATCTCACAGTAGTGTCATAGAGATGTTGAACCCTGACGAACTAACGAAAGGTAGACGGTTTTTTAAGGACTGCTGCGATAGACGTTGTATTTTCATTGAATGATGACACTCTTTATGTTGTCACTGCAAAAGATGCAACTACAGCAACACTTAAGGCTTGGGACATTTCAAGTGAGAGGTTCAAAGCTGAGAAGAGCGTTCGATTGAGGTATTCTACTGTCAGTAACAGTTTTGTTGTAGCTGTAAGAGCAGGTGTTCTATGTCTAACAAGAACCAAAACCTTAGAGCTGTGGAAATCTGAGTTGTCTGAGTGTATCCGAAGTTGGAGTGACATAAGGAACATCAGTCATGTACATCCCATATCAGAAGAACGCGTGGCCTGTGAATTTCGGGACAGAGGTGAAGTAATCATTCTGGATACGACTAGTGGAGACATTGTGTCAACAGTCACTATTGATGGGAAATTTGTTGCATGTAACAGTAAATGTCAGGTGATAACAACACGGCAGCACAAAATGGAACTGCAGATGCAATGTGGCGAGGTTGTACTCTGGAAAATATCCCAGTCTTTTCATGTGTTACCGTTCCCTCAGTGCAGCACATTTTCTCCTACTGAACAGTGTTGTGTAGTTGGTGGAAAACTCAACGATGACTATGAAGATAACGTAGCCCTTTACGTCCTCGATACAGTTTTAGGGAGAACACTTCACATGTTATGTACATCTGAATGGTTGCCTTTCTCTAGCCCTCTTTGCAAGTTTGTCAGTGACGAGGAGCGCGTTATCAGCGTAAAAGATGTATCCAGAGGTTATCGTCTTCTTCTGTTTAACGTCAAATCTGGTGGCCTGTTGAGTGAAATTACCATGGAAAGGGAAGTGTTCAGTTTAGCAGCCTTCCCTCGTAGACGGCTTATCGCCATTGGTCTTTTGGATTCGAAAGATGGTTTCAAAGTTCTTCAGGTGAAGTTGCCGCGAGACAAAGACCGCAGAAAGAACAAAAGGTCAGTTCTTATTGAGAAACAAAGATTTTTTCTCCCATGCCGTAAAATTCCGCTTATAAGCCACTCCCCCCCCCCCCCCCCCCCCCCGCTTATAAGCCCACCCGGAAAAAAAATACATCCGGTTATAACTCTCCCGGATATAAGCCCCCCTTTGCTGGAGTGCAGTACTGAACAGGGAGAAATGTTTACCGCGTGGTAGACTACTTTTTAACTAAAAAAATATTTTGATCAACACTGTCGTGGCTCGTTTCGAAGCGCTTTTTTTATTCTACTTATAAGCCTCTCCGTTTATAAGCCCACCCAAAATCCCTTACAAAGTTGTATAAGCCCAGGGCTTATAACTGGAATTTTACGGTATGTTCAGTCTTGACCTGTATCAGCCGCCCGCCCCTATTGCGACACCCCAGCAAAATATTTTGCCTAAAAGTTTAAGGTCTGGCCAAACGAAGGCGCAAGTCAACGGTCTCCGCTCGGCCAAGGCTTGCGTGCACTTGCGTTGAATTGCGTTCACTTTGGTCGAGATCAAATTTGCACGCAAGTCAACGCAAGTGTTTTTTTCCGTTTGGCCACCCAACGCAAGTCAACGTAATTCTTGTTGTTTACTTCAAGTTATGAATTACAGCGCACGCAGTAGCATATCAATGGCTTTTTTTTTGACAACTTGCGTGCACTTGCGAGTAAATTTGAGAATCCGTTTGGCCAACCAACCCATGCGACTACTTGCGTCCAATTGCGTTACCGTTTGGCCAGGGCTATAGAGCTTAGAAGTTTGGATGATTTTGTTGAGATATCTCATACCCCATTCACACCAAAGCTTAAACATGTTTAAATGTTGTTTAGTTAAGCACGGTTTAAAATTGTTTTCTTCATGGAAGATGCTGACTGATGTTTATCGACTTCAAACTTAGCACAATGAAAGCACAAGTTAGAGCTTACTTGAACCCTATGTAAAATTTAGTCTGTCAGTTGTCTGTTGCTGATTTTCATTTTCTTAAACCTGGTTTAACTAAACATGTTTTGTTGGTGTTAATCAGGTATCAGTTACTTTTTAATTCAGTTTAATTCAGATCGTTGATATTTGGTCTTTCTATATAATGGCCTATATTTAATTTTTTGTTTGTTTCTTTTTATAGCAAGAGGATCACCAACTTCGTCCCCAGGGCGCTTTTCCCTTCTGAGCTTCGTCCCCAGGGCGCTTTTCCCTTCTGAGCGGGAGGGGCGGGAAAAGCGCCCTGGGGACGAGGTTGGAGGATCACGCTACAAGAGTGAAACGTGCAGACTAATGGTTGGCATATCAGACAAATTTACCGACTGGATGATGCAATACCATCTGACCAAGTATCTTAAAGCCTTATCTAGATTTGCAAAAACTGCTGAGCCCATCTAGCAGGATGTGCATCTGTTACTGCACACATTGAAAAAGCAGTTAACGAAAAACTGTTAGTGTTTACGGTTTTCGCGGGTTTAAGTTTCAAGGTCCTATAGAGACACG
This sequence comes from Meandrina meandrites, assembly GCA_963693305.1. NCBI lineage: Eukaryota > Metazoa > Cnidaria > Anthozoa > Scleractinia > Meandrinidae > Meandrina > Meandrina meandrites. The sequence continues at coordinate 5,519,427 of OY855908.1, read as the reverse complement.
AGAAATTCACGTAATTTTTTTTTTCGTTTGTTAAGGCATTGTGTTATTAAAAACGTAATAAGCCGAACTGCAATGCCAAATAGGCTTAAGTAGTCCTGCTCCAATATTTTTCTGTTGTGGGTGACCAAGTTGTCACAGACATTTGTAGTTGTGCCATTTAATGTAAAATCATAAGTACGTATTGATGAGGTTTGCTAAAATACGCTAAGAATCTCGCCATTGGCTAGATCTATTCAGTGTTTCTATCCGTGTCAGAACTATCCTCTGCCGAAAATTTAAAGCCAGTGTTTCATTTCAAATCCTTCAAATACGCAGAACTTGGCCATTACACGTTATTTCGCAGAGCACCAAAATTGAAAATGCACGTGCAGAGCCATTGTTTTGCTCGTTTAACCTTTGGTGTGGCGACGCTCTCGTTCGCGTTGCCGTCGTGGCATCCGTTTTTCAATCTTCGCGAAGCCATTACGAGCCCAAGAACTGCTTTTTATAGCTGAAATTTCTTATCAAATGACGGTATAGTTTCGGATCAAAATGCAGCCCTTTACGTTTTATCAATGTAAAGTTTTTTTTTTGTTCGCTTCTAAGTCGACAAAAACCCGAATCTGTTGGTAGACATTCTTCAAACAATATAATAGCTTCTCGGGGCCGAAATGGCCTCGGGATGTTTAAGAAACACACCCCTAGTTCCCTTAAGGTCCCTAATCTTCTAATGAAGGGCAAAGACTTAACAATAGATCGTTTAATAGAAGTTTGGTAAAAATTGTCATATTTTAGGTTAGGAAGAGTCGCTTTATTTCTTTACAGAAGATCGTGTAAGGTGCTCGAGTTTGAAGCATCGCGCGTGAAGCGAGCGTGCGCGCGAGGCAAGAGAGGGAGAAGACGATTGCTTCGTATGTGATTCTTTAGTCTCGTGCTTTACATGCTTTTTTGAGAAAATAAGAAGCTTAAATGTACATATGAAATAGGTTTTTCAATTTCTAATATTCAAGTTTTAAAATGTTTACGTTTATGTTTATAAATCAGCAGTAGAATTAAAACCCATTTCGACACGCAAAGTTAAATTAAAGATATTGAAAATTAGTTTCATTTTCTTCGTATGTCTTTGGTGTGACTGACAGACTTACCTATGCAAATACTTGTACATTCGAATATGTAGCGGAAAAAATAGAGAAAAAAAGTTTGTTTGAATAAAAGCACGTTTTAATAGAGTCTGAGTTTCAGTTTATCTTTTTCAAAAATTTACAAATGCAAAGATTTCGGGCGCAATCCATTGCACCTGAATTTTCGTGAATCCTGCTACAGAATGAAATGGACATTTTCGGAAAGTTCACTTAGAAATATTTGGTCAACTTCAGGAGGTTTTGCGTTTTCCCGGAATTCTTCGTTTCACATGACAAAGACGAAGAATTATTTCTTTGATATATTCTCATGTCTGGCACGATAGGTTTTGTACGAGTATTTGTCCAGAAATACAGGTAAATTTTCAGTACTTGTCATGAAGCGGCTAACGGGTATTAGTAGAATTCTACTAGTACACTAATGCAAATGCTGCAATGTGATTGGCTGAGCTATTGAACACTATCAGCCATTAGTGTGCAGTTGCCGAAGGTCGTAACAAAATGCGACGTTTTTATCGTTTTTCCGAAGTTTTGGAAGGAAGTTTAAATGTAAATGGATAATAAAATTCTCGAGAAGACTAAAAGAAGGACATTAACCGGTTTCTTGACTTTAAAAGCTTGAAATTATTGAAAAACGGGTGCACACGAGTAAACAACTGCAAATTTACCAAGGACAATTCAATGCGTGCGATTTTGTTAAAACGTTAAGTTCGATAATGCGTAGGGAAATAATTAGAAACCATTATTTAACAATTATTCGCCGAAGGCGAAGTGATTATTCAACAATAATCACTGAGCCTGAGGCGAATAATTGTTTTAGTATAATTTTCAGAGGTGAATGTCAAAAACTGAAAAATAATAATAGAAAACACGAAAACAACAAACACAAGTGCTCGCTTGCATACGTGTAAACCAGTTTAATTCTTCGATTGAAATCGTAATTTTCACTCAGGTTTTAGCAATAAAACGGAACAAAACAAACACTACGAAAAAGATAGATACATCTGGTACCTTTGTTTAATCGTTGGTGACTTCTGAACAATTGTGTGAATCCTCTCGAAATTACTAGCTCCAGTGAGAAGAGAACTAAATAATGTTTTGCCAGTCGATCTGACTGAGTACACGGCCGCGTGCAATCTCCAAAACCACCATGTTTACGATCAATTCGAATGCCTTGAAAACCATCTCTTGAAAATATTTCCGGTCCAAAAGCCTTGGTAGTTAATTTGAAAAATTCCCAATATTTTAAATATCCAGGACTTGGAGTGATTTCTTTTAAATGAGAGAAATTTTCATTCCGCAAATGCCGCCATGTTCACTGGCCTGGATGGCAAACGTGGCATGGCTTAGTAGCCAAGCCTTGAGATGCTATATTCACTATATGAGATGCTATATTCACCGCCTAGCGCGGTGAATATATAAACAATAGCCTCCATTTGGCGCGAAAATATGCACGGATATTTGTCCGTGGACATTATCTGTTCCGATAACGGCGTTCGAGGAACAGATAATTTCCAAGGACAAATATCTGTGCATATTTTTGAAGCCAAATGGATGCTATTGTGTTTATTATCCTTCAAATATTTTTTTTACAAGGCCGCGTTTTGGGAGACCTTTTCTCAAAGCTTTTCAAACGCCAAAGAAATTCTGTCAGCGCTCAAAATATTTTTAGTCTGTTCAAAGTGTTTAGTTTTGTTCATTTTAACAACTTACTCGGGATAAAAGCTAAACGTGCGGATGTAAATGGCAAAGTTCGAAAACTGGGGAATATCACTTGGGGAATATCATCTGATATTCCCCAGTTTTGGCTGCATCACGTGACGTGTTTAGACCAATCGCGCGCGCGAAAAATATTTGATGGATTATAAAGCGTCTTATTAAAAACTAGCAATGGTATATTGCAATTCCTGAGATCTGATTGGCTAACAGGCAATGGTATATGAGCTCATATACCATTGACCACAAATTTCGTAGCCGATACGCGTCAACGAAAACAGCTGGGGAGCTCAAATATTGTAATTCTTTTGGGCGTTTTTAATAAAACAATTATTCCACTCGCGCTTGTTGGATATGAGACCGTTATAGCCAACTCGGCGCTACGCGCCTCGTTGGCTATCTACCATCTCATATCCAACGCGCGCTCGTGGAATAATTGTTAATTATAATCCATCAAATATTTTTCGCGCGCGCGATTGGTCTAAACACGTCACGTGATGCAGCCAAAACTGGGGGATATCAGATGATATTCCCCAAGTGATATTCCCCAGTTTTCGAACTTTGCAATTTACGTTGGCACGTTTAGCTTTTATCCCGAGTAAATTGTTAAATTGAATAAACTAAACACTTTGAACAGACTAATAATATTTTGAGCGCTGACAGAATTTCTTTGGCGTTTAAAAAGCTTTGAGAAAAGGTCTCCCAAAACACGGCCTTGAAAAAAAACTCTATGCGGTTTCACAGTTTTCCTCGAGCTTCGCTCTCGGAAAACTGTTCGCTTCTCGGAACAGATAATGTCCGCGGACAAATATCCGTGCATATTTTCGCGCCAAATGGAGGCTATTGTTTATATAGTGCGAGCTTCTCGACCAATCAGAATTGAATTCACCTGTGGAAATTGTTAATTAGTATAATTTCCACAGGTGAATTCAATTCTGATTGGTCGAGAAGCTCGCACTATGACGCTATATTCACCGCGCTAGGCGGTGAATGTAGCATCTCAAGGCTTGGCTACTAAGCCATGCCACGTTTGCCATCCAGGCCAGTGAACATGGCGGCATTTGCTGAATGAAAATTTCTCTCATTTAAAAGAAATCACTCCAAGTCCTGGATATTTAAAATATTGGGAATTTTTCAAATTAAGGTGGGGGTATACGCGATTTTGAGTGAAATTTGAAGAGGTTTAAGGAAGGGATAGAGGAAAGAAAATTATTTTTGGAACACCACCATGGGTGTCCATATACTAATTTTTAACTTCAAATTCTAATTTTAAAATCATATTAAATCCTTAATATTTCTTATTTCTCCAAATTTTACTAATCCTTTGAGAAAAACTATCTCTTTCCAAACATCCCCAAAAATCACCAAAAAATTTACAAAACACCGCTTATCATAGCTTTGTGAAATGAGCATAGAGTTTCTGGATTGCTTGAAACGCAGACGAGATATTCGCATTAAACCCAAGTTAAGCGGTGTAAAAACGGGCTTCAGGTGAACCCCCGCCTTAAGAACGAGCTTTTCAAGAAATCCAAGATGTTACCAACATCGAGCTAAAATATATCGAGAAATCCACAAGTTCAATACATCTGCCATAATTATAAACGTAAACAGCGATTTTATCGCATTATAGGACGAAAGCAAGCTTAGCACCAAAACGAGGCTATGCCTCGTGGAATCTAAGAAAATGCCTCCCACATGGGAGGAAAAGAGTTGAACAACTCTTATATGATGCTGTTCGCATTATTAGCGCAGCGGAGCTCCCTCGTGCGGGTGGACCGGTGAGGGTGGGACTCTGCAGAGACTCTGCTCCCAGTAACTCTACCCCGTGAGGGGGGTAGGGGGGAGCAGAGACGGGGGAGCATTTTGCTCGAAGTATTTTTCATTTTTTTTCGTTGTTATATAAACATGTTAAAAGGCGCGTTTTAACTTGAATGACATTAAAGGAATTTCTCTGGCACTGTAAATTGGATGTAAATGTCATAAAAGCTCTGTAATTGCCTGCCTTTAAGAACGAGCTTTTCAAGAAATCCAAGATGTTACCAACATCGAGCTAAAATATATCGAGAAATCCACAAGTTCAATACGTCTGCCATAATTATAAACGAAAACAGCGATTTTATCGCATTATAGGACGAAAACAAGCTTAGCACCAAAACGAGGCTACGCCTCGTGGAGTCTAATTGCCTCGTGGAGTCTAATCGTCGATATTCGCATTAAACCCAAGTTAAGCGGTGTAAAAACGGGCTTCAGGTGAACCCCCGCCTTAACTACCAAGGCTTTTGGACCGGAAATATTTTCAAGAGATGGTTTTCAAGGCATTCGAATTGATTGTAAACATGGTGGTTTTGGAGATTGCACGCGGCCGTGTACTCAGTCAGATCGACTGGCAAAACATTATTTAGTTCTCTTCTCACTGGAGCTAGTAATTTCGAGAGGATTCACACAATTGTTCAGAAGTCACCAACGATTAAACAAAGGTACCAGATGTATCTATCTTTTTCGTAGTGTTTGTTTTGTTCCGTTTTATTGCTAAAACCTGAGTGAAAATCGAAGAATTAAACTGGTTTACACGTATGCAAGCGAGCACTTGTGTTTGTTGTTTTCGTGTTTTCTATTATTATTTTTCAGTTTTTGATATTCACCTCTGAAAATTATACTAAAACAATTATTCGCCTCAGGCTCAGTGATTATTGTTGAATAATCCCCTCGACTTCGTCTCGGGGATTATTCAACAATAATCACTTCGCCTTCGGCGAATAATTGTTAATTAGTATCACCCATCTAGTGGACTAATGCAAATCCTGCATTTTAATTGGCTACTAGGGGACTATTAGTAATAGTCATCGAGTAGCGAAATTCGTGACGCTTTTTCTCGTTTTATTCCCAAATGAATCTTTCTTCAACTTGCATTTGCTAACTTTATTATTGCTTAATTAGGTGGCAACAAGGATGTAAACACGTTAGCCGATTGCTAATCCGCCAGTCCAAGTTCACGCCATTCCGAATCTTACGTTCACGGAATTCTGGGTGAATCCCAGATTTCTGCGCGCGTGAGTACTTTCCGTCATTATATTCAACCTCGTTCCCAAACAAACGAGTCCTAATCAACAAGATAAGGTGCACCTATAAACGATGATAAATTAAGTACATTGTAAAGCATATTAAATTTCCACCTGTTTGTTTATACCCCTGGTGGGTTCAAGGATTTGTTTATATGAGCAGCCTAGACTCCACGAGTAGTATAGTCGGTAGTAATCAAATACCATCTCTGGGTGCACCTAAATTTTTAACCTCTTCACGAGACTAGTAGTCAGGGACCAAAGCCAAACCATGCTCTCATAGCTCGCATGGTTTGGCTTTGGTCCCTGACTATAGTCCCGTAAAGAGGTTAAAAATTTAGGTTTACCAAAGATAGTATTTGATTACTACCGACTATACTACTCGTAACAATCAAAAGAAGGGACGCGGCCAGCGCGGGGACAAGCAATTAGAGAATTGACACCGTGCAGTATAAAACACAGAGATGGGAAGAGGAAGAAGCGGCGTTACAAATCAAAGCATGAGAAAACCAAAAGTAAGTAAATATAAACAAAAGAGGCGACCCAATTATGAAGTGTTTCACTCACCCCTCGCCAAACAAGAGCGTCCACCAATTGCAATAGATCACATTATCGCGCAAATGAAAAAAATGAGCCCACAAGATGTAATAAATCTTCTTTTACCAAGCAATTAGAGAAACACACCAACAAGTGTATAAACATGGCAGACACATTGGAATTAATAAAAGCACTTCCACTAGAACTTCGAGAAAAAATCTGTACGGAGTATATTAAAATAAAACTCTGGCAGCGAAAAATGCTTGGCTGGGACGAGGTTCGAAAAGAAATCCCCAAAGGATATATTAAAATGAAGCTCAGACAGCGAAAAGCTCTTGGCTGGGGCGAAGTTCATGCTGCAATCCATGAAGCTCCATTTTGTGATCGCAATGAACAAATTGTAAGGGTCTTGTTCTGTTATAAATGTGACAGAAGCAGATGTTCACGAAATGGTCTCTGTAATCTGTGTATTAGAAATGGATTCAGACACTATCTCGGCTATCCAATTTATGATGAAGATGATTACGACGAGTGCTTCAAGAAATCTTTCTCCTCGAAATGGAGTGGAGTCTTTGCGTGATATTTCTGAGAAGAAGAGCGGAAAACCAATATTTATATTGAGTGAAGTTAACTTACCAAGCGAGATTGTTTAATTTTTTTCCGCCTCTCTCATAGCCTCCACTACTTGACGTGTTATCTGTCTGACCTCGTTTTGCCAAACAGGTGTAGAAATTTCGTTTATAACATACATAAGAGCATGAAATAGTAAAATCATTTTGCGTGTCTTCCCGTGTAATTATATTCAAGAAAGTTCTTGAACTTTGTGTATTTACATAATCTTACTAACGTTTAAATAAGCAGACCATCACGAAAGAACAATAGATTTAATTGTTCTGAAATTTTTTTGGGCTAAACCACAGAATTTTAGCACTGAAGAATGTAAAAACAAAAGATTTTCGAGGGTGTGAAAACCGCAGAATAAGAATTGATTGACAGCGCACGTGCGGGTATTGTTTTGATTTCAAAGCATTGCCGTCACGGCTGCGCTTAATAACCACACAGCATGCAAATTCGAGCTGTTTACAAGCGAGCAGAAAGGAACATCAAAACTTACTAGGCTTACTACCTAAAAGAAAAATCGTCTATTAAAATTAAACTTACTAACGCATGTTTTGTATTAACTAGGGGTGAATTTAGGGGGCTAGGCTGGGTTAAATAAACTCCAAAAAAGTCTCCCGCATCTAATCTTAGTCTTTTACCATCATGAGTACGGGGCGCCGCATATTGGTATTTTAAGCCATCGGCATTATTTATGCTTCCAACTGAATTGGGTGGTAAACCACCATGTATTAGAAAAGCAAAACCTATTCTTTCATAAGTTCGAGAGGCACCCTTTTTTTCAATAATTAAAGCTGCAACACCCTCAATTAAGCAAGGAAATGGCGCCATCACAAAAATGGAATTACCGAATTTAACAAAAGTTTTATTACTTACTTTATTTTCATCTGATTTCCATTCTCCAGTTATTACTATTCTGGGTTGCAAATTTTTTAACGCATAACCACTTAGATCTAAATCTTTTTGTAACCTGATTGTATCGTTGTCTATTGTGTACCCTTTATCATAATTTTTGAATGAAAAGCCGTTCAGATCTAAATCTGTTTGTAGCGTGATTTTGCCATCATCGATAACGAAAGCCTGATCGTAAACAGTTCCGTCTACATCTGTTTGATAACCTTTTACCCCATAAATAATCAAAGCAGCCTTTTCAAGTGGCGAAGAGCCATCATAACCCGAATTTGAAATATCAAGATAGATTGTGTTATCATTGTCTTTGTATTTGCGCGTGTGAATAATGGTGCGTGAATATTTCGGGCTGTGACTGTTGAAGTGCTTGGTATGGTAATTAAGAGTATCAACCGGGTTAGGGGTTGAAGCACTTATAAACCAATTAGTATCAACTTTCGGGATAAAGAACTCGACACATATAGTGTACTCTCCTTCGGGCAGAGGTTTTTTATTTAGCTTTAAGCGTGAGTTGAAAGAATTGACACTAGTTCTTACGAGATTGAAAGTATAAGCTTTTTTATTTACAATGTGAAGGTTGGACGTAAAGTCTTCAAAGGTAACAGAAGTAACATTGTTTACATCTGTAACGCCCGACCCTCGCTCCAAATAGGCTAAGGCATTTTTTTATGTGAGTGTCCTGCTGAAATAGAATTTGAGCCTACATATTTTTTCATTGAACCAAGATTTACAGCATCCTGATCACCCGTAGGATTTGCAAGCTGTTTGATCGCATGGTCTTTCATGAGAATATCTCCAGAAATATTAGCGGTTGATAAATCCGCACTATCACCCTTTTCCCCTTTTTCACCTTTTGGACCAATAGCACCCTTTGAACCCGCGGGTCCTGTAGGTCCAGTGGGTCCCGCAGGTCCTGTAGCTCCGGTTGGTCCTGTAGGTCCCGTTGCTCCCGCAGGGCCAGCAGGTCCGGTCGGCCCTTGTGAGCCCCTATCGCCCTTTAATCCTTTTTCCCCAACATTGCCTTTATCTCCTTTAGGTCCTTGCGGGCCAGTATTGCCCTTATCACCTTTTTCACCTTTAGGGCCAGCGGGTCCAGTTGCGCCAGTTGGACCAGCAGGGCCGGCAGGGCCGGCTTCCCCTCGGATTGAAGCGGTCTCTTCGTGTGTTTGAGTCGAGCCCGTAGCACCGTTAAGATATCCCATCTCTATATATCTTCATCAAAATTTTTGAGTGTGGTTTTTTTTGGTTTGTCGTAGTATAAAAAAGAATATTTAGCATCGGTAGCCCTTTCAAGCAGCTCTCTGTCAATTCCCAATTCATCAGCAATACGGTTATTTTCTCTGGGAAGAAAGTTGAAAATGCAAAAGTGGGTGCAATTATCTCGGATGTTTTTGGGGGTCTTGAAGTAGCTTTGAGAAAGATAAATGACGCTGCAATTGCGCTGCCGCCCGTTCATAAAATAATCGATAATGTCGTTTTGGTTTTTTTCACAAACCATATCATCGAAGATTACAATTTTTTGATTGTCAGTGGGCAGCATCTCAAGAGGAATAACATCGTTGGCGCCTTCAATAACATTATACCCAGCCGCAGGATTGACTCTTTTATCGAAATCATCAATCATATATTGGTACTTGTCTTGATGCAGGTTTTTTGTGCAAAGGTAAATTTTGTCGTAGACCAACAGCCTGTAAAGCATATGCATGAGAATATTTGTTTTACCAGAGTTGCTCGGCCCGCAAATAAGCATCCGAAAGGTATTTGCTGGCATACAAGGGTGGCCTTGCTTGTAATTACTTTTTGTAGTCAAACTGGGGTCGTAATTTGGAATTTTCATTTTTTTTCTGTTATATATACGGCAAAAATATGTCCATGAAGAAGTGGCGAAAACTTGCCAGCGAAAAGGCACAAGTTGAGCAGCAGAACGACAGCATTCTCGCGGCAATAAAAAATAACAAAATAGATAAAGAGTTTGGCCAGCTATCAGGTGAGGATTTGTTCAAACCTATCACATCGCGGCTTGACAAACTCCAAGTAGGGACGGCCCCAAAAGAAGAGGAAGAAATCCCAGACTATGGTATGGATGAGTTTGATTTAAATAACCCCTTCGATGAAGATTTTAAACCGGATGAGGAAACACCATTACCAACACCAACACCATCACCAACACCAACACCAACATCATCACCAACACCAACACCAACATCATCACCACCACCATCTCCATCATCAACACCGTTACCACCTTTAGCTGAAGAGGAAGAAATGGAATTAATGGAAGAAAGTGGGGCAAGCCCAGAGGAAAAACCAAGTAAATGGGGACCACCAAAAGAACTGGTTATGAAGGGATCAGAGTCAGTTGACCTGCAGACACTAAACAGCATGTTATCAAAAAATAAAGACAATCCCGGCTATGTGGTAAAAAACAAAAAATCAAAATTCCACGGCTACACAATGACAGACATAAGAAGGGCAAGAGATGAAATTCTTGAAAGGAGAAAAGGGAATAAACAGCCTTCAGTAAGGTTACCCCACACCCAGGATGATGAACCCGACAGTGGGGTATCAGCAACTGAGTTGCTACCCACACCCCAGGATTGGGAAATGGAAGGAAGCGGAAGTGTTGATCCAAACGCTTTGGTTGAAAGGCTACACTTAAGCTTGGCGTCTATACAGGCGGGCAACACTTCACTGAAGCTGAAAAAACAGGTCCAGCAGATGTTAGGGCTGCTGGTAGGGCTAAAGGAAATAACACAAAAAGAAGCCCTCAAAATTTTGAGTAATATTATATAAGCAACATGTCAACCCATTTTCATTTCAACCTGTTGCTCGACTCGCAGCTGGCCAAACAAAACAACGCCAACAGCAAGTCACATGACTTCACAATTAACTTTGACCCACCAATCGCTTTAGACCCCTACAAAAGGTACAAGGCGGCGTTAAATGAGCTGGTATCCATGTCTTATTCGTGGTACAACATCGCGAAACGGTACAACAACAACGAGTTCAAATGGCGGAAAAAAACAGAGAACTGGAAAACCGTGACAATCCCGGACGGAATGTATAATTACAAAGACCTCAACACCACAATTCAGGAGCTTATCGGAAGAGTGGATCCCAAGGATGAAAAATCCAAGTTTATTGTCCAGCTGTATTTTCACAGCACAACGTATCGCGTGGTCATTTTGTTGCACGACGGCTACGAGCTTGATCTAAGTGGAGGTGAATTCGCCGCGTTGCTGGGTTTTGACAAGAAAACAATAGACGGAGCGAACAACAGGAGCGACCGCATACCAAATATAACAAGAGGCGTCGACTGGATCTATATCCATTGTGATCTCATTACAAGAGCAGTGGACAACATCGGAGGCGACGTTATGTTCTCTTTTTCAACCGCTGAACTCTCCGTCAGCTACCCCTTTTCAAAAGAGCCCCGCCGCCTCCTGTGGCACCCGGTGAACAAAAATAGAATCAATTCCATAAACATAAAGATCACGGACGGGCGCAACAACATTATAGATCTGAATGACCAAGACGTGGCTTTAAGTATCATCATCGAAGAAGAAAAAGAAAAATAATTTACACATAAGTATAATAATGAATCATCCGAGCGAGTGGGCGAGATATTATGACGCGCCGAAGGGAACATATAGATACAAACACAAAGGTACGGGGGTTGTTAGAGACACCCTGATGAATATAGGAAAGCGGTTCAAAAAGAAGGCCACCCGTCAGACGTTGGAGAAGGCTGTAAATGAAGCCTCGAAGCAAATGCTGAAAAAAGCTGCAGAAAAAGCAGAAGAAAAAGCGGCTGACAAGATACAAGCCGTTTTGCAAAGTGGGGTATCAGCAACTAAGTTGCAACCCACACCCCAGAGTAAAAAGACCCCGCAGCGGGGAAGTAAAAAGGCGACCTCACTTAGTACCGAGTCGCGGCAGAAACTGAAGAAGATGCTGACCAGTGGGGTACCCCACAAACTCAGCGGAGATTCGCGGAAAAAGTTGAACCAGATTTTAAACGCGGGTCGGGCTGCAAAGTTGAAAGTAAACCAATATTTGGCGGAAAATTAAAATAATTTTTTTAAAAGATATATAGGACGCAAGATGTTCAGAAGCCACAGGCATTTGGAAAAAACAGAGTATGTTCGTATCGGGTTAGACAAACCGATCACTATCCCGGGTAACAATCAGCACCAGGTAAAAACAAACTATAAATTCACACTCACCGACCGAGACAACTGGTTTGAGTGGTATAACGCCTACTTCCGGGCTGATTTCACTTTCGAGGCAACCGCGGATGGCGCAGCAGTTGCAGGGGACGTCCGGTCAGCGCCCATTAACGGCTCATTTTCACTGATAAACAAACTTGTGGTAAAATCATCGGGCAAAAACATTTACAACGTAGACAACATTCACAAGTTAATATTCATCAAAAACTTGTTGGATTTTTCTGATGACTTTGCGAGGAGCGCGGCAAAAAATCAGTTTTGGTATTTGGACACAACTAATAGCGATGTAACGGCCGTCGCTGCCACCAACCAAGGAATCAGACAAAGGGGCTTGCTTGCCCACGCCGGCCTCACGGTTGAAACCCTCATACCGCTTAACAGGTACTCATTCTTCGAGGAGCTGAGTGACAAGCTTCTTCCCCCCATGCAGCTGGAGTTCGAAATTGAGCTACAACCGGATGCAGAGCTGATTTGGCAAAACGATGGCACAGATCGTAGGGTAGTGGTGAGAAACCTTGAGCTGTGGGTTCCAATGCTGCGTTTCACCAGCGAAGGACAGAAGCTCGCAAACGAAAACTTTTTGAAACCTCAGAAATGGACGTACCTGAATGAAATGATCCAGCCCAGCCCCAGTCGGCGTGACGCTTTCGGTTCGTGGCAGATAAATCCTGGTCTAAAAGACGCAAAACATGTTTTCATTTTCATTCAACAGTCAAGGAAGAAGAACGCCTTGACTCAAAACCCCTACTTCTTTGACACCTTTGACATTGACGGAGACAATTCAGCCAAGCTAGCGACCTGCCGGCTGCAGTACGGCTCTTCACAGTACTATCCGGAGCTGGACTACGACGAAAACTTCAAACTGCGCATTCTTAATGACTTAATGAACTACCGGTACCGCAAAAACGACTACAACACCGGTGTGCAGCTTCAGCCCAACAACTTCGAGACGCTGTACCCAATAGTCTATTTTGACTTACGCGAAAACAAGGATAACATGACCAACGACCCGAAGCAGATGGTTTTCCACTACAGGCTCAACGAGGCTGCCAACGCACAAGACTACACCATTTATGCCGCAATTTTGTATGAGTCCGAACTTGTTCTCAGGCAGGTGGGCAATGAGCTGGTGATGGTTTAAAACTCCTGGGGGTGTGGGGTACCCCCACTGTGAAAATAATTTTTGTATGAAATATAAGAGATGACGACTTACTATCCGCACAAGATTTCACTTTCAGACGGACAGAAGGTAAGCCTCGCGCGGGCCTTTGGGCCAGGAGAAGCAGTTACGCTCAGATTTAAAAACGAGGCTATAACCGGCGGTAGCGACACTTTGCACTTGACCGCCAGGCAGATCAAAAAAATACAGCGCGCTATCAAAAACAAAACGGGCGTGGACATAGACATGAGCAAGACACAAATCAGACATGTGCGCAAAATAGCCGCGCAGGGGGCCGGCATGCGGGTAAAACCCCCAACAGGAGGAAAGGGAATGCGCATCAACCCTCCTCAATATTTCCGGCATCCTCCACCATTTATAGGTTCTTGGGGCGACCAAAAAAAAGCCCGCCTTCGTTGATGTCCCCTTAACCGATTATGACTTGCAGCGGTGGTGCCAATACTTGAAAATCCCCATTAAAGGTATATTTGCGAGAGATGAAATTGAAATCATGGGTAAAAACCACTCCCCTTGTATAATCAACATGGATGATCTTGGAGGGCCAGGCACCCACTGGGTTTGTTGCTGGGGCGGGCGCGAATACTTTGACTCTTTCGGTTTACCTCCGCCCGCGGAATGGGAAATTGAGTTGATTCTCGAGGGTAGCAAAACCTTTCTACGAAATGACAACCAGCTTCAGTGGGAATCCAGTGTACGCTGCGGCTACTACTGTTTGCTTTTTCTGAACGAACGTAACCAAAGACGGTCGTTTCGAGATATTTTGAGCATGTTTTCAGAAAATACGCGCGCCAACGAGGCTGTGGTGAAGGATTATTTTACACATAATGTATAAAGATGGATGTTTACTGTGTGAAAGAAAAGCGCTTCACACCTAATGTGGTGGAAAGTGAAACATTTGCAACCACAAGAAATGGTAAAAGGTTGCTTAAAGTAAAATGCGCCAGCTGTGGCATTACCAAGACAAGATTTGTCAGTGCTCAAGAAGGAGGTAATATTTTGGATCCAATATTTAAGTGGACCAGAAGTGGTTTACCCAAAAAGAAGAGAGAAGAACTTGCTCGCGCTGAAAAAAGAATGTTCGGAGGTGGGGTTCTTGATACAGTTGGAAATACAGCAGCTGAAGCTTTCTTTGAGTACGGAGTTCCTTATTTAGCCAAACAGGGTGTTAAACAAGGAAGATACTTTGCAAGCGAGTTTTTAAGACAACCAGAGTATCAGAAGAAGTTAGCCAATAAAGCCAAACCAATCGCGAGAAAAGCTGTTAATTACACAATTGATGCTTTGTCTGGGGATTTGTTGACTAAAGCCTCAAACAGATTAAGACCAAAAGATATGATACCAGGAAATAAGTTGAAAGGCGGGTGTCACACAGCGGGTAGCAACTAAGTTGCTGATACCCGAGAATTTTCTTTAATTATATAAGATGGAGGTATACTGCGTGAAGGAAAAGCGTTTCACACCCAACGTACCGGGAAGTGAAAAAAACACTACCACAAAAAATGGTAGAAGAATGTTAAAAGTAAAATGCGCAAGTTGTGGCATTACCAAGACACGGTTTATTAGTGGGGGTACCCCACACCCCAGGGTAGCAACTCAGTTGCTGATACCCCAAAGTGGTGGTAATTATGATATGAGAATTTATGCGGGTAATAGAGTAGATGACCCAACAAACCCTCTTTATGAACGACCGCGCGGTGGGGCTTTTGATTTGCATAAAGCCATCGGCAAGCTGCCTAAACCAAAGAAAGGGTGGACACTTCCGGGCCACAACTATACAGGGCCGTACAATCCTCTTGAAAAACAGCTTTCTTACGACCCCAAGACGGGAAAGATCTTGAAGATATACCAGCAACCCACAGGCGCCACGGACGCAGTTGCAATGCAGCATGACGTTGATTATGCCGTCTGTGCAGGCAAGAAAAATGAGAAAGGCTGCAAACATGATGCAGACAAAAAAATGGTGAAGGCGCTTGACGCTATTCCCAAAAACAAACGGCAATGGGGTCACGCCGCGGCGCGCAACGCAATCAGCTCGAAGCAAAAGGTGGGTTTGGGCGTCGGTGAAACGATCAATAAAAAGATCGGCGAAAAAATTCCGGGCTTTCAACAGGCTCAAGATGTGGCTGCTGCAATCATGGCTATCACAGGTGGTGATAAGGATTTGTTTAAAAAGTATTGGAGTGGTGACATTGCCAAGGGGGCGTTTAACACTAAAACCGGCCTGTTTAGCAAAAAGTTTTGGACACACCCTAAAAATACAACTGGTCCATGTAATCGGATTGTATATAAAAATGGAAAATGGCATAACCAATATTGCGATTAGATTACACATTTTTTAAACACATATATATAGAAAATGGATTCTGCAACAAAATTCAGGCGAGCTGAAATAGAATTGATAAAGACGAATTTGGAAAACCAGTTGGTGCACTACTACGAAACCTCAGCCAAATTCAAACGGTGGCACACACGTTGCCAAACGGTATGTGCATTTACAGGCGGAGTCGCTACCATTCTTACCGGCTCAGGGCTCGCCGCTTCTCTTTCTGCGGTTGGCGTTGCTGTTGGCGGTCCTTTAATCGCAACTGCCACCTTGTTTTCATTGGTGTCAACCTCCTGCATGGTCACCATCAAATTTTTCCTGCGGAAAGCGAAAAAACACGAAAAAATACAGACCCTGGCTGAAGCTACGCTGAGCGCGATCAACTCTCTCATATCAACCGCTCTTGAAGATGGTGTAATCTCTGACGGGGAGTATCAAGATATTGTGAAAAAGTACAACACCTTTACTACTGCAAAGACAAAACTGCGTTTTTCAAACCACACTGATAGTGGAGTGGGGGTAAAGGTTAACAGAACATCTAAGTCAACTGCTGTTTAATCGTGGGGGTTATCAACAAAGTTGATGTAGGGGTGTGGGGTTTACCCCACTTGATACCTGTAATAAATAATTTGTTTTAACATTTCTTCTCTCCACCATTTGTTGAAACTTTTATCCGCTTTATTTCTGGTTTGTTGCATCTTCGGCAATCTTTTCGTGAGCTTTTCCAGTATTGCATTTTTCGCCGGCCAATCTCTTGTTGAGACCTTTTGAAAATAGTTGTATAAAAAACAAACGTAGTTACACGATCCGAGATTTACCAGCTTGAACTGGCAAATGACATTACCCAAAAAGGTCAACCCCATTTCGTCGCCGATCTGTTCTAAAGAAATGCCGACTTTTTTTAGTACTGCAATTAAATACCATAATTTTGGTTTGGGAGGGTGGCTCATCTCTTCAGGCTCAGGGTAGAATTCCCACTCGTAACGGTCGTCAAGATCTTTTTCTGGCTTGATTTCTTTTATTAACGCTTCCTGCTTTTTCAGCAACATTTTGATAAGCTCTTTTTTTAGTTGTTCACTGTGGGGGTACCCCACACCCCTTGGGTAAGGTTTTGTGGCCATGTATATATGCCCGCGCATAATTATTTAAATGGATAGAAAATTGGCGCGGCGTTATTACAGCCCACAAGGTTACTGGAAAGGTATCTCCGCCATTAAAAAATTAGCGGTTGCTGCTAAGGTTCCTGAAGTTGTTGCTAAAGAATGGTTGTTCAAACAAGCGCTCTGGCAGATCTACCTCCCCGCCCCGCGCTACATTCCTCGTCCAAAATTCGACGTATCCTTACCCAACAAAGTGCATCAGGCAGATCTTCTTTTTCTGCCGCACGACAAAGTGGGCCGTAGCACTTACAAATACGCGCTTACCGTTGTTGATGTTGCCAGCAGATTCAAAGAAGCTCAGCCTTTAACCTCCAAAGATTCTGCTGAGGTTGCCAAAGCTTTTAAGACAATTTATACACGTGGACCTCTGAAGTGGCCGCAGATGCTGCAGGTTGATCCTGGGCGCGAATTCATGGGCGCTGTTACAAAAGAAATGGAGAAGCACAAAACTTCTATCAGACGCGGCCGCCCTGAAATTCACAGAGACCAAGCTATCGTTGAACGTTTCAACCGTACCTTGGCTGAGCGTTTGTTCGGGTATCAGTACGCGGTTGAAATGCGTAGCAATGAGGGTCAGCGGTCCACTGAGTGGGTAAAAAGGCTTCCCTCCGTTGTTTCTGCTCTGAACAACCAAGTCACGCGGTTGATTGGTATGAAACCTGCTACCGCAATCAAGAAAAAAAATGTTTATGCAGAACCGTCAACTAAATATTTGAGACCTGTTGGTTTAAACGAAAAAAAGCTCCCATCCATCGTTATGGTTCGGTATTAGTACGAACCTGGCGAGCTTGAAGGTGGTGTTAAAAGAGCGACTGATCCAATCTGGTCTTTGAAAGTTTACAACATTGAACGTTCTTTTACCAAACCGAATCAGCCCGTTCTCTACTATTTACGCGATGGGCCCAAACGTGGTTTTGTACGTGAAGAACTGCTTGTAGTGCCTCCCAATACAGAATTACCTCCAGCCAAAGTTACCTAGGGGGGTGTGGAATATCAACAAGTTGATGGGGTGTGGGGTGAAACCCCACTGTTTACCCCACTTAAATGTGGTATTCAATTGGTTCGGTGTGTATCCCGTTAGGTAGCACCCATCGTTTGTCATAATATGCACTCAACCCCAGCTTCTCCTGTTCGTAAGTTACTATTTTTCCATCCCGCATCCGAAACCCTCTGTTTGTTGCCATATCCTTGTTTCCTTCTAGCGCCGCCTTGAAACGCTGCCAGGTTATATTGTTTTGCTTCTTTGACATTCCTTTTGTGCTGAACTTCTTTTTTTCCCCTCGGTCGTCAATATAGTAGCATTTGGGGCAAAGTGCTATCATCCTGTCCCCCTCACATTCCAGCTTAAACAGACCTGGTGTTCTCCCGCTCCACTTGTCCCATGCCAGCCAATTCTTTTTTTGTTTTTCGAATTCTGCTTTCATCTCTGGTTTCACAATGTCCTCGAGTTTCTTACCAGAGATAGCCAAGTAGTTGCTGTCTGTGTCCATCTGAATCAACTCGAAATCTTTTCTGTCTAAGTACACGTCAAGGAAGTCGTAATAGAATTCCAACATCCTCAGCTTTGCCAGCTGGTAGACCGCTATTCCAACCTGAAACGGTCTTCTTATTGTTATCCTTGGCTTCCTGCTTTCTAACTCATACGCCTCTCCAATCTCGTCAAGGTCTGAGAAATATGCACTTCGCAATGCTCTGTCAACTACCTTCTCATCTTTGGTGTAAATGACGTTTTTTTGCCGCTCCAAGGCTTCTATTAGCTTACCGTACCCACTGTTGCCCAACAGTTTGAACACATCGGCCAACAGTGCTTTGCTTTTTTCAACGTCTCCTGTACGCCGCGCCTTCGTTACTTCTTCCACGAACCAGGTAAATATCTTTTCCGGTTTGTAGTCAATTGTCCGGTAAACCTTTGTAATTTCCGCTCCGTGATTCACATACCAGAGCAGCAGAGGTGCGTATAGTAGTATTCTCTTTGCTGACAACGCCCCCATGAGTTTCTTGTCTTCTCCTCGTTTTCTTCCTGTATCCCGCAAGTATTTTAGCATGTGTTCGGGAACAGCTTTTGCTGGCACCACTTTGTTATAGAAGAATGGACACATTTCCTCGAACTTTGGGTGCAATGGCTTCGGAATCTCTATATCTACTTCTGTGTACCCGAACCAGCTTCCTTCTTTGAGAGTTTGTGTTAGTTGAAAAGGCATTACCAAGTCGTCATAGTGGTGTTCAACTCTTTCCTTTCCACAAGGCATTTCTCTGAGCATTGTTGAAAGATACAAGGCGTTGGCATCGTATCCGACGATGTTTTGACAAAGTTGTGGTTCTGCTATTTGATGTGATCTTATTCTTGTTTTTCCGACTTCGTGGTATCTTGTGAAATCGATGCTTGGCCCTCCAACAACCGCTTCTTTCAGCATCTCGTACGCGTCTTTGCTTGGGGCGTAAAGATCCGCGCCGCGCTTAATAGACCCTTTTAGCAAGTAATTTAAGCTCACCCCTGGAACGCTGACTGCGTCTTTCATTATGTCAATCCCCTTCTCTTCGTAGAAGTTTTTCATCTTTTGCAGCGCCTCAAGTCCTGGGGCCACATCCAGATCATTGTAGTAACACACCCAGTCTTTGAAGGTTTTCATTCCCTTTTCTCGGAACAGCTTCTTGCAGGCTTTCCATTCCGACAGTTTTAGCACAAAGTCTCCTTTCATCTTTGAATACCAATGCAGGTAATCCGGCAATCCCGGGTAATCCAGCTTTTCTAGGCTGTCAAACCACTCGTACGGGAGCCAGGATTTTACTGTTTTACAATCGTAGGCTTTTACCCATTTCTCGTAGGAGGTACCTGGTCCAAGGTAGTTCATTATGTCAAGGAAACGTAAGCCAGAAGTGAGTATGAACATAATTTTGTTTCCGTTCTTTGCCACTCTTACTTTGTTGGTTGTGTCCGCGAGTTTTTCCGCGAAGTACTCTTTGATCAGATTCAGATCGTATTGCCCCGAGTTGAACCCGGTAACTACCACCTGGTCACACCATTCTTCAATCTTTTTCCTCTGGTCTTTTGGTAGCAGGGCGATGTCTGCTGGCATAAACTCCTCTCTTACTCGTTTCCTGATGTTTCTGCCCCGCCTCTCCAGCTCTTCCGCAAACTTGCGGATCATTTTTTTCGGATCTCTTTCGCAGATGTGGGTTGGCTCTCTTTCAAACGTGTCACCGATGCTCACCGAAACTGGCACGTGTTCGTTCACGATTGTAAAACTGTCTGTTGGCTCCTTCCGCTTACTTTCATCTCCGTACGACTCGAAATCGTAGAAGATCGCGTGTGGGTAGTTTTTTGTTTGAGTTTCTGGTAATTCTTCAACATATTTGTCACCGACTTCACAGGCCCAACACTCTATTACTTTGTATCCTACCCTTCTGAGATAATCTGTGCGCCTCATTGTCGCTTGGGAGAGATCTTCTCTTGTTCTGTCGCCGCGGTCAATTATTTTATCCCGATCAGGGTAACATTTTGGACAACCGTGCCAGTAGCAACCGTGGTATTGTAACACAAGCTTATGCTCATGGTTGTAGCCATCAACTGGTCTTTTCCCTATCCAACGCTCTCCTCCGTGGCCCGACATTGCGTGGTGAATGGGAATTTTCCAATGCTTTGCTGCGTACTCAACCCACTGAATTGATTCTTTTGAGGCTTGATGCTTTGGATAAAACGCCTTCTGATAAGCTGACTGTGGCGCTTCTACCTTTTCTCCTGGACAATCTATTACCGTTTTCCCTTGCGCACATCTTTCTGCGTGACGTTGAAGACTGCCGGATTGCGTGAATCTGGCTTTGCAATGGATGCATGCATAAGTTTTTGCTAACTTTTTAATGTCTTTTATTAAGAATGCGTGCTTTCCAAAAATACCGATTGTCATAACGTTTTTAAACTGAGCCGCAGGATTTCTTGTGAGGTGCCATACAACTTCAGTTGTTCCTACACGCTCTGGTACATAAACCCTTATTCCCAGCCAACCTGAAAAAGCGGTGCCCTTGTTCAGGTGCATTTCCACCTTTTCTAATTCATCCAGTGAGGTTTTTGGACAGTCCGTCGGCGTATCCCTGAACTTGAAGAAATTCTTGGCTAGACGTCGGGCTGCTTCTGTACTTCGATCTGGCCTAGCTCCTTTGTGTACAGCAATACAACGCCACAGACACAAGTTATCTCTATAGGTATCCAGTGCCACCATTGCTTGTCCTCTCGCTGCGTGTGCAAGGTTGCGCAGCCAGTCGGGTAATGTGCCGGTTCCCATCAGCGGTTGACGGTCAAGTACAACTTTTACATCAACAGCAAAGTGGTGGTCGAAGATCCATTTTGTGTCTGGTCTTTCGATTCTATCTACATCCAGACGTTCAGACTCCCTTTCCCTCAGCCATTTTTCCGCGTCTTCTAGCTTGTTTATCCATCGGGAGCCTTTTTCATTTTGGTAGAAGGTAAGAAAGGTTCCGTCTTCAATGTTGCGCAAATTAAATGCAAAAACGTACCTTATGTAAAATGATGTTCTTACGTCCTTTCTTATTTTTTCCATGAATTTTGCTGTTTGGTCTCTTTCCAGATTCTTTTTGAAGCGCCATCGAATATAACGCCTACCTTTTATCTTCTCTACACCCTCAGTTGTTTCGTCCTTGTACTTATCCACAACCTCATTCTGGTAGTCTGCCACATTTCTTATGTTTTGCGGGTGGATGGGATCAAACTGCCTCAGAAGTTGAAACTGTCTAATTATTTTTTGTCTTCTGTTCCTTTTTCTGGGGGGTGCTATTGGTTGGTAAGGTTTTGGTTTTAAAGGCGGTTTTAAACGCTTCTTTGTTTCTTCTGGAATTGGTTCTTCCAGCACATTCCTTATTATCTTTTTAACCGCAGGGACGTTTTCTGAAAGTAATTGCGATAAATAGCGCAACTCTTCTGGGTCTATTCTCGCAAGTTCTTGTTCGAGAGATTCGAGGTCTACATTTTCAAGAGATTCGAAGTCTATTTCGTCCACCATATATTATGTAGAAAAATATTTTTAATAATTAATTATTATAATCTTAAGGCGGCAATTCTCTATTTAGGAAAAACTTTTATACTGCACGGTGTCAATTCTCTAATTGCTTGTCCCCGCGCTGGCCGCGTCCCTTCTTTTGATTGTTACGAGTAGTATAGTCGGTAGTAATCAAATACTATCTTTGGTAAACCTAAATTTTTAACCTCTTTACGGGACTATAGTCAGGGACCAAAGCCAAACCATGCGAGCTATGAGAGCATGGTTTGGCTTTGGTCCCTGACTACTAGTCTCGTGAAGAGGTTAAAAATTTAGGTGCACCCAGAGATGGTATTTGATTACTACCGACTATACTACTCCACGGGACGATGGTAAGCTCCCTGGGACAAATATGAAGACAGGTACCTTAGCTTAAAGGGGCAGTCTCACCAAGATTTAGTTCTACTTCAAAATCCAATGAAAGCATTGATATTAACTGGAAATCCACTAATTGCCTAACCTTGCTTAAACGCATTGAACTGGTCACGACCGAGTTGTTTAAAACTGTTATGGTTTCGGACCAGTAGGAAATTAATTCACAACTAAGGGAGTGAATTAATACATTTTTTGTTGTTTAAAGTTATTCTGTTAATCAGTGAGTGCACCTTTATAACTATAGCATGGTTTCCACAAAAACTTGGAAGACCTCTCATGATACTGCCCCTTTCAAGTCAATGTTTGTTTATCGTGAACCTCTGAGACTGAACAAGCACTCTCATTATTGGTTTTACTATATTAATTTTCACTAGGTCTACTTTCCGAAACGTATTTTTTGTTGTTTTTGTGTCCCCAAATTTAGTGGGATTTTGCCACATTAATAAAGTTTATCTATCTATCTTGTTTATTTTAATTTTTTTCGATGACCAAAGCCATGCCCGACATTGAAGATCACGCCTTAGTGATCGAACATGCATGGCTGCATCTCGGTTCCGTCGTAAAAATTGTAAAAGTACTGTTGGTAACTCCGCAAGTCTAGGCAGTGTTGTATCAGTTCATTTGATGAGTTATCATGAAACCAACAATCAGGCGCTCTTTCTTTGGGAAGCGCGGAGCTTCTGTAGACTTTTCTTGAAGCGCTGATAAACGAAAGAGCATTTTATCGCACTTTCTTAATCACGGAGTATTCTTATACGCACCTAAATATCTTTAAATGGATCGGGTATCTTCTTAATATCAGTGCAAACATTTTCCACGTCCTCCAGTGATAACTCCTGACCCACCCTCCCCTCGGACACTAAGCCCCTCGAAAATCTACCTGGCACGAGCTTGGGTCAACAACCAAGGAACAACAATTAAGCGCCACAAAAAAATAATAATAGAAAAGTGATTGAAAAGTACTCAGAATAGTGAAAACCAAACGAGCTGAGTAGTAAAAAAAATTACGAACTTTATCCGGGTTGTAAAACACAATACAGAAGAAAAAAAAAGTAGATGCAAATACAACAAAATAGAAAAATATTTACCAGGTAATGATGGAAACGACATTTGTACATGTTAATTATATAGGAAACAAAGAACCCAGGCAATGTCTTAAGGCCTGAACACAATGCAGCTACTTTCCAACAAAGAGCAATGAAATCGCAAGCTTGCGGGAGCTGCGGTACTGGGGTGTCTGACATTTGCAGACAGCAGACTAAAATTAAAACACTGTCAATCAGATTACCCTGAATAGTGCTCTCGTTAGCCTGTTTACCCTCTCAATAATCGTATAAATTATGACACAATATTCACTATTAGTCTTCAGTCTGCATGCAAATGTCAGACACCGAATAAAATGCATGGCATTATAAAGGCTCATCATTAGACTGTCCACAACTTGAGAAAACGCGAGAAAGCGAGCGCGAAGCGTGAAGTACGGGGTTGGCAAGATGCCTCTCGTCTTGCGCTGGCGTCCAGTTCACTCGCCCCTCTTTCCCCGCGTTCAACGATCGAAGGAAAACACGAAAAAAATAGAGGGCTGTGAACAGTCTAGCTCATCATGCGTCCTGTGGACATCATTCCACACTTCCAAAGGTTGAAATTCCAGCGCCATTCCAGACTTTGTGCGCCGGGGGATTCTGGGTCGATCCCAGATCTCTGTACGGGTTTACTTTCATTTTGCCTTGCATTCCAACTCGAGGTGTTGTTTTGCTGTTTACTGAGTTGAAAATTGCTCAGCTTTGCAGAACTGCGATCTGGTTTTCTGTAACAAGGTGAGTTCAGGATGATTATTCGTTATTCGTGACTTATTAACAGGAACACAAGGTTTCTATTTGTTTGTTTCAACACTGGATTATTTAATGAGCTGTATTCACTTCCGCCTTCCTCGATCGAATTTTTGAGAGCACATTTCTGCATACGGTTGTGCAAAACTTTGTTCGTTTTACAGTGAAACGAACTCAACCGGGGCCACCCAACGTTTTTAAGCCAATCACAAGACAAGCTCAGAACAAAAGAATTGGAGTTCCTTCATCGGACCTATCACGATAACGGGCAAATTTAACTGCGACGGAATGCGAAAGCTTGGTTTTAACGGCAAAAATGTAATGTTGTCCATTTCGAATAAATATTTACCAAACGGCGGCCGGCAATTTGGAAGACGGTATAATTTCATCGTGAATATCTGAATAAATATTCCAAATTACGGCAGGCTCAACGTTAAAAAATTATTTTCCGAAACATATATACAAAAGCTTTGTTCTCCGACATTCAGGCTAATATATACCAAACTACGGCTGTGAATTTTGAAGACTGAACGGACTCAATGTAATAAAATCAATTTACCGAATTACGACCGGCCGTTATTCTCAAGTTATTCGGTAAATATGTATCGAAAATATACTCGCGTTGAGCCCGTTTCGTGCTCAAAATTCCAGGCCGTTATTCGGTAAAAATATATTTACGTTGCGTGCGTTCCGCCTTTGACATTCCAAGCCGTGGTTGGGGAAATATAATTGATAAGTTTAGCCAGCCGTAATTTGATAAATTTATTTACGTTGAGCCCGTTTCGTGTTCAAAATTCACGGCCGTAATTCGGTAAATTTCAAATTTACATTGAGTCCCTTTCGCCTTTGCCATTCCAGGCCGTCACTGGGAAAATATGTTTTATAAGTCCCGATAAGTTTAGCCGGCCGTAATTCGATAAATTTGTTTTCTTTGAGCGGGTTTCGTGTTCAAAATTCCCGGCCGTACTTTTCTGACTTTTGCAAATTATTTATTTACATCGAGTCCGTTTCGCCTTCGACATTCGAGGCCTTTATTGGGAAAATATATTTTATAAGTTTAGCCGGCCGAAATTCGATAAATTTATTTACTTTCCGTTGTGTGTTCAGAGTTACTGGATGCAATTCGGTAAATTAAACTCTTGGGATTAAATAAGCTTTCGTTTCGAGGCCTTTCGACATTCCCTACCATTTTTCAGAAGCTATAACGTTGAGCCGGCCGTAATTCGGTAAATTTATTTAGGATGAGTTCATTCAGTCTTCAAAATTCGTGGGCGCCCTACGGAAAATATTTTTTCGCCTTTACCGTAAACGAAATGAAGAACTTAGATTAATTTTTTGCTTTCCCTCGCATCTGATCACAAACCAACTGTTTAATTTGCCCTTTATTGTGATTGGTCCGCTGATGAACGAACTCCAAATCTTTTGTTCTGCGCTTGTCTTGTGATTGGCTTAAAAACGTTGGGTGCATGGCCCTGGTTGAGTTCGTTTCACTGTAAGTGTATTGTTGTCATCTATTACAGGACCTGAGCTGTGAAATTCAAAGCGAAAATGTGATTGTCGACGTAGTTATTTCAACTGCAGGTAGGAATTTTGACCAATTTTAGTGAACTTCTTTGGATACGAATCTAGCTATAATTCCCGACGATACGCGATTCTAATCAATGAAAATCAATCATTGATTTCAATCAATATAATCAATAAAATTCAATAATAATTAATTGATTAATGTACATAATCAATAAAAATCGAAAATCACTCACTGAGCCGTCTAAATGTTATTGATTTCAATTGATAATCAATACCTGATTGTGCAACAGTAAAAACCCGGCTACAAAGGCATTTGCTGGATTTATCGCACTTGCAGACACAACAATGGCGCCACGTCTGTGCAGATTTCTGTATCCTGTGCAGTCAAAGGCTATCTGCTCTGCGCATTTCAAGTAAAGGAAGGCGAAGCGTTTTCCCTCTCTAAAGTTTTTGACGAAAGGGGCCAGCTTGGCCACCTCCAGTTGGAGCTTGTCATCCCACTCTGGCCATATGATACAAATATTTCAGCGTAAGTTAAGTTTCCTGTAGGGATTGATAAATTTAATTTCCATTCAAATGTGCTTATTCCTGTTTCTTGCGTTTATTTACGGGTTATTTAGAACTGTGACTGGATCTCCAGAGAACAACCCTAAAGGAAGGTGGCGTCAAGGTGGAGGAATTAACGTACCTGTACCTTGATAAGTGTTTTGTAAAATCCGTTGTACCGGGACGTTTTATACATTAAGTTTCTCTGGATCGTCCCAAAGAAGGTTATATTTTATTTAGATGTTACCAGAGAAATTATGGATGGAGCTTGATTTTCTCGCAAAATTTTCAACTATCGTCGCTTGCCTGGTTAGAACGAGGAAATATTAGTATGCACATATGGTGTGTGCCAGAGCCGGATTTCTTAATAAGATATTTCTGATTGACTGAACTATTTAGAATTGAGAAATAGAAAAAATAAGAAATTATATAAGGCAAGTTCGAGTAACACTATTATTACTGTCATATATCAACAAACATTTGATTATGACAGGAAATGGTGCGCATGTTTGAAGTAGTTGTCAGTACAGCAAAGATAATAAATAGTTACTGTTCAATTGCTGTTGTTTCTGTGGTACTTTACTTATTATCGAATATCAGAACATTTTAACTTAACTGGGTCTATTTTATTAACCGTGAGATTATTAAAAACAATAAAAAAAGAGATTACAATTTTCAATAGAAATCAATGAAAATCGAAAATCACTCATTGCAGCTTTGATTTTTATTGATTTTCAATATCAATCAATTGATTACAATTGATTTTAATTGATTACTATTGATTATATTGATTACTGATTCTCATTGATTGGAATCGTCGGGGTACGTAAATTAGATCAGCCCGCAGGATTAGTTTCCACATTTGATTTTCAGCCCGCAGGATTAATTTCCACATTTGAAATTTGCCTTGGACAGAGATATCATCCTCTCTGCTGGAAAGAGCTAATATGTGTTCATGCATTGGTGCATGGGTAGCCGTGAAATCATCACATTGCTGCTTTTAAGTAAATAAAGATAGGAAGTCGCACAGTCTTTTTGCCGGACTTCTTGTGAGCTTTGGTTATTTTATTGGTTTTGTGATTTTGACTTGTTTATCCCATCCTTTCAGTTTGCTTGTGTGTCGAATATACAAGTGTGGTATTTTGCTTAGAAAACATCCTTATAGCTAAAAGCTAAGGTATTCTTTATATCATAATAAGATATTAAATTTAATTATATTTCTCATTTCTTTTTTGTTTCAGGTATTTTTCACTGGTGGTAGAATATTTCATTCATCTTTGGTCACAAGCTTATACAAATTCAAAGTGAAAATGTGATGTATGATGTAGTAAACTGCAGGTTGGAAATATTTTGGTAAACTTAATTGTGTGGTTCCAGAAAATATCCATACCCTCACCACGGAGGGAATTTCATTTTTTTTTTATTAATAAACCCCCCCTCCCCTCCAGAATTTCAAAAAAAATTCCCCCCAGCTCCTCGGGCAAAAAAGAACCCTTTAAAAAGAAATATTGTGCAAATGTTCTAAACATTAGCCTGCTTTCTCATGTAAAACTTGACAATTAAGTGTATTACCGGTCAATCAGAGCATCTTAAGGAGGCTCGCAACGCAATCTTAAACTTTGATGGGTCAGTACTACAAATCTTTATCAGTTGCTGCAACAATAATGATATCAAACAAATGTCCAATCATTGCTAAATAAGTTGTAGTCATTTTCATGACGTAACTGGTTACTATAGCAACAGTTTTACCTGTTAAAAACACCCTTAATTTTCCCTTTAAGTGCTTATAACTCAAAAACGAGTCCGGTGACCCCCATTTTTTATTATTGAATAATGATTGGCATGTCAAGATGCAACTTTTTGCAAAGTTAAAAAAATTTCTCCGGAGCGGTTTCAGAGCCACCTTAAATTTTCGAAACTTTAAGGTGGCTCTGAAACCGCTCCGGAGAAATTTTTTTAACTTTGCAAAAAGTTGCATCTTAACATGCCAATAATTATTCAATAATAAAAAATAGGGGTCATCAGACTCGTTTTTGAGTTATAAGCACTTAAAGGGAAAATTAAGGGTGTTTTTAACAGGTAAAACTGTTGCTATAGTAACCAGTTACGTCATGAAAATGACTACAACTTATTTAGCAATGATTGGACATTTGTTTGATATCATTATTGTAGCAGCAGAGGAGGTCCCGGGTTCAAATCCTCCTCCCTGCCACTAGATGGATTTGTCTTCGGTGGTCCCGAATGCAACTCCTCCATGCTTTGTATATAGCCAACTGGTCAGCCTCCTGCCAGTTGGGATTTTTAACAAGTTTCTGTTTGATTTATAATATTTGTTTCACTATTTGCAGTGTCCTCAATTAGTACAGCCGTGCTAAATACATTGACACTTAAATAATTAGTGATTTATTTATTTTATTTTATTTTATTTTATAAAGATTCGTAGTACTGGCCCATCAAAGTAAGAGCTTGAGATTGCTGGAAACCGTTGTGAGCCTCCTTAAGGTATTGACTTGAGCTCAAAAATGAAACATATCAAATTGTTCAAGGATTTGAAAGATGACATATATTTATCCACAACCCCAAGAAATAAGCTCTCCTTTCTGGCTATATGCAGAATAATTTAAACCCAAAGTCGGTCGCTAGGCCAGCATGTATGAGACCTGACACAAAGACGAACCATTGGTCCAAAGGTCGTTTTAAACTGCTTGAAACAACTACTGGCAAGCAAGACTGGGGTTTACACCCCTTGACAGCAATGGTCTCATTGATAAGCTGCAGCCATGATCTTGAACCTAAAATTTTAGCCAAAAGTTATTATGGCTTATGCACAAGTTTGGTAATTTGCACTGCATCAAACTTCACCATCTGGAAATGCAATTGTCACTGACAACCCCCCTCCTACCAGAATTTCCTGGGCCTTTAGATCCCACCCCTTTGCAATTTCCAGTTCCCTCCATGGGGTGGGTATGGATATTTACTGAAACCTGCACACATTAGGCACAAATCTGAATGTAGGCAAGATGACACTCCCACAAGTTTTCTGCATTTGATTTTGCCTTTCACAGAAAAATCTGTGGTTCTATAAAATATCAATCCCCCCACAGAAGGGATTGAAAATTCCAGGGAAGGAGGGGGGCATTGTTTTAAAGCAATGTATGATGCTAAATTGGAATTTCCAGAGGGGTGGGGTGGTTATAGGGCAAATCCCTTCCGAGTGGGGGTATGGATATTTTATGGAACCACACAATCATCCTCTCTGCTGATAAAGCAGGTTACATTTAGAAGAATTCTAAAATTCTGGAGAGCTTCATGTGTGCTGTGTTATTTCTGGGGAAGTCAGTGGTCCAGCAATCATTATTCAATGTCAATACAGTACTAATAAATGAATTCAGACCAAAGACCACATTCTAATTATAAGCCAGATGTCTTGAAGTTGCATATATCAGCATACACTTCTCATTACAACTCAGGTCCGGCACTGGCTTTACCACCACTTGCAGTGATAAGCGACGTCAGAAATCAAATCACCTGCAGATATGTTTCCAAGATTTCCATCAGTCATACATGTCATACCATTCCATATCCATTGCATCTAGGCATGCATGAACATGTCGTGAAAAACATGTTCTTCTTGCGTACAAATGTTGCATGATTCATCATCAAACTTCAAAGTTTTGCACTAGTGATCATGAAGTTGAAATGTTGATGGATACATTTTATTCCATGGCCATGTAAAGATCTTTAAACTGTTCAATTTCATCAGTTTACAAACACAGATCTAGAAGACTTGAAGTTGAAAGTAAAGTCTCACAAAAATCCAAAAAATGTCTTTCCTATTTAAAGAAGTTTACTTTAACCAAATTTCTGTTTTGTTGGCATAAAATTTATTTATCAAACTTCACTTTCAGGATTGCTGGTACAAAACATTGTCTGAAATGCCTTCAAACTTTGAAGTATGATGATGAATCATGCACTGTTTGATACCCAATTGGAACGGTTTTTTTTGTGATGTGTTCACACTTAATAGATACATACAATGGATGGTATGGTATGACATGCATGATTGATGGAAGTCTTGGAAACGTTTCCACATGTGTTTTGATTTTTGAAGTCGCATATTATCAACGCAAATGGTGGTAATAAGACTAACAACAATCCATTATTTTTCTGATTCTCTTGAATAGTCCCCCCCCCCCTCTTATTGGCTCAGAAGATAACAGAAAACGTTTGTTATGATATTCAATTCTGTCTTTTACTTTTTTTATTTCTTCAGGTTCCTTTACCGACAAATTTTCTTTTCATTCCCAAGCTGTGATGTACTTGAATACGTTAATTTACGATGGTAGTAGTTGAAACTGAAGGTAGGAATTAGTTTAAAGTAACTCTAGGTACAAATCTAGGCCAAATGCCAGCAGTCGTCTTTCACATTATAATATTTTGATAATGAATGGCCATGCATGGGTTCGATTCCCGTCGGGGACTCAGAATGTTTCTTTGTCCCATGCTTGTGTCATTGTTGAAAAAGATCATCATCATTATTTATCAACGAGCTTAAAAAATTTACCATCTTTGTTATTTACTACACACTTGATGATTTCGACATTGCTGATCCTAGCAGTATGCAGGATGCGTGTCACAAATCAACCTAGTAAATGGCTAAGCTCACCACGAGTCTCTCATAGCTCAGTTGGTTAGAGCGCCCAACCGGTATCTGGGAGGCCATGGGTTCGATTCCTGTCGGGGACTCAGAATTCTTCTTTGTCCCATGCTCGTGTCATTGTTGAAAAAGATCATCTTCATTATTTATCACCGAGCTTAAAATTTACCATCTTTATTATTTACTTAACACACTTGATGATTTCGACATTGCTGATCCTAGCAGTATGCAGGATGCGTGTCACAAATCAACCTAGTAAATGGCCAAGCTCACCACGAGTCTCTCGCAGCTCAGTTGGTTAGCTAGAGCGCCCAACCGCTATCTGGGACTGGCCATGGGTTCGATTCCCGTCGGAGACTCAGAATTTTTCTTTGTCCCATGCTCGTGTCATTGTTGAAAAAGATCATCTTCATTATTTATCACCGAGCTTAAAATTTACCATCTTTATTATTTACTACATTATTAACCGCGCGGCCATGGGCCGAGCGCGGTTCTTGCTCTGTACGGGATTTTTTTTTTTTTTTTCCGTTTTTTTGTCGGTGACCAGACCCAAACCTCCCCTCGGCCAAATCACGATCGGGACTGAATCACGCAACCTCGGATGCTTATTCGCCAAAAGCTGTTGCAACAATGATGTACGGGAAATGTTACGGATAATGTTTTCTTTGTTGTGAATAATATATATTTTTCTTTGGGTTTTTTCGAAGCGTTGGATTCAAAAGGAATATTGAATTCACTAAAAAAAAGGTATGACATCAGCCATAGAATGCGCTGACATTGCGGCTTTCACTTTCGCTACGTGACAAATAAGATTGTGTTTACTTGGCATGTTTATTTCGCCAGAAGCAACGGTCGTTGCAGTCAAAACAGCTCAAGCGTTTCTATCGAGGGTGAATAATGAATTTTTTATGGAAATTTGATTTTATTCTTCGCTTCAATATTCCATTCATGAAGAAAATATTTCAATGTTCAAAAGGCGGCTCAATTCAAATCACGAATGTTAAATAGTTTGTTATCTTGCTTCACGCGACGGGCACATGGGAATTTGGCCAAAATTTGCATAATTTCGACTGCAACAAGTCAACCGTCAATTGTCACGCACACTGTTTCTTCATCATTTTGTTCGCATTGTGTTTTTTTTTGCAAGTTTATATCGGCAGAAGCGACGGTCATTAATTTATTTGCACTTCTGCGAGTATTTCTTGAAAGTTTAGGCAATTGAAAAGAAATTCTTTAGCTTTTTCATTGAAGCAAATTCAAAGATTTAAAGGGAAATAAAATATTTGCTTAAGTAAACAATTGAGCGTGCCCAAACGTGCAGGGGTTACGTCATTAGAAGGGAAAAAACCCCAAGCTAAAGATAGCCGGGGATAACGTAAACCTCGGATTGTTGTGCTTGTCCTTTGCTCATAATGCAAACAGATTAAATTTAACCGTGACTTTTGAGAAAGAAAGCTGTTAATTAGCCAAAAATATAAGCGCGATTTTAAGTTGCTATAGCAACTTCTTGTTTGATGTTTATTGGCTTGGATAGAGAAATTATCACATACAAGATAACAAGGGCTCTCCACTTCCTTGGGGCATCTGTGAAGCTGTGCAAATTCCATCAGAGATATGTTTGCATTGTCATTCATTGTGGTCTGTGCTTCCCCCTAAATTGTGACAATTGTGAAATCTTAATACCAGTTCTTGTTTACTGAAATTATATAGTACCATTTTGAATTCCCTTTGCAACACTGCTGTTTACAGTGGTAAATGTGCTGACATAGTGCAGACTATTGGTCGTAGAAAGCAAAAACTTTTATTTTTTTATGCTCTTGTAACATGTGCAGTGAGTTCAACATTACTTTCAATTTGTAAACAATGTCATAAGGAATAATTATATTGCTTCATGTTAAGCAGTTTGGACCTTTTTATAATTTCTTGTTTGTCTTTAGGCAGGTTAATTATTAGTTTTGATGGTAGAGCATCTATTCTTTACTGGGGTGGGGTGGAATGGGGAGGTACTACATTTTGGCTTTAGTGTTCATTATTATGTTCCAAGTGGGTGGGGAACACAAAATGGACACTAAAGCCATTAATATAGAGCCTGCATTATTTTTTGTCAAATTACGGGGAGGTATTATATTATGGATTGGAAGCCATGTTATTTTTTGTGGTGGGGTGCGGTGGAATTGGGAGGTACATTTTGGACTTAGAGCCCATACTATATTTTTTCGAGGGGTGGGGTGGGGTGGGGTGGGGTGGGATTGAGAAGGTATTACAGTTTGGTATAACATGTATTTTTGTGGTGTGGTGGATATGATGGTGAGTTACCATAAAATTCCAGTTATAAGTCCCCTGTTTATACCCCCCCCCCCCCCCCCCCCAAGAAATGAAAAATACATCCGCTCATAAGCCCTCCTCCTGCCCACATGATATAAGGTGTACTGGCAAACAGTTTTGAAGTACATTGTGTAACCTTTGACCCAGGCATCATTGTGTAACCTTTGACCCAGTCGTCAGGCTAGCGGGTATCTCACTGATATAAGGCATAATTTCCATGCGACAGCTCTGCTGTAGCTAGATTTGAAAGATATCCTACCTATATCCGTGTCATTTAAAGGGCTAGACCCAATAACTGTTAAGCCACATTTAACAGAAGGCCAAAATGTCCTCATCCCACCCACCCTGTCCCAGCTGCTATTAGCCAATTTGGTCTAGTCTTTATTTATGTCACACTATTTCCCTGGTACTTTTCTTTTGAGTTCAGCTGCACTGAAGATACTGTATAAATAATTTAATCTTGATTCCAGGAAAAGTGGAGATGAACATGATAAGACAGAGAATTGATTATCTGGCCAGAGGAACATTGGTCCCTGGTATGATTTTCATGAGAGCTTAGTACTTTAAATATTAACTAGGTAACATAATCAAATACTGTAGCATCTCAAATAATAAAGAAACGTTATGCGAAATTAATTAATGTTTAGAAAGACTGCAGAAATGATGGATGAAGACTGAAGATTAGCTAGCCAAATTTGATTATCGATTGCTCTGTATGATACGCTACATCTTCAAAGCTCTCTGCATCCATTGTGACCCTGCAGTGCAAGAAGTCAATCATAGGAACGTAATGTGTGCAAAGGACTGCAGTCCTCTGACTGTCGGATACTTACTATCCTTAATCTCACAGAAGCTAGTGAGAATTAGTCTTTCCGAGGCCAGCCATTACTGGAAGCAAATGTTGTGACTGAGAAACCAACTAACAAATAGCTTAAATTTACACTATACACCGACTATTTTAAAAATATTGATGTACTAAATAAGTGAAATTCTTTTGTATATCATACAGGTACTACTGCAGGACTAACCGTTTGCAGTTTGGATTAAGATGGCAGCTGCTGCACCTTCTCCTCTGGCCAGCTCTGTAGAGAAGACAAATGGAGCCAAGCTGAGCAGGCTTCTCATTGATGGCGGAACGACAGTCCTGAGGATGATTTTCGATCGTTATCACCCCCCAGCAAATCTGTTGGCTGATCTCAATGCAAACTTTCTCGCACTGGACAATCTCTTAAGGAAGAGAGTTTTACATAGACCTCAGTGGGACTTACTGTTCCCACCTGGTGGAGCTACACCAGACTCCAATACATTTGACATAACCTTGTTATTCCTCCTTCTAACCAACATCTGTGGACTATTCCCTCCCCCCTCGGGGTGGCACACTAAGCCACCCCCAAGTGACGCCTCTCTTGAAGCAAATCTTGCTCGCATCAAGTTTTTTCGCAATGAGCTGTATGGTCATGTTACCACTTCCGGTGTCAACACATTAGCTTTCTCTGCTCTGTGGGTGGAAATCAGTGCTGTTCTTGTTGCTCTTGGGTTGCACCAGTCAGAAATTGATAGATTGAAGGCAGAGCACTGTGGACAGGAAGACTATATTGACGTGTTACTTGAGTGGGCTGACAGTGAAGATGATATCAATTCAAAGCTGAAGGAAGTACTCCAGATCGAGCAGACAACACAAAATGTTGTTACGGAAGCTCGTCAGACCCAACTCAATGACAGCCAAGTAATACGAGAAATGCAAACCAACACAGAGAAGGTACTTCAAGAGACCAAGGAAAAAGTAGAAGGAGTGAGTGAGAGTCTTGTAACTTTGCAACTGAGATTCCAGCAGAAGAGTGAAAAGCATAGAGGAGACGAAATTCTTAAGAATCTAGCAAAGATTGATTCCCTAAAAGACGTAAGACATCATGCAAAAAGATTCGTAGAGGGAACCCGCGTGTCAATCTTTTCCAAAGTCCAGAGCTGGTTAGACGACAGAAGTTCCCCGAATCGTGTGATGGTGATTAGTGGTACTCCTGGAATGGGGAAGTCGGTGCTTTCTGCTGCCGTGTGTGAAAAGATGCTACAGGCTGGAAGGTTTTTAGGAAGCCACTTTTGTCAGCATGACAGGGCACGCCACAGGAATCCCAAGGTGATGCTGCAGTCCTTAGCCAGTCACCTTGCTGATGTTTTGCCAGACTACAAGAAAGTTCTTCTAGAAAAGATGTCAAGAAATCTGGGCGTAGAGATCAATGACATGGAAGTGATCGACCTGTTTGAATTACTTTTCGAAGAACCCCTGACCAGCCTAAATGACCCTGGTTTAACGTATCTGATGGTGATAGATGGCTTAGATGAGAGTGAATATCAAGGACGCAATGAGCTCCTTGACGTGATTAGCAATTACTTCCAAGCTCTTCCACCGTGGATTCGATTTCTAGTGACAACACGACCGGAATATAACATAGTAGAAAATCTTAAAGGTTTGCAACCCCTGCAGCTGGAGCCAAACATTGAAGAAAACTTACAGGATATTCACCTTTGCTTCAAAAAGCATCTAAGCAATGTATTGCAACCAGAATATCAAGAAATCACCTTGCAAGCACTTGTTCAAAAGTCAGAAGGAGTCATGTTATATGCTCATTACCTGGTAGATTTCATAAAGAAAAATGTGCCACTTCTAACTCCTGAACTGCTAGACAGCACCTTACCATCAGGCATTGCGTCTGTTTACCACTCTTATTTTAAGCGCCTGGAGAGTGACCTTTGTAAGGAGGTTAAGGTCACCGAAGACCAATTTATGAATTTCTTGAGCGCGATCGCAGCTGCAAGAGAGCCATTGCCACTCGGTTTGGCTTGTAAATTGTTGCTTTCAGGTAAATCGCCATCAGCTGTTCAGCGAAAAGTAAATACCGCAATTGCTTGTGTCTCGGCACTTCTGCCCGTTCAAGACGGGCGTATTCATTTTTTTCACAAGTCGGTGAAAGACTGGTTGATTGACAGTTCTTACTACGGACAGCACCACTTCAGTGTAGACGAAAAAGAAGGCCATCATGTCCTTTCTAATCTCTGCATTGATGAGCTTGATGATGTAAAACGAAAAGGCGTCGACGGCGCACATTTCATTGACACTACAAAGTACGCTCTGCAACATGGTGTTCAACACATGCTACAACTGGAAGACGATGCGAGAGTATGCAGCCTTGAGAACGTTGTTAAGAAATATTGTTTGGACTTAGAACTAGTGTATGCAAAACTGTGTGTAGGGCATGTTACAGCATCTGAAGACATTCTTTGCGTCCAAAAGCAAGAGGGTGCGAAAGTGTTGTTTGAAGAAAGGCAGAAAGCCCTGGGAGCTTTGTTGTACCTGCTAAGGAAGCATTTAAGCACATTAACAGAACTTCCTCACGCCATCTTTCAAATCTTGCTTAATGAAGGTGGAGTCGAGCTGTCTTCTGAAGCATTAACCCTTTTAGAGACTAGATATTCTGAAATTCCATATATGGAATTTCTGCACAAAAAGGATCAAGAAGTGCTTGTTCAAACCAAGTTTCAATGTTCAGATTTAGTAGTTTGTTTTGACGTTTCACCTCAGTTAGACTACATGGTGTGTGAATGTCAAGAGGACACGATTCAGCTATGGTCGCTCCATACTGGCAAACAGCTATGGAAACGCCATGTAAATGTTTCGAAAGAGTTTTATCCCGTGAACAGCTTTGAGTATGAGCCATATAGAAAGGGTCCGGCATCCATAGCTTTGTCATTTTACCGTTCAATAGTTTTCCATCCTACTGAGGATCTTGTCTTACCAGGAATCCTTAACCATGCCTATACTATTGATGGAGACCTGAAACCACTTTTTCTTTCAAGCAAGTGTCGTTTCTCGGTTTGTTCAATTTCTGCAGACAAGACCAAGATGCTAACTGATTGCCCAGGCGATGCCAAGTCCATTGTGATGTGGAGTTTGACAGATGGATCGGAGATTGCTCATTTCGCATGCGTTGTTGATGTTTTATCTTTTGCTTGGTCTCGTAATGAAAGGCTGCTGGCAATTTCCGGCTCATTTGGTTACATTTTGTTGGTTGATGTTCTGAATGGTTTTAAAACTCTAGCCCGGGCTACTACTTCAAACGAATGTGGATTGATAAAGTTCTCTCCGGACTGTCGATGTCTTTTTTGTATACATTCTGAGATGCCTCTTTACAACAGTTGCGAACTGTTTCGTTTACACGTCAACACGGAAAACGATTGCAGCTTTTCGTTAGATATTTTTCCAGAAGTCTACTATTACCCCTGGGAAACTGAATCGTGTAGTGAGCCTGGCTTTTTATTGGGAGATCCGTTTTGGTTTCCCTTTAAAAGAGATACCTTTGAAGAGTGGCCTGAACTTGCGTTTGTACTAAATAAGCAATCTATATTGAGGGTTTCATCACGCAGTAGTATCATAGAGATGTTGCACCCTGACGAACTAGCGAAACACAGAAACGGAATTTCAATGACTGCTGTGAGGGAAGTCGTATTTTCATTGAATTGTGACACTCTTTATGTTGTCACGGAAAGAGATGCAACTCCAACAACACTTAAATCTTGGGACATTTCAACTGAGAGGTTCAAAGCTGAGAAAATCGTTGATTGTTTTGGTGATGGAAACGGTTTTGTTG
This sequence comes from Meandrina meandrites, assembly GCA_963693305.1. Taxonomy (NCBI): domain Eukaryota; kingdom Metazoa; phylum Cnidaria; class Anthozoa; order Scleractinia; family Meandrinidae; genus Meandrina; species Meandrina meandrites. The sequence continues at coordinate 5,481,625 of OY855908.1, read as the reverse complement.
TAGCTTTAAGGGCAGGTGTTCTATGTCTAACAAGATCCGACACCTTAGAGCTGTGGAATTCTGAGTTGTCTGAGTGCATCCGAAGTTGGACTGTCATGGGGAACATCAGATGTGTACATCCCATTTCAAAAGAACGGGTGGCCTGTGAAGTATGGGTGCCGTACAGCAGTGAAGTGATCATATTGGATACGACTAGTGGAGACATTGTGTCGAAAATCACCATTCATGGGAAATTTGTTGCATGTAACAGTAAATGTCAGGTGATAACCACAGGGAGACCCAAGAGGGAATTGCAGATGCAATGTGGCGAAGTTGTACTCTGGAAAATATCCCAGTCTTTTGATGTGTTACCGTTACTTAAGTGCAACACATTTTCTCCTACTGAACAGTGTTGTGTAGTTCTTGGAGTATCCGAAGATGACTATGCAGGTAACGCAGCCTTTTACGTCCTCGATGCAGTTTCAGGGAGAACACTTCACATGTTATATACAGCTGGATTGTTGTCTCTCTCAAACCCTCTTTGGAAGTTTGTCAGTGACGAGGAGTGCGTTATCAGCTTAAGTGATGTATCCAGAGGTCATTGTCTTCGAATGTTTAACGTCAAATCTGGTGACCTGCTGAGTAAAACTACCATGGAAAGCGCAGTGTACAGTTTAGCAGTCTGTCCTCGTAGACGGCTTGTCGCCATTGGTGTTGCGGATTCGAAATACGGTTTCAAAGTTCTTCAGGTGAAGTTGCCGCGAGATAAAGACAGCAGGAAGAACAAAAGGTCAGCTCTTATTAAGAAACAAAGTGAAAATATAATGCACCAAGTTAAAAAGTATTCAAGAACTAAACCAATATTAGTGCAAATGAGATAAACCCTGATTTTAGCATAGCACTTCTCCTAACACCTGGTTTCAGAATTTTTCTCCCATACCGTAAAATTCCGGTTATAAGCCCACCCGGTTATAGCCCCCGTCTACCTGGAAACAAAAAAAATACATCCGGTTATAAGCCCTCCCGGATATAAGCCCCCCTCTGCTGGATTACAGTACTGAACAGGGATAAATGTTGCTTTATTATGACTTTTTTACTAAAAACATATTTGATGAACACTGTCGTGGTTCGTTTCGAAACGCTTATAAAAGCCCAGGGCTTATAACCGGAATTTTACGGTATGTTCAGTCTTGACCTGTATCACCCGCCCGCCCCTATTGCAACACCCCAGCAAAATAATTTCGCCAAAATTTCAAGGTCTGGTCAAACGGGGCGCAAGTCAACGGTCTCCGCTCGGCCAAGACTTGCGTGCATTTGCGTTGACTTGCGTTCACTTTGGTCGAGATCAAATTTGCCCACAAGTCAACGCAAGTTTTTTTCCGTTTGGCCACCCAACGCAAGTCAACGTAATTCTTGTTGTTTACTTCAAGTAATGAATTACAGCGCACGCAGTAGCATATCAATGGCTTTTTTTCGACAACTTGCGTGAGCTTGCGAGTAAACTTGCGAATCCGTGTGGCCACCCAACGCATGCAACTACTTGCGTCCAATTGCGTTACCGTTTGGCCAGGGCTGGTAACCGTTTGGCCGAGCTTGAGAGCTTAAAAGTTTGGATGATTTTGTTGAGATATCTCAGTTACTTTTTAATTCAGTTTAATTCAGACCGTTGATATTTGGTCTTTCTATATAATGGCCTATATTTTAATTTTTCTTGTTTCATTTTTAGCAAGAGGATCACGCTACAAGAGTGAAACTTGCAGACTGCTGGTTGGCATGTCAGACAAATTAACTGACTGGATGTTGCAGTACTATCTCATCAAGTATCTTAAAGCCTTATCTAGATTTGAGCGCTTGTCTAGATTTGAAAAAATTCCTAAACCCCCCTTGCAGGATGAGCCCTTGACCCCTCTCTCCGCTTTCCATTACGGACCATCTTGTGCATCTGTTACTGCACACATTGAAAAAAGCTTTCGAAAAATTGTTAGTGTTTACTCTTTCCGCGGGTTTAAGTTTCACGGTCCTATAGCGACACGGGAAATTCACAAGGCACTGTGGTATTAAAAACGTAATTACACGAACTACAATGTCAAATAGGCTTAGGTAGTCTTACTCCAATATTTTTCTGTTGTGGGTGACCGAGTTTTGTTCCGTACGCTAAGAATCTCGCCATTGGCTAGATCTATTCAGTGTTTATCCGTGTCAGAACTATCCTCTGCCGAATATTTAAAGCCAGTTCAAATAGACGCCAGCATTTCACGTTCTCCGAATACGCAGAGCTTGGCCATTTCACGTTGTTTTACAGAGCACCAAAATTGAAAATGCACGCGCATAGCCATTGTTTTGCTCGTTTAACCTTTGGTTTGGTGACGCCCAAGTTCCGTTGCCGTTCTGGCATCTGTTTCTCAATCGTCCCGAAGCCATTGTGAGCCCAAGAGCTGTTGTTTTGTAGCTTTTATTTCTTATCAAATGGCGGTGTAGTTCGGATCAAAATGCAGCCCTTTACGTTTTATCAATGTCACGTTTCGCTCACTTCCTTTTAAGTCGGAAAAAAACCTGAATCTGTCAGTAGACATTCTGCAAACAATAAAGCTAATGGCTTCGGGATGTTTAATTAAGAAACACACCCCTGGTTTGCTTAAGGTCCCTAATCTTCTGATGAAGGGCAGAGACTTTGCAATAGATCAGTTAATAGATGTTTGGTCTCGATTTGGTCAAAAATTACAAATTTTAGGTTGGCGACTGTCACTTTATTTCTTTACAGAAAATCGTCTAAGGTGCGCGAGTTTGAAGCATCGCGCGTGAAGCGAGCGCGGGCAAGAGAGGGAGAGGACGCTTCCTTTCCACGTGATTCTTCGGTCTCGCGTTCTCACACGACTTTTTGAGAAAATATAAGAAGCTTTAATGTACATACGAATTGAGTTGAGTCAGAAACAAAGATTTTTAGTGTTTAGTAGCGTAAAAACCTAATTAAACTCAAGATATTCAAAATTAGTTACATTGTCTTCGCTGAATACTGGCCATGAAATCCCGGGTTTCTACACTTCATTCTCCTTCCACACTTAATGTATAGAAGTAAAAAGTACACTGACAAACTAGGGCTTATCGTGACCTTTTCCCCAGTCATTCTACCCCCGTCATTCTTTACTTAGTTCTACACTTCTCAAGTATGGAAGTGTACAATACGCTGACAAACTAGGGATTATCATGACCTTTTCCCCAGTCATTCTAGCCTTGTCATTCTTTACTTAGTTCTACACTTCTACACCTTGTCTGCTTTAGTCCGTGTGTTTCCGATCCTTGACCCTCGGCTGCGTTACAATATTTTATTCGTGCTGAGGTACTTTATACACGTGATTTAGCAGTTTCTGGCTATTTCATCAAAATTCACCGAAACACAAAAGCCATTTATTTGTCTTAACTTAACACAAAAACGGCACGAAATAGCTAAATAAGCGTCCTTCTATCGATAACGATAAATATGTAGCCTTTTCATGACGAGAATCGTTTCAGGTTTCCAACATTCGATCTGCTTAGCAATGCAACATTAGAAAAAAATGATTGCCATGTAAATTTAACGCTAACAGGACATTAAACGGACATCGGAAAAAATAAACGGTTGCCCCTTTTTCATAATCTTACCTCTCTCAAGGTATGTGGGATGAGATCCCATTCTATGTCCTCTGCCCAGCATTTGTTTAGAGCTGCTCTGCTGCTGTCCTTGCGCCGTTTTGCTTCAGACATCTTCGAAACGAGCAGTGTCGGTTTTTACTGGAAGTCTGATTATCTTGGATACTAACTCCTAACTAAATGTTTGCGTGCCACTGCACAAGAATATCAAACCTATTCATATAATTATCGCATTATTTTACGACGTGACATCTTTTCTATTATGTCAGCGTAAGGAAGATAAACGTTTTGTAACATGTGAAATATTTGGAGCATTTATCTTTCTGCACGAACAACACGTACCACCAGAAACATTTATTCATCTGTTTATCTGCTGCATTCCACAGTTGTACCATTTAATAGCAATTTCAATGCTGAATACGCGGTTGAAAGCTGTTATGTTGTTAGGCGCCTTTCTTTGACCAAAATGTCTTGTGATTTTCCCATATTTTCAAGCAGCCTAGGAAGGAACTTTAGTTCCCAGCGTTAGGTAAAAGTATGCCACGTCACTTTGGTCACGCTATTCATAAAATTACCTGTCAAAACGTCATTGTAAACACCGTACGGACTGTATCTAGTTTATCGCACCGTAAAAACTGAATGATTCTGTACGTACTGGAGACGTTGACAAAGCAATGAAACTCATATCTATACTGGCAACATTGTAATCGTGAATTCATGTCGGCAGCAAAAAATGGCTTTGATTATGACATTACTGGTTTATTTATAACACACAAAGTTTCCAAAGAATCTCGTTCCCAGAGCCCGCGTTTCCCTTTACCAGCGGAGGGATACAAAGAATTTGTTATGTTCTAAGCTTGCGCGCAAATTTAAGTTCGCAAAACCCCTGGGCCGAGAAAGGGCTTCACGGATCGAGGGACGACTTAGGCGTAGTAATGCTTTTTCCTTAAATCAACCTGTTATGTTCGGGATTATTGGAAATTCGGGGCAAAGATTTTCCCTCATCAGAAGATTGTGCTTCGCTGCAAAGCACCTTCCCGAGGAGATACCTCGATATTGGGAGCAAGTGGTAAGCTTTGCCGATTCTGCTTGTTCCTCGCATTTCTCCGATTCCCTTACAGAAAAAGCATTTACTGCAAAAGATGCTCGGTTGTGTGTAGAAAATCTGATGGAACTGGATGCAGGGGTTTTTCAAAACGACACCACTTTATTTAAAGAGATGTGCCAACGGTCCACACGTGCAAATAATCCTTTAGGATGCGTGCTTATTTCCCAAAATAACACCTGCAAGGTGTGCGGAGGCAGATTGCTGTTGAAAGCACGGGACAGCATCAGAAAAATTGTGGTATACGATGAAGTGCATGGTACATACATCGGGTGCCACTACGTTAAGTTTTGTAAAAATATTACGTGTAAATTTCGTCAGTATTATGGCAAATACACAACAGATGGTGTGGAACTGTATTACGATCCAGACTGGATGGAAAACGATTTCTTCCTATCAACTCAGCAAACGGCATTTTCTATGCGCTTGATCAAGAACTTTGACACTGAATTGCTAATTGGCCAAATATCCTATAACCAGAAAACAAACATTTACAATACAATTCACAGCTACAATGGGAAATTGATGAAAACTCGAAGTGCAGCTAACGAAGAAAATAGGCCCAAATTCGACACTGAAGAAGAAGATTTAGGGCCGGATAAAGGGTGAGTGTGAAATCGTTTATCTGGTTTATCTGTAACAGCCGCATTTATCAAAGTCAATCTTCTCCGACATTCCATGCTTGGAAAGCAAACAAGGTTAATCTGAAATTCTATTAAATATTAAAGGCTATAAACTGATCGCTTTGTTTAAACTAAACAGGTAGCTATTACTTTTTGTTTTAAATGAGTTGCGTGCTCCTTTGTTCCTACCCGCCTTGTTTTAGCGTGATAACACGAACTTGCCAGCACACTTAATGTAGACAAGCTGCTATGAAACTTAAAATAGTGCGTATACTTTCAACTAGAGCCCTTTCCCTTCCGATGTTCTGTATACCTTTCTTGGTACACAATTGTACTTCACTTATCCCCCTAAAGGAGAATTTGTAAAGTAAAATCTGAATCCTTTTTCAAAAGTCGTTACAGACATTTCTCGTAGCTTTAGGCAACGAGGTTCGGAAGTCCACTATTGATCTCTTTGTTCCCATAAATATTGCTGTGACTGTTTGTTAGAGAAAAGCAACACACGCGGCACACATAAGCTTTTATCATGGAATATCAACATTAGTCATTTATGGTATCAGAAACGCAATCCTGTGGTTACGGTTGATAAGGCAATCTGCTGCTTGCTGAATGACAATCACGCATTTCTAAAATAACAACGAAGTTACAGTTAGACTGAAACGTTCATCACTGGTGATTTAAAACACAAAAATTTCATTTCATTACTTCTTCGGTGGAATAGGTCTATCTACCATAAAAAGTTAACGTTGGGGATCCAATTCTTATTATTTTAGACTTGATTGACAGTGAATAGCACCTTACCTGAATCATGCCCTGAACTGCGGCGCTACTAAGATAAACATTTGGGAGACTGTAGGTCGGGCAGAGTCGACTCATGGTGACTGAAATAGCATTTTGTTTATCCGCAGTTCAAGCAAAACAGCAGAGGATCTTTTGAGGGAAAGAGAGTTTTTGGATCGAAGACGCTTGGAAGATGCCCACCTGCAGTATGCATTGCTGCAAATGATAAACTTTTTTTCCTTCAAATTGGGAGACATCTCTTTCCGGAATGTTAACGAAGCAATTACAAATCAAGCTCCGAAAATACATGACGCATTTACAAGTCACTATGCAGGCAATTAATTTCCATTATTTCAGTTTATTTTTATTTTTATCTTTTAAACTGTTTTAAGTATTCGTTGTACTGCGACGCATTTTTTTGGGATACTTACAATTCCAAAACTACATCTTCTGCAAGAAACGCGGCTCTTCTGTTACGGAAACAGCGTTTCGCGCGGACACAAATGTTTACCAGTTCAGCAAAGCGGGAAACATGTCGCGGAATCAATTTTGATCCAAAGAAGCAAAAACATGTTTTTGACTCAAGTAAAAAAAACATTTTTGCTTCTCGGACACAAATTTTGCTACCGAAACACATTTTGCCCAGTTTAACCACCATGGAAGTAATGTTGACTAGTTTACGCGCATGCGTCACACTTTGTCTCCGGAACATCGTTTCCTAGTTTAGCCACTTGGGTAGCCAAACATTTTTCTTTCTTCCCGCTAATTTAGCCATCTAGGAAACATGAAAGGGAAAATGTTTCCGCAACAATGTTTCAAAAATGACGTGAATGAATGATGTATAAACTGCTATAAATTGAATAGCTAATTGATGAAGGGTCGCACAAAAATAGGAGTGTAGTAAATTTTTGAGTTCGAGTTAGAAATTTCGAGTTCGAGTTAGAAATTTCGAGTTCGAGTTAGAGATTTCGATTTCGAGTTAGAATTAGAATTTCGATTTTGAGTTAAGATTTCGAGTTCTAGTTAAAAGGAAGGGCCTGAAAAGTTACTGATTACGTGATGGAAGACGAAAAAAAGAAGAAAAAAAGAAAGAAAACGAAAACGAAAAGCCCACAACATGGCGTGACATTTTCGCAGTTGTTCACGCATAGTGTCGCCCTTATCAACAAATGAACGCTAACCGCAAGCAAATAGGAGGAGTGGAACTAACCACAAGCAAACCAGAGTGGAACTAACCGCAAGCAAACCAGAGTGGAGCTAACCGCAAGCAACTCGATATTTTAACTCGAACTCGAAATTTCTAACTCGAACTCATGAAATCGACAGACCCCCAAAATAGTATTATAAATTGAAAAATAACAAAATGGATATTTAACGTTTTACCAACATTATTCCTACCTCATTGTTGCAATTTAAGGTCACTGTTGCAAGTTTCCAGGCTGCGGAACTTGCCTCGTTCTCGATGGAAATATGAAAAATCGCAGGGATGTATGCATGGCGAAAGACACTGGTTACATTTATTATGAAGGCCTCCCCGGCTCCATCCATACCGGCTGCATCCAAACACCTGCCCTCAACTCCAGATTTTGTAAGGACCACGAAGAATGTGTCTACAACTTACCCGTAGCATCAGATGACGAGATTCAGAATGCCGAAGTGGAGGAGATGTCATCAGGGCCATTTACTAGTGCGAAAGCTAAAGCCCAAGGAGCGACTTCTGAAGTATTGGGTCTTGTTGAGAGAGTCTTAGACCAAAAGGTTACCCGGAATAAAACATATTACAAGGTTTGTGTTTAGGAATATAAATTCACAGCCCATTTCTGAATAACAACTACAAAGTCATTGTACATTGCGACCGGGCGCTTCAAGAGTTTGACTTGCACGTACTTAAAGTTAACCAGGCTTTAACCGTTATCATTTTTTGGCAAAAACATGTTTCAGTACTCGAAATGCACCCGACCGGTTAAGTGAAATGCGCTGTATAGCGGTCCCCATGAAAGGTTCCAACAGGTCAAACGATTGGAAAAAAGGTCGGTGCTCTTAATAAAATTAGGCACGGTAATAACTACTTTTAGGGAAAAGAAATTGTGTGTGTGGTTGATAATTTTATTACTTGTGATTTCAGGTGAAATATCTCGGAAAAAGTGAATGCAAGGCTACGTGGGAGCCAAGCGATTGTTTACCAACGAAAATAATTGAGACATACAAAAGGCGACTAAACACAGTGGTAGTGGCTGTCAGTAAGAAATATAGTGGCCAGATTTCGTCTACTTTAAAGTTATCCATAGATGATCAATACCGTGAACCTCCAGAGAAGAAGACAAAGCAATCCAAAGTGGAAATACCAGACGAAGGGTAAGTATTACTGCATGGCGGTCACCAGAAAGGTAAAAGTGTATCATTTCACACGGTTTGAATCTCACCGCAGAATTTTTGCAAGCAAGGATGAGGAAGCAACAACTGCCTGCAACACAGAAAAAGATCGTGATGCAAAGCAACGAAAAAATGACCGCTCTGTATGTTGATGATTAGGAAGCTTTATTGTTTAGTATACTGTCAGTCTGCTTCCTGTAAAATTCAATGCTTTTGCTTAAAGTTGTTTGTAATTTGCTGAGATATTTAATGTGAACTTTTTTTTCCTGTTATCATGTAGGAATACTTTGTATTATGTCGCCATGTGGAGTGATCGTCCGGTGCGCAGAACTGTTCTGCTCAGAATCTAAAACGCAAGTTTACGCCATATTACACGACATGATAAGACGTAACGAGAAGCTGTTCGAAAACTTGAGTAAGCTTTGCGATCCAACCATACATGAAAGGTTGTTTGTTATCAAGCAGTAATGAACTCATAACGGATGTTTCACTTAACAGGATGTACTTATGCCTTTCAGGATATGTCATTTATGATGACGGTTGCCACTTGAAAAAATTTGCACAAAATCATCTCGAAGGGACGTCACTGAAACGGCTAAAAGACTGTCGGACGTTTCCATTGTAGTAGATAAAATGCATATGAAGGGCCACAAAGATCGATGGTGCAAAGAAAACTGTGATGCACGCAATATAGAAGATCTCAAAGAGGTAAATATTGATGAAGAAGAAATAATGGTTAACTGTAATGATAACTATTAAGCGAAAGTCATTTTCATGCTACAACCGATCATCTCAAATATTACTTATCGTTCCTTTTTTGAAATGATAGTACTCTGTTTGTGTTTTACCTGAATATATAATATAAAATAATTTAACGACTTACTACTGAAATCTTGTACACCAATGCTAAATGAATATTTGGCAATCAAAGCGTTAATTCCAAGCACAATGACTCCTCACCAAGCCCCTCGCTGCTTGGCGGCCAAGACCAAAACATGAGGCCGCCATAAAACACTCGCTCGCGAAAATCCCATCGAAAATCCCGCCAGCTACGCAGGCTACAAGCACAAATTCTCCATAATTTCACGAAATACAATTTTTACACAAATGTAGTAATGATTACTTTAATGTATATTGAATTTACAGGTGGACACTGAAGTTTGCGAACAGACCTTTGCGTGGTTGTCCAAGTATGCTAAAATGACAAGAAAAATGAACAGAGAGCATTTTGTTTTCTTGACAATCTATTTGCAGCACTTGCATAACGTAAGGGAGGTACAAAAGTTGAAAAACAGTCGATTTTTGTAAAAGTCACGTTATTTACAAGTTCAAGGGGAATGAGACTGATTTTGCAACTTACTGATATGCTCCGCATTTTATCTTGAAATACAACAACTGTATACCTTATCATCAATAGTGTCAACCTTGCAATTTGATCGTATCATTTAAGTGTTGAATTATGATTAAAAACCAGCAAAGCGGAGAACCTGGGAACTCGATCCCGAAGAAATCGCACGAAAGACAAAGCTTTACACTCTAGGACAGTAAGAAAGAACTGATACTAATCATAAACGAGAGGGATAAAATATTTGTAACAAGTATTAAGTTTAAGTTTATTTGATATAATAAACACAACATTACAAAAGAAATTGTGTGAACTCAAGCGGGCGTTTCACCTTGCTCACGCGCGTGTATCGTGTTTATTATTTTGCTTGTCACGCACCTCTCACTCCTCTAGATGTAGTGAAACGTGATCGCTTTAGCGTGCATAGCGTCCCGTTTATTTATTAATGTATTATTACCAAGGGGTTTCCACAAAAAAAGTAAAAAAGAAACAAGCTCACGGAAAGGGCATTTGTAGTTTAATCTTTAGTTTGTCAGAGTACTCTACACTTGAGAAGTAATATATCAAACACGAGACAGCGTTTTTCATCACATTTCCAAACACCGAGAAGAGAGTTGAAAATACGACGCGCAGTGGAGTATTTTTGACCAACTTTGAGGTGTTTTGAAATGTGATGATACACTCTCTCGAGTGTTTGATATATCTTCTCAATCGAAATTAAAACTACGGAGAAAACGGAAAAATAAAATCGTCAAAATCTATGCTAATTGAGATCAGATTTCCAAACTCCGTCACGGTTCTGATTTCCTTTGTTTTAACTAGATGAATTATTAATGAGTTTGAGAAGTGAAGATTTAAGTAAAGAATGACAGGGGTAGAATGACTGGGGAAAAGGTCATGATAATCCCTAGTTTGTCAGCGTATTCTACACTTCCATACTTGAGAAGTGTAGAACTAAGTAAAGAATGACAAGGGTAGAATGACTGGGGAAAAGGTCATGATAATCCCTAGTTTGTCAGCGTATTCTACACTTCCATACTTGAGAAGTGTAGAACTAAGTAAAGAATGACAAGGCTAGAATGACTGGGGGAAAGGTCACGATAATCCCTAGTTTGTCAGAGTATTCTACACTTCCATACTTGAGAAGTGTAGAACTAAGTAAGAAGAATGACAGGGGTAGAATGACTGGGGAAAAGGTCATGATAATCCCTAGTTTGTCAGCGTATTCTACACTTCCATACTTGAGAAGTGTAGAACTAAGTAAAGAATGACAAGGCTAGAATGACTGGGGGAAAGGTCACGATAATCCCTAGTTTGTCAGAGTATTCTACACTTCCATACTTGAGAAGTGTAGAACTAAGTAAGAAGAATGACAGGGGTAGAATGACTGGGGAAAAGGTCATGATAATCCCTAGTTTGTCAGCGTATTCTACACTTCCATACTTGAGAAGTGTAGAACTAAGTAAAGAATGACAAGGGTAGGATGACTGGGGAAAAGGTCATGATAATCCCTAGTTTGTCAGAGTATTCTACACTTCCATACTTGAGAAGTGTAGAACTAAGTAAAGAATGACAAGGGTAGAATGACTGGGGAAAAGGTCATGATAATCCCTAGTTTGTCAGCGTATTCTACACTTCCATACTTGAGAAGTGTAGAACTAAGTAAAGAATGACAGAGGTAAAATGACTGGGGAAAAGGTCATGATAATCCCTAGTTTGTCAGCGTATTCTACACTTCCATACTTGAGAAGTGTAGAACTAAGTAAAGAATGACAGAGGTAAAATGACTGGGGAAAACGTCATTATAATCCCTAGTTTGTCAACTGAGTATTCTACACTTCCATACTTGAGAAGTGTAGAACTAAGTAAAGAATGACAGGGGTAGAATGACTAGGGAAAAGGTCATTATGATCCCTAGTTTGTTTTCTATACTTCTATACATTAAAACGTGTGGAACTAAGTAAAGAATGAAAATAGTAGAATAGTAGGCGGTAAGGTCGTTATATTCCCTAGTTTGTCATAGCTTTCCATGCTTCTATACATTAAGAAGTGTGGAAGGAGAATGAAGTGTAGAAATCCGGGATTTCATGGCCAGTGCTGGACATATGTGTACTCTTTTGCGACAGGATCAAGCTTCAAGAGTGAAAAGTGTAAACCGCCGGTTGAAATTTCAGACGAATCCAGTGACTGGACGATGCATTATTATTTGATCATAAACCTTTTATTTTTTGCGAGGATTAAATTGCGTGTCGCGGTACGCATAAAAGCCGACAAAACAAACTATCTTGTTCAATACACTACTGATTTCCATGTAAGACAGAAAATTTTTAGTTGATTTGACAAGCCATTTCAGCCAGGAATCTTTATTTAATGTTTCAAAAAGAAATGAAAAGTGTAAACAGTAAGTAAAAATAACCGAAGGCGGAGGGAGTGGGGAGAGTGGCGGAGACCAGAAGGGTGTGAACTTCGTAGGTAGTGTCGCGTTCCCGATGTGGCGAATAGGTGCCATGCATCAGAGTTCGCCAGGTTAACCAAAATGGAGTACAACGATACGATTCAACAAGATTCAACAAGATTTATTGAAGGGCTGGCTGAGCCGCTTGTGCATCACTTACGGTAAAAACTAGAAATGAATAGACAATTATTGAGTCGCAAAAGGATCACGGAATAACAAGCTAAATGAAAATGAATAAAACTATAAGAAAAGAAAATATAGGAAAATGACTTACATCTGATATAACACCGGGCGTAGAAAACTCCAAGAAAACAGCTCCAAATACTCCTAAATACTCCTACGACGTGTTACCCCGATAAACTGAAACGTGTCAAGAAATTTAATATCTACAATCACGAAACTAGAGCGGCCAACCAAGAAACGTAAATTAAACATTAACTAATCAACAAATAATGTAACGCAACGGAAAGGTCTATGTATGTACACAACAGGTAGTGTTTGGAAAATTGTGTCAAATGCCATCGGCTTTAAATTGGAGTGAGTGCCAGTCTAGATTTGCAAACAATTCTGAACCCTCTCCTCTTTAGTCTTTTTCGCTGTCATTATTTGGGTCTTTACGCAACGCTTCTCCCCAGTAGCGCAGGGAGCGTTGCAATCAACAGCTGCGATAACCTGAGTATCAGGCCTTCCTAGAAAAGGTTCTCTCTTTCTCCCTTTCCCTTAAGAATAGCCTGAGACTCAGGTTACGGCTGCGAAGTAGACTACCTCCTCCTAACAGGATGAGCTCTCGATCCATCTTGCTGCCTGCGATTGCCATGACTTGCGTCTGTTAGTGAGGCTATCCAAGACTAAGTGCTTTTCATGGGTCCAACTTTCACAATCCTAAAGCAACACAGGACATTCGCAAAAAGTAATTCCTCGCTAAAAATAAAAGGAAATAAGGTATAAAAGGACAACTGACGAGGCTTAGTTGTTCGTTCCACGAGTCTTCTGTGTTCAATGTGCTGTGCATTGACCTTTACCGGGTTTGCGTGCGACTCTTTGGTCACCCGCTTTTAACACAATTTTCTGGAAAAAAAGTGGCTTCCATGTGCATACGAAATGGATTTCTGTATCTGCTTAATAGGAGTTTAAGTTTGAGTCTAAATATAAGACAGTAATGGCTGCAGTGGCGTAAAACAAAACATCTTTCAAGCTGCGAAATTCAACAAGAGATATTCGACATGTGGTTGCAATCACCGTTCAGCGAAAATTTTTAAATCCGAAAATGAGATTAAAAAGCGTGTGCAAAAATGTAGAAGCTGTTGTTGTGCAGGAGGATGACAGATGCTCCAAGCAACGGAGAATAATCGTGTCGGTTTTGATTCCAAACATGTCTTTTTGAAGCGGCGAATGAGCTACTCTTGGAGTGCTGCATGCCAATTTTATAGTTTTTTAAATTTTCGTTGTAGTTCTAAGATGTAAAAAAAGGTCATTAAAAAAAACGGAGCTATTCCTCTTTATTTAGCAGCCTTGTAATGCTTGAGACCGCGAATATTTAATTTTGTTTGAACAAGTGCTAGTTGAATTCAAGCTAGCATATTTTTTTGTGAACAGCTAAAATCGCCTTTCACTGTAGCATGCCAGAATTACCAAGTTATTTTCTGATTCGAATTTGTGTTGCAAATTTAAAAAATATACTTAACTTAGAGTCCAATAAATGAATATATATTCTGTCGATAATTGTTTTATTAAGGAAGTTTACCTCTATTTGATTTCAATGACAACTGAATCGGGATTCAATTCTGTTAAGGGCTCAAACTTGCATAATATTAAAAATAAAAGGTCAGCGGTCATTAAAGATGGCGGCCACAAATTTTCTAACTCCTGCAGCACTGTTTATTCTCGCTGTTACAACGTACACAGGGCGACTAAATCATACTCTTCTTCAAGATAAAGTGATCGACTTTGGACTGAACACAACGTTTGCCGCCAAAGATCCTCCTGGGATTGGATTCGAGGCGATAGTAAGAACTCATCGTGAGCAGAGATGGAGGTCCGCCATCTTGAAACGTACTTCAAGTTCGTTCCTGGTGCTCTCACTCCTGCTACTTAGCGGTAATGTCGAACTGAATCCTGGCCCACAATACAAACATCCTTGTGGTTCCTGCACTAAACCGGTGAAATCGAATCAGAGAGGCGTCCAATGCGACATTTGTGACATTTGGTATCATACTCGCTGTATGCTAATGAGTCCCGAAATGTACGAAGGCCTAGCCACTCCATCAGCGGTATGGATATGCTCAAGTTGTGGTGTACCTAACTTCTCTAGCACTCTACTTGATGCTGACAACAACATGGTACTTTCAAATTCCTTCTCAAGCTTAACACAAGGTAAATTATCTGCCAACCCAAGTTCTTTTAGCTATTCAGACATGCCAGGTGTCCCGTACGACTCATCTCTTTCAAGAACAAACTCGGCGAAAAGTTCCCGACCAGTGAAGAAGAATATATCTATCCTGAACGTCAACTGCCAAAGTCTACCGGCTAAAAGAGAAACATTTCTACATCTGATTAACGATGCAAAACCGGATATAATTATTGGAACTGAATCCTGGCTATCTCACGAGCACAGCAGCAACGAGTGTTTCCCTACAGAGACCTACCAGGTAGTGAGGAGAGACAGATCAAACGACCCTCACGGCGGGGTGTTTATTGCTGCTAAAAAAGACCTAGTGCTAGTGAGAGAAAGTAACCTGGAAACAAAGTGTGAACTGCTCTGGTGCAATATTCATATTACTGGATGTAAGACACTCCATATAGGAGCATACTACAGACCACACGTAGGCGATGAAAACAGCCTCCAAGAACTGGATAAATCACTTGCTCTAATAAATCCTGCCCATGATATCCTGCTTGGAGGGGACTTCAACTTCCCTGGCTGGGACTGGAAAAACAAAACCTTGAAAACCTGCCCCTTCCCTACACTACATCACCAATTTGGGGATCTACTCGATGACAAAGGGCTTATCCAAATGGTTGAAGAACCTACCAGGAGCCAAAATATACTAGACCTAATAATCACTAACAATCCATCTAGAGTTCGCCAAGTCAAGGTATTGCCTGGCATATCAGACCACGATTGCCCAATGGTAGACCTAGACATATGTCCCATACGCTATAAACAGAAACGGCGAAAAATACCACTCTATAAGAGGGCACGATGGAATAGCTTTGAGGCAGACCTCCAAACCACATCTGAGGTGATAGATTGTAACAAAGATACATTGTCTGTAAATGAACTATGGCTTACGTTTAAAAAAGCCATTCATGACGGCACCCTAAAACACATTCCACACAAGACATGTAAACACAAGAACAACCTGCCGGGGATCACGCCTAGCATTAAAAGGCTAATCAGGCAGAGAGACAGAACAAATATCAAGCGAAAAAGAGCAAGAGAAAGGAATGCAGTTGGAGCTTCTCGTCTACTTGACCAGAAGATGAGAGAGCTAAAGAGAAAAATCCAGAGGGAATCTAGGAAACAGTATTGGGAGCATGTCGAGTCTATTATCTCACCGATGGAAGAAGACACAAATGACTTCTCCGGAATGAAAAGATTCTGGTCCTTTATCAAACACAGCAGAAGGGACAGTATGGGTGTTGGGTCATTGGAGAAAGATGGCACAACAATATCTCATCCCAGAGATAAAGCTAATATCCTAAACATGCAGTTCCAGTCAGTGTTCACACGTGACATTCCAGACGCACAAGACATACCGATGATGTCATTGCCCTTTGCCACCATAGACGACATCCAAGTTACTAGGGCAGGAATCAAGCGGATGTTAGACCAGCTTAAAATCCATAAGGCACCCGGACCGGACGGTATAACACCTCGAGTGATGAAGGAGCTCTCAGAACCTATAGCCTCCATTCTTACTATCATATTTAAGAAATCGTATGAAAGCGGAGAAATCCCAGATGACTGGAAATGTGCCAACATCACACCTATCTACAAGAAGGGCTCCAAATATGATGCAAGCAACTATAGGCCTATCTTCCTCACGTGCTTATCAAGCAAATTGATGGAGCATATCATAGCTAGCTCAATCATGCGGCACGCCGATAACCACAACATCCTGTACCCCCTACAACATGGCTTCAGGGATAGAAGATCGTGTGAAACACAGCTTTTGGGATTCGTAAACGACCTAGTTAACACTATGCATGCTGGATCCCAGACGGATATCCTGGTGATGGACTTTAGTAAGGCATTTGACAAAGTCAGCCATCCTCGTCTTGTTACCAAGCTGAAGTATTATGGAATTGGTGGTAGGACAAACAGATGGGTCCAATCCTTCCTAAGTGGCAGAACGCAGAGAGTTGTCCTTGAAGGAGAATTTTCAGACGACGCCGAAGTACTCTCTGGTGTACCACAAGGTTCTGTCTTGGGCCCATGCTTATTCCTTTTTTACATAAACGACCTACCCGAATCCCTCGCCTCTAACATTAGATTATTTGCCGATGATACCATTGTGTACCTGACCATCCACTCAGACAGTGACACCCAAGTTCTCCAAAGCGACCTAGACAAATTAGCCGAATGGGAAACCCTATGGAAAATGGAGTTCCATCCAGACAAGTGTGAAGTACTTAGAGTGGGGCGCAAGCGTGCTATGGTACAAAATGACTATTTTCTTCATGGTAAGAGATTACAAACGGCTGACTCAGCCAAATACCTCGGAGTTACTGTAGCATCAGACCTGAGATGGAACAAACACATCGACACCATCACAAGTAAAGCAAATAGAACCCTTGGATTCCTGAAAAGGAATCTAAAGATTAACTCTACTGCACTCAAGTCCACTGCCTATAAAACGCTAGTCCGACCCACCCTCGAGTATGCCTGCACCGTTTGGGATCCATACACACAGGGAAACATCTACAAGCTCGAGATGGTGCAGCGTCGGGCAGCGAGATTTGTTCTTGGCAGATACAACAATACATCCAGCGTAGGGGACATGCTATATGAGCTCGGCTGGACTTCCCTTCAAACTAGGAGACAGACACTTAGACTCTGCATGATGTATAAAATTCATAAAGGCTTGATTGCCATGGACGCTCAAGAGTTCATGACACCACTTCAAAGGAGATCACGGCACGTAAATTCAAATGCGTACAAAATTCCCCGCTCAAAGACGGACTACCACATGTACTCGTTTTTCCCAAGAACGATACGAGAGTGGAACAGCCTGGCCAATGAAACAGTAAATGCCCCAAACTTGATGGCCTTCAAGAAAAGCCTGCCGTCTGACCAAGGCCAAACCAAACGATGTTAACTTTGACTTTATTATTAGTATTATAACTAGTGGTACCTATCGGTAGAAGTGCCAACGAGTACAACAAGAGAGAAGGGTTGTGAGGATAATAAATTTATTGTAAATGTTTGACTAAAAGTACACTTTATGATGTGGGTGTGATCAATGTACATTGCATGTATTCGTTGCGGAATGTTTGTGGAATAAACTGATGCAATTTGGTGAAGGCCTAATGAAGGAGTTCTAAAATGATACTAAAGTAGTGAGAAACCTTGTGAAATCCATGTAATTTGAGGGTTGCAAGCCATTACAGTTCTATGCCGCTATTTTGGAAAGGTGTCAGCTGTTTTTAAGTCCATTAGACCTTAAATCAAAGTGGCTGTGAGCCACTGAAACTCGGAAAATATATAGCCTTTGTTTACTTCATATATAGTAACACAAATAAAGGCTGCATTTTACCCAACCCCCTACCCGCTTCACAAGACTAATTGATTACTAAATTTAATATTAAAGACTCTCTGTCGACTGCGAGTGTTTGTTATTGTTTTGATTCTGCCAAAGGAAGAAAATCGTTCGAAAATCAAAAAGATTTAGGGCATTCGCGGCCTAAAATAAAATATACCGGTAGAAACAGGTATAAAATGTTTACTTTCGAGGTCATCCAGCTAAGAAATACTTTATTTTGAAATTATGACCTCGCGTCGTGGGGCGCGAGCTACAATTACAATTACAAGCTCCTGTCGCCATACGCGTCATTGGTCGTCATTTGAAACAACTCCATAAAATAAATTTCCTTTTTATTTGCTTTTAGAAGCACATATACAGAGTATATATATACAGTACTTAGTGCTCTTAAAATACAAGATGTAGAACTAGAGCAATGAACATTTCGTGGCGATTTCCATACCGCGGTTTGGAATTCCTGCGGAGATTGTTTCGATAAGCGGTCACGTACAGATTCTAAATGCTTTCAGTTCGATCTTTTTTCAGTCCGAAAGAACGCACTTTTCATCGAAATAAAAATTTCAAATAATCTCAATAAAGCTTACTTGGTACTGGAAGAATCTACTGGCAATGCGAAGGGAAATAATTCTGCAGCGATTCAGTGTCACTCAGCTCAATACTGCAACAAACGTGAGCAGTTTTCACTTTGCCTGTATCCGAGGTCATCTTCTTTGTTTCTCCATTGATTCTGGGCAGATTTTCTTGAATAAATCTTTTCGGAAGAGCCTCTGGTTACAGTCTAGGCCTTACGCAGGCGATTCTTGGCACCCGCCATGCATGGCTAAAAGCAGGCCGTTGTTTAGCTTCTCACACATGTGAGTTTGCGGATCACGTATCGACGCCATGAATCATGCATCGTGCACGTGCTGAACAAATAAGTAGCGCGCTGATTGGCCACAACTATGACAAATTGTGCACGTGCTGAACAGTTTCTGCTCAACAGATTGGCTAAAAACATCAGACATTGTGTCGTCACGATCTACCTTACATTACATTACCTTACATTACATTACATTACATTACGTACATTTCTACATTTTGGAGCGTTTGTGAGATTTTTTCCGCACATACAAATCTTCTCACGGCTCTATAATCTGCCGCCTCGTCAGGCCTTCTGGTCTTCCAGAAGGCCTGACTCGTTGGCAATTATTACTTAGTCTTTTATCATAGCATTAAAGCTATTTTTTAAGCTAATTTTTAGTTTTTTTAGTTATACGCTCACGAGAATCTTCAGAATTGAAGGAGGTGAGTCACCCAGGAAGAAGAAGAAGAAGATGGCAAAGCATTTTTCTGTTCCGGGGGGGGGGGGGGGGGGGGGGGGGCTGGCGGAGTAGGGTGTTTGAAAGATTTAAAAAAAAAAAATCTGTTGAAAGGAAGGGAAAAAATATCATGCATGCATTAATTAATCATAGACATATTTTGATGGGTTGGTTGGAAGCCGCAAATCCCTGCCTGTTTTCTAGCAAACCTGAGTGTTCACTGTAATACATTCAAGATATGTTCTTCAATAAACCAGGACAAGAGAAATTCTCTTGACCGGGATTAGAAGTTCATTGTGTCTTATTTCGGGTATCTTTTTTAAAATACATGACAATCTTGAACATCACAGACTGTCCAACCATCCCTATTTCGTCGGGATTACCCCGATTTTGCTTGAAAATCCCGAATTCCAACCAATAAACAATTAAGATGGGACAAATCCCGATTTTGACATCTGTTCTGTCGTTTTCGTCAAATTCTCATGATATTTGCTGTATAAAAACACGAAATTGAGTATACTTAACTCTGATATCCAGATAAACGTAAGAACTATCACGGCAGATAATGGCAGACTTTTAGCCAAGAATAATAAGACAGCCAGCCCAATGTAATGTTTTAATATGGAAAACGGGCATAAAATGACGATCAATTTGCTGGACATTTTTAAAAGGAATTGTAGTTAAAGCACTAGAAATGGAGTTTTAGAGCATCAGGATTTCAAATTTTATTGCATGGGGGCATGCCCCAGATCCCTCTAGCGCCTCGGGCCCAAAAGGTTGGACAGTCTGATAACGGGTCACAGGAAAATTTAAGCATCAACACTACATTTTTTAAGCAATCGTTATTTTGAAAAGTAGTTACCATTCTGTTTTTAAACAGAATGGTAACTACGAATGGTAACTGAATGTGAAATAACTGAATGGTAACTGAATGGTAACTGAGTAACTGAATGGTAACTTCGATCTTCTTTTTTAAAAGAAGATCGAATTATTCACGATAATTTAAACTTGAATAAAAGAGAGAAATTTTGAAAGGAACAACTATTTCCGTTGGCGGCAAGTGACGGTAATTAAGCATATCAACCCCAAGTTGGTGTTTCGCAAAAGTTCGTTCTTTTGGCGCAGCTCTGTAAAAATCCGTTCAGTGTCGCTGGATTACTGATTTACATGCGCGAGTATCGACTAATCAGAGGTAAAAGAAAGGTTAAGTCTGTATACGAGCCAAGTGGCCCATCAGGCCGGTGCTTATCCCCGGTTTCCGTAGCATGAAGCGACTAGGAGTATTTCTACTCCCCCCTGGATGGGATGCTAGTCCATTGCAGTGTTACCCCCAGCAGTAAATTCGCCGGTACCCATTTACACACCTGGGTGGAGAGAGGCACTGTGATAGAAAAGTGTCTTGCCCAAGAACACAACCCAGTGCCCTGGCCAGGGCTCGAACCCGGACCGCCCGATCCGGAGTCCAGCTCACTAACCATTAGGCCACCGCGCCACAGAGACACTGTAAGAATCTGTAAAGCTACGTCATCAAAATGGAATGTTTCTGGTCAAATGAAAGATGTTGCCGGAAAATGGATTGTGCGCGGCCTTATCTCCACGGTCTTTCATGCGTAAAATCTGTCCGCCATCTTTAACTCTTCAGCCCGCGATCATGATCGATTACTAGCCTGTCCACGGGTTAGCATGTGCAAAGAAATAAGAGATTTGATATCCAAATCTCGTCCTCAGAGCCCGCTTTTCTTTTGGTGAGCACCAAGAACGTGGACTCGCGCCAAGTCCGATGGGAAAGTACACAATTCACGAACTTCCGGTCATTTAAGTTCAAACCTGATTGGCTGGCAATTGAAAATGAGCACTTAAAAAATCGGCCCTAGGGCCCGTTTCTCGAAGGTCCCGAAAAGTTGTAGCACCCGGAAAGTCATACCAAAAATATCGAACCTTATAATTACAGAGCAGTTTAATTTCGTGATATTTTTGATATGAACAGAGGTTCCCTTCATACAAAGTTTCAGAACTATACACTTCTCTGTTTTAAGAAACAAATGACTGAAAATGGCTTTGCGGGCCCGAAGAGCTTCCGGGGCTTTCCAGAAACGGGTCTCAGTTCGCGTTCTTGGTGCTGACCAAAAGAAACGCGGGCTCTGGGGATGAGATTGCCAGTGAACTTTATATGCGCTGCCTAGACCCCATGTGTAGTGACAGTGTTAAGCTCCCTGGCACTAATATAAAGACACGTACCTGAAAGTCGATGTTTATTTACCGTGAACCGCCAAGACTGAACAAGCGCTCTTATTATTGGCTTTATCAATATATTTAAAATTTTCACTAGGTCTACCACAGGCAGACAAGGCTCTGTGTTTGAGACCGTGTGACGTAAGCGTCACGGTACGCGCTATTTGATCTCATACATTCACTGTAATTTGTAACGACTGACCTCAGCTTGGCCCAACTGATCGCGAGAAATGCTCCATAAAATACTGGATTTTGCATCTTTTGATCCCAAATTGTGATCTACTGTAAGCCAGATAAATAAAGTTCGCTTATCTTTTTTCTTTTGCGAGGTATTTTGCAATTTTATGGGTTTTTTTGGTCGTTAATTCCTCGTTTTGTTTGGGGTCGGTTACGGCTAGCGAGGAATTAACGACCAAAAAAACCCATAAAATCGCAAAATACCTCGCAAAAGAAAAAAGATAAGTGAACTTTATTTATCTGGCTTACAGTAGATGACAATTGGGGATCAAAAGATGCAAAATCCAGTATTTTATGGAGCATTTCTCGCGATCAGTTGGGTCAAGCCGAGGTCAGTCGTTACAAATTACAGTGAATGTATGAGATCAAATGGCGCGTACCGTGACGCTTACGTCACACGGTCTCAAACACAGAGCCTTGCATTGACTGCCTGTGGGTCTACTTTCCAAAACGTATTTTTTTGTTGTTTTGTTTATTTTATTTTATTATTTTTTTTCGATGACCAAAGCCATGCCCGACATTCAAGATGACGCCTTTACGGATCAACCAAGCATGGCTGCAACTCGGTTCCATCGTAAAAATGTATGTAAAAGAACTGTTGATAAATCCGCAAGTCTAGGCAGTGTTGTATCAGTTGGTTTGATGGGTTATTACGAAACCAGCAATCAGGCGCCTTTTCTTTTCGCAAGCGCTTAGACTGTAGACTTTTCTTTAAGCGCTGAGAAACGAAAGAGGAAAAGAGCACCCAAGCGCACCTTTCTTAGTCATGGAGTATTCTTATACGTAGCTAAATCTTTTCAGATGGATCGGGCACCTTCTAAATATCAGTGCAAACATTTCCACGTCCTCCAGTGATAAATCCTGACCCACCCTTCCCTTCGGACACTAATTAGACCCCTCAAAAATCGCCCTAGGACGAGCTTGGGTCAACAACCAAGCGAACAACAATTAGCCGCCACAAAAAAAAAAAATACAAAAAAAAATTAATAGAAAAGCGATTGAAAAGTACTCAGAATAGCCAAACACTAAACGAGCTGAGTATTAAAAAATTACAAATTTTACCCGGGTTGTAAAACACGATACAGAAGAAAAAAACAAAAACAAGTAGATGTAAATACAAGAAAATAGAACATATTTACCAGGTAATGGTGGAAACGACATTTGTACATGTTAATTATATAGGAAACAAAGAACCCAAGCAATGTCTTTAGGCCTGAACACATTGCAGCTACTTTCCAACAAAGAGCAATGGAATAAAAAGCTTCCAAGAGCTGCAGTACTGGGGTGGCTGGCATTTGCAGACTGCAGATTAAAATTAAAAGACTGTCACTCAGATTACCCTGAATAGCGCTCTCGTTAGCCTGTTTACGATCTCAATAATTGTATAAATTGTGACACAATATTCACTATTAGTCTTCAGTCTGCATGCAAATGTCAGACACCGAATAAAATGCATGATATTATAAAGGCTCATCATTGGACTGTTCACAACCTCTATTTTTCAACGCGAGGAAAAGCGAGAAAGTGAGCGCGAAGCGTAAAGTACGCAGGATGCCTCTCGTTTTGCGCTGTCGTCCAGTTCACTCACCACTCTTTCCCCGCGTTCAATGATCGAAGAAAAACACGAAAAAAATAGAGGGCTGTGAACAGTCTAGCTCATCATGCGTCCTTGGACATCATTCCACACTTCCAAAGGTTGAAAATCCAGCGCCATTCCTGACTTTGCACGCTGGGGGATTATGGGGCATTATGGGTCAGTCCCAGATCTCTGTGCGGGTTACTTTCATTTTGCCTTCCATTCCAACTCGAGGTGTTGTTTTGTTGTTTGCTGAGTTGAAAATTGCTCAGCTTTGCAGAACTGCAGATCTGGTTTTCTGTAACAAGGTAATTTCATGACGATTATTCGTTATTCGTGAGTTATTAACAGGAGTACAAGGTTTCTATTTGTTTGTTTCAACACTGGTTTCTGGATCATTTAATGAGCTGTATTCACTTCCGCCTTCCTCGATCGAATTTTTGAGAGCACATTTCTGTATACAGTTGTGCAAAACTTTGTTTGTTTTAAGTGTATTGTTGTCATCTATTACAGGACCTGAGCTGTGAAATTCAAAGCGAAAATGTGATTGTCGACGTAGTTGTTTCAACTGCAGGTAGAAATTTTAGTGAACCTCTTTATTGATAGGAATCTAGATCAACCCGCAGGATTAATTTCCACATTTGATATTTGCCTTGAATAGGACAGAGCTATCATCCTCGCTGCTGGAAAGAGCTAATATGTGTTCATGTATTGGTGCGTTGCTAGTCGTGCAATCATCAAATTGTTGCTTTTAAAGAAATGAAGATTGGAAGTCACACAGTCTTTTTGCGGGACCTCTTGTCAGAATAAGTGATTTTATTGGCTTTGTGATTATTTTAACCTGTTTACCCCATTCCTTCAGTTTGCTTGTGTGTCGAAGATATAAGTGCGGTATTTTGCTTAGAAATCATCCTTCTGAAAGCTAAGGTATTCTTTAGATAATAAGATATTAAATTTAATTATATTTCTAATTTCTTTTTTGTTTCAGGTGTTTTTCACTGGTGGTAGAATATTTCAGTCATCTTTGGTCACAAGCTTACAAATTCAAAGTGAAAGTGTGATTTATGATGTAGTAAACTGCAGGTTGGAAATATCTTGGTAAATTTAATTGTGTGGTTCCAGAAAATATCCATACCCGCACCACAGAGGGAATTTCATTTTTTTTTGGATTAATAAACCCCCCCTCCCCTCCAGAATTTCCAAAAAAATCCCCCAGCTCCTCAGGCAAAAAACACTTTAAAAAGAAATATTGTGCAAATGTTCTAAACATTAGTCTGCTTTCTCTTGTAAAACTTGACAATTGACAATTAAGTGTATAACCGGTCAATCAGAGCATCTTAAAGACCCTTTGTCACTTACTGTGATGCACCACGCATTGTTTATTATGAACTGATCTTTCGACAAACATGAGCCAATAAATCTAACGAAGTATGCCACAGAGCCAGCAAGCACAATGGCATAAAGATTATTACTGTAACTGCTCTAGAGAGCGTAAAATCCTCCGTTGACAAATTGAAGGCTTACATTTAGCAACCAGCGGGAGCCGTGTTTGGCCTGTCACATTTTATATTTTCATTTATATCATCTGAGCACACGGATTTTGCGTAGAATCGCAAAATTCACCAATAATGGCGGTTACGTGGTCCATGATTCAGCTGGAAGCCCATGCGGTGCATTATGATAAGTGACAAAGGGTCTTTAAGGTATTGACTTGAGCTCAAAAATGAAACATATCAAATTGTTCAAGGATTTGAAAGATGACATATATTTTTCCACAATCCCAAGAAATAAGCTCTCCTTTCTGGCTATATGCAGAATAATTTAAACCCAAAGTCGGTCGCTAGGCCAGCATTATGAGACGCCATATTGAATTTGTGTGACATGATGCAAAGATGGACCAAAGGTCGTTTTAAACTGCTTGAAACACCTACTGGCAAGCAAGACTGGGGTGTACACCCCTTGACAGCAATGGTTTCGTTGATAAGCTGCAGCCATGATTTTGAACCCAAAAGTTTAACCAAAAGTTATGGCTTATGCCCAAGGTTAGTAATTTGCGCGGCATCAAACTTCACCATCTGGAAATGCAATTGTCACTGACAACCCCCCTCCTACCAGAATTTCCTGGGCCTTTGGATCCCACCCCTTTGCAATTTCCAATTCCCTCCATGGGTGGGTGGGGTATGGAAATTTACTGAAACCACACATTAGGCACAAATCTGCATGTAGGCAAGATCACCCCCACAAGTTTTCTGCATTTGATATTTGTCTTTCACAAGAAATCATCCTCTCTGTCGATAAAGCAGATTACATTTAGAAGGTAGAAGAATTCAAAACTTCTGGAGAGCTTCATGTGTACTGTGTTATTTCTGGGGATGTCAGTGGTCCAGCAATCATTATTCAATGTCAGTACTAAAATGAATTCAGACCAAAGATAAGGCAGATGTCTTGTAGTTGCATATATCAGCATACACTTCTTATAGCAAATCAGGTCTCTGGCTTTACCACCACTTGCAGTGATAAGTGACATCAGAAATCAAAACACCTGCAGAAATGTTTCCAAGATTTCCATCAGTCATACATGTCATATTTCCGTCCATTGCATCTAGGCATGAACATGCCGTGAAAAACATGTTCTTCTTGCGTACAAATGTTGCATGATTCATCATCAAACTTCAAAGTTTTGCACTAGTGATCATGAAGTTGAAATGTTGATGGATACATTTTATTCCATGGCCATGTAAAGATCTTTAAACTGTTAAATTTCCTCCGGTTTACAAACACAGATCTAGAAGACTTGAAATTGAAAGTAAAGTCTCACAAAAATCCAAAAAATGTCTTTCCAATCCTATAAATTTATAAAGAAGTTTACTTTAACCAAATTTCCTGTTTTGTTGGCATAAAATTTATTTATCAAACTTCGCTTTCAGGATCGCTGGTACAAAACATTGTCTGAAATGCCTTCAAACTTTGAAGTATGATGACGAATCATGCACTGTTTGATACCCAATTGGAACGTTTTTCTTTGTGACGTGTTCACACTTAATAGATATATTACATACAATGGATGGTATGGTATGACATGCATGATTGATGGAAGTCTTGGAAACGTTTCCACATGTGTTTTGATTTCTGAAGTCGCATATTATCAACGCAAATGGTGGTAATAAGACTAATGACAATCCATTAGTTTTCTAGATTCTCTTGAATAGTCCCCCCCCTCTTATCGGTTCAGAAGACAACAGAAAACGTTTGTTATGATATTTAATTCCGTCTTTTACTTTTTTTATTTCTTCAGTTTCCTCCAAATTTTCTTTTCATTCCCGAGCTGTGATGTACTTGAATACGTTAATTTACGATGGTAGTAGTTGAAACTGCAGGTAGGAATTAGTTTAAAATAACTCTAGGTACAAATCTAGGCCAAATGCCAGCAGTACGTCTTTCACATTATAATATTTTGATAATGAATGGCCATGGGTACAAATTATTCCCGTTGGGGTCTCAGAATTTTTCTTTGTCCCATGCTCCTTTCATTGTTGAAAAAGATCATCTTCATTATTTATCACCAAGCTTAAAAGTTACCATGTTTATTATTTACTACATTATTTGATGTTTATTGGGTTGGGTAGAGAAATTATCACATATATGATAACAAGGGCTCTTCAGTCCCTTGGGGCATCGAGGGTTTTCAATAAGAATTGAAGTAGGCAGCAGAATTGTAGAAGTAGGTGGCGAAGGGGTTACTCGCACCGCAGACACGACCTTCTAGGGGGGTCCGGGGGCATGCTCCTGTGGGAACTTTTTAAATCTGAGCCTCTAAGAGTGCATTTCCTGCATTCTGGGGCAAGAATTAGGTCATTCTTGACAGAACCATTCATGCTCTATTTTCTAGCTTTTTATTCAACGGTTCTAGTTATCTTGCAGACAAAATAGTCACCAAACGCAATTTTTAGTTGCCTGATTGCAAAATCAAATATAGGCTCGATTTCCGCCATCCTCTTGTGTTCGGTCTTTCCTCCCCGAGAAGTGACGGCTGGATGCGTGAGTGGCCGATCGTGTCTGTGACATAGATTCAAAATTTAATTTATGCGTTGTTTCTGATCACCGGAAATGGCATAAAAAATATATATATGTTTTCTCGTTCCAATACGAACTTTGCCTTACGGCTTACCCGATAAGTTTATATTTTAGATTGCTAAAGGAATATCGAGTGTCTAAAAAAATTCTGAGACAAAGCGAAGCAAATGTTACGGAGAATTGTGACAAGCCGACACAGACTCACTACTATACTGCGGATTTGTCTTTGTTTTGACATGTTACACGTTTGCATGATGCTCTGCTCGAGCGGTTTGGCTCGCTTCTATTTGCTAGATATTTTGACTTCGCAAAATGTTCGCTCTGAACGGACAAGATCTGAAAATTTTTCATTAAAGATGATGATTACTTGCATTTAAACAGATAAGCTCGGCTGTCTAATTTAACTGTTACAAATCTTGCAAGATGTGTTGTATCTTATCACGGATGAAATATTTATCTTTGTCCGGCTTCACCATAGACTGCATTACAACTTCACGTCGATTTAAGTGTGAACCCCGAAAATCGAGGTCGTTAAGTATTCATATATTCAAGCTATTGTTCTTACTCATTAATCATTCATAACTATTACTTGCTGAAGATGCGGCTCGTTTCCAAAGAGCGCAAACCCTTTGATATAGGTGAGATATATTTCTTTTGTTTAAATGGAAGGAGCTGAAACCTCTGGGACCACAGAAGAAGTGGCCGCTTGACTGAGTTTATGTAAATCCTCATTCCTAAAAAAATGATACGCGTGTCATTTCAAGGGAGTGAAGCTCGGATCGAGTGATGTTCATTTGAAAGAATAGTGACAACGCCGCTCGCTAGAAAACGTTTCGCTGGAAAATGAAATTGAATATTCTCTCGATCAATAGCATAATCAAGGGGTACAAAGGCGTAACATAGGCAAAAATTGATCATTTTTTAAAATTACTTTTACATGGCTTAAAACACCTTTCCTGAACTATTGAAATGCTCAGGACACAATTTTTTCTTTCTTTTTGTTTCTCCAAGTGCCTATTGAATATTTATTAGCGTTTCCCTCCATTTCCGATCGTCTAAGACCCTGTCACGCAACTGGTCACGTTTCTGGGAAATCCACGTGGTTGAATTCTTTGTTTGATCCCTGTAGTCTCTATCAGGCCCCCCCAGATATGGCCCAATGTTTTCGAAGGCAAAAGCGTTGAAAATGGAGGGATTTTGCTTCGAGTTGAAGCGAGATTTTCGTCCCAGATTTTGTGTAGCGATCGTAACTTCTTGTATGGTTCATGTTACACAATGGAGGATCGTTCACTTGTGTTCGGGGTTCGAGCAAAATGGAAATATTTTCCATTCAAAGCAAAGAAAATCGAAACAGACTGTACAGCCATGCTTATCAGCTTATGAGAATTGCTCGTGCACAGTTCCACGTCCGTGGAACATTTAACTTCTCGGGGAGAATGAAAAGAATTGAGCAAGTAAGGCTTATTTTGAAGGAATTGGAGCATGTTACAAAGTGTTCGGGGATGAGTATTTTTTAAGATATCGCTGGAGCGGCTCAACCTCTGGTGTTGAAATTACTTGCATGTAATCTGTGTGTTATGAGAATTGTTCCGTATTTTTTTGAGAGCTAAAGGGCATTTCACTGATGAAATTTTAGCATAAGAGTGTGTTGCTGTAACTGCAAAACTAAACTGCGTTACAAGAGATGTGTTGCTGTAATATATATTGATTTTTTTTTCCATAGAGAGCTGCTATTAACTTTATTTGTACCTTGACAATTACGTTGGACATTATTAAAGATGTTTTTAATAGCATTTGACGTTTCTGCTTGATTTAAGTGAAACAGTGTCGTAAAGTTTGCAACACGCGGTATAATTATGTTATGCGTTACATTCCAAAATGGCGCTTTTTCCACTGGTCGAAAAAAAATATAAATTACACGTTGTTCGATTTTCTCAAAATAGTCTTCTGTGAATAATCTTTATTAACCCAGGGCTGCAAATAATTTTTGGATAGTGGCCGGTCTTGTTGACCGGCCAAACCAATTTTAGCTCGGTCACGTCTCGTTTTTGACCGGTCAAAATATTGAAAATATTTCTTTTCAAGAAATAGCCTATTAAGCCAAAAATATGCTCATGAAAATTCGTCACATAAAAGTTTTAATCGATAAAAGTATCACTAAATATGTTCGCTATTTGCATTTCGGTTTTTTTCCACAAGCAGTGGCCTCAGACTACGTTCTACTCGCCATATATTTTTTTCACCTCTGCGCGTGATCATTTTAAAAGCTTGCAAAAACAATGAGACTTTGTAGAAAATCTGAAATATCTTAAAACCT
This sequence comes from Meandrina meandrites, assembly GCA_963693305.1. Lineage (NCBI taxonomy): Eukaryota > Metazoa > Cnidaria > Anthozoa > Scleractinia > Meandrinidae > Meandrina > Meandrina meandrites. The sequence continues at coordinate 5,451,839 of OY855908.1, read as the reverse complement.
CTGGTAGAAGGTAGGTTTTCATTCTGTTCAACTGAAACTGTCAATAATTCAATTGCACTGTAGTTTTTATCTTGGTGGAGAAAAACGGTAATTTGAGATCTATGATAACTTTATTTACAAATCGCAGTGGCGTGAAGAGACGAGCCTGAATGGAGAATTCCTTCCTCAAAATGAACACTGGCAACCTTTTACTTTCATTGTTAATGAAAATACTCCTTTTATTTTCTAAAGCACCACTGGTGAAAGTACTTTTCTAAACCGATGAACACAACTCAAAACAAAGCGGTAAAGTGAGACTCAGTGAGCAACGAAAAAGCCAAAAATTTCGAACTAAAGATTGAAAAATGAAAGATGAATAAGATGAAGCCAAGAAATGTATTCAAAAGCGTCAAAATATCGATAATTTCAAAGCAGTGAAATTCTGCACGCAAGCCAATTATTCACATGTTCATGCTGAAGCGAAAGTTTTAATTTCAGCGGATGGCTTTTGCGGTCAATTGTTCACTAAATGGATTTACCGATCCTTCGAAAAATTCCAGCGAAACTCGAAGCAAAAATGTATATAACCATTTTCAACAGATATTTAATAAACCACTTTCGAGTGCTAGCTATTTTTCCCGGCCCGCCCGACAACTGAAACTGTAACTGCGTGTTAATACTACACGATGATTGATGCGATATTGGCCGTTTTTATACTAGAGACGCGTTACCCGTCTGGACGAGCTTCGGCAAACATTTTGTAATTCGTCCGGTTATCCGTCTCTAGTATAAAGACGGGCAGAAGACGCGTTACCCGTCTAGATGAGCTACTTTTCGAAACGCGTCTTGAACGACGGATTTCGAAAAGTAGCTCATCTAGACGGGTAACCCGTCTTGTGCCCGTCTTTATATAACCGGACGAATTGCAAAATATTTGCCGAAGCTCGTCCAGACGGGTAACACGTCTCTAGTATAAAAACGACCATTCATTGTTGTCCGTTTAGCGTATGTTACCGCTAAAACTTCACAAAGCCGCAGAACGTGACCGTCTCATCTGCACTCTCCGTTTTTGTGACTGCAAGCTGCTAAGATATTTTATGATTTAACTGCTTATAATTTCCAAAAATAATGCAAATAAATTAATTTTTCTAGTTATTTTTGTACGTGACCGGTCAAAATGACCGCCAAACCGAAATTTTGTCCGGACAAATAGTCATCTTGGCCGGACATTGTCCGTTGACCGGCCGTTATTTGCAGCCCTGTAACCCGGGAATCTTTCTGCAAATTTTCAGCTTTTTGTAGCAAAGCGTTTTTAAGATATTCCCATTTTAGTGTTCACATATGCAAATGTGCCCTCAATTATGCTGTTGATCCTCGCATAATTTATCTGCTTGGTTTATTAGACGTTTTGTTTCCAATTTCTCATGATCAACGGATCAAGGACATCCATTCGATCGACGACCGTGTTTCCTTGCTTTTCATCTTTCGTGACCTTGCGTGACAGTGAATGCTACAACACTATTGGTCCGTTCTACAAGATCTGACCAATTACAGCTCAGATCTCCATGGCTGACATTGTAGTTTTGCCGCAGAGACGATCGAAATATTCAAAACATCAGCTGGCTGTAATAAAATTGCTCAAAGATCGTACAATATCTCCAGGAAAATCTGTTGCTTATCAAAAATGTTTCAACTGTTGTTGCGTCAAACGCTAAAAATATTTTAATGGATTGCATGTGTCTGCAAAGTCTTGCTACATGTGAATTTCAACATCGAAAAATTTCACCCGTTTGAAATGCACAGCGTTTACAATTACAAAAGAAGCCGTGGGCAGTTTTTGTCAGACAGTGATTTTAATTCATCAAAACAAGCTTTTCCAAAGATGGTATAAAGAGACCTGTTTTAATTTGTTAAAACCTTGTGGTTTTGCTTTTAGAGCGGTAGCGCTCCGCCGAAGCAAAATCTTTACTCGGGTTGCAGACTAGCCTGCGTAGCTGGCGGGATTTCTCGAGCAAGTATTTTTAGCGGCCGTTTTGCAGACAGCCGACTTAACTTTTACTCATGGAAATAACAGACTTGTTGCAACATATCTTTATGATCGATCCTTTACTCTGTTCTTTGTTTATCCCAGTGAAAAAAGATGTCATCTTGTGACCCATTGTTTTGGTCAACAATGCGTAAATCCACCACCATTTTTGTCGAAAAAAAAAACGAATCTCAGCTTTCAGTGGTCGTGAGAAGTAGTTTGACATCTCGTTTTGAAGCTCTCAAAAAACTGTGGTTTCTAAAATTAAAATCGGCGTTCAAGTTAAGAGGCGAAATGTTAAAGTTCTCAAAATCTTCAGCCTACTTTCACAAGTTCGTTCACGCACTTGCGAACAAAACAGTAAACAAAAGGATTAAGGTATTCAACTATCCAGCTTGAGGTCGTTTAATTAAGCTATTGTCCTTCTTCATTGAAGTCGGTTAAATGCTTTTCCTGAAAATATAACACCTTTCTGCAAGTGAAATGAAACGAATTAGACAGAACACTGGTCGGCATGACTTTCGTGGCCGCCGAAGACATTACCCAAAGGAATAAACTGAGCCCTCGGGGTAAAAATGCCAGCGGTTTCACCCATTTCTGAATGACACACTTAAATCGACGTGAAGTTGTAATGGCTGTAGCTAGCTCTGGCTCCAACATTTGCGAACAGCAATGCCGCAGGACTTGTATGTCGCCGTCTCTTTCACGATGTCACCACCGTTTCTGACTGCAGGTTGAATTACAAAATCATTTTCACCATTACCCAGCTCCTCTAATGCTTTCTTGTTGTAAATCTTCCAGGTTTAAAGTTTAAAGTGCTCCAAAACATAGGCTCGATTTCCGCCGTATTCTCGGGTCCTTTCTCTGACAACATAATTTATGCAGCCTGTTTGGCCTGACAAAAATCTGCAGGCGGAATTCTGATTGGCTAAGGCAAACAAAGGAAACCTCACGCGTCCAGCCGTGCTTTCAGGGGGATGACCACAGGCTCATTTTCCCGAAAAAGCGGCTGGAAATCGAGCCTAAATCAAATAGGGCCTTGTTCAAAAGTGTTTAAAATCATTTCTAGGAATTTAATCTAAAAAAGGACTGAATACATAAAATATTGAAAAGAAAAAACAAAACAATCTTATCACTATAAGATTTTGTGGCCACTATCGAAGGAATCAACAAGAGACACAACCCATAGGCATACATGACATGCTCAAGGGCTTGCAAAGCATTATATGGCAATTTCAAATCTTTTACAGCAAAGTTAAGGAAGAGAATGGATTGACTTCTTTTCTTATTTTGGATGTCTTAGAAGCAAAGATCTTTCGATATAACTTTCTGGAAGGGCACAATGTCTGAGGAAATGCCCGTTATTCATCATCAACACACAAAGAAATGCCGTCGCCATTTTAATTTGGTGATGAAAGCAGAATTTTTGTGAAATGTTAGTCGCATTGGCGACTGTATTGGTCTAAATTTCAAGCCAACCAAGAATTATGGCAAGTTTCTTTTGCGTTAAATGAATTAAATGTTGGCCGATCCGCGGTTCATGTTGTGGCAAATTATTTATCATGCTAATTCTTAAAATTCGAGAAAGTTGTTAAGCGAAGTAGGCGGCGAAAACATGTGGAGTAGCCAGCGAGTTTCGCCGGCTGCCGGCCCTTATTGAAAACCCTGGGCATCTGTGAAGCTGTGCAAATTCCATCAGAGATTTGTATGCATTGTCATTCATTGTGGTCTGTGCTTCCCCCTAAATTGTGACAATTGTGAAATGTCAATACCAGTTCTTGTTTACTGAAATTATATAGTACCATTTTGAATTCTCTTTGCAACACTGCTGTTTACAGTGACAGCAAATGTGCTGACATTAAGGGCTGACTATTGGTCGTAGATAGCAAAAACTATTTATGCTCTTGTAACATGTGCAGTGAGTTCAACATTCCTTTCAATTTGTAAACAATGTCATAAGGAATAATTATATTGCTTCATGTTAAGCAGTTTGGACATTTTTATAATTCATTGTTTGTCTTTAGGCAGGTTAATTATTAGTTTTGATGGTAGAGCATCTATTCTTTACTGGGGTGGGGTGGAATGGGGAGGTACTACATTTTGGCTTTAGTGTCCATTATTATGTTCCAAGTGGGTTGGGAACAAAAAATGGACACTAAAGCCATTAATATAGAGCCTGCATTATTTTTTGTCAAATTACGGGGAGGTATTATATTCTGGATTGAAAGCCCATGTTATTTTTTGTGGTGAGGTGGGGTGGAATTGGGAGGTATTGCATTTTGGATGTAGAGCCCATACTATATTTTTTGGTGGGGTGGGGTGGGGTGGGGTGGAATTGGGAGGTATTACATTTTGGATTTAGAGCTCATACTATATTTTTTGGTGGGGTAGGGTGGGGCAGGATTGAGAAGGTATTACAGTTTGGTATTACATGTTTTTTGTCATGTGGTGGATATGATTGTGAGTTACCATAAAATTCCAGTTATAAGTCCCCTGCTTATACCCCCCCCCCCCCCCCCCAAGAAATGAAAAATACGTCCGCTCATAAGCCCTCCTCCTGCCCCCATGATATAAGGTGTACTGGCAAACAGTTTTGAAGTACATTGTGTAACCTTTGACCCAGGCATCATTGTGTAACCTTTGACCCAGTCGTCAGGCTGTTGACATAACTTTGTGCCCCTGGGAATTCCATCCATGCATGGCAGGTATCTTACTGATATAAGGCATAATTTCCATGCGACAGCTCTGCTGTAGCTAGATTTGAAAGATATCCTACTTATATCCATGTCATTTAAAGGGCTAGACCCCATAATTGTTAAGCCACATTTAACAGAAGGCAAAAATGTCCTCATCCCACCCACCCTGTCCCAGCTGCAATTAGCCAATTAGGTCTAGTCTCTATTTATGTCACACTATTTCCCTGGTACTTTTCTTTTGAATTCAGCTGCACTGTAGATACTGTATAAATCATTTAATCTTGATTCCAGGAAAAGTGGAGATGAACATGATAAGACAGAGAATTGATTATCTGGAGGAACATTGGTCCCTGGTATGTTATGAGAGCTTATTACTTTAAATATTAACTAGGTAACATAATCAAATACTGTAGCATCTCAAATAATAAAGAAACGTTATGCGAAATTAATTAATGAAGGTGATATGTGATCTTCGCAGTGAATTTCCAATTTTAAGCAATTGGAATAAAGAAGCCTGAAAAAAATCAGGGCTTCAACGGGATTCGAACCCGTGACCTCCACGATGCCGGTGCGATGCTCTACCAACTGAGCTATGAAGCCACACAGTGGGAGCGAGGTCAATTGTGAGTTCATATTTTCCCGTGAAAGGAGTGAAATGATGTAATGTATATGAAATGATTCATATATGAACTGCGGATATATATGAAGGTGATATGTGATCTTCGCAGTGAATTTCAATTTTAAGCAATTGGAATAAAGAAGCCTGAAAAAATTCAAGGCTTCAACGGGATTCGAACCTGTGACCTCCACGATGCTGGTGCGATGCTCTACCAACTGAGCTATGAAGCCACACATTGGGAGCAAGGTCAATTGTGAGTTCATATTTGCCCGTGAAAGGAGTGAAATGATGTAATGTATATGAAATGATTCATATATGAACTGCGGATATATATGAAGGTGATATGTGATCTTTGCAGTGAATTTCCAATTTTAAGCAATTGGAATAAAGAAGCCTGAAAAAAATCAGGGCTTCAACGGGATTCGAACCCGTGACCTCCGCGATGCCGGTGCGATGCTCTACCAACTGAGCTATGAAGCCACACATTGGGAGCGAGGTCAATTGTGAGTTCATATTTTCCCGTGAAAGGAGTGAAATGATGTAATGTATATGAAATGATTCATATATGAACTGCAGATATATATGAAGGTGATATGTGATCTTCGCAGTGAATTTCAATTTTAAGCAATTGGAATAAAGAAGCCTGAAAAAAATCAGGGCTTCAACGGGATTCGAACCCGTGACCTCCACGATGCTGGTGCAATGCTCTACCAACTGAGCTATGAAGCCACACATTGGGAGCGAGGTCAATTGTGAGTTCATATTTTCCCGTGAAAGGAGTGAAATGATGTAATGTATATGAAATGATTCATATATGAACTGCGGATATATATGAAGGTGATATGTGATCTTCGCAGTGAATTTCCAATTTTAAGCAATTGGAATAAAGAAGCCTGAAAAAAATCAGGGCTTCAACGGGATTCAAACCCGTGACCTCCACGATGCCGGTGCGATGCTCTACCAACTGAGCTATGAAGCCACACATTGGGAGCGAGGTCAATTGTGAGTTCATATTTTCCCGTGAAAGGAGTGAAATGATGTAATGTATATGAAATGATTCATATATGAACTGCGGATATATATGAAGGTGATATGTGATCTTCGCAGTAAAATTCACTGCGAAGATCACATATCACCTTCATATATATCTACAGTTCATATATGAATCATTTCATATACATTACATCAAATTAATTAATGTTTAGAAAGACTGCAGAAATGATGGATGAAGACTGAAGATTAGCTAGCCAAATTTGATTATCGATTGCTCTGTATGATACGCTACATCTTCAAAGCTCTCTGCATGCATTGTGACCCTGCAGTGCAAGAAGTCAATCATAGGCACGTAATGCGTGCAAAGGACTGCAGTCCTCTGACTGTCGGATACGTATTATCCTTAATCACACAGAAGCTAGTGAGAATGAGTCTTTCCTAGGGCAGCCAAATTCACTGAAGCGAAATGTTGTGAGTGAGAGACCAACTGATAACGCTGTTTTAAAAATATTTATATTGATATACTTTTGTATGTCAGGTAGGTTCAACTGGAGGAGTAACCATTTGTACTTTGGATTAAGATGGCAGCTGCTGCACCTTCACCTCTGGCCAGCTCTGTAGAGAAGACAAATGGAGCCAAGCTGAGCAGGCTTCTCATTGATGGTGGAACGACAGTTCTGAGGACGGTTTTCGATCGATATCATCCCCCAGCAAATCTATTGGCTGATCTCCACAGAAACTTTGTCACTCTAAACAATCTCTTAAAGAAGAGAGTTTTACATAGACCTCAATGGGACCTACTGTTCCCACCCAGTGGAGCTACACCAGACTCCAACACATTTGACATAACTTTGTTATTCCTCCTTCTGACCAACATTTGTGGACTATCCCGTCCCCTCTCATTTTGGCACAGTAACCCACCCCCAGGTGACACCTCTCTTGAGGCAAACCTTGCTCGCATCAAGTTTTTCCGCAATGAGTTGTATGGTCATATCAGCACTACCGGTGTTGACACACCAACTTTTTCTGCTCTGTGGGTGGAAATCAGTGCTGTTCTTGTCGCTCTTGGGTTGCATCAGGCAGAAATTGATAGATTGAAGGCAGAGCGTTGTGGAGAGGAAGACTATATTGACGTGTTACTGGAGTGGGCTGACAGTGAAGAGAATACCAAGTCACAGCTGACCAAAGTACAACACGCTGTTGATGAAGTGCGACAGACTTTGCAGCAACAGTTCAAGCACACAGTTAAAGATTTAGAACAAACTGAAAAGCACAGACGAGGCGAAATTCTTAAGAAGCTCGCAAAGATTGATACCTTGAAAGACATTAAACATCACACAGAAAGATATGTAGAGGGAACCCGTTTGTCGATCTTTGCAAAAGTCGAGAGCTGGCTAGATGACGGAAGTTCCCCAAATCGTGTGATGGTGATCTCTGGGGCTGCAGGGATGGGCAAGTCTGTAATCTCAGCTGTCACGTGCCAAAAGATGTTAGAAGAAGGGAGGCTGGCAGGAAGTCATTTTTGTCAGCATGACCGGGCACGCCACAGGAATCCCAAGGTAATGCTACAATCCTTAGCCTGTCACCTTGCTGATTCTTTGCCAGACTACAAGAATGCTCTTGTGGAAAAGCTGTCAGGAAATTTAGGTGTAGAGATCAACGACATGGAAGTGAAGGATCTGTTTGAACTGCTTTTTGAGGAACCGCTTGCAAGCTTGAATGACCCTGGTTTAACGTATCTCATTGTAATAGATGGCATAGATGAATGCGAATACCAAGGACGCAATGAACTACTAGACGTGATTGCTAATTACTTCAGGAAGCTTCCACTTTGGATTCGATTTCTGGTGACAACGCGACCTGAAGTAAACATCGCAGAAAACCTTAAATGCTTGCACCCCATGCAGCTGGAGCCAAACAACGAAGAGAACTTGAAGGACATTCGCCTTTGCTTTAATAGGCATCTAAACAATGTATTGCAATCTGAATATCAAGAAAACATCTTGGAAGCACTTGTTCAAAAGTCAGAAGGAGTCATGTTATATGCTCATTACCTGGTAGATTTCATAAAGGAAAATGTACCACTTCTAACTCCTGAGCTGCTGGACAGCACCTTACCATCAGGTATTTCATCTGTTTATCAATCGTTTTTTGGGCGTTTGGAGACTGGCCTACGTGAGGAACTTAACATCACGGAAGACCAATTTATGAATTTTTTGTGCGCAATCGCAGCTGCAAGAGAACCATTGCCACTCGGTTTTGCTTGTAAATTGTTGCTATCGAGTAAATCGCCATCAGCTGTTCAGCGAAAAGTAAATGTGGCAATTGCTTGTGTCTCGGCACTTCTGCCTGTTCAAGACGGGCGTATTCACTTTTTTCACAAGTCTGTGAAAGACTGGTTGATTGACAGTTCTTACTACGGACACCACCACTTCAGTGTAGACGAAAAAGAAGGCCATCACGTCCTTGCAAAACTCTGCATTGATGAGCTTGATGATGTAAAACGAAAAGGCGTTGACGACGCATATCTCATTGACACTACAAAGTACGCTCTGCAACATGGTGTTCAACACATGCTACAACTGGAAGACGATGCGAGAGTATGCAGCCTTGAGGACGTTGCGAAGAAATATTGTTTGGACTTAGAACTAGTGTATGCAAAACTGTGTGTAGGGCATATTACAGCGTCTGAAGATATTCTTTGCGTCCAAAAGCAAGCGGGTGCGAAAGCGTTGTTTGAAGAATGTCAGACAGCCCTTGGAGCTTTGTTGTACCTGTTAAGGAAGCATTTAAGCACATTCACAAAACTTCCTCACGTTATCTTTCAAACCTTGTTGAATGAAGGTGGACCTGAGCTGTCTTCTAAAGCATTAACCCTTTTGGAGACTAGATATTCTGAAATTCCATATATGGAATTTCTGCACAAGAAGGATCAAAAAGTGCTTGTTCAAACCAAGTTTCATTGTTCAGATAAAGTAGTTTGCTTGGACGTTTCACCTCAGTTAGACTACATGGTGTGTGAATGTCAAGATGACACGATTCAGCTATGGTCACTCCATACTGGCAAACAGCTATGGAAACGCCATGTAAAGGTATCGAAAGAGTTTTATCCCGTGAACAGCTTTGAGCATGAGCCATATAGAACGGGTCCGTCATCTGATGTTATGTCATTTTACCGCTCAGTAGTTTTCCATCCTACTGAGGCCCTTGTCTTACCAGGAGTGCTTAGTTACGCTTATACTTTTGCTGGAGACCTGAAACCACTTTTTCTATCAAGCAAGTGCCGTTTCTCGGTTTGTTCAATTTCTGCAGACAAGACCAAGATGCTAACTAATTGCCCAGACGATGCTAAGTCCTTTGTCTTGTGGAGTTTGACAGATGGATCAGAGATTACTCATTTCGCATGCGTTGTAAATATTTTATCTTTTGCATGGACTCGTGATGAAAGGCTGCTTGCAATTTCTGGCTCATTTGGTAACATTTGGGTGGTTGATGTTCTGAATGGTTTTAAAACTCTAGCCCAGACTACTACTTCAGGAGAATGTGGATTGATTAAGTTCTCTCCGGACTGTCGATTTCTTTTTTGTGTACATTCTGACATGTCTCGTTACGACAGTTGCGAACAGTTTCGTTTAAACGTCAACACGGAAAATGATTGCAGCTTTTCGTTGGATGTTTTACCGGACGAAGACTACTATTACCCCTGGGAATTTGAATCGTGCAGTGAGACTGGTTTTTTATTAGGAGATCCGTTTTACTTTCTCTTGAAAGGAGATACCTTTGAACAGAGGCCTGAACTTGCGTTTGTTCTAAGTAAGCAATCTGTATTGAGGGTTTCTTATTTTAGTAGTGTCATAGAGATGTTGAACCCTGACGAACTAACGAAAGGCAGAGACGAAATTTCAAGGACTGCTGCGAGAGAAGTTTCATTTTCTTTGAATGATGACACTCTCTATGTTGTCACTAAAAAAGATGCAACTACAAAAACACTTCAGGCTTGGGACATTTCAAGTGAGAGGTTCAAAGCTGAGAAAAGCGTTCGATTGAGGTATTCTACTGTCAGTAACAGTTTTGTTGTAGCTGTAAGAGCAGGTGTTCTATGTCTAACAAGAGCCAACACCTTAGAGCTGTGGAATTCTGAGTTGTCTGAGTGCATCCGAAGTTGGACTGACATAAGGAACATCAGTCATGTACACTCCATATCAGAAGAACGGGTGGCCTATGAAGTGCGGGGCAGCAGTGATGTGATCATTCTGGATACGACTAGTGGAGACATTGTGTCAACAGTCACTATTCATGGGGAATTTGTTGCATGTAACAGTAAATGTCAGGTTATAACACGGACACACAAGATGGAATTGCAGATGCAATGTGGCGAAGTTGTACTCTGGAAAATATCCCCGTCTTTTGATGTGATACCCTTCCTTCAGTGCAACACATTTTCTCGTACTGAACAGTGTTGTGTAGTTGTTGGAAAACCCGAATATGACAATGAAGGTAACGCAGCCTTTTACGTCCTCGATACAGTTTCAGGGAGAACACTTCACATGTTATGTACAACTAAATGGTGGGCTCTCTCTAACGCTCTTTGCAAGTTTGTCAGTGACGAGGAGTGCGTTATCAGCATAGAGGATGTATCCAAAGGTAATCGTCTTCTTCTGTTTAACGTCAAATCTGGTGACCTGCTGAGTGAAATTACCATGGAAAGCGAAGTGTACAGTTTAGCAGCCTGTCCTCGTAGACGGCTTGTCGCCATTGGTGTTGAGGATTCGAAATACGGTTTCAAAGTTCTTCAGGTGAAGTTGCCGCGAGATAAAGACAGCAGGAAGAACAAAAGGTCAGCTCTTATTAAGAAACAAAGTGAAAATATAATGCACCAAGTTAAAAAGTATTTAAGAACTAACCAATGTTAGTGCAAATGAGATAAACCCTGATTTTAGCATAGCACTTCTCATAACACCTGGTTTCAGAACTTTTCGCCCATACCGGAAAATTCCGGTTATAAGCCCACCCGGTTATAGCCCCCATCTACCTGGAAACAAAAAAATACATCCGGTTATAAGCCCTCCCGGATACAAGCCCCCCTCTGCTGGATTACAGTACTGAACAGGGATAAATGTTGCTTTATTATGACGTTTTTACTAAAAACATATTTGATGAACACTGCCGTGGCTCGTTTCGAAACGCTTATAAGCCCCTCCGTTGATAAGCCCACCCAAAATCCCTTACGAAGTTGTATGAGCCCAGTGATTATAACCGGAATTTTACGGTATGTTCAGTCTTGACCTGTATCAGCCGCCCGCCCCTATTGCGACACCCCAGCAAAATAATTTGGCCAAAATTTTAAGGTCTGGCCAAACGGAGGCGCAAGTCAACGGTCTCCGCTCGACCAAGGCTTGCGTGCACTTGCATTGGCTTGCATTCACTTTGGTCGAGATCAAATTTGCACGCAAGTCAACGCAAGTTTTTTTTTCGTTTGGCCACCCAACGAAGGTCAACGTAATTCTTGTTGTTTTCTTCAAGTAATAAATTACAGCGCGCGCAATAGCATATCAATTGATTTTTTTGACAACTTGCTTGCACTTGCGAGTAAATTTGCGAATCCGTTTGGCCACCCTGCGCATGCGACTACTTGCGTCTAATTGCGTTACCGTTTGGCCAGAGCTTAGAATTTTGGATGATTTTGTTGAGATTTCACAGTTACCTTTTAATTCAGTTTAAGTCAGACCGTTGATATTTGGTCTTTCTATAGAATGGCCTATATTTAATTCTTTTTTGTTTCTTTTTTTAGCAAGAGGATCACTCTACAAGAGTGAAACGTGCAGACTGCTGGGTTGCATATCAGACAAATTTACTGACTGGATGATGCAGTACTCTCTGAACAAGTATCTTAAAGCCTTATCTAGATTTGCAAAAATTACTGAGCCCCCTAGCAGGATGAGCCCTTGACTCCTCTCTCCGCTTTCCATTACGGACCATCTTGAACATCTGGTACTGCACACAATGAAAAAGCACCTATCGAAAAACTGTTAGTGTTTACGGTTTTCGCGGGTTTAATTTTCACGGTCCCATAGCGACACGGGAAATTCACGTAATTTTTTTTTCGTTTAATATCAAAGGCATCGTGGTATTAAAAACGTAATAACACGAACTGCAATGCCAACTAGGCTTAGGTAGTCTTGCTCCAATATTTTTCTGTTTTGGGTGACCGAGTTGTCAATGACATTTGTAGTTGTGCCATTTAATGTAAAATCATGAGTACGTATTGTTGAGTTTTGTTACGCTAAGAATCTCAATCAATCAATCAATCAATCAATCAATCAAAACCTTTATTTAGACACGATGGGGTAAAAAAGCTACATAACTTGTGGGGTCGTGTGTAAATAAAACATTAAAACTAGTAGATAAAAACATTAAACTATATTGTGGTAAACACGCTAAACTAATCTCTAAAAACATATAAATTGCTAATGTAAAAAATCTTATATAGGAATTATTCATAAGTTACAACAATGAAAAGATAAAAAGCGCTAAGAATTCTTACAATAGAGGTTGTTAAAATCGGTATTTTTAATATGGTTGACGTGTTGATTAATTTTATAAAACTTCTTAGGGATATAGCTTCGTGACACTCTGTCGTTAAAAGATTCCATAGCACTGCCCCTCTGTAGGATGTTGAAAGTTTCATGGAATGTGTCTTGAATGGTGGGGCCATTGGCTAGATCTATTCAGCGTTTCTATCCGTGTCAGAACGATCCTCTGCCCAATATTTAAAGCCAGCGGTCAAATTCTAATAGATGTGTTAAAATTTCTCGCCAGCATTTCACGTTCTCCGAATGCTCGCGCACAGCCATTGTTTTGCTCGTTTAACCTTTGGTGTGGCGACACTCTCATTCCCGTTGCCGTCCTGGGATTCGTTTCTCAATCGTCCCGAAGCCATTGTGAGCCCAAGAGCTGTTTTTTGTAGCTTTTATTTCTTATCAAATGGCGGTGTAGCTTCGGATCAAAATGCAGCCCTTTAAGGCCTGGCGAAACGAGGAAACATGTTTCCAGAAACTTGTTTCCATAATTGTTTCCTCGTTTTGCCATGCTTCCATGCCGCGCGGAAACACGAAATGTTTCTGCCGTGTAGCAGAAGCAAATTTTGCTCCTTGGAAACAATGCTTCCCGTGTGGCAAAAATGGGAAACATTGGGGAAACATGCGCGCGCTACCGGTGTTTGTGGAAACATGTTTCCTCCTTTTGCCAGGCCTTTACGTTTTATCAATGTAACGTAGCGCTCACTTCCTTTTAAGTCGAAGAAAACCTGAATCTATTAGAAGACATTCTGCAAACACTAAAGCTAATGGCTTCGGGATGTTTAAGAAACACACCCCTGGTTTGCTTAAGGTCCCTAATCTTCTAATAAAGGGCAGAGACTTAACAATAGATCTGTTAATAGTGGTTTGGTCTCGATTTGGCCAAAAATTACATGTTGTAGGTTGGAGAGAATCGCTTTATTTCTTTCCAGAAAATCGTGTAAGGTGCGTGAGTCTGAAGCATCGCGCGGGCAAGAGAGGGAGAGGACGCTTCCTTCCCACGTGATTCTTCGGTCTTGCGTTCTACACGATTTTTTGAGAAGCTTAAATGTACATACGCAATAAGTTTCTCAATTTCTAATATGCAAGTTTAAATGTTTAAGTGTTTTAGTCAGAAACAAAGATTTTTAGTGTGAACCAGCAGTAGCGTAAAAAACTAGTTAAACTAAAGATATTCAAAATTAGTTACATTGTCTTCGCTGAAAATTTGGAAATTTGAAGATGAGGTGGAACATCGCTCAGGGGCAGAAATGTAGAAACCGATGTGAAATTAAGAGGAGAGCATTCATTTTGACTTTTGAGAAAGCGTTTCGTATATTTTAAACAGCATAGAAACATTTAGAAGGTAAAGAAGTCTAGTTTTTTAACTATATTTTAATAAATTAATTGGAACTCGATTATAAAAGTAGGCAGCGTTTTGCTAAGAACACTTTGGGCATATTAGTACAGTGACGTGAATGTGGTTCATTCACATTGTAATAAATTATAGCCTTCAGCCAGTCGTGGTCGCAAATTCCCGCGCATCCACAATTCAGCTATAAAATAGGCCTAATGTGATAGATTTCGTTTAATCATCGACCCCGCGCACATGTTGTTTGTTCGCAACGGGGGATAGACCATTCTATTTTTAGGGGGGGGGGGGGGGGGGGGCTGGGCATAAAATAAAATTCCCGCACAGCAAACACGGAGAAAAAAATCGTGGAAGTGAGGCATTGAAAAATATAGATATGAAGCAAAGCCCAAAAAAGTCTTTCACAACGTAAAGCTGGAAAGAAGTTCTTGCTCAGGAAATTGCCCGTTACCCCTCTACCTCAAAAATATAACGGGCCCCTTATGTAAGTCGAATATTTGAATATTTTTGAATAATTGTAGTGAAAAGTTCTTCAGTGAGAAACAATAACAGCAGAAGTTCGTATAGTGTTATCGTGTAGTTCTGAAAAGACCTGTTGTCGTGACTGACGTTTCGACAACCTAAGGACTTAAACCGCAAGGTTCGAGGTTTAACGTTTTGAATTGTAAGTTTCTAGGACTTTTTAACGCGATATTAGTCAATTTAAGGAAGTTTTTAAATTTTTATATATTCAATCATAGTAATGATAATATTTTTGAAGTAGTAAGCATTTTTATATTTTAATTAATTTAGATTTTAGGTTCTAGCTCGTGGAATATCTGTAAACTAGCAGTATAGCTCAGTATATTTCACGTTAATAAATTATCTATCTACTATCTTTTCTAACCTGATCGGATGATATCTTCAGATTTAAGAACTCTAGCAGCAGAACTCTAGCTGACCCTGCATAGACTGAGCTGAACCGACAGATTGTATAAATTTAACGTGTTCAATAAATCAATAAAGAATATTTGTGTTTGCCCAAACGACTCGGTATTTGGTTGATTCAAAGATCAAGGAATTCTGGCTGTGCAAAGGTTTACTTCAGTATTTCAGTCACCGAATTCTCCTCATCCAGAAGCTCCTATGTAGGGAGGCGCCCTGGGGACTGGAAGTTTTTAGAACAAGATATTTTCAATTCTCGCGTAAATATGCAGATACATGTATATTTGCATCTGCGTTCCCAGGTTGAGATATTTTTCCTTCTACAGTAATTGAGAAAGTTTCGGTTAGAAAGCAATTGGAACAGTAATTTTCGGTAAAATCCGTTACCAGTCCAATCGGTCTATTCCGGCAGATTCCGGCAAATGGTTAAACATCATGCACCTTCACTTATCTCCTTCATGAAAGTGTGAACTGATTTTTCCCTGGGGGAGTATACCCCGGTCCCCGCTAGACGCTCATGCCTCAGGTGCTCGTACCCCCCCGCCGGGGTACCCACCCATGCAAGATTCTGCCTACGGCCCTGCAGGTGGTCGTCAAGCCTAAAACTGGTTTCTTCACAGGCGGCCCAAGCTCACGCCTGAGAGGAGTTCTAATAATTTTATATTTGAAACGTGACTCTCGCCTGACGCCATATGGAGGTGTTGTGTTACAACAGTTCGTATTTATAAAGACTCAATAAAGGGTTGTATGGGAAAACACGCATTACCTTGATTTGCTTTTGTCTTCTCTGTTGTTATCTCGTTTCTCAATCCGATCGCGAGTTATACCGCAGGCTCGCTCCGCTCGCCGTAACTTGCGGCTTCACCACTCGCGGGTTGCCCCCAAAGAGAGCCTGCTTGCAAGCTTAAAATGACATAACTCGCCTCCTCTCAGCGTGAGCTTGGGCCGCCTGTGTTTTCTTCTCGAAATGTCCGCGTACAACACGCACAGTTTCCGTATTTTCTAGATCCCCCACAGCAAGCCTTTGTTTTCGGCCCAAACTCTGCCAAATTAAAGTGTTGCATAACCACAATTTTTCTGATTGTTATGTATTATAATATTTTTTTGACGCCCACATACTGCTTATCACCTGAAAGGTTTGAGATTTAATTGTTTTTTTATTTATCACTTGTTAATCTTTTAGTTTATGCTGTTAAAACGTTTTTACAACAGAGTTCGAAAAGGAGTAAAGTGTTCAAGAATCACGATTAATGAGGTAAACATTGTTAGCTGTTTTAGCATTTCCACGAGCAGTCACTCTAACGTAAAACTACAGTACTTTAATCTCCAATAGCGGCTACTCACTATGCCAATACCGTAAAATTCTGGTTATAAGCCCCCCCCCCCCTTCCCCCCCGCTTGTAAATCCCCCCAGTTACTAACTGAAAACAAAAAATACATCCGGTTATAAGCCCCCCCCCCCCCCCCCGGATATAAGCTCCCCCTCGCTGGATGACAGTACTGAACAGGGCTAAATGTTGCTTTATTTTGACGTTTAAACTTAAAAACGTAATCGATCAACACTACCGTGGCTCGCTTCGAAACATTTTTTGATCTGCTTACAAGCTCCCCCAGATATAAGCCCCTCCGCTTATACGCCCACCCAAAATCCCTCACGAAGTTGTTTAAGCCCAGGGCTTATAACCGGAATTTTATGGTAAGTCAACAACTAAGTATGACTCCAAATGTTGGCAACTCAGAGAGTTCATTCTAGTCTTACGCGGAAACTCATGTCTGTAAGCCCGGGATTGTTGTCAGCGTAGTTGCTTGGCAGTAAACAGATCTATCCCAGTATTTGTTATCTTTTTGTCGTGACCATCTTTCCTGTCTGCATTTTCTGTTCTTGCCGCATACAGGTAAACCAAGAACGAGTCAGGACAATGGAATCAAACAACCCAAGGCAAAGGACGAACTGACTGACTGACTGACGTAAATTAAGGCTTTAAAGTCTTAGTTGGCAAAGGTGGTATTCTTATGCTGAGAAAGCCGCTTTTCTCCCCAGATTTGTTTTAAGAAACTACATCGCTCAGAGAGCTATCCAGGCAGCGGAAAATGGAGACTTCTCTGTGGTATGTGTTTGTTAACAACATTGGGATAATCTTTACAGAAAAAATGTAGTGGGAAACTAAAGCGCACTGAAAATAAAAGGGGGGGGGGGGAGGGTGGGGCGACCTTTCACTTTCAATAGCTAATTTCTCCTCACAGTATAAACACATTACGAATCAGACAGGTGGTGAGAATAACGAAGTTCATCACGTAACGAAATTGGAGGCGGTTTCCTTGTTTTTGTTTTACATGTGTGTGATGTTAACTGCTTCAGCGCTTCTTTACAAGTGTTATTTTGGTCGTCACGTATCGGCACGCAATGCAGCGCTGCGTGACAGGACCAAAAACAAATTGGGCGGGGATCGCTATGATCGATCTGTAATAAACCTTAGTGTAACTGGAATGGTGGAGGAAAATTAAATCGTTTCTTTTTCGTCCAAAAGCAACCAGTCCCACAGTTTCCTACAATGTATCCTCCAGATAGAAGGCTTAAAACGTCGTCTATCTTGTTAACTTTTGAAAAGGGTCTAAATTTGCAGAATTTTTTTTTTCAGTTTTAAGGCTGCTGCGTTTTTAATAATTATTTTTCATTATTTCTCATTATTTATTTGCAGGTTCAAAATGTTTTAAAGTGTTTGGAAGCACCATACAGTGAGGATTTTGATGATAAAGAGGCTAGCTTCTCTCAAACCGCTTCAACTAACAATCCCTCGCCATCCACAGATCAAAAGAAAGCAACGACATTTAACATCTCCGATATATACGAAATACATCTCGATAAACCGTCAGACGACGCGCTCAATATGAGACTTACATGATCCTCGTAAATCGTCTGTGAAATATTCCTGCTCGGAAGATCAGTTCACCGGCAAGCGAAGTATATACGTAACGTGCTTTCAACTCCGGAAACCAGCGTCATGACTTACGCTCTGAAAGGCTTGCGCTCCCCGGGACTTCCCTGTGGAAATAGGGGCGCGGGTAACCGTAAGCTCGATTACCTTCCACAGCACGCGAGACGGTGGCAGAAGTCGGGCAGGGTGCGCGTTTTGTTTTTTTAGAGGTGTAAATTACAGATTTGGATCCTACTTGGAGACGGAACGCCAGTAAATCTCTTAAAGGTTGCTCGCATAGAAATGAAAAAAAAAGCCACCATACTGTGTAGTCCCTCCCTTTTTGTCAGTCCGTCATAAAACTGAATGGTTTTTCTCCGGGGTCAGTTTAAGCTGTCTTCTTTAGATATTTGACATCGTAGCCATTGATTGTGTTATTCTTGCCTCGTGGATCGGTCGCGGAGCTTGTCTAACATCTAACAATTGATCAAAATGTGACTCACAACAGACAAATGAGCCGTTAGTGGGCTGGACTGATATATGTTTGTGAATGTTATTTTGAGAGTTTTGTTGCATGAGTTATTTGCAGCTTATGACGGTACTAACAAAAACCACGAAATTGGCCGTTTGTACCCGGTGTGAATGGTTTGGAATGTTAAAATGACAGGACATGTATTTCGTATAGTATTATGTTGTATACATGTATAATTTTTGTTCAAGAAAAATAAAGCTTTGTTTTTAATTAAGTAAGAATTTGATATTACAGTGGAATCCCGCCGAATGTCCAGTAAGCAGATAATTATGGCCCGCGCGGTGTGCCTAGTTATGAACCCTTTTTCGGCCATCCAGTACGACCATTTTATTTATAGCAAGGAGCCCAAAAGTGTAACCACTTTTAACAGAAGCATATAATGCTTCTGCTTTTAATTATTCACATTCTTTAAGCTTTCGTGGGGATTTAGGCTCCGTCCACACGTAACCATTTTCTTTCAAAAACGCAACTGTTTGTTTGCCGGTGCACGTGTGTGGAAGTTTTTAAAACGTCGTTTTCTTGTTTTCGCGTGGACTTTGGAAACAGAACGTGTGTAATGGCTGTGGTCACAGACTACGAGGAGTCCCTATTTTTTCGCAGTCTGTCGAACGTGAAGCGAAAAATAAAATGACTGCCGTACTGGGAAAAAGTAGCAGCTGCTCGTAGACTATGGTCGCATCAAAACTCTGATTAGTCTCAAGTTACATGACGTCATACCTATCTGTTGTTAAATAAACAATAGGGAGCTTAAGCAAACTACGACGGCAACGGCAACGAGAACGTCACCAAACAAAAGGTTTAATGAGCAGAACAATAGCTCTGCACGTGCGTTTGAAATCTTGATACATTTCCTAGCCGTTCTCTGCAAAAGAACAACGTAAAATGACCCAATTCTGCGTATTCTGGACAACGTGAACCACGACGGCAAATTTTTGATTTTTCTATTTGGAGTAGAACGCTCTCTTTACACATTTAGCTTGAGCCAGTTCTTAAACCGACAGATACGCTGAAAACATCTGAATAATCGCGAGATTCTAGAGTAAAATATAAATTCCTTTTTCACCAGGCGTTGTCCTTGGCGTCGCCGTCGTCATTGCTTAAGCTCCCTATTAGGGTTTCTAAATGCGGTAAAAGGCTGTTGTATAAATTAACCATAAATGACATTGTCTGTCTTTCAGCTGCACTCTGTCATGCTCTTTATAAGGTATTTTTCGTGACTTCGATAAACATACGCAGCCCTGAATGTTTTTTCCTTAAAACGTAATGCTCATAGTAAGAAATCCAAAAATGCAGAAAAAATCTGCGCCTGTCACTCTGTTAGCCTGAATAGCGCTCCCGTTAGCTTGTTTATCCGCTCAATAATCGTATAAATGGTGACACGATATTCACTTTTAGTCTTAAATCTACATGCAAATGTCAGACACAGAATAAAATGGATGGCATTATAAAAACTCATCATATCCTGGTGACATTATTCCACACTTCCAAAAGTTGAAATTCCAGGTCCATTCCGGACTTTGCGCGCTGGGGATTCTCGGTCGATCCCAGATCTCTGTGCGGGTTTACTTTCATTTTGCCGTGCAATCCAACTCCCGAGGTGTCTCCGAGGTGTTGTTTTGCTTACTGAGTTGAAAATTGCCCAGCTTTGCAGAACTTCAGATCTGGTTTTCTGTAACAATGTAAGTTCAGAATGATTATTCGTTATTCCTGACTTATTAACAGGAGCACAAGGTTTCTGTTTGTTTGTTTGTTTGTTTGTTTCAACACTGATTTCTGGATCATTTAATGAGCTGTATTCACTTCCGCCTTCCTCGATCGCATTTTTGAGAGCACATATTTTCTGTATACGGTTGTGCAAAACTTTGTTTGTTTTAAGTGTATTGTTGTCATCTATTACAGGACCTGGGCTGTGAAATTCAAAGCGAAAATGTGATTGTCGACGTAGTTATTTCAACTGCAGGTAAGAATTTTAGTGAACTTCTTATATACCAGTTTAGATCATCAGCCCGCAGGATTAATTTCCACTTTTGATATTTGCCTTGCATTGGACAGAGATATCATCCTCTATGCTGGAGAAAGCTAATATGTGTTCATGTATTGGTGCGTGGCTAGTCGTGCAATCATCAAATTGTTGCTTTTAAAGAAATGAAGATTGCAAGTCGCACAGTCTTTTTGCAGGACCTCTTGTCAGAATTAGTGATTCTATTGGCTTTGTGATTATTTTAACCTGTTTACCCCATTCCTTCAGTTTGCTTGTGTGTCGAATATACAAGTGCGGTATTTTCTTTGCTTAGAAAACATCCTTATAGCTAAAAGCTAAGGTACTCTTTAGATAATAAGATATTAAATTTAATTATATTTCTCATTTCTTTTTTGTTTCAGGTATTTTTCACTGGTGGTAGAATATTTCATTCATCTTTGGTCACAAGATTACAAATTCAAAGTGAAAATGTGATGTATGATGTAGTAAACTGCAGGTTGGAAATATTTTGGTAAACTTAATTGTGTGCAGATTCCAGGAAATATCCATACCCTCACCACAGAGGGAATTTCATTTTTTTTTTTTTGGATTAATAAACCCCCCTGCCCTCCAGAATTTCAAAAAAAAAATTCCCCCAGCTCCTCAGGCAAAAAAGAACCCTTTAAAAAGAAATATTGTGCAAATGTTCTAAACATTAGCCTGCTTTCTCTTGTAAAACTTGACAATTGACAATTAAGTGTATTACCGGTCAATCAGAGCATCTTAAGGTATTGACTTGAGTTCAAAAATGAAACATATCAAATTGTTCAAGGATTTGAAAGATGACATATATTTATTCACAATCCCAAGAAATAACCTCTCCTTTCTGGCTATATCCAGAATTATTTAAACCCAAAGTCGGTTGCTAGGCCAGCATATATGAGATGCCATATTGAATTTATTGTGTAACATGGTGCAATGATGGACCAAAGGTCATTTTAAACTGCTTGAAACAACTACTGGCGAGCAAGACAGGGATTTACACCCCTTGACAGCAGTGGTCTCATTGATAAGCCGCAGCCATGATTTTGCGTAATGTGTGGTTCCAGAAAATATCCATACCCCCCCCACGGAGGATCACGGAAATTCCGAGGGGTAGGGGGGTCTGAAAACGATAAATTTCCGAAGGGGAGGGGGGTTACACAAACGGTTTTTTTTCCGGGGGGTTTGAAATAGTGTTGAAAATATGCAAAACGAATAACACTTACGTTCTTTCTCGATTGCCAAATCAGTTAAAACTTTGACTCGTAGAAATGATAAAGGACTGGTTTTTATATATTTTCCGTTATTTGTTCCCACTTTGGATGGAGAATTCAGCACTTCTGAGCAGCATGTTGAATTTCCGAAGGAGTAAAAATAGCCAAAATGGCCGACCACGAAGGACGAAGTTGTCCCCAGTCCCCTGACATTGGATGTGAAGCGACGTGAAGAACACTTCCCGTGGTTCGCTGTTCATTCCCACTAAATTTACGTGGGTCATGATCACTTTTGCTTTGTGGGCAAATGTGAGCTTTTAATTTAGATATTTCACGAAAAGAAATTTCGAGAAAGAAAATGGACGGAGGATGAATTGGAAGGAACAAGCTGGGAGGCAGGATGGTATCGCGGGGAGGTGCAGAAATACGACGAAGATGACGACATGTTGTACATTTTATACTTTAAGATCGTGCTGTTTTTAGCTTGAATGCAACTGGTGCTTTCTCCGATGGAATTATCCATGCAGTCACTTGAGATTCGTTGACTCTATATACTTTATTTCCTGTGGCTAAATGCGACCGGCAACTCGTCAAGCTTTCCACTTGAGTTGATTCTGTTGATTAACACGAATTAAACCTTTTGCACCTTTTCCGCACAGCGCATAGCTTCACGTGTATCCCCAGGGTAAACTAAGGATTGGAAATTAGACTATTAGAGCTCTTCTAAATCGCTTATAACTTCTTAAATAAAAAAAAATAGTTTGGATTGGCTTTTCGCTTACCAGAAATATTCATAAAGCGCTGACAATAGAATGATCTCTTGACTGGCTGGCGAGCGTTTGGCCATAACGTAGTTAAATTTTCTGCCTAGTTTAACAATGCATATACCGTATATTTGCACGGTTATGAGTGCAATAGTTTTTAAATATCGCAAAGCCGATTCAACGTCATTTGTTTTGAAGTGTATTTATCAAGAGCGGCGATCAGAAAATTTGCGATCGATTCAATTACTTCAGTATACCTTTGTTTATTATTTGGCGGAACGTTTGCGAAATTTGTTTCGTACATCAAACGCTTGAAAGTTAAACAATACTAAGGATTTAAATGAATAATTTAACTATCATTTGCAGACTACAAGGGCAAAGCGTGTGAATTTATTGATGTACACATTCTTTTCCTGAAGGGTGATTTTTTTGGAAAACATGTTGCGTGACAGCTTGTGGCTGTCGAACTTTGCTGTAGTGTAGACGCCAGAAATACTTCAAAAAGCGTTGCTCACAAATATATAGCTACTCGTAACTTCGCACCTGCAATGTACCAAAACATAAAGGAGATTAATACTAGCGTATTTTCAGAGTTTTGTCGTAAAAGCTGAAATAAGTATGTAATCTTAAATATTATTAGCGCGTGTGTAAAGTAATTTGATATGTTGTGTTGACTATGCATAAATTACAAACTCGACTGTGTAAATCTGAAAAAGCGTTTAAACGCCTTACCTTCAGCACTCTTTTAGACTCTTGAATGAAAGCTTCTTTTAATGATTGAATCAAATGGTTAGATTTTGTGACATACATTTTTGGTTTCGTTTGCTTGTTAACACTTTTTTTTTGAGGGTAACGTTTGAACACGTCTGGCATTTTCCACGTTCATTTTTTGGCGAATATTCTGAAAATTAATCTCACACCTTTGATGTTTTATAACCAAGCAGTTTTATTCTTAACCTAGCAAATATCTTTTCCTGATATTTTAATGTACGATAAAAATTAACATCGAACGTGATGTGGACAAATCAAATGTTTATATTTAACTAAAAGTTAACCGTAAAAAATATGCCGCACGCGCTAGTCGTTTTCATCCACATGTACACATTTTGACACTTTAGACAGCTGGGGGTTAAATTTATCATAATTACAGTCTAACGTGATAAAATAAACATAAATGACCTGATTCTTGTTTTTGTTTTGTAGATTTGGACTTTCCAAGGGGTAGGGGGGGCCAAAAGACAAAACATGGAATTTCCGGGGGGTGGGGGGAGTACGGTGAGACCCTCTGGAACGGAAAATCCTGGGGGGTGGGGGGGTCAAACTGGAAAAACCCTCCGTGGGGGGGGTATGGATATTTTCTGGAACCACACAATGCACAAGTTTGGTAATTTTCACTGCATCAAACTGGAAATGCAACTCCAGAATTTCCTGAGCCTTTGGATAAGATCCCACCCCTTTGCAATTTCCAGTTCCCTCCATGGGTGGGGGGGGGGGGGGGGGGGGTATGGATATTTACTGAAACCACACATTAGGCACAAATTGGCACGTAGTCAAGATCACCCCACAAGTTTTCTGCATTTTGTATTTGCCTTTCACAGAGATATCATCCCCTTTGCTGATAACGCAGGTTACATTTAGAAGGAGAAGAATTCAAAAATTCTGGAGAGCTTCATGTATACTCCAGCAATCATTATTCAATTATGTCTATACAATCCTATTTCTGAAACTTTCACCTCTCATCTTAAGAAATTAAAATTATCACTGTTTTCCGGGATCTTTTCCGAGGTTAAGAATATTTAAAATCGACATTTCGATCAGTTTCACTGATCTTCTTCAGGCTGTTGTTAAAAATGACAATATGGCGGATTGTTTCTCATGTTCAGCTTGCAATTGCAATGTTCAGCAAGCTGAACATGAGAAACAATCCGCCATATTGTCATTTTTAACAACAGCCTGAAGAAGATCAGTGAAACTGATCGAAACGTCGATTTTAAATATTCTTAACCTCGGAAAAGATCCCGGAAAACAGTGATAATTTTAATTTCTTATGTCTATACCATCTAATAAATGAACAAAGACCAAAGATCACATTCTAATTATAAGCCAGATGTCTTGAAGTTGCATATATCAGCATACACTTCTCATAACAAAATTATCAGGTCTCTGGCTTTACCACCACTTGCAGTGATAAGTGACATCAGAAATCATAGCACCTGCGGATATGTTTCCAAGATTTCCGTCAGTCATACATGTCATATCATTCCGTCCATTGCATCTAGGCATGAACATGTTGTGAAAAATTGTTCTTCTTGGATACAAATGTTGCATGATTCATCATCAAACTTCAATGTTTTGCACTAGCGATCATGAAGTTGAAATGTCGATGGATACATTGAATTCCATGGCAATGTAAAGATCCATAAACTGTTCAATTTCATCCGGTTTACAAACACAGATCTAGAAGACTTGAAATTGAAGGTTAAGTCTCACAAAAATCCTAAAAATGTCTTTCCTATATAAAAAAGTTTACTTTGACCAAATTTCTGTTTTGTTGGCATAAAATTTATTTATCAAACTTCACTTCAGAATCGCTGGTACAAAACATTGTCTGAAATGCCTTCAAACTTTGAAGAATGAGGACGAATCAATTAGAACGTTTTTTTGTGATGTGTTCACACTTAATAGATACAATGGACGGTTTGGTATGACATGCATGATAGATGGAAATCTTGGAAACATTTCCACAGGTGTTTTGATTTCTGAAGTCGCATATCAACGCAAACTAGTAATAAGACTAACGACAATCCATTAGTTTTCTGATTCTCTTAACTAGTCCCCCCCCCCCCCCTCCCCTTCTTATCGGCTCAGAAAATAACTGTAGAAAATGTTTGTTTTGATATGTAATTCTGTGCGTTACTTTTTTATTTCTTCACGTTCCTTTACCGACAAATTTTCTTTTCATCATCTTTGGTACCAAGCTGTGATGTACTTGAATACGTTAATTTACAATGGTAGTTGAAACTGCAGGTAGGAATTAGTTTAAAATAACTCTAAGTACAAATCTAGGCCAAATGTCTGCAGTACGTCTTCCACATTATTTTGATATTTATTAGCTTGGATAGAAAAATTATCACATATAACATCAAACAAGGGCTCTCTGCCCTTGGGGCATCTGTGAAGCTGTGCAAATTCCATCAGAGATATGTTTGCACTGTCATTCTGAAAATGTGGCTTTCATTGTGGTCTGTGCTAGCCCCTAAATTGTGACAATTGTGAAATGTCAATACCAGTTCTTGTTTACTGAAATTATATAGTACCATTTTGAATTCTCTTTGCAACACTGCTGTTTACAGTGGTAAATGTGCTGACATAGGGCAGACTATTGGTCGTAGAAAGCAAAAACTATTTATGCTCTTGTAACATGTGCTGTGAGTTCAACATTACTTTCAATTTGTAAACAATGGCATAATGAATAATTATATTGCTTCATGTTAAGCAGTTTGGCCCTTTTTATAATTCATTGTTTCTCTTTAGGCAGGTTAATTATTAGTTTTGATGGTAGAGCATCTATTCTTTACTGGGGTGGGGTGGAATGGGAAGGTACTGGGTCATTCCACAGTATTATGGACAAAAAAAATTAAAATTCAAAGTTGTTTAACTTGCTCAAATTCCAGACAAACTGATATCATATAAGTTATAATTCATGAAAATGATAAACAATTTTTGTCGCCAATTGTTTTTTGTGCATAAATTATCATTAATTACCATTGATAGTGAAAATTGCTGTTGCGGAGGGGAAAGTTACATATTTTGCTGGTAAAAAATAGAAAACAGGAATTTTGCTGAGATGGTGTGGGACACAAACAACTTAAGACAAAGTGATTTTAACATTATCCAAAATTAATCTTTCTGTCAGTGTGACAGCAGCAGATGACAATCTGTATGCTGTTTTCCCCTCCGCAACATTTTGAGGCCTAAAGGTTTTGCTTGTTGGCTCATAATTAATAAAATCAACTTCATGTTTTCACATCTTCTAATTTTGGGCTAAGGTTAAGCTTTATTATGTTCAAAGAGAGTTAATGTTTTAAGCTGTAGCTAAGAGAGAATAATTAGATTCTGTTGCGGAGGGGAAATATTGTTGCGGAGGGGAAATTATGTTGCGGAGGGGAATTCTGTTGTAGAAACAAAGTCTCTTTTGAGAAAGATTTGACTTCAATGGTGTTTTCAATGGCAAGAGAAAACATTTGCTCTCCAGAGTTTACAACCTTACAGCATCCTACGTATACATTACACTGACAAGCATCACATCATCCGTCTGTTGCGGAAGGGAAATTTAGAGACACTTATATTGTTATGGTTTAATAGGATTTTGTCTGTTACTTTTTATCTCTTGGGGCCATAAGTTTCCAAGAAAGCTTTCTTTAATTGGTGCTGTGCTGCATTTCTCCAAAATACATTATTTAGATCACAGAGCCTCAAAAGAAGGCTATTAGAGAGAATATGGTGTGTTTTGTTTTCAAAACTCATTCTCAAAATTCTATGAATTCTAAAAAATTTTTCACCAAATAGATTTCTGCTTTTCCTCATTGTATGTTTATTAGAAAGATCACAAAAGATAACTCAAATGTTCAGTGTTTTTCCAATGAGGCTGGCTTTAAGAACACTGTTTGCTGTTGCGGAGGGGAAAAGCACATGTTAACCTGTAATTGTGAAACATTGCCAAAAAAATGTTGAAAGGCTAAAATATTTAAATGCCATTGTGATAATTATTGAAATGTGAGTGTTATCACCAGCTTTTAACTACTTGTTTAATGCAAATACTGAAAAAGACAAATTTTCCTCTCCGCAACTTCCCCTCCGCAACAGCAAACAATGTTTTTAAATCCTGGCTCATTGGAAAAATACGGAACATTTGAGTTTCCATTTGTGATCTTTCTAATAAACATACAATGAGGAAAAGCAAAAATCTATTAGGCTCAGAAAAGAACTTCAGAATTCAGAGAATTTTGAGAGTGAAACTTAAAAACAAAAAATACCGTATTCTCTGTTCCCCTCCGCAACAGCCCTCTTTTGAGGCTCTGTCATCTAAATAATGTATTTAGGACAAAAGCAGGGCAGTAGCAGAGAGAGCTTTCTTGAAGACTTAAGGCCTCAATAGATAATCAGAAGTAACAGAGAAATACCTATTAAACTGTAACACAATAAGTTCTCTAAATTTCCCCTCCGCAACAGACGGAATACTGTGGAATGACCCTACTACATTTTGGCTAATTAGTGTCCATATTATGTTCAACAAATATGGACACTAAAGCCATAATGTAGAGGCCGGGAGGTATTACATCATGGATTGAAAGCCCATGTTATGTTTTGTGGTGAGGTGGGGTGGAATTGGGAGGTATTACATTTTGGATTTAGAGCCCATACTATATTTTTTGGTGGGGTAGGGTGGGGCGGTATTGAGAAGGTATTACAGTTTGGTATTACACGTTTTTTTTTTTTTTGTGGTGTGGTGGATATGATGGTGAGTTACCATAAAATTCCAGTTATAAGTCCCCTGCTTATATACCCCCCCCCCCCCCAAGAAATGAAAAATACATCTGCTTATAAGCCCTCCCCCTGCCCCATGATATAGAGTGTACTTGGAAACAGTTTTGAAGTACATTGTGTAACCTTTGACCCAGTCATCAGGCTGTTGACATACCTTTGTGCCCCTGGGAATTCTAGCCATGCATGTCAGGTATCTCACTGATATAAGGCGTACTTTCCATGCGACAGCTGTAGCTAGATTTTAAAGATATCCTACCTATGTCTGTGCCATTTAAAAGGGCTACACCCAACTACTAAAAAAAAAAAAAAAAAAGTTAAGCCACATCTAACAGAAGGCCAAAGCATCCTCATCCCACCCACCCACAAAGCTGATATTAGCCAATAAGCTCACACCATTTCCCTGGTACTTTTCTTTTGAATTCAGCTGCACTGTAGATACTGTATAAATCATTTAATCTTGATTTCAGGAAAAGTGGAGATGAACATGATACAGCAGAGAATTGACTATCTGGAGGAACATTGGTCCCTGGTATGATTGTTATGAAAGCTTATTATATTACTTAATATTAACAAGGTACTGTAATATAACCAGCATAGCATCTCAAATAGTAAAGAAATGAAGCCTAGCTAGCCAAAATAGATTGTTGATTACTCTGCATGATACGCTACAACTCCAAAGCTCTTTGCACGCATTGTGACCCTATAATACTAGAACTCATAGGCACGTAATGCGTGCAAAGAGCTACAATCATCTGACTGTCTGATGCTTATTGTCCTTAATCACACAAAAGGTACATGCAGTGGGATTGAGCCTTTTCCGAGGACAGCCAAATGCACTGAAGCCAAATGTTGTGACTAAGAAACCAACTAACAAATGGCTTAAATTTAATAAAAGAACTATACATCACTGCCCTTTTAAAAATATTTATATTGGTATACTTTGTATGTCAGGTAGGTTCAACTGGAGTAGTAACTGTTTGTACTTTGGATTAAGATGGCAGCTGCTGCTCCTTCACGTCTGGCCAGCTCTGTAGAGAAGACAAATGGAGCCAAGCTGAGCAGGCTTCTCATTGATGGTGGAACCACAGTTCTGAGGACGATTTTCGATCGATATCACCCCCCTGCAAATCTGTTGGCCAGTCTCAATACAAACTTTCTCGCACTGGACAATCTCTTAAGGAGGAGAGTTTTACATAAACGTCAGTGGGACCTACTGTTCCCACCTGATGGAGCTACACCAGACTCCAACACATTTGACTTAACTCTATTATTCCTCCTTCTGACCAACATCTGTGGATTATCACCTCCCCCCTCAGGGTGGCACGCTAAGCCATCCCCAAGTGACGTCTCTCTTGAGGCAAACCTTGCTCGCATTAAGTTTTACCGCAACGAGTTGTATGGTCATGTCAGCACTACTGGTGTTGATACACCAACTTTCTCTGCTCTGTGGCTGGAAATCAGTGCTGTTCTTGTCGCTCTTGGATTGCATCAGGCAGAAATTGATAGATTGAAGGCAGAGCGTTGTGGAGAGGAAGACTATATTGACGTGTTACTTGCGTGGGTTGACAGTGAAGATGATATCAAGTCAAAGCTGAAGGATGTTTGTCAAACCCAACTAGAAGTACTCCAGATCGAGAAGAAAACACAAAATGTTGTTACGGAAGCTCGTCAGACCCAACTCAATGACAGCCAAGTAATACTAGAAATGCGTCAAGGCCAAACCAACACAGAGAAGGTACTTCAAGAGACCAAGGAAAAAGTAGAAGGAGTGAGTGAAAGTCTTGTAACGTTGCAACTAAGATTCCAGCAGAAGAGTGAAAACCTGGAAGGAGAACGATTGAAGCATAGAGGAGACGAAATTCTTAAGAATCTTGCAAAGATTGATTCCCTAAAAGACGTAAGACATCATGCAAAAAGATTTGTAGAGGGAACCCGCGTGTCAATCTTTTCCAAAGTCCAAAGCTGGTTAGACGACAGAAGTTCCCCGAATCGTGTGATGGTGATTAGCGGTACTCCTGGAATGGGGAAGTCGGTGCTCTCTGCTGCCGTTTGTGAAAAGATGCTACAAGCTGGAAGGTTTTTAGGAAGCCACTTTTGTCAGCATGACAGGGCACGCCACAGGAATCCCAAGGTGATGCTGCAGTCCTTAGCCAGTCACCTTGCTGATGTTTTACCAGACTACAAGAAAGCTCTTCTGGAAAAGATGTCAAGAAATCTGGGCGTAGAGATCAATGACATGGAAGTGATCGACCTGTTTGAATTACTTTTCGAAGAACCCCTGACCAGCCTAAATGACCCTGGTTTAACGTATCTGATGGTGATAGATGGCTTAGATGAGAGTGAATACCAAGGACGCAATGAGCTGCTTGACGTGATTAGCAATTACTTCCAAGCTCTTCCACCGTGGATTCGATTTCTAGTGACAACACGACCGGAATATAACATAGCAGAAAATCTTAAAGGTTTGCAACCCCTGCAGCTGGAGCCAAACATTGAAGAAAACTTACAGGATATTCACCTTTGCTTCAAAAAGCATCTAAGCAATGTATTGCAACCAGAATATCAAGAAATCACCTTGCAAGCACTTGTTCAAAAGTCAGAAGGAGTCATGTTATATGCTCATTACCTGGTAGATTTCATAAAGAAAAATGTGCCACTTCTAACTCCTGAACTGCTAGACAGCACCTTACCATCAGGCATTGCGTCTGTTTACCACTCTTATTTTAAGCGCCTGGAGAGTGACCTTTGTAAGGAGGTTAAGGTCACCGAAGACCAATTTATGAATTTCTTGAGCGCGATCGCAGCTGCAAGAGAGCCATTGCCACTCGGTTTGGCTTGTAAATTGTTGCTTTCAGGTAAATCGCCATCAGCTGTTCAGCGAAAAGTAAATACCGCAATTGCTTGTGTCTCGGCACTTCTGCCTGTTCAAGACGGGCGTATTCATTTTTTTCACAAGTCGGTGAAAGACTGGTTGATTGACAGTTCTTACTACGGACAGCACCACTTCAGTGTAGACGAAAAAGAAGGCCATCATGTCCTTTCTAATCTCTGCATTGATGAGCTTGATGATGTAAAACGAAAAGGCGTCGACGGCGCACATTTCATTGACACTACAAAATACGCTCTGCAACATGGTGTTCAACACATGCTACAACTGGAAGACGATGCGAGAGTATGCAGCCTTGAGAACGTTGTTAAGAAATATTGTTTGGACTTAGAACTAGTGTATGCAAAACTGTGTGTAGGGCATGTTACAGCATCTGAAGACATTCTTTGCGTCCAAAAGCAAGAGGGTGCGAAAGTGTTGTTTGAAGAAAGGCAGAAAGCCCTGGGAGCTTTGTTGTACCTGCTAAGGAAGCATTTAAGCACATTAACAGAACTTCCTCACGCCATCTTTCAAATCTTGCTTAATGAAGGTGGAGTCGAGCTGTCTTCTGAAGCATTAACCCTTTTAGAGACTAGATATTCTGAAATTCCATATATGGAATTTCTGCACAAAAAGGATCAAGAAGTGCTTGTTCAAACCAAGTTTCAATGTTCAGATTTAGTAGTTTGTTTTGACGTTTCACCTCAGTTAGACTACATGGTGTGTGAATGTCAAGATGGCACGATTCAGCTATGGTCACTCCATACTGGGAAACAGCTATGGAAACGCCATGTAAATGTTTCGAAAGAGTTTTATCCCGTGAACAGCTTTGAGTATGAGCCATATAGAAAGGGTCCGGCATCCATAGCTTTGTCATTTTACCGTTCAATAGTTTTCCATCCTACTGAGGATCTTGTCTTACCAGGAATCCTTAGCCATGCCTATACTATTGATGGAGACCTGAAACCACTTTTTCTTTCAAGCAAGTGCCGTTTCTCGGTTTGTTCAATTTCTGCAGACAAGACCAAGATGCTAACTGATTGCCCAGGCGATGCCAAGTCCATTGTGATGTGGAGTTTGACAGATGGATCGGAGACTACTCATTTCGCATGCATTGCTGATATTTTATCTTTTGCTTGGTCTCGTGATGAAAGGCTGCTGGCAATTTCCGGCTCATTTGGTTACATTTTGTTGGTTGATGTTCTGAATGGTTTTAAAACTCTAGCCCGGGCTACTACTTCAAAAGAATGTGGATTGATAAAGTTCTCTCCGGACTGTCGATGTCTTTTTTGTATACATTCTGAGATGCCTCTTTACAACAGTTACGAACTGTTTCGTTTACACGTCAACACGGAAAACGATTGCAGCTTTTCGTTAGATATTTTTCCAGAAGTCTACTATTACCCCTGGGAAACTGAATCGTGTAGTGAGCCTGGCTTTTTATTGGGAGATCCGTTTTGGTTTCCCTTTAAAAGAGATACCTTTGAAGAGTGGCCTGAACTTGCGTTTGTACTAAATAAGCAATCTATATTGAGGGTTTCATCACGCAGTAGTATCATAGAGATGTTGCACCCTGACGAACTAGCGAAACACAGAAACGGAATTTCAATGACTGCTGTGAGGGAAGTCGTATTTTCATTGAATTGTGACACTCTTTATGTTGTCACGGAAAGAGATGCAACTCCAACAACACTTAAATCTTGGGACATTTCAACTGAGAGGTTCAAAGCTGAGAAAATCGTTGATTGTTTTGGTGATGGAAACGGTTTTGTTGTAGCTTTAAGAGCAGGTGTTCTATGTCTAACAAGATCCGACACCTTAGAGCTGTGGAATTCTGAGTTGTCTGAGTGCATCCGAAGTTGGACTGTCATGGGGAACATCAGATGTGTACATCCCATTTCAAAAGAACGGGTGGCCTGTGAAGTATGGGTGCCGTACAGCAGTGAAGTGATCATATTGGATACGACTAGTGGAGACATTGTGTCGAAAATCACCATTCATGGGAAATTTGTTGCATGTAACAGTAAATGTCAGGTGATAACCACTGGGAGACCCAAGAGGGAATTGCAGATGCAATGTGGCGAAGTTGTACTCTGGAAAATATCCCAGTCTTTTGATGTGTTACCGTTACTTAAGTGCAACACATTTTCTCCTACTGAACAGTGTTGTGTAGTTCTTGGAGTATCCGAAGATGACTATGCAGGTAACGCAGCCCTTTACGTCCTCGATGCAGTTTCAGGGAGAACACTTCACATGTTATATACATCTGGATTGTTGGCTTTCTCAAACCCTCTTTGGGAGTTTGTCAGTGACGAAGAGTGCGTTATCAGCATAAACGATGTATCCAGAGGTCATTGTCTTCGACTGTTTAACGTCAAATCTGGTGACCTGCTGAGTAAAATTGCCATGGAAAGCGCAGTGTACAGTTTAGCAGCCTGTCCTCGTAGACGGCTTGTCGCCATTGGTATTGCGGATTCGAAATACGGTTTCAAAGTTCTTCAGGTGAAGTTGCCGCGAGATAAAGACAGCAGGAAGAACAAAAGGTCAGTTGTTATTAAGAAACAAAGTGAAAATAAAATGCACCAAGTTAAAAAGTATTTAAGAACTAAACCAATATTAGTACAAATGAGATAAACCCTGATTTTAGCATAGCACTTCTCATAACACCTGGTTTCAGAATTTTTCGCCCATACCGTAAAATTCCGGTTATAAGCCCACCCGGCTATAGCCCCCGTCTACCTGGAAACAAAAAAATACATCCGGTTATAAGCCCTCCCGGATATAAGCCCCCCTCTGCTGGATTACAGTACTGAACAGGGATAAATGTTGCTTTATTATGACTTTTTTACTAAAAACATATTTGATGAACACTGTCGTGGCTCGTTTCGAAACGCTTATAAGCCCCCCCCCCCCCCCCCCCCCCCCCCCATGCAACTACTTGCGTCCACTTGCGTTACCGTTTGGCCAGGGCTGGTAACAGTTTGGCCGAGCTTGAGAGCTTAAAAGTTTGGATGATTTTGTTGAGATATCTCAGTTACTTTTTAATTCAGTTTAATTCAGACAGTTGATATTTGGTCTTTCTATAGAATGGCCTATATTTATTTTTTTTGTTGTTTCTTTTTTTAGGAAGAGGATCACGCTACAGTGAAACGTGCAGACTGCTGGCTGGCATATCAGACAAATTTACTGACTGGATGATGCAGTACCATCTGACCAAGTATCTTAAAGCCTAATCTAGATTTGCAAAAACTGCTTAGCCCCCCTAGCAGGAGGTGCATCTGTTACTGCACACA
This sequence comes from Meandrina meandrites, assembly GCA_963693305.1. NCBI lineage: Eukaryota > Metazoa > Cnidaria > Anthozoa > Scleractinia > Meandrinidae > Meandrina > Meandrina meandrites. Next base: position 5,417,540 of record OY855908.1, on the reverse strand, counting down.
TTGAAAAAGCAGTTAACGAAAAACTGTTAGTGTTCACGGTTTTCGCGGGTTTAAGTTTCAAGGTCCTGTAGCGACACGAGAAATTCACGTAATTTTTTTTTCGTTTGTTAAGGCATTGTGGTGTTAAAAACGTAATAAGCCGAACTGCAATGCCAAATAGGCTTAAGTAGTCTTGCTCCAATATTTTTCTGTTGTGGGTGACCAAGTTGTCACAGACATTTGTAGTTGTGCCATTTAATGTTAAATCATAAGTACATATTGATGAGATTTGCTAAAATGCGCTAAGAATCTCGCCATTGGCTAGATCTATTCAGTGTTTCTATCCGTGTCAGAACTATCCTCTGCCGAAAATTTAAAGCCAGCTTTTCATTTCAAATTCTTCAAATACGCAGAACTTGGCCATTACACGTTGTTTTGCAGAGCACCAAAATTGGAAATGCTCGCGCACAGCCATTGTTTTGCACGTTTAACCTTTGGTGTGGCGACGCTCTCGTTCGCGTTGCCGTCGTGGCATCTGTTTTTCAATCGTCCCGAAGCCCAAGATAGAGCTGCTTTTTATAGCTGAAATTTCTTATTCAATGACGGTATAGTTTCGGATCAAAATGCAGCCCTTTACGTTTTATCAATGTAAAGTTTTTTTTGTTCGCTTCTAAGTCGACAAAAACCCGAATCTGTTGGTAGACATTCTTCAAACAATATAATAGCTTCTCGGGGCCGAAATGGCTTCTGGATGTTTAAGAAACACACCCCTGGTTTGCTTAAGGTCCCTAATCTTCTAATGAAGGGCAAAGACTTAACAATAGATCTGTTAATAGAAGTTTGGTAAAAAGTGACATACTTTAGGTTAGGAAGAGTCGCTTTATTTCTTTACAGATGATCGTGTAACGTGCTCGAGTTTGAAGCATCGCGCGTGAAGCGAGCGTGCGCGCGAGGCAAGAGAGGGAGAAGACGATTGCTTCCTATGTGATTCTTTAGTCTCGCGCTTTACATTCTTTTTTGAGAAAATAAGAAGCTTAAATGTACATATGAAATAGGTTTTTCAATTTCTAATATTCAAGTTTTAAAATGTTTACGTTTGTGTGAGTCAGAAACAAAGATTTTTAGTGTAAATTAGCAGTAGAATTAAAACCCATTTCGACACGCAAAGTTAAATTAAAGATACAGTGGAACCCCGTTAATACGGACACCAAGGGGGCAGGCCAAATTGTCCGTACTAACGGGGTGTCCGTATTAAGCGGGGTCTCAGAAAAAAGTCACGGTTTTCTCGACGCAAAGACGAAGGCAAACGTTTTTACGGCAACATAACGTTGTTTAAATGTACTGTAACTGTAACAAATGCAAACTGTGAACTCCCTGACTAAAATTAATAGTTTTTACGAAAACCTTACGATCTAGTCATACACTCGAACTAAACTTTAATACACTCAACAGTGGAATTATTTGACAATGTCGCAACTTTACTATGTACAAGAAAGAAAACTCATTTCAACAGCAACAGAACGTTTTCTATAAAATTTCCTTTGTAACTGAAACTCGCAACCGTTCCTAAACTCTACCAACCCATTTGAAAAAGTCGGTAACTTTACTTTGCACGGAAACTTTTAGCTTGCGACACAAGCGATAGCTGCAGCAAAAGGCAAAGAAAGTGAAGGGGTCAAACACCGGAAGTCACGCTATTAAGCTTCTCTTTGTAATAAAATGGATTTAACTCTTCGAATTCTGTCATTATTTGACCAGGGTCCAATGTCTTCAAGTTAGCAAATAACCGCGACAATGAAAATTCACAGTGCGCAGATAAATAGTGTCCGTAAAGCGGGGTTGACAATGTATAAGAGTTTGTCACTCGGGACACGGAAAAGTGTCCGTTGTCCGTATTAACGGGTGTCCGTATTAAGCGGGTTAATTTAAGAGAAAATGTATGAAGTTTTCGCCGGGACCAACGAAACTGTCCGTAATACCGGGGTGTCCTTATTAAGCGGGTGTCCGTAGAGCGGGGTTCCACTGTATTGAAAATTAGTTTCATTATCTTCGTTTGTCTTTGGCGTGACTGACAGAGTTACCTATGCAAATACTTGTACATTCGAATATGTAGCGGAAAAATAGCGAAAAAAAGTTTGTTCGAATAAAAGCACGTTTAATAGAGTCTGAGTTTCAGTTTATCTTTTTCAAAAATTTACAAATGCAAAGATTTCGGGCGCAATCCATTGCACCTGAATTTTCGTGAATTCTGGTACAGAATGAAATGGAACGGACATTTTCGGAAAGTTCACTTGGAAATATTTGTTCAACTTCTGGTGGTTTTGCGTTTTCCCGGAATTTTGGAAATTCTGAGAATTTTCTGTTCCATTTGGCATTTCCTCTCAGTTTCGTTTCGCTAGCTGCCGGATAAAGTCCTCATAAAGAGCTTTACGCTGGAAAAGATGCCAAAAAATGGCGGCGACAGGCCTTTACCAGCTTAACACATGTTTCTTCGTTTCACATGACAAAGACGAAGAATTATTTCTTTGACATATTTCCATACAAGACCATAACAGTGAAGATGCAGGAGACGGGGCCTACGGTTTATCGTCCTTATCCGAGAAGACTAGAACATCTAACCATTTGCAGATGTCATTGCAAATAAAAAATAAATAAGCGCCTGCACCCGCGAACGGGTATAACACAGTTTATATTTAACTGTCCTTCGCCCTTTTACGGCGAGCATCCCTTCGTTTTGAGTATGTTTCATATCTTCTTTTGTCGTATGACGTGCAGATGTTATCCGTGATACCCTCCATTCCTTTCTGTTATGTACATAGTAGCACCACGCTTCAAGAACGCTTCCAATTTTGAGGTCTTTTTTCAAAATGTCCTTGAATCTTAGTTTAGGACGACCAAACGGGCGAGATCCGTGTTCTAGCTCTGAAAATAACAGCTGCTTAGGCACTCTGTCATCGTCCATTCGGCAGAGGTGCCCAAGCCAGCGGAGACGACTTCTGACTAATTTGGTTTCAATGTCATCTACGTTTGCGCGACGGAGGACATCTTCGTTGCTTATATAGTCGTCCCACCTGATCTTGAGAACAAGAAGTTGCTATAGCAACTTAAAACCGCGCTTATATTTTTGGCTAATTAACAGCTTTCTCAAAAGTCACGGTTAAATTTAATCTGTTTGCATTATGAGTAAAGGACAAGCAAAGTAGTCACGTTAGTCACACAATCCGAGGGTTACGTTGTCCCCGGCTATCTTTAGCTTGGGGTTTTTTCCCTTCTAATGACGTAACCCCTGCACGTTCGGGCACGCTCAATTGTTTACTTAAGCAAATATTTCATTTCCTTTCAAATATTTGAACTCACTTCAAGGAAATAGCCAAAGAATTCACTTCGGTTGCCTAAACCCACAAGAAATACTCGCAGAAGAGGAAACAAATTAAATTAATGACCGTCGCTTCTGCCGACATAAACATGCAAATGAAACACAATGTTATTTGTCACGTAACGAAAGTGAAACCTGCAACATGAGCGCATTCCATGGCTGACGTAATACCTTTTTTCAGTGTATTCAACATTGGCTTTGAATCCAACGCTTCGATAAAACCAAAAGAAAATATACTTTTTACACAATTAAGAAAACAATATCCGCAACATTTTCGGTACATTAATGTTTCAACAGCTTTTGGCGAATAAACATAATAGCTTACGTGATTTCAAAGCCCCAATCACGATTTGGCCGAGTGGAGGTTTGCGTCTGGTCACCGACATAAAACAAGAAGTTGCTATAGCAACTTAAAACCGCGCTTATATTTTTGGCTAATTAACAGCTTTCTTTCTCAAAAGTCACGGTTAAATTTAATCTGTTTGCATTATGAGTAAAGGACAAGCAAAGTAGTCACGTTAGTCACACAATCCGGGGTTTTTTCCCTTCTAATGACGTAACCCCTGCACGTTTGGGCACGCTCAATTGTTTACTTAAGCAAATATTTTAATTCCCTTTAAATCTTTGAACTTGCTTCGATGAAACAGCTAAAGAATTTCTTTGCAATTGCCTAAACCCACAAGAAATACTCGCAGAGGTGCAAATAAATTAATGACCGTCGCTTCTGCCGATATAAACTTGCAAAACAACACACAATGCGAACAAAATGATGAAGAAACAGTGTGCGTGACAATTGGTGGTTGACTTGTTGCAGTGGAAATTATGCAAATTTTGGCCAAATTCCCACGTGCCCGTCGCGTGAAGCAAGATAACAAACTATTTAACATTCGCGATTTGAATTGAGCCGCCTTTTGAACATTGAAATATTTTCTTCATGACTGGAATATTGAAGCGAAGAATGAAATCAAATTTCCATAAATAAATTCATTATTCACCCTCGATAGAAACGCTTGAGCTGTTTTGACTGCAACGACCGTCGCTTCTGGCGAAATAAACATGCCAAGTAAACACAATCTTATTTGTCACGTAGCGAAAGTGAAAGCTGCAACGTCAGCGCATTCCATGGCTGATGTCATACCTTTTCTTAGTGAATTCAATATTCCCTTTGAATCCAACGCTTCGGAAAAAAACCCAAAGAAAAATATATATTATTCACAACAAAGAAAACATTATCCGTAACATTTCCCGTACATCATTGCTCCAACAGCTTTTGGCGAATAAGCATCCCAGGTTGCGTGATTCAGTCCCGATCGTGATTTGGCCGAGGGGAGGTTTGGGTCTGGTCACCGACAAAAAAACGAAAAAAAAAAAAACAAGAAGTTGCTATAGCAACTTAAAACCGCGCTTATATTTTTGGCTAATTAACAGCTTTCTTTCTCAAAAGTCACGGTTAAATTTAATCCGTTTGTATTATGAGTAAAGGACTAGCAAAGTAGTCACGTTAGTGACACAATCCGAGGTTTACGTTGTGCCCGGCTATCTTTAGCTTGGGGTTTTTTCCCTTCTAATGACGTAGCCCCTGTACGTTCGAGCACGCTCAATTGTTTACTTAAGCAAATATTTCATTTCCTTTCAAATATTTGAACTCACTTCAAGGAAATAGCCAAAGAACTCACTTCGATTGCCTAAACCCACAAGAAATACTCGCAGAAGAGGAAACAAATTAAATTAATGACCGTCGCTTCTGCCGACATAAACATGCAAATGAAACACAATGTTATTCGTCACGTAACGAAAGTGAAACCTGCAACATCAGCGCATTCCATGGCTGACCAAATACCCTTTTCAGTGTATTCAACATTCGCTTTGAATCGAACGCTTCCATAAAACCAAAAGAAAATATACCTTATACACAATAAAGAAAACAATATCCGCAACATTTTCCGTACATTCATGTTTCAACAGCTTTTGGCGAATAAACATCACAGGTTGCGTGATTCAGTCCCCAGCTATCTTTTCCCTACAAATGACGTAACCCCTGCATGTTTGGGCACGCTCAATTGTTTACTTAAGCAAATATTTTATTTCCCTTTAAATCTTTGAACTTGCTTCGATGAAACAGCTAAAGAATTTCTTTTCAATTGCCTAAACCCGCAAGAAATACTCGCAGAAGTGCAGATAAATTAATGACCGTCGCTTCTGCCGATATAAACTTGCAAAAACAAAGAAACAATGCGAACAAAATCAAAATGATGAAGAAACAGTGTGCGTGAGAATTGACGGTTGACTTGTTGCAGTCGAAATTATGCAAATTTTGGCCAAATTCCCACGTGCCCGTCGCGTGAAGCAAGATAACAAACTATTTAACATTCGTGATTTGAATTGAGCCGCCTTTTGAACATTGAAATATTTTCTTCATGAATGGAATATTGAAGCGAAGAATGAAATCAAATTGCCATAAATAAATTCATTATTCACCCTCGATAGAAACGCTTGAGCTGGTTTGACTGCAACGACCGTCGCTTCCGGCGAAATAAACATGCCATGTAAACACAATTTGTCACGTAGCGAAAGTGAAAGCTGCAAGGTCAGCGCATTCTTTGACTGACGTAATACTTTTTTTAGGAAGTCTAATATTCCCTTTCAATCCAACGCTTTGATAAGACGAAACGAAAAAATATTTTATACACAATTAAGAGCACAATATCCGTAACATTTCCCGTACATCATTGTTCCAACAGCATTTGGCGAATAAGCATCCCAGGTTGCGTGATTCAGTCCCGATCGTGATTTGGCCGAGGGGAGGTTTGGGTCTGGTCACCGACAAAAAAACGAAAAAACAAGAAGTTGCTAGCAACTTAACCGCGCTTACAATTTTTGCTAATGCACAGCTTTCTTCCTCAAAAGTCAGGGCTAAATTTAATCTGTTTGCACTATGAGTAAAGGACCAGCAATCTAGTCACGCAAGTCACACAATCCAATGTTGCGCCATTCCTCATAGCCGTTGTGAAATTTATGATGACGTAATGGTCTTAATCTGGAACTTCGCTGAAGACATGAATGGGCATGAATTAAACAAAAAGAAGACTAGCATTCCACTACTTGGACGCTAGTAATAACTGCTATTTTCTTTAGGTAAAAGTCACGATTAAATGTGATTGGTTTCTGTCGTGAGTGAGAGCCCGTAGGAAGGTAGTCACGCGATTCTAACATTTCAAGCTTTACAATGTTCACGGCTATATTTAGAACGGCGATGTACGGTGGTAATTTCCCTACCACTGATGTAATCCTTGCAAGTGCTTACCTTGGGGTTTTTCCCTTCTAATGACGTAACCCCTGCACGTTCGGGCACGCTCAATTGTTTACTTTAGCAAATATTTCATTTCCCTTCAAATCTCTGAACTCGCTTAGATGAAATAGCCAAAGAATTCGTATCAATTGCCTAAACCCACAATAAATACTTGGAGAAGATCAAACAAATTAATGACCGTCGCTTCTGCCGATATAAAGAAAACACAATGTTATTTGTCACGTAGCGAAAGTGAAACCTGCAGCATCAGCGCATTCCATGGCTGACGTAATACCTTTTTTTAGTGTATTCAATGTTAGCTTCGAGTCCAACGCTTCGATAAAACCAAAAGAAAATATACTTTATAAACAAAAAAGAAAACAATATCTGTAACATTTTCCGTACATTTATGTTTTATCAGCTTTTGGCGAGTAAACATCACAGGTTGGGCGATTTAAAGTCGCGATCACGATTTGGCCGAGTGGAGGTTTGGGTCTGGTCACTGACAAAAAAAATACAAAAAAAAAATAATAATAAATCCCGTGCAAAGCAAGAACCGCGCTCGGCCCATGGCCGCGCGGTTAAAAAAAAAAAATCCCGTGCAGAGCAAGAACCGCGCTCGGCCCATGGCCGCGCGGTTAACAAGAAGTTGCTATAGCAACTTAAAACCGCGCTTATATTTTTGGCTAATTAACAGCTTTCTTTCTCAAAAATCACGGTTAAATTTAATCCGTTTGTATTATGAGTAAAGGACTAGCAAAGTAGTCACGTTAGTGACACAATCCGAGGTTTACGTTGTGCCCGGCTATCTTTAGCTTGGGGTTTTTTTCCCTTCTAATGACGTGGCCCCTGCACGTTCGAGCACGCTCAATTGTTTACTTAAGCAAATATTTTATTTCCTTTCAAATATTTGAACTCACTTCAAGGAAATAGCCAAAGAATTCACTTCGATTGCCTAAACCCACAAGAAATACTCGCAGAAGAGGAAACAAATTAAATTAATGACCGTCGCTTCTGCCGACATAAACATGCAAATGAAACACAATGTTATTTGTCACGTAACGAAAGTGAAACCTGCAACATCAGCGCATTCCATGGCTGACGTAATACCTTTTTTCAGTGTATTCAACATTCGCTTTGAATCCAACGCTTCGATAAAACCAAAAGAAAATATACTTTATACACAATAAAGAAAACAATATCCGCAACATTTTCCGTACATTCATGTTTCAACAGCTTTTGGCGAATAAACATCACGGGTTGCGTGATTCAGTCCCGATGACGATTTGGCCGAGTGGAGGTTTGCGTCTGGTCACCGACATAAAAAAAAACAAGAAGTTGCTCATTAAGAGCTTTCTTACTCAAAAGTCACGGTTAAATTCAATCTGATTGCACTTTGAGTAAAGGACTAGCAAAGTAGTCACGCGAGTCACACAATCCGAGGTTTACGTTATCCAATGCTATCTTTAGCTGGAAGGTTTTTTCCCTACTAATGACGTAACCCCTGCACGTTCAGGCACGCTCAATTGTTTACCTAAGCAAATATTAAATTCTGCTTCAAATCGCTTCTATGAAACAGCCAAAGGATCCACTTCAATTGCCTAAACCCACAAGAAATACTCGCAAAATTACAATTAAATTAATGACCGTCGCTTCTGGCGAAATCTTTTTTGTCATATAGTGAAAGTGAAAGCTGCAAAGTCAGCGCATTCCATGGCTGACGTAATACCTTTTTTAGTGTATTCAATATTCTCCTCGAATCCAACGCTTCGATAAAACGAAAAAAAAAAATACTTTATACACAATAAAGAAAACAATATCCGTAACATTTTCCGTACATTAATGTTTCAACAGCTTTTGGAGAATAAACATCACAGGTTGCGTGATTTCAAAGCCCCAGTCACGATTTTGCCGAGTCACAGTTAAGTTTAATTTTTCGTGCTATGAGTGAAGGACCAGTAAAGTAGTCACGCGTGTCACACAGTCTAATCTTTAGCTTTTCGGTTTTTTCCCTACTAATGATGTAACCCCTGCAAGTACGGGCACGCTCAATTGTTTACCTCAGCAAATATTTAATTTTCCTTTAAATCTTTGAACTCGCTTCGATTAAAACAGCCAAAGAATTCACTTCAATTGCCTAAACCCACAAGAAATTCTCGCAAAATTACAAAAAAATCAATGATCATCGCTTCTGGCGAAATTAACTTGGAAAGTAAACACAATCTTATTTGTCACGTACCGAAAGTGAAAGCTGCAACATCAGCGCATTCCATGGCTGACGTAATACCTTTCTTTAGTGTCTTCAAATTCCCTTTGAACCCAACGCTTCGATGAGACCAAAAGAAAAAATATTTTTACATAATAAAGAAAACAATATCCGTAATATTTTCTGTACATTGATGTTTCAACAGCTTTTGGTGAATAAACATCCCAGGTTGCGTGATCCGAAGTCCCGATCGCGATTTGGTCGAGTGGAAGTTTGGGTCTGGTTACCGACAAAAAAAAAACGACGAAAAATAAATCCCGTGCAGAGCAAGAACCGCGCTCGGCCCATGGCCGCGCGGTTAATAATAATAAAAATAATAAATCCCGTGCAAAGCAAGAACCGCGCTCGGCCCATGGCCGCGCGGTTAAAAAAAAAATCCCGTGCAAAGCAAGAACCGCGCTCGGCCCATGGCCGCGCGGTTAAAAAAAAAATCCCGTGTAAAGCAAGAACCGCGCTCGGCCCATGGCCGCGCGGTTAAAAAAAATAAAAAAAAAATCCCGTGTAAAGCAAGAACCGCGCTCGGCCCATGGCCGCGCGGTTAAAAAAATAATAAATCCCGTGTAAAGCAAGAACCGCGCTCGGCCCATGGCCGCGCGGTTAATTAGGCGCAAATGGCGTTGTTGCAGAGTACGAAGTTCTCTAACTTCATGCTGATAGACAGTCCATGACTCACTACCGTACAATAAGAGAGGCATTAGACATTGATTATAAACAGCGATCTTGGTTGATACAGTGAGATCTCGTGAGTCGAAAACTCTCTTTCGAAGGCGACCATAAGCACATGACACAGCTTGTATACGAGACGTGAGCTCAGCTCTCATTGAACAGTCACTTGACAGGATACTACCAAGGTATTTAAAGTGAGTGACATTGACCAGCTTTATGCCATCAACATAAAAGTCGGCAGTATTACCAATACACATAGTCTCCGTCTTTTTCGTGTTAATGCGCATCCCCATTCTCTTAGCAAGTTGATTGTACGATGTAAGTAAAGACTGCAGACCTTCTGGGGTATCGCTGAATAAGGCGATATCGTCGGCGTACTGTGCTTCTCTGATGAATTCCGTAAGGACTTTTGTTTTTGCTTTGAGCCTGCGAAGATCGAAGAGATTACCATCAAATCGGAATCTTATCTGGATGCTGCAGGTGTGTTCAATTTTCTTAAAGGCCAACCAGAGCAGGACAGCCGCATAGATGCCAAATAGAGTTGGTGCTAACTTACATCCTTGCTTGACACCACAGTTGTATTCGAATGCTTGAGTTAGCTCTCCGTCTACGATTAGCCTAGCATGAACATCAGAATATAGCTTCTTTATTATTCTTATGAACTTTGGTGGGCATCCTAGTTTGCCTAGGATCGAAAAGAGAAGTTCACGATTGACAGTGTCGAAAGCTTTCACAAAGTCTACAAAGACTATATACATGTTGTTACGTTGCTCTCTGGTCTTTTCCATAAGCTGACGAAGAGTGAATAGTGCCCCTACCAGCTCGGTACCCTGACTGGGACTGGGGATATATAAATTCCGCAAGCAGCTGTAGTCTTTGCAAGATGATATCTGCGAATATTTTTCCCACGACGCTTAGTAGTGATATCCCCCTGTAGTTTCCACATTCGCTTCTGTCACCCTTCTTAAATAAGATGGTGATAATTGCATCTTTCCACACTTGAGGAATCATTTCAGACGCCCAAATGATATTAAATAGGATGAGAAGAAAAGCTCTCAGACAGCGACCACCATAAACAATGACTTCTGGAAGGACACCATCAGAACCAGGGCTCTTCCCAAGTTTGGTGTTTGAAATGGCTTTTTCCAGCTCCTGGTCTGTAACAGGATCATCTATAGACTGCATGATTGGTAATTGGTCAAGTTCGTCCACGATTTTTAAGTCAACATCACTAGGGAGGTTTAGCAAATCACTAAAGTGCTCCACCCATCTACCCTTGACTTCCATAGGATCGGCCAAAAGAATGCCATCTTTAGAGCGAACAGGATGAGAATTTCTTGATCTAGGGCCATAGACTGCGTTCAAGGTGGCATAGAACTCTCGTAGATTTTTTGTTTGAGAAAAATGCTCAGCTTCTTCAGCTTTCTTTTGAAACCATGCATCCTTGATTTGTCTGATACGTGTTCTTAACGAGTGCCTGTCTAGGCTTTTGTCTTGAAGTAAGTTTCGAATTTCGTCATCTTGATCATCAAACCAGTCATTCTGGATCCTTTTTTTCTTTTCGAACACATGGTTTGCAGCTTGTTGAAGAATATCTTGCAATTCCTCGAAGTCGTTATTACAAGCGGGGATTTTCTCATCTAAAAACTGAACGAGTTTCGCCTTCTTATCGTCATTGAGACGAGTGTCTAGCTTTTTCGGGGGTCTTGAGATATTCTTCTTGCGCTTCAAAGGAAAGGCACAATTAGACACTAGCAGCTTGTGGTCAGTGAAACAGTCCGCAGCTTGATTGACTTTGGTTACTTTGATAAAAGGCTTAGCAGCTTGATTGGCTAGCACATGATCGAGTTGGTGCCAGTGCTTAGAGCGGAGGTGTTGCCACGTGTTCTTCAAGCTATCCTTTAATTGAAACATTGTGCCCATGACACTTAGCTGCAACCGAGTGCAAAACTCAAGGAGCATGAGACCATTCGAGTTCATTTTTCCAACACAGTGCTTACCGATAACATCAGGCTAGGATTTGTAATCTTGACCCACACGAGCATTGAAATCGCCCAGAATAATAAGAGGGTCGTTCTGAGCTGGAGGAAGGCAACAACGGAGCTTTTCGTAGAATACCTCTTTTTCCTCAGATGTTCTTTGCATGGTAGGAGCATATACGCTAACAAGGGTGAGGTAGTTACCACTTTCCAATGGAACACGCATTTGCATAAGCCTGTCGTTGACTGGTGTTGGACAAATCCCTTGCGTTGCAAGTCTGTTGGAAATTGCAAAACCGACACCGGCTGTTCTCTCACTTCCCCCACTCCAGAAAATAGTATGGCTCCTTTCTACAATGTTACCGGTGCCGGGACGTCGGACTTCACTTAAAGCACAGATAGATATCGATATTAGCATGCTCCAACTCACGACAAATGAGTGCTGTGGCTCGCTCTGGTCTTAGAGAACCATCGCCGTCATTGGTAGTACGGACATTCCAAGCTCCAAGGGTTAGAGCTTGCTTTCTAGCAGACAGAAACTGACGATTGTCGATTGCTCTGGAAATAGTAGCCGAATGCGGTCTTCGTCCATTTTTCGCCACTGCCGCACTGGGTGGCGCATCGGTTCCCCCGAATGCGGTAGCCATAGCTCCAATACTAGATTGACTATCCATAAAAACTGTGAGGCTGCACCACTGATGACGACACTACCTGGCGCGAGGGTAATGTCCCTTGGCGAGAGGTCCTGTTTGTCGACAACCCAGCATAGCTGGGGTGGCCGCAGGAACAACTCGTTGCAACTTGCTGCCGGAAACTGATGCCGAGTTGACCGTCAGATCCGCCGGTGTTGGCCGTTGACCTACTAGAGGCTCATCCGCCCAAAAGAAGTGACAAAGTCACAAACCGTATCCCTGGTGCGGGAGGCTCCGGGCGTACTAGCACTTGCCCAAGGTGCTCACCCAAGGCTAGTGGAGGGAAGGAGTCGCCTTACTGCTCCATTTTAGACCGGTCCCAAGTAGAGTCTAGAGTCTAGCCACTGCAAAGGAAGCATATTCTCCTCAGTTATTTTAAGACCCTGAGTGTTGGTCCGGTCTGGGCTCGGACCCTAGACCTCCCGCACAGAAGTCCGGCGCTCTACCAACTGAGCTAACCGGTCGGCGGTAAACGGGTAATAGTTATGTCGTCGTTGTCTGTAACTGCTTGAAATCGTACGCGAGTCACAAACAAGACTCGAACCACAAACCCGCCATTCTGACATGGTCGGTTCAGTGAAGTGGAAAATACCGTTCCTTTAATTAAGAAACACGAAAATTTAGAAAGTTCAATGGATAGATCGCGCTCTTCGTTACTTTCGTTCTTTCCATCGCCGTTCAAAAATATGTAATTTCAAGTACATTTCATAAATTTAAATTTTAATTGTTCAACTTGTTTACATATTTGTTTCCACCCAATTGAGACCAAGTGTACCGTGTACCATCACGTGATCTGAAGTTGGGTGGCAACAAGGATGTAAACACGTTAGCCGATTGCTAATCATGGCTAATCCGCCCACAGGTAACCAAGAGATAAGAAAGAGATTTTAAGAGATTGTATGGATTTAAAATTGAGGGTAATATGAGTTTGTATGGATTTGAAATTGAGTTGAAAATATCTCTCTTTTTACTTTAAAAGCTACAATAAGGTTTCCTAGCAGGGAGGCGCGGTGGCCTAATGGTTAGTGCGCTGGACTCCGGATCGGGCGGTCCGGGTTCGAGTCCTGGCCGGGGCACTGCGTTTTGTTCTTAGGCAAGATACTTTACTCTCATAGTGCCTCTTCTTTCTCCTGCGATGGACTAGCATCCCATCCAGGGGGGAGTAGCAATACTCCTAGTCGCTTCATGCTACGGAAACCGGGATAAGCTCCGGCCTGATGGGCCCTTAGGCTCGTATACAGACTTTTACAATAAAGTTTGAAATCTTTCCTGGTGTCCTTTATTTGTCTTTTTAGTGCATTGGAAAGCCATACGCGCGATTTTCCTTTCAACCGTCTATCACGTACTAAGAGAGAGATATTAAAGGCAGGAAAGCAAATCTTCAAAGTTTACGCACACCACTTTGAAAACTTTGCTTAAAGTAGCTCGTAACCAAACATACTTCGATCCGTTTACCTTCACGTTTCAAAAGCGTTAAATATCCCATCTTTCTATGTGATTTAACTCTTACAGCGCTTACAAGTGGAAGTTTGGAGCCAAGAAATTCATTTGAATGCACACCTCCGGCCACGAATCGACTTGGCCGAGGACTATTCCATCTCGTCGAGGGGAGAACGCGGGAGAGCTATAGAAGCTATTATCCAATACCCACTCCCACGACGGTAAAAGTTAAGTTTTGTAACGGCGGGAGAATCCTTCAACGTCAAAAACTCACTCAACATTCGTTTCTTTCAACTGCATTCACTATGGCTTGATGGGTTGTTGACGTTGAAGGGTTAAAAAGACACACCGCACTAAAAAGACAAATAAAGAACACCAGGTAAGGTTTCAAACTTTATTGTAGCTTTTCAAAGGAGATATTTTGAACTCATTTTCAAATCCATAGAAACTCATATTACGCTCGATTTTAAATCCATACAATCTCTCATAGTGCGCTTTTGGTTACCTATGATCCGCTAGTCCAACGTTCACGCCATTCCGAATCTTACGTTCAAGGAATTCTGGGTGAATCCCAGATTTCTGTGCGCGTGAGTTCTTTCCCTCTGTCTTTACATTCCATCTCGAGGTGTTGTTTTGTAAAATTGATCTTGTTTCTGTAGGAAGTATTTTATCCAGTTTTCGGAAACAAGGTAAGTACGCAAAAGTTATTTGTCTTCTTTCTATTATTAAACAGAAATAAAAGTGCAAGTTTCCGTGTTTGACAAATTCTTTTACCGCAGAGACTTGAGGTTAATTACTTCCGCTTATAAAATTCCTCGATCGATTTTTCGAATGCATCTCTGTATTTTCAGCTTTTTTCATATTGAGTTTTGAGGAATATGTTGCTGTGTACAAACAGTACTTCATCTTCGTCTGTTACAGGCCCCAAGCAGTGAGAATGAGATTCATCGCATAGCAATTGGATCTCCAGGTAGGACTGAATACTGAATGCTTTACACAGAAACTTATTCTAGAGAGTCTCTAGAACCACGTTTTTGGTGGGATCAAGCAGTTTGTTAAAATCATTCATATACATACAATGCGGACAGTGACTAACGACAATGTTGGAAGAAAGACTACGATAAACTAGAGGCCCGATCGAAATAACTATACAAGATAATTACACATGAGCAAATTAAAAATAAACAATCATAAAAAAAAATGAATGAAACATATGATAATTAACTGCCATGGAAGTGAGTTGGTGGAAAAGCTAATACTGGTAAACTTGAAAACAGCTAGTTCTGCTGATAATTTACAGATCAAATCAAATGGAAGCCCCATGCAGGCATTTCAGCTTGTGAAGTTTTGGTCGTTCAAATTCCTACTCCCCGGGCCAAAATGGTGTTCAAATACCCCACTTTTACATCATAATGATATGAAAAAATCTCATTTGCATTTACTTCGAACACACTTAATTTACATACGTGACTACAAAACTAGTTTCGTCAGTTGGTAGCCATATGCTGTAAACAATTTTAAATTTCAGACGACTTCGTATAACACTGCACAAAGAATAAAACTAAAACTAAAATGCTTTACAAATCAAACTACAAAAATAATTGCTAACGATATCTAAAATAACAACGAGAATAGTAGTAAACATAGCAGTAACTTAAAACAAAATACAAAATACTTCTAAAGAAAGGAAATCAGGATTTATAGTTGACAAATTAACCAACAGTGTATAGATACAAATTAAGGTTCAGTGATTAAAGTGCACTGTTTTTACAACTTGGAACAGCAAGAGACCGCAAACAACAATGCTGCTAATGAAGGATCTACAATACATTATTGCAATTTATTTGTGCTGACCTTCAAACTGACATCATTTAGATTCCATGCTGATGAGTCCCGAAAAGGACAATCTTCTCCCCAGAGCCTGTGTTTCCCTTGTCTAGGGGAACATGGATTCTGGGAACAAGATTGCAAAAAGGACGAAATAGCTGAAAGTTATTTTTTTCACATAGCATCAGCCTTGCTATTTTATTGTAAATTATATTTTAGCAGTATAAGTATACTAAACATTTCAAATCCTGCTCAAAACAATATAATTTACTCCAAATCAGTACTACTAGTACTAGTGCCATAATAGCCTTTACGAACCAGGAATCTGACAATTTTTGCTACACTTAAGCTTAAACGGTGTTAATGGTGTATATCAATCATAATGGAAATTAACAGCAACTAAAATTTTAGTGTAAATTAGACTCTTTTTGAAAAGATGCCAAAATTTTTCTTTCTGTTATTGATAGGGTCTGCAAATTAGTTAGCGATGTCAAAAAGTCATTCTTCATGACTGTATAATCATTGTCATGTTGCTAAAGCTGTCTTGTGTCATTGATCGTTAAGCATAAGTTTTAGTCTTTGGGCGGTGGAAACTGCGTAATTGTGCACCAGATGCACTCGTTACTGGATTTACCAGACAAGTGTGGAATTAAATCAAAACCACAATTTATCACCATCTTCTGGAAAGGTGTTGAAATGAAACACTTTTAGTAATTGTTTGTTCAATAATAATTTTTTTTCGTTTCTTTCTTTCTTTACTCGCTTAATAAATTATTTACTTACGTTCTTTTACTGTAAAAAAGTGGGGATGTTAAAGTCTCCCCCCCCCCCCCCCCAGCCCCTCCCTCTGCATGGGCCCTGGACATAGATGGTGAAATTGTCAGAAGTATACATTTCTTTTAAGGAAAAATAATTCTATAAATTCACTGTAATTTGACTATTAATGATGAGAATTAGAACAAGACTGCCCACTATTTAAAGTAAATCAATATAATCCTAATGCGTTTGGATGCAGAGTTCCTGGCAATTAGTAGTTTGGTAACATGAGATAAGGGAATTAAAGACAGGATAATGTGTCTTGTGTCTCTTGCTGCAGGGTTCTCACAGTCTTGAGAATTCCTTCAGGGGAAGTCCTTGAATTCCATTTTTCCTTGCAATTAGTCCTTCAATTTCTGCGTAATTAAGTCCTTGAAAAGTCCTTGAATTTTCTTCAACTTTAAATATAGTGGGATCGAAAGCAAATTGCTTTACATACATGTAGACTTTGGTATTCTTTTCCTGTGTGATTAGCGACTTCAAACATGGGTGTAAAAGCAGCTAATGAAGAGAAAAGTCAAGTGAACTGATAAATGTAGAGAAGGAGATGGAGCAAACACTTGAAGCCTTATTAGAAACCTATTAATTAGCTTAATGTTGACCATAAATATTCAACATTAATTTATTTTAAAATTAGCAAATTAAGTATTCCGCGGTGAGGTTGGGGACGGGGGAGTCTAAACCTCCCTGAGTCATCCCATACCTTTTTACTTCTGGTTCCTATGCCTTTCTGCAGGGCTTCCCACCTTTTTGTCCCATTTCTATTGCAAAAAATATTATTATTGAAATGCTGTGAAATTTTTCTCAATTTCTCCCTGTTCTTGCCACCACATGACCTTGCATTGGGAATGAACTGCTTTCAATCCGTTTTTTCCTGTGCTCCCACCCTCCTGTCCCCCCACCCCACCCTATATAGATTGGTAGCACTTTGTTTTATAAAACACTGTGTTATTGTTGTCTGTTACAGGTTGCAAGCAGTGAGAATGGGTTTGATCATGTAGCAATATTGCATCTGCAGGTAGGAGTCTTAAACGTATGGATAGATCAGACTAGAACCCAGCTGTGTGATTAGGTTTGGTGATCAAACATAAATGTTGATCAAAACTGACTCACAGAAAATTCTGAGCATTTAAATTAAACACATTTAACAGGAACAAAGGATTATGCTTCAGTTAAAGGTTTAATTTAAAGGCTTGGTGATTGGCAAATTGATTGGTGGTTGGCTGTATTGATGATAAGTGATACTAGCCATGGCATGGGAATTACAAGTATTACTGACAATGGTTTGCTAATTCTAATGAGTCTACTGGAGCATGCTCATTAAATGCTCCGGTTATCATAACCTCTCGGGATGTAAACAACTTAAAAGGAGAACAGAACGAGAAATATGTATGAAAAAAACATTTTTCTACGTGCTTTATTTCTTTGCCATGCCATTCAGCAGCTCTGCCAGGAAATAACAATTGCCAACGATTTTGCTGCCTTTTTTATTATCCTTTCTTTAGGACAGAGGATTTGATTTCCATTCATGCTTTATAGGATATGAGATCATATTTAACTCAATGTCATTGCTACACCTTGCTGATATTTTTATCACCTCTTATCCAACATTGTAATCTCTCATATGTAGAATAACATAATATTAAATATGTTAACTACAGCATACACAGTATATTTTTTAGGCAACTGAATAGTTTTGTTAACATTAGATATGGAATAAAAGATCTACTAGTGCTACCAAGCTCAATTTATTCTGAATTTGTATTTTGGCATGTAATCCGTTTTGTAAAATGGTTGTCAAAAGCATACGCAGCTAACCTGAGCAATGTTCAGGCTAACCAGAGTGCTTTTTAGGCTAACTGGAGTGTACCTTGCACTCATCCGGTATTAGCCCAGAAAGCATTTAGGTTAGCCAAAAAAAGGTCCATCCAGGTTAGCCTGTTTACAGTTAGCTCTCAACAATGGTAATGGGTTTTGCTTGTTTCGGTGATTTTGTTTTGTGTTCAACGTTCTGCGTTTAATTCAGGGTTCGGTGTTCTGCGTTCGGGAAATTACCCCTGCCGTAAATTGGATAGGCACTGAGTAATGTGTCACATAACATGAATGGAATTTACTGTTGAATCATCATGAGCTCAATAGAAAATTGTTCCAAGAACATTATTTTGCAGTTATTTTTGTGATGGAATTGATTAACTGCTTCCGTGCAAAAGTAACTTGCTATTTATGTTTTTCCTTGCCACCATGGCCAAAATGGTTGCACTAAATTAAAGAGCACTGCTGTTTGAGTTTGAAGTCGAATGATTTCATCCTTAACATGTAGTTTGTAAATTATGTTTAATTGACTAATAGTATTCAATATCCATTTAATACAGGGCCAAAATCTCCTTAACCCACCCACCCTTGGTTGCATACCTTGCAAAATCCTTATAACCTTAGCTACTGTCAGTCCAAGGTCTGTGCTTATAATGTATTTCAGACTAATGTATTTCAGACTAATGCCATTTCCCTTTACATTGTGTTGAATCCAGCCACAAAGAAGATACTGTATAAATAATTTAATCCCGATTTCAGGGAGTGGATATGGGCATGAAAGGACAGAGAATTGACTATCTGGAGGAACATTGATCATTGGTATGGTTGTTTATTACAGCTTATTATATGACCTCATGCTAAGTAGGTTAATTACTTTTAATAGCGTCTCTATAAATAGTAACGAAATGTGATGCAAAATATATAGAGTACAGAATGCCTGCAAAAGACTACACATATAGCTGTTGTAGTTTAAAATGAACTTCAGATTTAAATGATTTCAAAATAGTTTGATTTGTATTTTTTTTTATAACGATTTTGGAAATAAATCTGGAACAAAGGAACAAACAAATCAACCTAGTTTAAAACCATTTTGACCTGAAATTCATTTTAAAATACAACATAGCCACAGTTTTACAGCCCTCTGATGCTAGATATTATTATCCTGCATTGCAGACTTACTCTTTAGGCAGGAGCGCTTACTGCATATTAGAACCACCACTTTGGATGAGTAGGCACGCAGAGAGCTGGAACAAGTGAAAAGTGTCCACAAGGGAGAGGTTGCCTGGCCTCATTCTCACGCCTACTAGTCTCAACCCTCCACCCGTCAAGCATCTGATATGGCGACTTAAACATGATCGATGGATTGTTTATTATCGACCCTTCAAACGCCAAAAAGGCTTGCACTGCACGCTGGTCATTTTAATGACAGCCAAATTCACTGTAGACAATTGTTTAACCAGGGTAGCTTGGCATTCTATTCAGTCAGGGAGAGCGACAAAACGAGCGCGCCGTCGCTTTGCTCGCACGCAAAGAGAGACCAACTAAAGAATGACCTAAATTTAATAAGAGAAGTATATACCAACTATTTTAAGAATATTATTGACATACAGTGTACTAATAATTAAGCTTTAAAATCTTTTTTTGCCATACAGGTACATCCGGAGGATTAATGATTTGCAGTTTGGATTAAGATGGCAACTGCTGCACCTTCACCTCTGGCCAGCTCTGTAGAGAAGACAAATGGAGCCAAGCTGAGCAGGCTTCTCATTGATGGCGGGACGACAGTCCTGAGGACGATTTTCGATCGTTATCACCCCCCAGCAAATCTGTTGGCTGATCTCAATGCAAACTATCTCACTTTGAACAATCTCTTAAGGAGGAAAGTTTTACGTCGACCTCAGTGGGACTTACTGTTCCCACCTGGTGGAGCTACACCAGACTCCAACACATTTGACATAACTCTATTATTCCTCCTTCTGGCCAGCATCTGTGGATTATCACCTCCCCCCTCAGGGTGGCACACTAAGCCACCCCCAGGTGACGTCTCTCTTGAGGCAAACCTTGCTCGCATCAAGTTTTTCCGCAATGAGTTGTATGGCCATGTTACCACGACTGGTGTTGATACTCCGACTTTCTCTGCTCTGTGGCTGGAAATCAGTGCTGTTCTTGTTGCTCTTGGGTTGCATCAGGCAGAAATTGATAGATTGAAGGCAGAGCATTGTGGAGAGGAAGACTATATTGACGTGTTACTTGAGTGGGCTGACAGTGAAGAGGATATCAAGTCACAGCTGAGGGACATAAGTAAATCTCAGACCAAAGTACAACACGCTGTTGGTGAAGTACGCCAGACACATTTAGAAGATCGTGAAATACTTCAGTATAGCAAGGGAAAGCTTGAAGAAGTACATCAGTTCCAGACCATAACACAAGAGACTATTGATAAGGTTCGTCAGACCCAACTAAAAGATCGTGAAATAATTCAAGATAGCAACATAAAGCTCCAACAGGTTTATCAGATCGACAGAAAAACACATCAAGTTGTTACCGATATTCGTCAAACTCAAACTGACGACAGCAGAGCATTTCGGCAGATGTGTTACAACACTGAGCAAGGTGTTGCAAGATTACACGAGACACTTCAAGATACGAAGTCAAAAGTAGAAGGAATAAGCCAGTTTCATGAGGAGTTTAAGCAGACAGTTGAAAATTTGGAAGGACAAAGAGAAAAGCACAGGCAAGACGAGATCCTTACGAAGATCGCAAAGATTGATACGTTGAAAGACATGAAACATCACGCAGAAAGATATGTAGAGGGAACCCGTTTGTCGATCTTTGCAAAAGTCAAAAGCTGGTTAAATGGCAGAAGTTCCCCAAATCGTGTAATGGTGATCTCGGCGGTTGCTGGGATGGGCAAGTCTGTAATCTCAGCTGTCACGTGCCAAACGATGCTAGAAGCTAGGAGGCTGGCAGGAAGTCATTTTTGTCAGCATTACAGGGCACGCCACAGGAATCCCAAAGTAATGCTACAATCCTTGGCCAGACAACTTGCTGATTCTTTGTCAGACTACAAGAAAGCTCTTGTGGAAAAGCTGTCAGGAAATTTAGGTGTAGAGATCAACCACATGGAAGTGAAGGACCTGTTTGAACTGCTTTTTGAGGAACCCTTAACCAGCTTAAATGACCCTGGTTTAACGTATCTCATTGTAATAGATGGCATAGATGAATGTGAATACCGAGGACGCAATGAACTACTAGACGTGATTGCCAATTACTTCAGAAAGCTTCCACTTTGGATTCGATTTCTCGTGACAACGCGACCTGAAGTGAACATCGCAGACAAGCTCAAGAGTTTGCACCCCATGCAGCTGGAGCCAAACAACGAAGATAACTTGAAGGACATACGCCTTTGCTTTAAAAGGCATCTTAACAATGTATTGCAACCACAATATCAAGAAATCATCTTGCAAGCACTTGTTCAAAAGTCAGAAGGAGTCATGTTATATGCTCATTACCTGGTAGATTTTATAAAGAAAAATGTACCACGTCTAACTCCTGAACTGCTCGACAGCACCTTACCATCAGGTATTTCCTCTGTTTATCAATCGTTTTTTGAGCGTCTGGAGACTGACCTACGTAAGGAACTTAACATCACGGAAGACCAATTTATGAATTTTTTGTGCGCAGTCGCAGCTGCAAGAGAACCATTGCCACTCGGTTTTGTTTGTAAATTGTTGCTCTCAGGTAAATCGCCCTCGGCTGTTCAGCGAAAAGTAAATGTGGCAATTGCTTGTGTCTCGGCACTTCTACCTGTTCAAGACGGGCGTATTCACTTTTTTCACAAGTCGGTGAAAGACTGGTTGATTGACAGTTCTTACTACGGACAGCACCACTTCAGTGTAGACGAAAAAGAAGGCCATCAAGTCCTTTCTAAGTTCTGCATCGATGAGCTTGATGATGTAAAACGAAAAGGCGTCGACGACGCACATTTCATTGACACTACAAAGTACGCTCTGCAACATGGTGTTCAACACATGCTACAACTGGAAGAGGATGCGAGAGTATGCAGCCTTGAGGACGTTGCGAAGAAATATTGTTTGGACTTAGAGCTAGTGTATGGAAAACTGTGTGTTGGGCATGTTACAGCGTCTGAAGATATTCTTTGCGTCCAAAAGCAAGAGGGTGCGAAAGCGTTGTTTGAAGAATGGCAGAGAGCCCTTGGAGCTTTGTTGTACCTGTTAAGGAAGCATTTAAGCACATTAACAGAACTTCCTCACGCTATCTTTCAAATCTTGTTGAATGAAGGAGGACCTGAGCTGTCTTCTGAAGCATTAACCCTTTTGGAGACTAGATATTCTGAAATTCCATATATGGAATTTTTGCACAAGAAGGATCAAGAAGTGCTTGTTCAAACCAAGTTTCAATGTTCAGATAAAGTAGTTTGTTTTGACGTTTCACCTCAGTTAGACTACATGGTGTGTGAATGTCGAGATAACACGATTCAGCTATGGTCGCTCCATACTGGCAAACAGCTATGGAAACGCCATGTAAAGGTATTGAAAAATTATAAGTTCGTGTTCTTCTTAAACTCTGTGCCATATAGAGCGCATCTGTCATCTGATGTTATGACATTTTACCGCTCAGTAGTTTTCCATCCTACTGAGAGCCTTGTCTTACCTGGAATCCTTAGCCATGCCTATACTATTAATGGAGACCTGAAACCACTTTTTCTTTCAAGTAAGTGCCGTTTCTCGGTTTGTTCAATTTCTGCAGACAACACCAAGATGCTAACTGATTGCCCAGGCGATGCTAAGTCCGTTGTCATGTGGAGTTTGACAGATGGATCAGAGATTACTCATTTCGCACACAAAGTTGATATTTTATCTTTTGCTTGGTCTCGTGATGAAAGGCTGCTGGCAATTTCCGGTTCATTTGGTTACATTTGTTTGGTTGATGTACTGGATGGTTTTAAAACTCTGGCCCAGGCTACTACTTTAAAAGAATGTGGATTGATAAAGTTCTCTCCAGACTGTCGATTTCTGTTTTGTATGCATTCTAACATGTTTCTTAACAGTTTTATTACCATTTGCGAACTGTTTGGTTTCCACGTCAACACGGGAAATGATTGCAACTTTTCGTTGGATGTTTTACCAAACGTAGTCTACTATTACCCCTGGGAATTTGAATCGTGCAGTGAGACTGGCTTTTTATTGGGAGATCCGTTTTGGTTTCCCTTTAAAGGAAATATCTTTGAAGAGTGGCCTGAACTTGCCTTTGTACTAAATAAGCAATCTATATTGAGGGTTTCATCACGCAGTAGTATCATAGAGATGTTGCACCCTGACGAACTAGCGAAACACAGAAACGGAATTTCAATGACTGCTGTGAGGGAAGTCGTATTTTCATTGAATTGTGACACTCTTTATGTTGTCACGGAAAGAGATGCAACTCCAACAACACTTAAATCTTGGGACATTTCAAGTGAGAGGTTCAAAGCTGAGAAAATCGTTGATCTTTTTGGTGATGGAACTGGTTTTGTTGTAGCTGTAAGAGCAGGTGTTCTATATCTAACAAGATCCGACACCTTAGAGCTGTGGAATTCTGAGTTGTCTGAGTGCATCCGAAGTTGGACTGGCAGAGGGAAAATCAGTCGTGTACATCCCATATCAGAAGAACGGGTGGTCTGTGAAGTATGGATGTCGCACAGCAGTGAAGTGATCATATTGGATACGACTAGTGGAGACATTGTGTCAAAAATCACCATTCATGGGGAATTTGTTGCATGTAACAGTAAATGTCAGGTGATAACAACACGGCAGCACAAAATGGAACTGCAGATGCAATGTGACGAAGTTGTA
Source organism: Meandrina meandrites (assembly GCA_963693305.1). Classification (NCBI taxonomy): domain Eukaryota; kingdom Metazoa; phylum Cnidaria; class Anthozoa; order Scleractinia; family Meandrinidae; genus Meandrina; species Meandrina meandrites. The sequence goes on along the minus strand of OY855908.1, from coordinate 5,393,543 downwards.
CTCTGGAAAATATGCCAGTCTTTTCATGTGATACCGTCCCTTCTGTGCAACACATTTTCTCCTACTGAACAGTATTGTGTAGTTGGTGGAAAACTCAAAGACGATTATGAAAGTAACGGAGCCCTTTACGTCCTCGATACAGTTTCAGGGAGAACACTTCACATGTTATGTACATCTAAACGCTGGTTTGTCTCTTACCTTAATTGCAAGTTTGTCAGTGACGAGGAGTGCGTTATCAGCATAAATGATGAATCCAGAGGTAATCGTCTTCTTCTGTTTAACGTCAAATCTGGTGACCTGCTGAGTAAAATTTCCATGGAAAGCAAAGTGTACAGTTTAGCAGCCTGCCCTCGTAGACGGCTTGTCGCCATTGGTGTCGAGGATTCGAAATGCGGTTTCAAAGTTCTTCAGGTGAAGTTGCCGCGAGACAAAGACCGCAGAAAGAACAAAAGGTCAGTTGTTGTTGAGAAACAAAGACTTTTTTCTCCCATACCGTAACATTCCAGTTATAAGCCCCAACCCCCCACCCGGAAACAAAAAACTACATCCGGTTATAACCCTCCCGGATATAAACCCCCCTTTGCTGGACTACAGTACTGAACAGGGAGAAATGTTTACCGCGTGGTAGACTAATTTTCACGACTGTTTTTGCGTATGCAAAACGGGAGTTACGGATTGAGGGGCTATTTGAAGCCATCCTTCCTTCACTCCTTCACTCGGTCAGATGTAAACAAAAGGCCGTTGACAGATGGTTGGCAGACCTACATGTAACGCCACTCTCACTTTGACGTTGCGGTTTATTAAGACCGATGACAGACCACTGTACTTTACGCGCTGATGGTTTTGTTTTGATGGGTATGTGATGATAATTTGAAAATCGATTGTGAACATATTTTATTTTTATTTTACTTTAAATCAGGTGTATGTTGTTTCTGCCCTATAGAAAAATTAACAGAATTTTCTTAAGTTTGCATGTGACGGTGAAAGCGAAATTGAAAGCGAAGTTTGTGTAATCGCTAGCTGACAGAAGATTATCAGTGTCACGCGACAAAGGTCAACCTAGCCGATTTCAAAATAAATTTTATGCCACGCTTAAAGGGGCAGTCTCACCAAGATTTAGTGCTATTTGGAAATCCAATGAAGTTGTTGGTATTAATTGGGAGTCGACTAATAGTTGCCAGACCTTGCTAAAATACACTGTACTGGTCACAAAAGTTGTTTAAAACTAGTATGGCAACGGAAGGGTAGGAATGAAGTGGTGCAAAACTTGAAAACGTCGGGCCCACGTTTTCAAGTTTGACAGTGTTACTTGGAGGAAAATAATAAAAAAAATCATTTATTATGGTTTGGTCACATCTCAGAGAGTGAATTTATGCCTTTTTGTCGTTTAAAGGTTATTTTGTTGATCAGTGAGTGCACCTTTTTAATTCTAGCATAGTTAACACAAAATCTTGGAACATCTCTCATGATACTGCCCCTTTAATCTTCACAGCAATCAAGGAATGCAAGATCATGCTCATGGCACTATCAAAACACATTCCGGAAATTGAACGTCAATCGTACACGCTGTACAGGGAAAAGAGTGTACACACGCTAGCACGAAAACACGCAAACTTCTCTGCTTGGAGCTTGCTTCTTTTACTCCCAATACAAATCACAATGAAAAACAGCGTAAATCCGTATCTTTACAAGTGATGCACGTTCGACTTCGACGATTTAATTCGTCACTTGTTAAATAGAAGCTACAAGAAGGAACAATTGCATCGTGTGCTTCACAGCGACAACCTAAATCAACGCATTTCAAACACCTTTTATAGGCCTCGGAGTTAAGAAGTATCCTTGCTGAGTTTTATAACCCACAACAGATAAATGTTCATCGCATGCAAGCAAAATCATCTGCACAGGTCGCAGCGGAGAACACTCGAGTTTCAACGACGAGATAAAATCTGGAGCGAGATTTATTCCTAGCAGAAGACTACCTATCCCAAAAGCCAGAGGACCCTACCACAAGTAAAGAAGGAACAACAAAACTCACACTACAAGCAACCAAAATAGCGGTCGCAGAAGACAGGCAAAGCCATATTTTTTAAAATAAAAGACGATGCGCGGATCGTTAAAAGTGATCATATGTTTTCAAACACGAATAGAAAAATACATAGAAGAAAACAACTTGCCCCCAAAGTTATCCAGATATACACGCAATCGAATTCCACCAAAAAGTCGTTCCACGTACCATTGAGTTCACCACAAAAATCAGAATTATCAGTGTCACGCGACAAAGGTTTACGCAGCCGATTTCAAAATAAATTTTATGCGACGTTAATCTTCACAGCAATCAAAGAATGCAAGATCATGCTCATGGCACTATCAAAACACATTCCGGAAATTGAACGTCAATCGTACACGCTGTACAGGGAAAAGAGTGTACACACGCTAGCACGAAAACACGCAAAATTGAATTTGTCTGCTTGGCGCTTGCGTCTTTTACAACCAATGCAAAACAAAATGAAAAACAACGAAAATCCGTATAGATCTTTACAAGTGATGCACGTTCGACTTCGACGATTTAATTCGTCACTTGTTAAATAAAAGCGACAAGAACTCGCACGAACACATTAAACGATGACGTCATCGCTTAAAAAAACAGTCGTGGCCCAATAGGGCCTTTTGATTAACTAAAAACATATTTTGATCAACACTGTCGTGGCTCGTTTCGAGACGCTATTTTTATTCTGCTTATAAGCCCCTCCCCTTATAAGCCCACCCAAAATCCCTTACAAAGTTGTATAAGCCCAGGGCTTATAACCGGAATTTTACGGTATGTTTAGTCTTGACCTGTATCAGCCGCCCGCCCCTATTGCGACACCCCAGCAAAATGATTTTCCCAAAATGTTAAGGCCTGGCCAAACGAGGCGCAACTCAACGGTGTCCGCTCGGCCAAGGCTTGCGTGCACTAGCTTGGGTTGAATTGCGTTCACTTTGGTTGAGATCAAATTTGCACGCAAGTCAACGCAAGTGTTCAAGTTTTTTCCGTTTGACCACCCAACGCAAGTCAACGAAAGTTTTTTTTTTTCGTTTGGCCACCCAACGCAAGTCGACGTAATTCTTGTTGTTTACTTCAAGTAATAAATTACAGCTCGCGCAGTAGCATATCAATGGCTTTTTTTGACAACTTGCGTGCACTTGCGAGTAAATTTGAGAATCCGTTTGGCCACCCAACCCATGCGACTACTTGCGTCTAATTGCGTTACCGTTTGGCCAGGGCTTTAGGGCTTAGAAGTTTGGATGATTTTGTTGAGATATCTCAGTTACTTTTTAATTCAGTTTAATTCAGACCGTTGATATTTGGTCTTTCTATAGAATGGCCTATATTTATTTTTTTTGTTTCTTTTTTTTAGCAAGAGGATCACGCTACAAGAGTGAAACGTGCAGACTGCTGGTTGGCATATCAGACAAATGTACTGACTGGATGATGCTGTGGTATCTCATCAAGTATCTTAAAGCCTTATCTAGATTTGAGCGCTTGTCTAGATTTTGCAAAAATTCCTGAACCCCGCCTTGCAGGATGAGCCCTTGACTTCTCTCTCCGCCTTCTATTACGGACCATCTTGTGCATCTGTTATTGCACACACTGAAAAAAGCTTTCGAAAAATTGTTAGTGTTTACTGTTTCCGCGGGTTTACGTTTCACGGTCGTATAGCGACACGGGAAATTCACTAGGCATTGTGGTATTAAAAACGTAATTACACGAACTACAATGTCAAATAGGCTTAGGTAGTCTTGCTCCAATATTTTTCTGTTGTGGGTGACCGAGTTTTGTTCCGTACGCTAAGAATCTCGCCATTGGCTAGATCTATTCAGTGTTTATCCGTGTCAGAACTATCCTCTGTCGAATATTTAAAGCCAGTTCAAATAGACGCCAGCATTTCACGTTCTCCGAATACGCAGAACTTGGCCATTTCACGTTGTTTTGCAGAGCACCAAAATTGAAAATGCACGCGCATAGCCATTGTTTTGCTCGTTGAACCTTTGGTTTGGTGACGCCCTAGTTCCGTTGCCGTTCTGGCGTCCGTTTCTCAATCGTCCCGAAGCCATTGCGAGCCCAAGAGCTTCTTTTTGTAGCTTTTATTTCTTATCAAATGGCGGTGTAGTTTGGATCAAAATGCAGCCCTTTACGTTTCATCAATGTCACGTTTCGCTCACTTCCTTTTAAGTCGAAGAAAAACCTGAATCTGTTAGTAGACATTCTGCAAACAATAAAGCTAATGGCTTCGGGATGTTTAATTAAGAAACGCACCCTGGTTTGCTTAAGGTCCCTAATCTTCTGATGAAGGGCAGAGACTTAACAATAGATTAGTTAATAGATGTTTGGTCTCGATTTGGTCAGAAATTACATATTTTAGGTTGGTGACTGTCACTTTATTTCTTTATAGAAGATCGTGTAAGGTGCGCGAGTCTGAAGCATCGCGCGTGAAGCGAGCGCGCGCAAGAGTAGGAGAGGACGCTTCCTTCCCACGTGATTCTTCGGTCTCGCGTTCTACACGATTTTCTGAGAAAATACAAGAAGCTTTAATGTATATAAGAAACGAGTTCCTCAATTTCTAATATTAAGTTTAAATGTTTAAGTTTCTGAGTCAGAAACAAAGATTTTAAGTGTGAACCAGCAGTAGCGTAAAAAACTAGTTAAACTAAAGATATTCAAAATTAGTTGCATTGTCTTCGCTGAAAATTTGGAAATTTGGGGATAAGGTGGAACATCGCTCAGGAGCAGGAATGTAGAAACCGATGTGAAATTAAGAGGAGAGCATTCATTTTGACTTAATTTTGAGAAAACTTTTCGTACATTTTAAACAGAATAGAAACATTTAGAAGGTAAAGAAGTCGAGTTTTTTAACTACGTTTTAATGAATTAATTGGAACTCGATTATAAAAGTAGGCAGCGTTTTGTTAAGAACACTTTGAGCATATTGGTACAGTGATGTGAATGTGGTTCATTCACATTGTAATTAATTATAGCCTTCAGCAAGTCGTGGTCGCAGATTCCCGTGCATCCACAGTTAAGCTATAAAATAGGCCTAATGTGATAGATTTCGTTTAATCATTGTTCGTTCGCAATGGGGGATAGACCATTCTATTTTTTAGGGGGGGGGAGGGGGGGCATAAAATAAAATTCCCGCACAGCAAACACGGAGAAAAAGAATCGTGGAAGTGAGACACTGAAAAAATATAGATATGAAGCAAAGCCGAAAAAAGTTTTTTACAACGTAAAGCTGAAAAAAATTCTTGCTCAGAAAATTGCCCATTACCCCTCTACCTCAAAAATATAACGGCTCCCCTTATATAAATCGAATATTTGAATATTTTTGAATAATTGTAGTGAAAAGTTCTTCAGTGAGAAACATTAACAGCAGAAATTCATATAGTGTAATCGTGTAGTTCTGAAAACACCTGTTGTTGTGACTGACGTTTCGACAACCTTAGGACTTCAACCGCAAGGTTTGAGGTTTAACGTTTTGAATTGCAAGTTTCTAGAACTTTTTAACGCGATATCAGTCAATTGAGGAAGTTTTAAATTTTTAGATATTTAAGCATAGTAATAATATTTTTACAGTAGTTAGCATTTTTATATTTTATTTTTAGCTTGTGGAATATCAGTAAACTAGCCGTATAGCTGAGCATATTCCACGTTAATAAAGTATCTATCTATCTATCTATCTACTGTCTAACCTGAGCGGATGTCATTGTCAGAGTTCAGAACTTTAGCAGCAGAACTCTAGCTGACCTGTATAGACTGAGCTGAACCGACAGGTTATATAAATTTTAATTTGTTCGATAAATTGATAAAGAATATTTGTGTCGGCCCATTGGCAAATGATTCGGTATTTGGTTGATTCAAAGGTCAAGGAATTGTGGCTGTGAAAAGGTTTACTTAGTCCAATCCCCAAATTCTCCTCATCCAGAAGCTCCTATTTTAGGGAGGGGCCCTGGGTACCAGAAGTTTTGAGAGCAAGATATTTTCACATCTCGGGAAAATATGCATGGATATTTGCATCTGCGTTCCCAGCTTGGGATATTTTTCCTTCCACAGATATCCAGGAAATTTCCGTTGGAAAGCAAATGGAACAGAAATTTTGGGGAAAATTCGTTACCATTCCAAACGGTCTATTCCGGCAAATGGTAAACATCCTGCGCCTTCACTTCGAACTTCGCTCTCGGAAAAGTGTGAACTGATTTTTCATAATTTCCCGAGGGGAGAACTGACCCCGGTCCCCGCTAGACGCTCATGCCAACGGTGCTCGCACCCAGCGATGCGAAATTCCGCCTATGACCCTGCAAATGACAAATGAAAGCAAGGGACCGCGGACGAAAATGCTGCTGGTGTACGTACGAGGAGCTACTGACAGCTACGTAGTGTCAGCCTTGCAGTTTATTGTCTTATGACCCTGCAGCCTGCGACCCTGGTAGTCGAGCCTGAGAAAACTGTTTTCTTCTCGAAAAATGTCCGTAAAACAGGCACAATTTCCGTGTTTTCTAGATCCCCCACAGTAAGCCTTTCTTTTCGGTCATCCGCCCATAAAGCTCCATAACGCAGGCTGTCAAGATTCGTCCAAATTATTGCAAAGTGCTGCGTAACCACAATTTTTCTGATTGTTTTATATTATAATATTTTTGCGTCAAGCTTATATAAATACAGTGGAATCCCGCTCTACGGACACCCGCTTAATACGGACACCCCGGTATTACGGACAGTTTCGTTGGTCCCGACGAAAACCTCATACATTTTCTCTTAATTAACCCGCTTAATCCGGACACCCGTTAAAACGGACAGCGGACACTTTTCCGTGTCCCGAATGACAAACTCTCAACCCCGCTTTACGGACACTATTTATCTGTGCACTGTGAATTTTCATTCTCGCGATTATTTGCTAACTTGAAGACATTGGACCCTGGTCAAATAATGGCAGAATTCGAAGAGTTAAAACCATTTTATTACAAAGAGAAACTTAATTACGTGACTTTCGGTGTTTGACCCTTTCACTTTTTTTTGCCTTTTGCTGCAGCTATCGCTTGTGTCGCAAGCTAAGAGCTTCCGTGCAAAGTAAAGTTACCGATTTTTTCAAATGGGTTGGTAGAGTCCGTTTAAGAACGGCTACGAGTTTCAGTTACAAAGGAAATTTTATAGAAAACGTTCTGTTGCTGTTGAAATGCGTTTTATTTCTTGTATATAGTAAGCTGCGACATTGTCAAATAATTCCACTGTTGAGTTTATTAAAGTTTAGTTCAAGAGTATGACTAGATCGTAAGGTTTTCGTAAAAACTATTAATTTTAGTCAGAGAGTTCACCGTTTGTTATAGTTACAGTACAATTAAACAACGTTTTGTGGCCATGAAAACGTTTGCCTTCGTCTTTGCGTCGAGAAAACACGTATACCTGACTTTTATTCTGAGACCCCGCTTAATACGGACACCCCGTTAATACGGACAATTTGGCCTGTCCCCTTGGTGTCCTTATTAACGGGGCTCCACTGTATAACTACTCAGTCCCAAAGGCCAAGGGCACCGGTGCGCGGCGAGCTTGCGAACGCAGACGGATTTCCGGCTGTCGCTAGTCTCCGCCGGGTCGGGCTAGAAAACGAGCCCGCGATTGACATGAAGCTGCAGTTTGGTCATGCGCTTGATTTCGCGGCTGTCTCGAAAATGGCGACCAAAAATTGGCCCGATGGTTTTGTTGTTTAAACGCATTTCTTTGCATCCACTGAATACATTTAATTCTCTTTGCATAGCAAAATTAATAAGCCATAGATACAACATCCAACAGCAATCAGCAAAACCGAATCAAATACACCGGTAGTTTATATTTAGTTGTAGACTGGGGCTGCAAGAAGTCGCAAGTGAAGAACATGTCGTCTTTGTTTTCAATTGGCGAAGACGAGTTGGATCTCGACGATGAGGTGAGTTAAGTATATTTTTGTAATCTCAATAAATTTCTACACAATCTATACAATCCTTTCCAATATTATGCAATCAAAGGAAGAATTCTTGTCCACGCGAATTGATTTTTACATGTATGTACAAATCCTGACAAATGCAACTAACATCCAACTAGCCAATGTCAGATTTAAATTATCAACTTCTTGTAATCATTTCTTTAGGATTGCTTATTGGCAGCTTGTGGCGAAGGACATTCAGTTAATTGCATCACAGATAATTCTAAGAACGGTTCTGGATTAGAAAAAAGCCAGTCTAGCTCCAAGCCACAGCTTTTGAGGACAAAAGAGATGGAGAAATTTAACAGTCATTATTCCAGGAGGCCCTTTGAATCCCTCAGCAACATAAACACTAGCGACAGAGTTAGTGAAAAGAAAAGAACTTCAACAGACCAAGTGCATAAAAGCTCTTCCTTTGCCAGCTCAACTGTGTGGCAGAAGAATAGCACAACTTCTACAGCAAATGGATTTAATGCACCTCTGGCAAAAAGATTTGCATCTGATAATAACTTATCATCTAAACCTTTCTCTGGAAATGGTGGCAGCTTCTTGCGATCATCTTCCACACCAGCATTCAAGAATGCAAACAGAACAACAGAGATGCAGTCATCTGACAAAAGGCATCTGTCTAATTCCTCTCCAGCTTCAAGAAATTTACAGACCAGAGATTCACAGTTACATGTACACGAATTTGCACAGCACAACTTTAGACCTTCAGATTCATGTGAATCTAGTAAAAGAATGGATCCTTTAAACAAAGTCCCTGCCCTGTCTGATCCAATATCAAATTTACCATCCACAAACAGAATATCTGGATTCCACAGTCCAAGTACCAGTGGTCGTACTGGTTTAAAAACTTTGCATAATTCAAAAGTTAAAGATGTACATGTAAATAGAAGTAGTCCAGTTTGGCAGCAACAGGGACCTTTAAGATGTTCACCAGCGATAAATAATCAAATGAGAGATTTTCCCTTGCATAGAGGCAACACCAGCACACCCTTGTGCAATCAAACGGAAAGACATTCTCCAAACAACAGTTTTACTAAAAATTCAAATGGAGCAAGAACTCCTGAAACTCCTCAAATGTTTAGACAGAGCGCTGGTGCTGGTTCAAGGACACCACAGGCACACCAAGCTGTTACTCCTTTTGTGAACAGAAGCAACAATAGAACTCCGTCTGCTATCAAAACTCCAAAAACTAGGAAATTTCCTGGACCTGCTGGTCTTCTGCCTAAGCTGGTGTGTAAAATAACATAATTATGTGTTTATTGACTTACATATATACATGTAATTTTATTACATGTCATTTTATTACATATATATATATATATTTTAAAAATAGAAGTTTCTTTTTGTGCTTTTTTTAATAGAGCCCTGGACAAAGCCTTGATGATACATCTTTAGTTTCTCCACTTTCATCCATGAGAAAAAGATCACCAATTGAGAACAAAGGACATGTAAGTTAAAAACATTTCAAAATAATCCTATTAAAAATGTATGGTATGATTTCTAGTGCCACATGTACAAATTATGTGCATTGCAGATATCAATTAAACAGAAGAAATTATGCATTGTATTTATAAAAACACAACTAGTGTGGTGTGAACTGTTGATTTTAATAAATGCATTATCAAAGAGAATTTTCATTCTGATTAAATCACAAAAAATGAATAACATTTTAGAAAAAATTATTAATAAAGCAACAGTGTGACATAATACATGTACAATGTATATTTAACAATTAGACCCGGAGCCCACAAGGGCTACAGGTCAATAGCCCATGAGGCGAAGCTGAATGCGCTATTGACCCGTGGCACTTGAGGGTGAAGGGTCTAATTGTTTTAGTATCACCCAACTAGTCGGACAGAAAAAGCAATAAGTTACAGTACCGCTCAAATGTAAGTTACCACCGTCTCGTGAGACGCGTCTCGTTTCTCTCAAGAAGTTTCTCGTTTCTCGCGAGTGCACTGTAAGTACCAACGCTTTGCCTTCAGGTGAAGGTACAAACGGCATTATTTAGATCTTATTTTGTGCATATCTACAGTGTATACATGTAGGAATCGCATTCGTTTTGTTGCGAAACGAACGGCTTGTAATCATGATCGACGGAACGCTCGTCGTGATTTATTTTTTTATTTGTATTCCCAACTTCAAGCGACACAAGTTTAGATGTCTAATAAAACGGTTATCTTAACAGAACAAGGTTTTCATTTAAAATTACAAGATCAAAGTTCTTCAGATAGTTTTGATTTGATACTTTACGGATCGAGAGCGCTTAAATCAATGGTTGCTAGTGTACGGCTTTACGCAAACTAATGGTCACAGGCCCATCTTGAAATGTTCTACAGTTCTTTGACTGACTTCTTCTGGTACCAAACTGAAAACGATTTGTTTTAAACTAAATACTTCACGGTCAAACAAAATGTTTTGAACGGATGCAATGCAAGTTGGAGAAAGATTTATTTGGGAATAAAATGAAAGTAAACGTCACGAATTTCGCTACTCGATGACTATTAGTAATAGTGCTCTAGTAGTGTAGCCAATCAAAATGCAGGATTTGCATTAGTCCATTAGCTTGGTGATACTTAAACAAGATAGAAACCTAAAATGTTCTCTGTTATATTTTTTAAACTAAAACTTGATGCAATGCTATTCTTGCATTTGAGGCTTCTCAGTCAAACCCTTCAGAAGATGATGATTTCAATCGAGATCCATGGATGTACATGCATCAAGACTTCCTAAAAAGTAAGCAGTACCTGATATTTACACAATGGCATACACACCTGTATAGTCTTAAATACAAATTTGAATAATCTTTATTGTAATTTATATTTTAATTGTTTAAGCGAGGGCCACAGGTTTGTCAGTCAGCGACTGTAAAGTGTTTTAACCCTCATTAAATAAAGTTACTTACTTACTTACTTACTTACGCTGAATATTTTTCCTATCCCTGAAGATGCCATAGATTTGCAAAGGCTTGAGATTTTTCCTTCAATTTTTACAATAGTTTTAGGACTCATTTCAATTTTTATATCATTTATAAATTTGAATGCTTCAGTCTAAAATTATGCAACTGTTATGCAAATGTAATGCTTTCTTTGTACTTGTTGGTTAACACACAAGACTGCTGTTTAGTCTTTTCTGTTCAAAAGTTTCTCTGTTCCTCAGTTATAAGAAGTTGTGAAATGTCAGTTATTCCCTTTGCAAATATTTGCTCTTTATGTTTTAAGGGTACAATTTTGTACAAGTACACGAAATTGTGCTGGAAACTGTTAGCTGCATTTTTTATTCTAGTCAACAGAGGCAACTCTAACAATTTTTTGTCTTCTTGTCACAGACGTCCCATTGGCAAAAAGATACACTATCATCAGAGCATATACTGAGGTATTATAGATGAAGTTTGATTGTTCTTAGTTTTTCCATTGTACCACTGTGCAAGTGCTTTTTTAGCAAGCATCTGTCATAAGCAAATGGTTCTCTTGACTTTTGGCTGAAACATTTTAACACTATTATTATATTTTACGTTATTGTTACATAGTTAAAGTTGCATGTATATGACTTAAAGTTGTATTTATAAAATACATGTAACTGTTACGGCCATAGTATTAAATTAATATTGCATTTACGTCAGTACAATGTACAGTTTAATAGCTCTGCTAAAGTCTCATGTAGTTCCATGTAATTCTAGCTTGCATAAAAAATTAGAAAGGCTTAAAAGCTGAATGGTTAATCTGACAGGCTTTAAAGATCCAGAAGTGTTGGGTTCCAGCATGACTATCCAACCTCATTCTCAGGGTCTCTCATCTTTCCTCCCCCCAGAGCGAGAGAGAAGAGACCCTAATTGGGTCTGGTCACATGCCTCCCAGAAAATATCTGAGAGATGACAATAGAATCAAAAGAGGGAGGGGCTACCCTTGTCACCCTGGGGCAAGAAGATGACAGACCCTCGGAGCAAGGTTGCATGACTGTCATGTTCTCATGTACTGAAACTCATCCAGGCACTTCTCCTACTGTACACCCCTTTACCGATGGCATTTTTATTATTATAGTCAATTATTGATGTAAAAATTGTTGTCATTCCGTTCAGGCAATTCAACAAAGACTTGATCATGGTAAAGTGCCTTGCCTGTGTGCTCTGGTCAAAGCATTTTCATTGACAGAAGCAGATGCAAGTGTCCTGCTTAAGGATCCAACAGGTACATGGAACGGCCATACACTTTGATATCTTGTATTTCACATTATTATTTATTTTATTTTCTCTGCTTTATGCACAGTCCACATGGACTGACTCATGCAATCTGATTGATTAACATAATGAGCAAGCTAGATTTTTTTTTTTGTCTGGTCCCGTCCACATCCTTTCATCCAGACTGTGGATGCACGCTGGCCAATTTTGGGGACGTTTTTCAGTACTATAAGAAAAATAAAAATTTTGTTGACCAAGGTTGTTAGGTGCAGATCCATGCTGAAATATCGGTGTGGTGTTCTGGACCAGTTGTCTCAGTCCACATGATAAAAAAGGTTTCAATTTGGCAAAATAATATTTCTTCATCTCTACCTCACACCTGGTCAATGACCTGGCCAGTACACACACATGGTTGAGTGGTGTGCAATTTTACCACTTTCTGGCAGATGATTCTTTCTGTGCAACCCTCTTTCAAGTCACCATGGACATTCCTCGCCACACCTCTTTAGGTGATTAATGGACTAATTTATTCATAAGTGATTATTTTTAACATGCTATCTTTTGCTCAGGTGAAATTCATGGGACACTACATCGGAAAGTGCTGGAAGACTTCCAAACTGAGCTGGCTCCTGGGGCCGGTCTGATTCTCAAACATGTGAGTATTAAGTCAAATTATTGGGACTCGAAAAAGTGTTGTCTGGCAATTCAGGATAAGTGCATGTAGATTTTCCTGTTTAGGAAGAAACTTTTCATTCTTACTTACCCAGGCAAGTTGTATACTGACTAAATTGTGAAGAAAGTAAACTACAAGATAGGAGTTAAATGACTAATTGTATTTTTATATATTTTACTACGAGTTTTAATTTTTAACTTCATATATTTTTAGCTGTATATTTTTTAGCTTTTTAGAGGTTTTAATCAATGCTGTTATTTTGTTGATACCTTCATTTTTATTTCAGGACCTCCCTGAAAACCACATTTTAGTGAGTGGAGCCTCCTGCGTAAAGATTATTATTATTATTATTATTATTATTATTATTATTATTATTATTATTATTATTATTATTATTATTATTATTATTATTATTATTATTATTATTATTATTATTATTATTATTATTATTATTACAAGCATGCAACTGCCAGGGCAAGTGGAGTTTGAGAGCTGTTTGTCTGAAGGGCAAGCTGGAATTCAAGATTTTTTTCAATCCATGAAAGAACTGATCAGCTGGCTGATAAAAGTGAACATAATTATTTGATTTTGTCCTTCTTGATCATCAGGTGTCAGTTTTCAGTCCTGCTCCAAGGAAGCATTACCTCAACATCACTCCTGGCAACATTCTGCAGATCTACCCTCCCGACTCCCAGCACATGAGCAGCAGCCAGACTCTGGTCAGTAGAAACAACAAAACTCTTGTCAATTACTAAGTTCTCTCAACCTTTTTGGTGAAACATTCCTGATGGCATGTCACGAGAAAACATCACCTGATTGTCTCAGGAAAAAAAAGAGACTCTCCCAGGAGTCTCCATTAGCTTAGTGGTAGAGCATCTGACCAGTGTGCAGGTCAATGGTTTAGCTTCCATTGGGAGAACTCGGAATACATTTTCCGAGTAGCTTGCATAACTGACGCATTGACATTATTCTGTTTGTGCTCACATCTAAGCTTACCGTACTTTCTTAATTATCTGCCAGACCCCAATTAAATGCCAGCCTTGTAAAAATGCTGGCTCAAAACTCCTAATTAATTTATTTTTTAAATAAATGCCTGGGGCATTGGAATGAGGTCTAGCCGTCTATTTGCGGTCAACCTTACAAGTAAAAATTTATTTCTTTGAATAGCACTACTACAACAAAAAGTCATACTAGTATGGTATGCTACATGTACTTTAGTTACTGCTGTAACTTCTGGTTATAATCATCCCCAAAGACCCAGGGACATTTTCCAAATATCGCCCTGCCTTGAGGAACTGCCCCTGGGTCTTGAAAGATGAGTAAAAATAAAATCCACCTGAAAGAAATGACAGAAAATTGCTCTTCGTTAACTTAATGAACGCCTACTTCAAATAAACACCGGGGCCACCAGGCCAAGTTTGAAGTATACTCCGGAGACGTTTGAGAAAATACGGTATATAAAAAAGTACTCCTGATTGGTATTTGCAGTTACTTTTCAGCACATTTTTTTTTTATTGCTGTGGGCAGAGGGACCTATAATACTGAGTTAAAGGGTTAATAAGAAGGGGCCTTAGTTGTGGGATGGGGTTATAAAGATGACATACAGTAATTTCTCTTCCCACATAACAACGACAAACGATAATCATTTCGTCTGTTTTAGGCCTCTCAGTGTACTCAAGCAGGCAACAAACGAGAAGAGCAGAGGTAGGTTTAAAGAGGATTTTAAAGTTCTCGTCTTTGGTTGAAGTTGTTTGTCCAATTGGACAACTAAACAAAATCTGAGTTGCTTAGCTGATTATCAAATGGAAATTGATAAAGTTTAATAAACTGCCGAAGCGAATTTTGGAAAGCTGATGTTTCGAATGTTAGCATTTCTCACTTTGCTCCGACGAAGGGCTACCGCTCGAAACGTCAGCTTTTCAAAATTCCCTATGGCGGTTTATTTGGCTGTACCAACCTCCAGTTAAAAATCATTAAAGTGTTTGACTTGCCCTCCAACGGAGCACAGCTGTAGTTTCTTTAGAAACTGACAACTATGAAATGCCGAGTTAGTTTTGGAATGCATGCATGTTGGACCACCGAACACAAATCCAGCCAGTAGCTGGAAGGATGATTTGAACTCGAGTCTCGAGACCTCCGGATTACAAGTCCAGCGCCCTTACCACTAGGGCATTGCATGCATGTGTTGACTACATTTGATTGGAGCCCGAGAAATGTTGGAAACCAATAGGAGTTTGTCAAACAAAGAGTTGACAAAAAGTGAACAAGGTACATGTTAATGAGCCTCGTGCACTGTGGGAAGTTGCTGTCGACGATGGTATTGATTTGTATGGTAATGTTTTATTTGATCAGAGTTGTCATTGAAGATGAGGTTATTAGCGAGCAAGCGGATTGTTACAAAGAGACAGATACCACGGATGGAAGGAGAACTAGCAAAGACAAAGAGGAAGAATTGATTCAGGAAGGTGAATCAATTTCATTTTCATTTTCATTTTCATTTTCCTGTAGAGTGCTCTAAATCGCAGATACACATTGTAACTGTATATTTACAACCGTGAATGGTTCAAGTTTGTTGGGGTTTCTTTTGTCCATGTTCTTTTTTTCAATGGACACGTGGCATTTGTAAAGTAGTTCAAACAAAACAAATTGCACGCCCTTGTTGCTTTCCTATAATCTGCAAGTGCAGGTATGTGTAAAGTGACTTGAATGAATTGAAGTACTTGTGAATGAGAATTAGTCTGGCTTTTAAATTCTTTCTCAACTGGCAATTATCTGTAGTAAGAAAAAGGAACTACGCGAGGCAAGGACAAATTTTTGGTCTCGAAGAGAATTATTGAACCCACACGGTCTCGATGAACAACAGGTGCAGACTGCCGCGCAAGTTTGGTTGTTTGCATGGTGTGCTGCTATCAAAGGCGTTGAGTCTCTCATACTCACTCGCGATTTTTGATTTTTTTTTTCAGATTGCTTTGAGGACCTTTTAGAAGGTCTAGACGATGATGAGGACTTTCTTGACGAGGCGCTTCTTGTATAAAAGAAAAATGGAACTCTTAACCAGAGTATCTAGTGTTTTGTGTGTCAAACGAGATGGCCAAAGATTTTCAAAATCATTCACCTGCTCATTCACCAATCGTAAATGTGTGAATGATCGAAAATATTGATTTAAAAAGTTATAATTAGATAAACCTTGATTTTAAAAATCACAGTTGTTGAAAGATGTAACTGTAAAGTGAATGTTTATTGATAATACAGTATAATTTCAACAAAACATTACTTACAGTACACTAACTAATTCGGAAACTGTCTGTGCCCGCGCAGTTTTAACGGGGCACGTTGCGAAGTGATAGTGGCGAATCCTTTTGACGTCACAACTTGTGGTGCACCCGAGAGTTGCACGTGCAATTGTTTTGATTGGTTAGCAAGAAATCGGAAAGTCTTCGGGCTCAGTCGGCACCGACCGCAAAGTTAAATTCTCATAACCATACAAAGGTCGGAAAGTTTTGGGTGGTCTTGTATTGTAGTTTTTTTAATATACGATAATTTGATAACCTTTGTGAATAAAGGAAAGACTATATTGTCAATGTTTACACTTGATTTTCATTTTAGTTATTGACTGTTTAGTTTCTTGCCATTTCATTTCCGTGTAGTTCCACACTGGATAAAAAGGTTAATCGTTAGCCATCGCTGTGTGTTGTCACTCCCTCTAATGACTTCCTATAATTTATCGAATACTGTTATACAAAATCAAACTCTGCTATGGTCTAGGTGGCTTTTTTAGCTTCTCGAAATCATACTAAAATTCCCTAACCGTCCCCGACCGGTCGAGTCTTGTCAACGGAACGGCATCAACTGCTATTAACTCAAGAACGCCAATTAATAGAAATAATTGGCCAAACTATTCCTCATCTTGGGGCCGGATTCACGAAGCCCTCCTTAGGATATATATTTTAAACTTATGAACCGATCCCTGGATAGTTTGGTTCATGGCGCTCATTAGAAAATTAAGTGTGATACCATGAAGGGTTATGCTTAAGCCGAGAGGAAGGGGGTATTATTTGGAGGGCGCGGCCCGGGGGTTAAGGTAAGACTTCACCTGAAGGCCATTTTTCCGCCGCTTAACTTGAGTTTAGCGCGAATATCTCGCTCGCGTTTTAAGCAATCCAAAATCTCTATGCTTATATGAATCTATGTTTTGCGTTTTTTGGAAACTTGGGGGCGGTTTTTTGGGAAGTTTGGGAGAAGATAGTTTTTCTCAAAGGATAAGTAAAATTTAGAGAAATAAGAATTAGTGAAGGTTTAATGTAGTTTTAAAAGGAATTAGAATTTGAAGTTAAAAATTAGTGGATGGACAGTCCCCTACCAATCTGGGGTGCGCCTGTGCGGGGTTCAACTGTCCGTTAGTGTCCCAAAAATAAATTTTCTCTCTTGTATCCCCCAGTTTAAACCACTTAAAATTTCACTCCTGAAACACAGGTTAAGTCCGGCCTTATTGTCTTCTCCTAAGAAGAACCACGACTGAAGAATGTTCCGTTGATGTGTGATATGTGACACTGGGCACGGTAAAGTCGAACTATGCAAAAAAGCACCTTTATATTTTGTGGCCACCCTTCCCCTCATAGGAAGCTCAACCGCTCGCATTTTCGTCGTCGCACCCACAGGCCCTCGTGTCCAGGCCTCGCTCATTTGAAGTCTTGAAGGCTTTGAGGAAGAGATTGAGTCACATGCCTATTCAAAGATCGTGCAAGCGGGAAGTTTTACATTTCTTGGTGACACATCATAGATGCTTTATGGATAGAAATTTATTTTACCAAAACAAAAAGTTCGAAATATATCTCTTTTTAACAATAGCTATTTAGAAACATCATTAGTATACAGTATCCGATTAAAACGATCGTCATTAGTTGTTTCGACTATGTTATAAGTTCATCAGAAGTGACTGTATCACGGTTTTAAGGTACATCGCAACATTTTTGGACTTGATCAGCCCACTAAATGTGACTCCATCTTGGCATTATAACACATCTGTTCGGTGTCATATAAGAATCTTGGTTTTTTAGTCCGTTTCATCCTTCTTTAGTCTTAATAACATCTTTTCCCTCTTTATGGGTAATGGTTATCATTCTAATAGCATTTTTCTATCTAAATAACCTGTTATCTTGCGGCTTTCGTCGATCTTGAAACTGCATTTTGCGTCGAAGTTTTAACTTAAAATTGGGATACAGCCCTCTAAATCTAGCTACGAACCTCGCATTTCATTATCATACAGAACTTGACGCCGTTCCATTTTCGCCTGCCTCTTCGTATTTTCTTTTTACAGATTTAGGATTATACAATGTTTTTAACAAAACATTACTTCTCCTCCTATTGTGGAGGTAGTCCGATATATCCGGGAACTCTGCCTCTTCCTTGTTTGTTTTAATATCCAATAACTTCCGTTTGATCGCGGCCGAGTACTTCCGCTTTCCTTTTTCATGAAAATTGTCACCTTTCATGTCGTTGTAAATGAAGCCCGCAGCAAAGAGCTTGTTCTCGAGGGAGAGAAAAAATATGGCGACCAGCGCCAAAGTAGCACCGAGAAAGAACACTCCGCTTAACGAGTGAACGTCAAGTCTCTGGTGATGCTCCTCGCTTCTGTCTTCACCAGAAGACACCCACTTCTTGTACAGTTCGCTTGGTCTGGAAATAACAAAATATGTTAAAAGTTTGTACCTTGGAAAACGCGCCCTACAAAATTTGTCGGTAAATTTTCCTGCAGACGTCTTTGACTCATAACAGAGGAAAATGTTCATTATGGCTTACTCCACAGAGAGCATTGTAAAAGAAATTAGTATCAAAGAGAGGAGAGGTGAGCATCCAAAAAGCGCCGAGACACCATACTAGGGATGCAACCAAAATATAATAACATGCAAAATATATTTGTCTCAATTTTAATAAAGCACAGGGTAACCAGGTAACGCAAACTAAAAGCACGATTGCACACATACAAGCTCATCATCTCAAAATGTTTTTAGTAAAATGTTTAATGAAAATCGTATTCTATTCCACACTTGGACCCCGCGCGCTTGCGACACGAAAATTGTTGCCAAAATCTGGGCAGGGAAGAATCTCTCGCAAGGTCTCACATGAATTGCTCGCTACCCTCGAGAGAAGAATGGAACAACATAAATTATAGAACGAACAACAGAAAAGATGTCCTTTGCCACAAAGGCAATAGCAACAGCAAGTGAACACTATCGGACCAGTGGAATTAAAACATTCGAGAACTGCTTCATTACTACAAAATGTTGTGTCACAGCGCTTGTCCAATCCGGGACGTTAGAAAGCGCGCATGCACATATTGCGGACCTATACTCACTTATTTTCAGCCTTCATTCTGTTCACGACCAAGTCGAATTTTGGTTTCCATGGTGAGTTTTTCTTAAACGCGTACGAATATCCACTCTCGGCGAAAGGCGTAGTCGCTCCGACCACTTGTAATCTTGGATATGAAGGCGATTTCTGTTTGGCAACTTCGTAATCCAGTGATAGCACCTCACTGATGAAAATATCCAGCTGCCTAAAGATGAAACGTACAAACCCAATAGGTCATTTCCGTGTTGCTCTTTGCCTCATTTTCAAAACGAGTCCTCCTACGAAACCATTCAAATGAAAATGAGTTTCATCTGCATGAAAATGGACCTGCAGGTCAAACTCATTTTTATATGAATGGTTTCGCGCAAAGACTGGTTTTGACATAGCCTGCGAATACAGCCGCCTCTCATTCGCTCCCGCTACTACGTGCGAAACTCGAAGAGAGACGTCTGCGATTCGCGGCAAGAAATTCCATACTGATGACGTAAATCTGTCCGGAATCCGGACAGGAGCGCTTATTGGTCAACTGGGTAATTTGCATAATGTATGTGAAATATAACGCCGGGTCAACGCCAGGTGTTATTGTGGACCAAAAGTACACCGGGTGGCGGGCGGCAGGATTATGAAGATACACCGGAGCAATAACTTACAACTTACATTTCTCTGATTTCTCACTTCATACCTTATTGGAAAAAAAAGCAAGAATGGTTCATGAACGACCTCAAAGACGTTCAGGACGGATTCGCCACTGCCACTGCCATTTTAAAACATTTAGATAAATTTTGACACCCGTGAGTTTTATCAGTGTTGACACATAGCCCGGGCACATAGGCAGCCGACAAAATCACAAAAGGTACAGCCAACAAAATATGAAATACGAATAATCTGAAAGTACGGTTACGAAGCATAAATGCTACAGACAAACAGAATTCAATGAACAGTGGGTAGAGAAAAGAATAAAAGAGATTTACTAAACAAGTGTTGTGATCGTTATCATTTAGGACCACTTAGTGATTTCACAGCTTCGTTTTTCAAATCTTAGCTAGTGTGCAACTCGTATAGGGATTTCTGCGACAAAGTTGCCCTCTGTTTAGACGTCCTTGACTGCCTCGAAAGTGTTTGTGTTCAATCTATAATAATTCAATGAATCTATTCTACGAGCAGTGAGCTAGCAATGGGCAACTGAAAATGAAGACATAATTATGCGAGACCAACTGCGTGTGTTGTAATTATATTCCGGAAATCTAATTAGCGGTTAACGTCATCAGTATGGAATTTTTGGCCGTGAATCGCAGACGTCTCTCTTCGCGTTTCGCACGTAGTAGCGGGAGCGAATGAGAGGCGGCTGTATTCGCAGGCTAGTTTTGACACAGAGGCAAAAGATAATTCGTAAATGGCCTATTGGCGTTTTGCAGTGAAATGCAAATCTCTTTTCTTCCCAAACAAATTAGAAAATATTTTTTGTGGAATAAGTAAAAACAAACTATTTCCCCAATTTTTCTGCTCTATCTCTTCTAGCTTTCCCAACTTTGATAATTAATAAATAAATGTATTTATTTATTTATTTAAAACTTAAGTTAGCCATTTTTTTCGTACCGACATTTTTATCTCTGATAACAAGCATTATAATTTCCGTACAGCGAATGTTTGAGAAGAAATTTTACTAAAGAAAACTCCCGTCTTTCATTATATGGTCTGTGTAGCAATGTTTGTTCTTCCGAACAGATAATTATTACGTCAGTAGATATGAGAAACAAGTCAAACCTGTTTTTAACTCGATCCACGCCATCGGTAAAGTTATCTACCAAGTGATTTTTATCACGCATGCGCCTAAACATGGACTGCATAACGGGATCTTCGTTCAGTTCAAAGTACGAATCCACATAGCTGGACTTTACTACCCCGTATGTTATCGTGGAGTCAGGGGCTGTGATCTGTAGGTAAATAATACATCATAAATTGTGAAAAAAGTACTGGATACATTGACAATAATCAACGTCTAATATTTTTCATTATTCGACTGTGACGTCATTTGCGAACGTGCGAAATACGACACCGGCGGTATTACACTGTTAGAATCCTGGTTTGACCATCTTAGAACAGAATGAATAGAAGGAGCCCATCAATAGCTGACGATTACAAATTGATACAAGTGCGCGCGGTGGGGTTGGAGACAATACTGCCGAATGTTGGACAAGCAAGGTAACAAGGATCTTAAACTACAAGGACAATATAGCAGTCTATTTTATAGTTTGGCAGATAGTACGTATGGTAATTTAACTCGTTACTTGTATTTTTTTTCTACAGAACTGGAAGAATTTCCGCGCGTATTATATGTCAAACCCTCAAATAAGTGATTTATCATACAGCTTCACACAGTAAAACACAAATAATAGGCGAAACGAGTACAGAATTTTTTCATGAAGTGGTAGTGGTAGTGGTAGTGGTGTGGTTAGTGGTGTGGTAGTGGTAGTGGTAGTGGTATTATTAGTAGTAGTAGTAGTAGTAGTAGTAGTAGTAGTAGTAGTAGTAGTAGTAGTAGTAGTAGTAGTAGTAGTAGTAGTAGTAGTAGTAGTAGTAGTAGTAGTAGTAGTCGTGGTAGTGGTAGTGGTAGTAGTAGTAGTAGTAGTAGTAGTAGTAGTAGTAGTAGTAGTAGTAGTAGTAGTAGTAGTAGTAGTAGTAGTAGTAGTAGTAGTAGTAGTAGTAGTAGTAGTGATAGTGGTAGTGGTAGTGGTAGTGGTAGTGGTAGTGGTAGTGGTAGTGGTAGTGGTAGTGGTAGTGGTAGTGGTAGTGGTAGTGGTAGTGGTAGTGGTAGTGGTAGTGGTAGTGGTAGTGGTAGTGGTAGTGGTAGTGGTAGTGGTAGTGGTAGTGGTAGTAGTAGTAGTAGTAGTAGTAGTAGTCGTGGTAGTGGTAGTGGTAGTGGTAGTGGTAGTGGTAGTAGTGGTGGTGGTGGTGGTGGTGGTAGAAGAAGATAAAGAATATTTATTTGGCTCATTGTGTTGTACACATTTTTTGCTTTTTCCTACAATCTACTGACACACGATGTTAGTTTCAAGTTTCTGCACAAATTTCTGATTTATAAATTAATATGTCAAGGATGGAAAGCTCACCTTAGGATCCTTAATCCCAGTCACCTCAGGTTTGGTGTCATCAGATAGCAGATGAGCTGTCAGGTTCGCTGTGTATGACGTCACACACATCAGCGCAAATATCGATAAGAACACTGCCATGGCGCGTGCGCTCAAACTACGCGGTCGTGAGTCCACAAACTGATTATCAAAACAAACACCCCAACAGTACCACATGCTCTCACTAAGGTCAAACCCTTTATGGTTTTTAGCTCGAAATGACTTGTGATGGCCGTAAGGACTCAAGCGGTCCGTATACCACAAGAGTCCTAGGTAAAAATTCACCACTCCTATCATTCCCATCCAAAGATAAATAGTAAACGGCCGGAAAAACGAAAAATCAAGATCCTCCACGTTTTGTTCGCCCACGAGCACGAGCAAGGCGAGGCCAGCGTGCGTCCAGCGCAGAGAGAAATCAATCACATCCGAGCGAGCCTCGTTCGTCATCAAATCGATGGCGATGTCTGCTTTTCCCTCCAGGATGTCCCGCACGACCCCGTTCCACGTTCCCGCCGTGGAATTTTTCGCGCCGTAGTTGCCATCGCGAACGAAGTAAACTAGCGGCTTGAATTGCAGTTCTGTCTTGACATACCGCAAGACGTCTATTGCTAGTCCATAGCAACAGTGTTTGGTAAAGTTCTGCGAATCCTCAATGTATTTCAAGCATTCTAATCCCTGGTGGCATCCGTCGCTAGCATCAATCTCTGCTTTCATTGTCAATGGAGGATATTCCACTACAGCGGCTCTTAAAACTGGTATTTCTCCAGTACTGTCGTCTTTTACAGGCGACAGATCTTGTGTTTGTAATGTTAATCCTTTGCTCGACCATTTTCCTATCTGGACCCAGCCCCTCTCTTGATCGAACGGTGTTTGTAGATAAAGAATTTCGTAAGAAAGGCGTGCTTTGTTGGTGTGTTTTGAGTTTTCTGAGTCACGTGATTTGACGGTCGCCACGAGTAATCTAAATATGGATTATACGACATAAGAAACAGTGAGTGATAAAATTATATAGAACTAAAATTTGAAAGATATGGAAAACAATAACTGGATTAATTATATAAAGATGTAAAATAAATACGATAAAAAGTAAAATATTACACTTCACCACACAACATCACACCACACTACATACTACACAGTACACCGGACGTATACAAAACCTGGAACCAGGTTCATGGACCACCTTTGCTTTTGAAAATAACGGTCCACAGGGGTGATCCATGGACCTGGGCCCATGTTTTGTATACGTCCTAGTACACCGTACACTACACTTCTTGCACTACATTACACTACACTACTACACTACGCTACACTACACTATACACTACACTATACACTACAGTACACTACACTACACTAAACTGCACTGCACTGCACTACACTGCAGTGCATTGCACTGCACTGCACTGTACTGCACTACACTGCACTGCACTGTACTGCACTGTAGTGCACTGCACTGCACTGTACTGTACTGCACTGCACTGCATTGTACTGTACTGTACTGCACTGCACTGCACTGCACGACACTGCACTGCACTGTACTGCACTGCATTGTACTGTACTGTACTGCACTGTACTGCACGACACTGCACTGCACTGCACTGCACTGTACTGCACTGCATTGTACTGTACTGCACTGCACTGCACGACACAATATAAGTTGTTCAATCACAGGGAGCCCGGACAAACTGTTTGTTTGCACATTAGCATCTTTGTGTATATTAGCATTTTTATAGCAAATGTATAGGATTTACTGAACGGCTCGCAGAATTGCGTGTAATAACGTAAAATATGAACAAATTACATAATAAGTAAACGTAAGTTTATCTTACCAGTTTTGTGGTGTGGTTCTTTTGGCTCGAAATTGCGAATTTGAGCGGTTTGAAGGATTTCGCGTTTGCTGCTTTCTACATATATAATTATAACGAAAGGGTGGAAACTCCAACAGCTCCAAATTCGAACAGCTCCAGCGCCGAGGCGATTTTCGACCAGAAAATCCCATCGCAAACTGAGCAACATGTAAGAGGAAGGTTTGAGGAATCTTCTCGTATTGTTCGATCGAAAATTCATCCAAACGGCCCAGAGCTAGCCTTCGAACAAAAACGGGTAACCAAAAATTTTAAGCCGTCCGAATGCGTAGCCACAAAAAGTTGTGCCGAAGGGAATTTGCTATTCCCTAGCCTCTTTCCGATTGGACACAATTAAACAATGGTCGTTCAAGATTTCGTCCCGTGGATAGGTGGGCAAAATCAATACTCACTAGCATGGGTAGTGTAAGGGTCCTTGGGTTGTGTCGGACTATTGACATCACTACCCATGCTAGTGAGTATTGATTTTGCCTTTGCCCACCTATCCACGGGACGAAACCTTGAACGACCATTGTTTAATTGTGTCCAATCGGAAAGAGGCTAGGGAATAGCAAATTCCCTTCGGCACAACTTTTTGTGGCTACGCATTCGGACGGCTTAAAATTTTTGGCTACCCATTTTTGTTCGAAGGCTAGCTCTGGGCCGTTTGGATGAATTTTCGATCGAACAATACGAGAAGATTCCTCAAACCTTCCTCTTACATGTTGCTCAGTTTGCGATGGGATTTTCTGGTCGAAAATCGCCTCGGCGCTGGAGCTGTTCGAATTTGGAGCTGTTGGAGTTTCCACCCTTTCGTTATAATTATATATGTAGAAAGCAGCAAACGCGAAATCCTTCAAACCGCTCAAATTCGCAATTTCGAGCCAAAAGAACCACACCACAAAACTGGTAAGATAAACTTACGTTTACTTATTATGTAATTTGTTCATATTTTACGTTATTACACGCAATTCTGCGAGCCGTTCAGTAAATCCTATACATTTGCCATAAAAATGCTAATATACACAAAAATGCTAATGTGCAAACAAACAGTTTGTCCGGGCTCCCTGTGGTTCAATTGGTCAATATTAATTGCTTGCTCTTCTCAGCTTCTTGCGTCTTAAAAAAAATGTGAATCTTACTTGTGAAGCTCCTGGCCTTTATTCCATGTCGAGGAACTATAACAATCTGAAGGGCTTCGCAAATATTGTCGCATCTCTCTTTCGTCCATCGATCCAAACGTTCTCTGTATGACTGACAAGCTGTCAGTCAACTGTCTTCTGTCAAACTCCTCCTCGTTAGCAAACTTCACCGTCCGAATAGCATAAATGAAGCTTGGAAGAGTGTAAAGATGTGGTACATTATGTAGTGATTTCTCGGAGAGAATCCATAACATGTTCTCGTTGATGAGTCGAAAATCCTTTGCAATCCACAGAACAAAGTGTGCTAGCTTTGAGTCGCAGTAAAGATAAACGGCGTGTACAGTGCTCGATTTTATTCTTAACAACTCTCGTATTATGTCCTGTTGTTGAATATCAGGTGAACCAAGGTTAATAATAATTACAGAGGCAAACTTGTTGTCGTTAAAATGTTGCATGACCAGTCCATGCGACGTGTCGTCACTAACTATAACAAAAGCTTGTCTTTTCCCAGCGTATTTGAGGAAGTCGAGGAACACCGTGAATTGTGTCGTGTCAGAAGGTACGTTACGAACGAATGTGCTGAAGTATTCCTAAAAACATCAATAAACTCCATGTTAGATTTTATTAGGAAATTACAAAGAAGCAAGGGAAGTGAAAATTTTCACGATTACCATATTTGGTTAGAAAAGTGGGGTTCCTGTTAAATAAAGGACATGCTGTGATAAACGTAATTTTGGAAGTGCGCATGAGCTCAAGAAGACTCGTCTGACATTTGGCAAAGCGCGTTACAAAGACTGTTTATTTAACTATAAAAATGAGTATCTTTGACATTTTGTTGAATACTACTGAACCAACTATCCTAATTAATCTTTCGGATTGTTTAGCCAAGTCAGCCAATGCCCCCATTAGCAAAGTATCAAGCATTATTATCCAACACTGGTTCGTAGAGTACAAATAGCGCGCGAAACGAGTACAATTATCACACGATATTTGTACTCGTCTCATTCCCCCCGACCGCGCGAAAGATTAAAAACCTTGGCAAGTCAGAATTTGGGGGAAACGAAATTGTGGGATAATAAAACTCTTATTAGACATTTTAGTATGTAGTATCACTGTAAAGTTCTACCCTGTAAATTTTTATTTTGACTCACCCTTCGGGCTCTCCGAAATACTGCATGACTCGTAAAAATATACAGCGATACTACACACTAAATATATTCTGTGCGTTTTTATAGGTCTGGATAATAATAAAATAATTGTAGCGAATATATCAAATCAATCTTTAAATGAAAAGCGACGGCGACGCCGAAGACTCGAGAACACAACTTCAATTAAAAAGTGTATTTATATTCTACTTAAATATTTCACGATTATCTATATCAATTTAGACTTTCCATTTAGTGTCAGAGCTATCCACAGCTGAATGTCAGTAAGACAGCATTAAATTCTAAAAAAAAAATAAACTTGACAAATTCGCCGATGTAGTTCTCGTTTTCGCCATAACGTACAATTAGTCATTTCATGCACGTCGTTGTTTTCCAGAGGAAAGCAAAGAAATGTAGAAAGATTTATAACGCAAGTGCAGAGCTATTGTACCTTTCATTAAATCCCTTGTTTAGTGATGTCCCCATTGCCGTTTTGGTTTGCTTAAAGGGGCACTGTCACGAGCATAACTTCAAAAATTCAACAGCCCAAAAACATGTTTACACCATTGGAAACCTATTAACAGTGGCCAAGTTTTCTTAAAATAACTATACCAGTGTACTGAAGCTAAATATAGAGTGATACCACTGTGATACCATCAGGAACTTTTGATCTTAACTTGAAAAAGTCAGCCTGACTTTTTCAAGTTCTGTCCTTGCGGTTTGGAAAAATTGATGAAAACAATTTACGGTCACTCTCTTCTTTAAACAATTTGCCATATATCCTTCCGTTTACGTTCTTGGAGCATTTCCTGCATGGTTGAAAGTACTTAGTCGTAATTTTGGTGCCGTTTTACTAAAAAAGCCAAAAAATGTCCGTGACAGTGTTCCTTTAAATTATATAAAAACGACTCCCTACCTATATTGCATTGCTCTGTAATGCAAACAATGATCTCTAGACCTCTCACAGTGGCAAAGGAATATTTTGGATGAAGCTAAGGACAATTAGTTCATTTTGCGCTCACTCATTTTTTTTTGTGGTTTATCTGTAAAAAAAACTCTCGTGGGATTGCCAAGTGCATTTTGCATGATAAAATGACTTTAAATTTCTACACGACTACCCCCATGCCTTTCAACATTTATTAATGTTATTCATCATTAGCCTCTTATATTAAAGTATGTCGGGTTTTTTCCCCCTTTTTTCAATAAATTAGTTTTTAACTGATAGCTCTACTTTAGCGTAAAAGTTTCGGTAGCGCGCTTTTAAACGAGTTCCGTTAGTTTACCTTTGCAGAATTTAATGATCTCCGACATACAGAAACATTTCCATCACGGATTTTAATTATTCCAACAATTTCCTCTTTGCAAAGCTAGTCATTTCATAAAACCGCAGTCGTGATTTCGACAAGATAAGAACAAATCCTTTTATTTAAATATGAGAGAAGTTTGGTTTACAGCCCCGTAATTAAATACACAGGACACAAACTGTACTGCCCTGTCAAATGGAAGTTAATGAAAATGCACATCGAAATTACCTGCAATTCCAAACAAGGTTCAGAGAAGTCCTTGAAATGTTTGCATGAGCAAATTGCATGAGTGGTGTTAATATTTAGCCCAGAAATCTAAATTCACTGATTATCAAGAAATAAGCGTAACTGGAAAGTCAAGCGCTACATGAAATTAGCTCAAATGTTTTAAAGATTCACCTTATATTTCATTTCAGGCCGCCTTTTTTGAAATTTTACGGTTTTTGCTAGTTTACCCCAAAATCTAAACTCTGGCTTGTTTGCGCAGAAGAAAATTCAGAAGTTAGCACTGTTTTCTGTTCGGCATACTTAAATATTTACAATTTTTAATAATAATAACAATCTTTTATTAGGAAACTCCATCACTAGAAGTGGTTTACATGAAGGTCCTAACACTAGATATATATTATACAACAATACAAATAAAAATCAATAAATTAGAGCTAAAAACCGAATCAATATTTTCGAGTTCCGTCTCTTAATTTCTCGGCAATTTTTTGCATATTTTACCTTGCATAAACTGTTTTGCTACGTTCAGTTATCACAAAATGGTGTTTTCTTAGCTTTTGCTAGTCCCATTAATTTGTTCCATAAGCAAAACATTATTTCCTCATTTGGGCTAACTTTCTTTTTTGAACGATTTTTCCGTGCATTTGCTTACATATAATTCGCGTCAATTTTACGTTAAGCAAGTGACAATTTCCTACACCAAATTACCTCAGTTAAATTTGTGTGATGTTATTGCTTCGGTTACACAAAAATGGCCTTAAGAGACACTACAACGATTTTGTTTTCAGAAATCGTAGTTAGGTAGTCCAAATTTTGCCGGCGTACTTTTAAGAAATTTAAAACCACAATTCCATCGCGATCGAGAAGAAGTGCATTAACAATAACAACCTTGTAAGGCATTTTGCAAGCTGCGTTAACAAAAGCAACATATATCAGTAACAGAGGAGTCTCGATTTCCAGAACAATCTCCAGTTCTCGAAATACCCGATAACTTAAACCAAAAGATCCATTTGATTTACATCACAAAGTCAAGCACTGTAATTTTGCTCCCAATTTCTCGATCAATTTTCCATACTCTCGAAGGTTCCAGGACATTTACAGACTAGGTTTTTATTTCGTAAAAACGCGAAATGCGACTACTATTGATTGTGGAATTTTGCATTGACTTAATAAGAATTGACAATAAATTATTTAACGTGCCTGGTCATTTGACTAAATTTGAAAACGCAAACGCGGAGAAGCGCAATTAATAGAAAGGAACGAGTTGTGTTTGGACAAATAAGAGTTTGGATTTGGTTATAACGTTTACAAAGACATGTACAAACTGACATATGTAGATAATGAAACACTGAGATTTTTTTTATCGAAACAAAAGGCTTAACCGGACAAAGCCGAATAACAACCCTGTAGGTTTTACTGACTATGCAGCGTCAATTTTTTAACATTTTTACAAAGTAATTGCTTTCGGTAAGTTCTAGAACTTGATCCTCTTTTTTAAGCTCCTTATCGATCTGTGATAATACCGAAATTGCCAAGAGCTTTGTTGTGGTGAAAAGTACGTCAAAATAAATGTCAAAAAACAACTACTGATCGAAAACTTGACTCAATGTTGGAACTTATAATTAACGTAAATAAGAGTTAGCTTTAGTTTCTATGGTCACCAAGGAGTTTCTGTCGGCAATTTGTTTTGTTAAATTGACAAAAACGCGTTCTTAGTAGTATTAATTCCATTTTTAGGACATTGATGTGAAGAAACGTTTAGAGCATAAATGTAAAGAAAGAAAACAAAATAAATTAGTCACCGTACAATTCTGTTCGGTGCATCAAAAGGTAAACCTCCCTCCTGTTTAATTATACGACGGTGGCAGAAAAAGACAGAAACCCGTCCCCCAAAATAGCCTGTTAAAAAATAATGATAAAGGTATTTTAAAAGACTCTCTTCGACAAAACATAAAATATTTAGTATACATAGTTTATTACACGGGCGTAAACCAAAGTGATATATGTGTATTGCTCCCATAGTCGTAAATCACTCGATGCAAAAGTCGTATCCCTTGGAACACTGCATTTGATATTATATCTAGCGTGTACCTCCAGGGCAATCAACTTGGAAGGGAGTGATAATATTATTCATTATAAGAATTAAGAATTCGGCGTATAAAGGAAATGAGATCAAATTTAAGACTAAAAAGTTACTATTCGTTCCTGTCCTACCTTGTCCGACAGCAATGGCTCCTGGGAAAGACTTCCAATGGCTGGTATTTTATAATATGACACCAAATTTCCCACAAACTGCAAGAGGTTTCGGTTTCTGGTTTGCAACACAATCACTGTCACGTTATCTTCAACTATGTCGGAGCAGAACGCTCTTGAAATCTCTTCAAATGACAACCCATTTAGCTGGATCGTTTCAATCTGTAGTGATATATTTGTCAATGTGGTCGTGCGGTTGTATTCGGCGATATTGACTCCGTAATTTTCAAGTGATGTTTCGCCGCGCTTCCAACAATCCAAGAATACGCCAACTTTGACATTTGTAAAACGCGTCCGACCTTCAGCTATCAAGAACAAGCTAAACGTACAGGAAAGGAGAAGAAAACCCTTAGACGCTCCTTTGTGCCGGAGAAATTTCATCGGGGTTAGATCTTGTGCTCTAGCTCCGACTAGAACATGTCACATCAAATGAAGCACAGATCGGCGCATGCTCGCAAAAAATCGTCGTTTTCCTCTGAAATCGAGCTGCATTCTTGTTTCCTTATGTCACTCAACGTATAGACATGATCGCACAGAACTGCTAACAGTTTTAGCAGGTAATCCCTGAGAAAAACGAAAATTATACAAAAGCAGTGTAAGTACGATTTTAAGTCTTGGATCAGAGTGATTTTCCCACTTTTATGCCAGTATCGATCGAGGCAAAGCGATAAATATGAATTGCAGATTTAATACATAAAGCTAACTGTGCGCACTAATGAAAAAACCTGAAAAGTAAAAAAAATAATAGTAATAATAATAATATTAAGTCGAGCAAAATATGACTTTTATAGGACCTCGACAATTATTTTTACGTACTGTCTCGAACCATATAAAAGCTGAACTGAAGTTATTATCACAGTTGTAACGACAGCAGGGACGTGAGCGAAGGTAATAAAAAATTCATTTCGCTGCTTGTAAGTCAACCAGACAGCCTTTCAAATGGGAAAAAAGAGCAAATATTTATAAATAAAACTCGTTGCTAAGAGTATTATTATTTCGGCATCTTTTTCGGCGGAAAAAAGAATATTACTTCAAGATTAAGTGCTGTGCTTTCTCTTTGTTCTCCGTTAACAGCATTTTGAACTTTAATTTAAAATTAGTAGAATGTGCAGGTAAATGCTAAATTTCTTGGCAACCGGAGATCTTGAACTTTGTTTATAAAGCTTATTGCTTGAAGAGATCTTTACGGCAGTACCAGCTCTGGTTTGTAATGTTTTCTTTAAGCCTTGTTCGTCCACAGCAGGTAATATCAATTAAATCTCTCTCAAAATTACGGCAGTTTTGCCCGAAGAGTAGCCTGTTCGGTATCGGTTGGCAATTAAGCACGAAGCGCTTGAAAGTAGTCTTTCGAAGAATGGGGTGAGCGGGTGCTTTTTAAAATTTCAAAATATTAAAACCACGTCATTACATTTTCAAAACTATCCCACTGAGAGATGTGAGAAATTGTATCGATTATCCTTGTGTTCTAACAACAAGAATATTTAAAGTACCGCAGATTCGCTCCAGTGGGGCATTAAACACATAACCATGAGTTTTGACGAATTGCTCTAATTTGAACAAAATAAACGACAGATTTGAAGTTGCGTCTACTGAAATATCGATGAGGTCCGTACAAAAGTTCAAACGTTCGATAAAAAAAAGAAATAGTACTAGCCAAAAAAATTAATCTTCCTTATGGGCATTTGACTAACGTCCAATTTTTAGGGGGTTTGTGTATTAACGATTATGTGGTCTTAAATTTATCAGGTGGGTTTAAATGCGAAAAAAAAAATATGTGAACCGTATGTAATTTTACGGGTAAAAATTCAATCTGATGCGAGGCAAATTTCAAATGACGGGTAGAAATCGATTTCGTTTGAATAAATAAGGCGCATGTTTATGTTTCAAATGAATGAACAATGGTAATCAAATTTAAAATATTCCCGTGTTGAAAGTACTGTGAAGAGTGGCTTTCCTGCGGTTTGTGATATCAGCTGGCTAATTAACAAAAAAAAGCTGTTTCTTTCTTTTTTTTCTTTTCTTTGTTGATATCCTTATCCCAGTATCTGATGTTGTATTCTTTGCGGTGATCTTGTCTTTCTCCAGAAATGCGCTGCTTAGGGTAAGTGAATTTCACGCGTGGAATTAAACCGAAAAACCAAATTCTCGGCTGGAAGCAGGACAAGCTTTCATTAATATCATAGGAGGGTTTAGTTATTCGTGTTCACATAATAAGAGCTTGAAGGGAAAAAGATATTTTGAAAAAACCCTGCTGAAGTTTTACACAAACGACGTGGGTTTCGACCGACAAGTCACCGGCGGTACTTCAAATTCATTTCTTGCTACTTTAGATTGTATACCGGATCAATTCAGTTTGATGTTGTTAAATCACCTGCCACTTCGGCAGATAGCGCAAATAGATTTGAACGAAAAGCTTCAGCAAGCTAAAATACATTTACACTTTTGCTTATCAAAAAGAAACTTACCAGAACCTGGCATCATTCTATTCCGCGTCGCATTCCGCGAAAACTGTTCGCGCACTCTGCGCGGAGTCGAACAGCGAATTGAAAATAACTCACAACCATAAAGTTGAATAAAAATTTGACTGAGTCTGTCCCGCGATTATTAATTGAAAATTCATTAATTCGGGGGCGTAATATCTGAGCGTTAATTTGTTAAGTACCATTGCTTGTATTGACTGGTGTACCGTGTGAGAAGTTATTTTCTCAGATTCGCACAATTACGAAGCTGTGAACACAGCCGCCGAGGCAGTTTTTTTTTCGCCTGTCTATCATGCTTTCGAAAAAATACGTTTACAAAAACGAGCCAGCTGATGTACTATTCAAAAGTTTGGTGGCGTGAATACATTAAAATACATTAAACCCGATTGTATTCGCAGGAAACAAAATTGAATTAAGCCGTCCAGAATATTCTTTAGCAAAATAGGTTTTATTAGCAGAAGTCTTTTGTTCAGTACAACAGATTAGCAAACAGAAAACAAATTAGAAATCGTAACAATAGCATAGTAGAAAGATATGTTGCTGATTCGCTGCGGCGAGTTAAGTCGGAAGCATAGCTTTCATATATGAATAATTATTTCCTATATTTCGTCATAACAACAGTGATATAATTCCGGTGAGTTGATGTTCATTTTGCAATAAATGAGGCTTTTGCGACAGAAAAGAAACTGACATGTTTATAATTAATGCGTTTGCAGTTCATAAGTGCAAATAAGTTATTTGGGTTAATACCAATATTTGTTACTGCGGCTGTTGGGCCACGTAGCGCTCTAGCTCTCCCCCGCAAAAAGCCTCCTTCAATAAAACCAGAGAAGAATCAAACGGCGAGGGAAAACGTATGTTAGGCGCGTATCGTCCCCCGCGCGCCTATTTGCTCCTCTCTCCAGTCTCCCCTCGGTCTAGTCTTACTCTTCTCATTTTTCGCGCGAAACTCGCTCTAAAGAAACCGGCTCTGCGGAGGAGACTTCACACACAGCCGTGGTTCGCTATTGGTGTCATGGCAGTTTTGCCTCTTCACTCTGCGCGTTTACCAGAGCATGCCTAAAACGATAACATTTTCTTGGTCGCCCTCTCCATTCTCTTTAGCATCCTAGGCCAGAATACACAAAATGACTGCAGTTTTTAATTACGATTCTTGAATGCAGCTTGCTAATATGACATGCGAACTACGACACGAATTGGTTCCGAGTGAGCGGAAATTTGTATGGGTAGTCTAATAAATATCATGAGTGTTTATCTTCGGAAATCGTCGGAACGTATCGAGTTAACTTTGCACTAGAATCTTTCCAGGTTTCTGCCCGAGTTCAGGAATGCTTTGGAATATTCTTTTGGCCCTCGACGATCAAACATTGATGAGGAATGTCCCCTGTCTGAACCAGTATAATATATTTCAGTGATTTTCAACATATTATAGCGCCATAATAATAATAATAATAATAATAATAATAATAATAATAATAATAATAATAATAATTATTATTATTATTATTATTATTATTATTATTATAATCTGAATAATTATTATAATGACTGAAGAATATTTACTTTCAACAATTTGTTATTCTACTATTGCGCCATTTTACTATATTAGGTCCCGAGAACGCGCAAAACATGCCACGTTATTACATTGTACAACAGGGCAAAAATACGGACGCAAAGCGGAGCAACAAAATGGCGGGACTAAACGACCCAAACTTTGACTTGTTTACGTACTTAAGAATAGAATTGCTCGTATTTTTCCTCTTGCCTCTTTTCCAGTTGCCTCTACGGGGCTCAGAAAAATACTACGCAACTCGCAAAGTATCCGCGCGTGTTATATGTTAAGGTAAAGTCTGTATACGAGCCCATCAGGCTGGAGCTTATACCGGTTTCCGTAGCATGAAGCGACTAGGAGTATTTCTACTCCCCCCTGGATGGGATGCTAGTCCATGGCAGGGTTGAGAGTAAAGTATCTGGGCCAAGAACACAACGCAGTGCCCCGGTCAGGGCTCTAACCCGGACCGCCCGGTCCGGAGTCCAGCGAACTAACCATTAGGCCACCACGCGCCTCCCACTATATGTTAAACCATCGAATAATTCATTGTAAAAAGCATAACATTTCTGATCTTAAATCAACAAATGCTATACCTAATTTTTAAGAACATTCCTTCGCTATGAAAT
This sequence comes from Meandrina meandrites, assembly GCA_963693305.1. Classification (NCBI taxonomy): domain Eukaryota; kingdom Metazoa; phylum Cnidaria; class Anthozoa; order Scleractinia; family Meandrinidae; genus Meandrina; species Meandrina meandrites. Next base: position 5,358,640 of record OY855908.1, on the reverse strand, counting down.
TAAGAACCTCTTTTTCCAAGCCCATTAACCAAGAAAAAAAGTAACAACAAAATAAAATAAAATAGTTTAAAAAAACATCCTTACACAAGATAAAACAGTATGGATAAAAGTTACAAAAGTCGGGATGTTACATTGAAAAATAATATTTCTTTAACTGCCTTGGTAAAAGAGCCATAGGAATTGAAATTTTTTCCCTGACGCGGTTCTTGTACGCTACTCAAACTATTTGCAGCCATGTGCTTTAAGTATCCACTTCAAAAGGACTGATAGGTGAGGAGTCGATATTATAGGCGCTAACTGAGTATAAATGTAAACGCAAGTATTCAGGCCAGCATTCGCTATGTAATGCCAACCTATCAACGCAGGAACATCTCCATGCTAGCAGTGAAACCTTCTTACAAACTACTTTGTTACTCTCCGCCATCTTGGATATTCTGCACTTGCAAAGAGATCACGTGATGTACTTTTAAACGCGCGCTGTTCTCACTTGGGATAAACACGCACAAAAGCCAAAATAAACCACGATGCGCTACCTTGCATTCCCAGCGTGACCCAAGCCAATTTCCACAGACCTCACCCCTCTATTTAAGAGCAGCCTGCTTGATAATTCAGCCAGTTTCAGTAAAGTTTAGGTCTCGGTACCCTTGCTAGGAGATTTCGCCCCACCCTCCTCCCCGCAGCGATGGAGGGTGCGTATCTTATCCCGTATCTTATGCATCTGCTCCACTTGGCTTTGTGTGTGGGTGTACCTGGGGAGAATATATTATTGCTGTGACTCTTTCCTGGTCAAAATATCGTTTATTTTGAGTTCACAAAGACGTTTAATAATCTTTTCAAAAAACTTTAAACGCTCAAAGCGTTATTTTTACATGTTGAACTAGCTTGCGTAGCTGGCTGGATTAGCGGGCACGGGTGAATTTTTCTCGCGCGGGCGAAGCCCGCGTCAGCGAGCGGCGGAGCCGCGAGTGAAATCCCCGCCTGCCGGATTTCTTAGGGGTTCTACTATCCGCCCACTTTTATTGCCTTTGATTTCAAATTAATTAAGGTTACCGTATACCTTCAGATCGACAATTTTTCCCGAAATCGGGTTTTTACATCCAAGGAATAGTCCAAGTGTGATCTTTCATTTAACAAAAAAAGTTTTGAAAAAGAGTGAATATCGGCGGAGAAATGAGCATATTTCGTTTTTGACCGGAAGTAAAAATTCTTCTTTAGAGTGACACCCATATGACGTGTATGCACTCAACCGAGACGGTTTTCACGGGAAGTGTCACGAGATTGATTGGCCTTGTTATTCGAGAAGGTGTTGCAAGCTTCATGTGGGCGGTGTTTGCTTGCATTGCAAGATATTTTTTGCGCGCTGTTTTCTGAAATCAATTTTTCGCTTTGAACGCGACACTTTAAAGAGCTACAACTCCAAAGGAATTTGCCCCTTCTACGTCAAATTTGGCGAGCAGCTAGTTTAACATGTTAATAACAAAAACCTGTCGGCGATTTTTTTATTTTTGTATAGTTTTTATACTGGAGCGATTTTTGTATGATCACTCCCGTGTGTTTTGGCCCTATTTGCGATATGTCTTGTATCTTTTTATTGCAATTGAATATGACAAAACGCCGACACGTTTTCTTAGCGCTTGGGGTCCGGAAACCAAGGAACAAATCAAATTAGCGAAATACTAAATGCGCTTTGACTTGTAGCCTTCAAAAGGCGACTCAGGCGCTCATGTTTCGAGGTTCCTAAAAGATTGACATTTTATTCTACTACAAAATGGTTTTTATAGATTGAAAGCCAGCTCAATAAGCTTTAATTTGATATAGGGTTTTAGCTGCCTTCAATTTATTCCGACTGCGCTGTATCGTTTAGACGCGAGTAACCCCCAAAGGTATACGGTAACCTTAAGCCAATCAGAGTTTGAGGTGTAATACGAATCGCAATTCTCAACTCTCTCGGATCTCAACTCGACTCCTCACCAAGCCCCTCGCTGCTTGGCGGCCAAGACCAAAGCATGCGGCCGCTAAAAAAAGAACTCGCTCGCGAAATCCTGCCAGCTACGCAGGCTAATGTCGAACTAACAAAAAACGTTAAATAAAATTCATGTCATATACACTTTTCGCAGTTTATGAATCCCTCCTAAAACGTTTTCAATAACTACGTGGTGTTGTCGTGAGGTTGCACAAAAATTATACATGTACTCTGGCCGGACATGAATAAACTAAACATTATTTATTAATATGCCTGTAAGATTTTCTGTTAGCCGTCTGTATAAGGCTGTTTAGTTGTGAAATCTTGGCAATTGGTATTTTCTTAATTAACCATACCGCAATTTTACCATCCCTATTTTGTATGAGCCGTATAAAATGTATGGGTAATGAATTTATTCAATTCCCTGCAATTAACAAGTCTGGATTCTCATTCATTTACCGCCGTTAGCTTTAGGAGTTTTGACTTATAGTAATAGTCCATCGCAATTCTTTCTGGCTTTCTCGAGTTTCCAGGCAATGTAATGCCAGATATATTCAGGCTAAGATGACAGCCAATCTTAAGCCTCTTCGAAATGTACGCAAAAAGTGGCAATTCGTCAACTGCACTCACTGAAACACGAGATTGATTACAGGAAACACACGTCAAGAAGTGTAATTAGCAAAGCGTTTTTCAGTCCTGATTCATTTCTTTCCCCAAAGGACAAAATGCTAATTGCTTTTTTTTGTTAGCGAGGAAACCGTTCAAAAATACAATGAGGTTTACATAACATAATTTGAATCAAATGCGAAAAATATAAGCTGTTCGAAACAAAAACGACGTCCGCTTTGATATGCTAGATGCTTAAACTGCGAAAAGGTATGATTTTCAACGTTGCTGGAAATTAGAAAACGTGCGCTTTTGAACTCTTGGAAAGAGAAACGTGTTAAACATTAAATTCCTTCCTTGAACAAGAGTACAAGTCAACCGATACGCAAGTGTGAAATTAATCTAATACCCCATTCACACCAAAGCTTAAACATGTTTAAATGTTGTTTAGTTAAACACGGTTTAAAATTGTTTTCTTCGTGGAAGTTGCTGACTGATGTTTATCGACTTCAAATTTAGCACAATGAAAGCACAAGTTAGAGCATACTTGAACCCTATGTAAAATTTAGTCTGTCAGTTGTCTGTTGCTGATTTTCATTTTCTTAAACCTGGGTTAACTAAACATGTTTTGTTGGTGTGAATCAGGTATAAGAGATATTCACGCAACTAAATCATCCGTATCGCAAAACGGCTGTGTCAAACGTTTTTCACCTTACAACGCTACAACAGAGCTATGAAAGTGAGCAAACGGTAGCTACAATCACTGCTTTTTTAAGAACATAAGGAATTAATTAAAGATGAACTAGGCCACAAACAATTTTTGCATCAGTATTTATGCAATAATATAGTTCTTACCTTTCACTACAAGCGTCGTTTGTTGTGTGAGAATACTTGTACAAACACCTAACGCGTGGCTAACGTGTTGTTGTATTCATTTCGTCGCGAGTATTCAGCTCAACCTATTGTAATGACTTCGAGTCAGGCAGCACGCTTCGACAGGACGTGCGCGCTGAGTCAATTTGTGTTTCCAATGTATGCAAATCCAGGTCCCTTTTCAAATTTTATTTTTGTTTTCTCTCTCGGGAAAGGCGGTCTTTCAAAATGATTTTTTTCAATTGTTCTGTGATTAATGTCTCCGGCGAGGTTTTGAAATCATGAATTACCATTAAAATAGCTTCGAGCACACCAGTCACTTCGATGTCTTCATTGAACAGAATTTTAAAAGGTTTATAATTGGTATCCGAGATAAGGCACGTATTAGCTCTCAGTTTGGACTTGCTTGTTAATAGATTGCTTTTATAGATTTGAGAGACACATTTTTCCAATAAAACATAAAAGTCATTTTTAATGAGGAAAATGCAGCAGAACGCATACTTCTTTCTCGACATGTGAAAAGGTTTGCATTGTTTGGCAGATTATTCTTTGTAAAGGTGTCACTTTTAATTACGAGTACAATTGCCGTCACGTTTAGCTGATGTTTCTAGTTTCATCGCTGGCCTGCTTGAGGAATATTGGCAGCAAAAGGAGTAATTAGTATTCTATTTCTTTCTGAATCTCATGTTGAAAAGCTACACGTAATGGTTTATTGTTTGAAAACGATTTTTTTCTCTGTTTACAAAAAAAAACGCGTTCACACTCGACGTTTTTGAACCGTTTACGCTCGTCCACTCGAAAACGATGAAACGATTCGGAAGCGCTAATACCGCTGAGGAGCATGCGCATTCACCAGTAAAATGAGCCCGCAAGACAGCAAGAGGAGTCATCGTTTTCGAAAACCTCCGTTTTCAGCGTCCACACGAAAACGGAGGGGGCTCTCTTATTTCACTCTGGAAAGCATTTTCGAAAAGAAACGTTTTCGGTCATCGTTTTCACCTGATACGTGTGGATAGAAGGCCAATCGGTAAAGACGAAAACAGATAGTCGTGTGAATGGGGCCTTACAAGTTCAGTCTGAGCACTGTTCCCAACCCGGGTCCGGTGGAGGGGTACCTGGGTCCTCGTTTTGTTTGATCTCTCGTTGGCCAAGATCTCATTTCACCGTACAATAACAATGCATTATGAAGGTGACCAGAAATAATGTAAATAAGAATAATATGGACCAGAAAACCGAAAATTTGGTGTGAATGAAAATTAATTTAGTTTTGGTGGCGAACTCCACTTTAAAACTTACGGAAACTAGACGCAAATTCAGATTTTTTTGTTAGTCACCGAACTGGAATGACCATACAGCATGCAGTTTTTTACTTGTTGCTATGCAAAAATGTATACATACTGATATCAGCAGGAACAAAGTGAAAATAAATTGAACGAGAAATCTCTTATGGCGGCAGGAAATCAGTGAACAAATAAAATAAATTGACTCTGTTTAACGAGAGTAGCACGTAAAAGTCTTGCGACTGATTGTGGGCCTCGGATTCATGATCGAATTGGAAGTTAGAAGTGTTGGTTTTTGTGGAGGGACCGGAGAACCCGGAGAAAAACCCTCGGAGCAAGGACGAGAACCAACAACAAACTCAACCCATACGTGACCCGGGACACATTGAAGAGAAGCGAAACTCTTAGAAAAAGTTGTAAACGGATGAAGAGGAAGGGGTTTACGATGCGTAAATTGTAAATTTTAAAATATTCATTTTTTTCGAATTAAAAAAAATCTACCGATTTTTTTTCTTTTATTTTTAAGTATGAGAAAATACAGCATATATGCAAACGGCTTTATCTAGTTCCGTGTGTCTAGTCTCGATAAAACGCGTCGAATTTTGCTAGCCAAGATGGCTAGTTCGCGTCTTCCATTTTGAAGCGCTTTGGAAACCCTCGCGTAACAGTAAATTATTCAAACTTGCGGCATTCTCAAGATTATTTAGCACGTGGAATTGAACATACCACGCCACATGCCACATTCATTGCTAAATAAAATGCATGAATACAAAGCTCAGCCGCAATTTTACCCGTGGCATGTTTATTTCCAGGTGCTAAATAATCTTGAGAATGCGACAAGTTTGAATAATTTACTGTAACAAGAGCATTTTCAAAGCGCTCCAAAATGGAAGACGAGAAGAAGCTATCTTGGCGAGCCACATTCGACGAGTTTCATCGAGACTAGACACACGGAACTAGATAAAGCCGTTTGCACATATGCTGTATTTTCTCATACTTGAAAATAAAAGAAAAAAAATCGGTAGATTTTTTTAATTCTAAAAAAAATGAATATTTTAAAATTCACAATTTACGCACCGTAAACCTCTTCTGCTTCATTTGTCTACAACTTTTGCTGGGAGTTTCCGATCTTTCCATACTTTTCAGCAACGTTTCAGCTGGTATTAAGCTTTCAAATAATCCATGGGATCTTAGCATTACTTAAACGTTGTTGCAACAGCTCCCAATTATACACAAGCATAATATTTTGAAGCAAAAATTCAACAGTCAACTGTGCAGAAATTTCTACCCAGCCGATTTCGTTGAAACTTGCTCACATTAAACCTTGGATAATTTGAACTTGTTGACATTAATTAGAAAAAAATCTATCGTCGCGTTTGGAAAATATTCGCGTTTTTTTCATAAATATAGTTTTTCAAAAGCGCTAATATCTCGTAATCGTTTGCCTTGTTTGCCCTATAATTTAAAGCTTTATAAAATTTGAACATTTGTTATTTCGACTGCCAAAAATTAGAAAAATCGGTTGAGGTTTACATGCCCAAAACTCGATTTAGAAAAGAGCACCTCCGGTCCCAAAAACTAGCCGCGGGCCACCTTAAATCTGTCTCCAATCTCGTCCCCAGAGCCCGCGTGCCCTTGACCAGCGGTCGGGAGGCGCAAGGGCTCTGGTCGAATCCAGAACCGGAACAAGGAAATCCTGGTTCCGGTTTGATTCTGCGCGTGCGTCGGAGATTGTGGCTGAAATGAACAAGTTTCAACAGCCAACGAGATTTGGCCGTCTTTTTGGCGGGCTTTCAGTTTAGCCCAGAGGTCTAGATTCTTGGCGCAGACCTGAAGGATCGCGGCCTCTGGGAACGAGATTGATCTGTCTCCGAATTTGTGAAATCGAACGTAAACATTATTTCAGCAAGTGTTTCATTTAATTTAATTGTTTAAAAGATATGGTTCTTCTCTACGCGTTGTTTTTGGATCAACAAATACAAGAAAAGACTAAACTTCACTTTATCTCGAAAAGGTAATTTTAATAAGTTATCATTTTAATGGCTGCAAAACAGTCGTGTATATTTTTGGTGAAAGCGCACGGTCTTCAAACGAGAAGCCTGGGACGAATGTCAAAGACGAGAGTGATCGCGTGACAATTGACGCTTCGCGCCTTCAAAAAAAAGCAATTTAACGATTTCAGCGCGTTTTAGTGCGTTTTCAGTGTGTTTTAGTGCGTATCGAATTTTTAAGGAAAAGCTATCTTAACTCATGTTTGTTTTTACGGTAAACCACCAGACGCATTTACGTCACAAAACGGTTATTTTTAAAAAAAAAATGCGTCATACAAATAATTATTAGTTTAAAGCTCAAAATTTATAATAATAAAGTAGCCTTTTCTTTTTGTCTAAGTGACAATCCAGTTCGCTAAGAACTTAAGTCAGATTAGAATGCATCGATTTGTTATGTTTTCCTTAGTGATATATATTTAATTAGTATAAAGTGTATTTGCATAGAAAATGCACGCAGTCTCGAGTTCCGATAACTTGAAAAAAAAATCGAAATGCATTAATTCAAAATTTATCTTTTGTCCAACAATGTTTACCACTCCCAACATTTTCCTGTGTGTTCAATTTAGTAAAATACTCGTATGCAACTAAAACACTATTTTAGATTCCTAAGCTTACTACAAGTTTTCTCCAATAAAATAGTAATTTTCTCTCCACTTACCTCTCATCCGATCCTATCTCTCACTTAGTCTATCTTCACGGTTGGAGGCTTCTCAGTTCAAACTATTCATTTATACAGACAGTTTGAAATTCGCCTTTCAAACATAACAAATGTAACAAGCATGCTTGTATTAAACTTACAGTTATATCGATAGTCTAAACCTGAAAGGAAACCTGTTTTGAGCACGACTTAAGTCCAGTGGAAAGTAGTTTTCTCTGAGAATTTCCTCACCGACCAAGTCAAACTTCTTCAGCTCTTAAAATGGACATCTTATCTACATCTACGGAATAATTATCTTTCTTTGCCTTTTAAGGCCATATCTTAAGTATGTTTGCGGCGTCATCTAGGCGGACTCCTAATAATAAAAAAATACTCCTTTACTTCAGCTGGATCGACATGAAAGCATTGTAATAATTGTAGGGTCATGAATTAAGCAGCGTTATAATACAAAACTTAGTTCAAACGAAGATTAAAAATATGCAATTTTTTAAAATTAGATATAATATATAAACTGTAGAAAAACTATTAAACTCTAATACAGCGTAAAGTTTTAAATCGGACATTTTTTTTATAGGCACTGATTTGAAAGAACAGGTAAATTATCGAAATTAAGTTCCTTAATTGAGACGGTCCATTTTTTCTTTAATTTTTAAAAAAACTGCTTGAGGTTACAAGAGTCGCTAAAATAGTCCGAAGAGAAATCCCAACGCACAGCGTTTCTGTATCGGATTGAATTATTCATATAATATTGTCGGTGGCTTCCTTTAACCTGTGATTCTTGTCATGCTATTACCACGAGAGAGCGCCTATATCGCATGTTTACAAGAGGCACATGGAATTTCTACCACTCGCTTTAATTAAGTCAAAGAGATGACTCTCCATTTGCTAAGTAAATCATCTTTAAAAAGTAGGTTTTTATCGGTGACTATCTTCAGATCCTAATGCAGAGGACCAATCAATTTCGAATTAGTGACAACAGTGCAACACACTATTTATCTTTTGACAACGTAATTGCTTCCACTTTCCACGATAGCTACGCGTTAATGCACTTTCACGTCTAAAAAATACGTTCATTAGAGCACCTCTTCGCTTCCAAACCTTTTGTACTTCCAGGAGAAAACCTAGATAAATATCACGGTTAAGGTATGTTTTTAAAAATATTTTCGTTACAGAAAAATTGTTTTGGTCAAATTGTAAATCCAATTCTACAATTTATACCACGTCTAAATGAAACACACAGGTTTTAAGGCAATCATTATAATTAAGTAAATACAAGCTATCTGTAGAATTCAATTCAAATGGATCTGGTTCCTTAACTTCAAATTCTACTTAGTTTATAGAATTAATGATCGAGGGCGTAAAAAAATTAAATTCGCCCAAAATCAAATAAATTTGATAATTATACCGGGCTCCTAAAATGAAGCATAACATATATGCACTTACGTGTTCTGATAAAATCTCCAGTGGACATGTTTAAAGAAGAAGAAATGGAAATAGTTTTTCTCTTCACTCACCTCTCATCCAATCGTGGGCATATCCCTTCATTTAGCGTATCCAGTTCGCTGCTGGAGTTTTCTCAGTCCAAAGTATTCATGCCAAACGACAATTTGAATTGGAGAGTGGCCGGAGAAAACTCTACTCCTTGGGCCGACAAAGTGCCAAAGTAAGGCCTCCACTGGATTCTTTGATAAATATTGATACACTGACGCCAGATTGAACTAAATAATTTGGAGGATAAATCACGCTCTAATTCAGCAGTGAGACCACAACGATTTAGTATTTGTAAACATATCGCAACAGGTGCGCCGTGTACAAAAATGTTGAGTTTTCCTTGCAGTCGAATGGTTGTTATACGCTTGCGTTTTGCGTTTTTTAACCGATTAAAAAAAATGGGGTTTGCAAAAAGTCGAAAAGAGGAGTTAACCAAGTCATTGACTGATAAAAACGAATTAACATAGAAGCCGTGGAATTAAATAAGGCAAAATACAAATGCATCAGTTAGTTCGAATCGTGAGAAGACTAAACACTTTTTAAAATAGAGTTGCTTTTGTTGGCCTGAATTAAAATCAGGCGCACTCATTTGGAACTTCTATCGACTTCGCAAAAGTGCTTAAAGTTTGGGCTGGCGATATGACTGACTTTAGAGCTTAGTGCGAGCAGCCTCACAACAACAACAACTGTCGATACATGAAGTGTATAGATATATGTATTCTATGGTTTGTTGTACACACATATATTATGCACAGCTCATGTTATTTTGGCTTATCTTAATTCCGGTGAGTCATAAATAATTGGTTGGGGTTAGTTTTTAATTGGTCGAATTGTTTTTCAGTAAAGAAACCGACGCTTTTATTTGGAAATAGCCCTTGAAAAACACAAAATGAGAGCACATGCTTCGAAACACTCTTCAAATAAAATAAGACGACTGGCTAATAATAACTTAACTGTAAGGAAAGAGTCTAGTGCGGTACAAACTGAAGAAAACAACTTTACATGCTTTTGGAACGACACGAAAAAGATCGGAAAATTCCCAGCTGGTGCCGTATATAAAAAAATGCGCGCGAGAATTCGAATCAGGGCAACAACCAATCAGAGAACGGATCTCTGTTTGACCGCGCCATCACTATGTAATTTTTGCAGTCGATTCTCAGACTCTGATCACAATAATTTAATTTTGCATCAAAATAATTACGAAGTAAAACTAATTTTCAAAGCCAAGGCCTCGGTTTAAATCTGAGGACGAATATGTGGAAAGGCTTCCTTCCCAGTGTCCACTTTCAAGTTGATCACGTGACACAGTCAAACGTGCCACGTGACCAGGAAGCGAAATCGATCATTATGTACAATCCTATCAAAAAATTTCTGTCGAAAATAATGGTTCGTGGATGTTCCGGACAAATTCTGGAGTTTGGTCACAGAACCTTTGTTATTTTTTTTCCTGTTGGAACCGGAGGAACGCTTGATATTTTATTTCTGTACGATATGCTTGTTTTTCTCATTGCTCTTCGAAAACAATCGCGGTTTTTTTGTTGATAATGACAAGGAACTACTAATGATCATCGCCATTTCTTTTGGTTGGTCGGCTAATTTTGCTGAAGCCCCTCCGTCGCAGGGAACTTCAAGATTCACAATATGAAATGAAGTGACCGGGTTATTTATTTCAAATGTTACTCCAGACCGTAAAAGATTGTTATTTTATATGCTTTTACGCGCCAGTTAATGAGAATCTTTCTGTTTGAACAATTTCATAGTAATTAAAAGGTATTACAACTTTATTGAAATATAATCTCATTTTGCTGGGGTTGCTGACTAATGGAAATGTAAGACGTTGACAAAACTATAACCACGGCTTTTCCATTAAAAATTAAAGATTTGACACAATTTGTTTTAAAATGGCAGATCGGACTGGGAAAAAGCGATTGAATCAATAATTTTGCCGAGTAAATTAAAAGGAAGAAATTTTTCAAGCGGGTTTGTTTAAACGTTTTTAATATGCTTTATTAAATGAAATATTGAATCAGTTGCCGAATAAGCAAGCTTTAGTTTCCTCTAATTACTCCAATAACCCTGGTTTGTTTTTTTAAGGAAGTATAATTTAATGAAGAAAAGAAAAACAGAGATTATTAGGTGATCTCATTCTCCGATAATTTAGCTTGTCCGTCATGTTTCCTATCTTTATAAAAGCGGCAAATGACCACTGGTGATTAGATGCTGCTCATAATTCAACTTCTATTTGACACAGGAAGAAGTTGAGCCGATCCAAATTTGACAAGGATGTTTTTCTCGGACTTTGACGTAAGTGATCCAAACGGGAAAACACACAGCGCAAACAGAAGTCCACAAAACGCACTGTGAAGTTGATCACTGCATTTCACAAAATGACAAACGAAACATTTAGCTTCTGCGACAGCTTCGAAGGACAGTACGAAATCATTGCCGAGAGCTCGGACGAAATCTACATCGTCATTTTTGTGATTAACACTGTTATGTCAATCGCAGCCATTATGGGAAACTGTCTTATAATAAACGCTCTCCGCAAATGCAGCTCGCTGCATTCGCCTTCCAAGGCGCTGCTATTCAGCCTGGCATTATCTGACCTCGGTGTTGGTTGCATAGCGCAACCTCTCTTTGTTATTCACCGGCTAGCAGCTTTAACGAGAAGTTATCACATCTTCTGCGTCTCCGGCATCGGTTCATACTTCGTAGGAAGCACCCTTGTGACCGCTTCATTCGTCACGTCGACCGCCATCGCGATCGACCGTTATCTTGCTCTGCGTCTTCGCCTCCGCTACCGCGAAGTCGTTACACTCAAACGCGTCACCGCGGTTCTTGTCGCGAGCTGGTTGGCGTCGCTAGTGTGGTCAGCGCTTTGGTTTTGGAACAAAGGAGTGCAGAATTACCTAAGAATCGTACTGTTAAGCGTTTGTTTTCTAACAACAACCTCTTCGTATCTTATCATCTACAAGCACATGAGACGCTACCGTTTTCGCGTGGCGGAGCAAGTTGGTCGCGCCGTCATTCATAACGCGACCGGACGTCAATTTAACATGTTACGATTTCGACGATCAGTGGTCGGCATGTGTTACATTTACTGCCTTCTTTTAGCCTGCTATCTCCCTTATAACTGTCTGATGGTTTTGTTAAACAGATTTCAACTGACGCCTTTGACCGTGGCCCTGAACGCAGCTTTCGCGACTCTCGTCTTGTCAAATTCCGCTTTGAATCCGTTCATCTTTTGTCGCTGTATACCGGAGATTCGTGTTATAGTAAAGTCGACCTTTTCGGTACTGGCAGTGAGCAGCAACTAGGCAGGGTATGGAATTCATGATCAAGAGGACGGAATACAGTTTTTAAACACCAGTAAGGAGTTGAACTTGTATGTTGGTAATTATTTGAGGGTTATATCTATCGAGAAACTACCCTAACTATTGCTTTAAGATATGACGTATTGAGATTAGTAAGAATAACTTCTGCAAGGCTTTTTAAGGGTTATTTTAAAGATGTTTTTAAAACTTTATATGTACGTTGCTATTTTAATTTCAATTGCCCTACCTAATAATTCTTTTATTATGTCAGACATTCGTATTTGAATTTATTTTTCCAATAGTCTGTTAGAAATTACTGATATTGAAAGTCTAGAATAAACTGTTGTAATTTTGGACCTTTTTAAGTCCTGTAGGGTCGATCCGAAGTAGGTGTTGGGCAGTTCTTAAGCACGTTGTGTCGAAAAGTAACTAAGCGCCTTAGCAATTTCTAATAACGAGCATGTTTTTTAATAATATAATACTGTAAACAAACCCTTAAATGTAATCCCAACATTAAATTAACGTTCTTGTTGGAACAAAAAATATTAAAAAGTAAAAAACAATTTGTTTTTAATAAAAAAGGATCATTGTTCCGATGGGCACAATGTCAAAAATCATGGTCTCGTACCTGATTAATTCTACAGTTTTAAACAAATTGATTCTTTTTTTTTCTTTTATCACTTGCGAATTACATCTCAATCATCTCAATGTCAGTTTACAACATAATCATATCAAAAACAAATTCTTTATTCTTATTGGTCCTTAGAGCGGCGTAGTGTGTTCCTTTCATTCCGCTATCAAATTCATGCCTTTTTAACTGCGAAAAAATCCAGATCAAAACTTTTTCTTCAAATTAACAGTAATAGAACTTGCTACAAGACGTGCTATATAATTCACCGAACGCCTTTAGAACTCGAAATTTCACATCGGCTGCATTCGGACAAAGTTTGAAATTACTCGATAAGTCGATTATTTCCTGAATTATTCTTGATACACTTATTGCTGCTATAGTTGCTTGTTAAAAACTATTGTTTTCTTTATTCGTATAAATTTTTCCAATGAATAAACGCAGTTATAATTTTCGTGTGCAAGCTACAATCGTGTATTTAATTTTGCAGAAATTCAAACGGTACAAAATTATAAATGAAACTTTATCAATTTTTAGCTACTTAAAAACGCTCAAAGAGGCCTCAGAGCTAGTTGCAATTTGAAGAGACAATTAAGGGGGGTCCTTCTTAACTACAGATCTAGACCAGTTGCTAGGGAATTCCTGAAGACCAGTTTTAGTGGCAAGCCATTTTCGACCGTTTTGTAACGCTAAATGGTAAATTTTGTGGGGCAGGAAATACCTGCTTGAAATATTGACATTGCGCCTGCATAACTAGTGCCAGTCCTAAACCGCGCGTTAGAATTTAAAATCCCTAAAACTTGGAGGAAAAAAGGAAGAGTTCTGAATTTTTTAAAGAATCGGAGATAACATAGCCTTCTTTATAGTCCTACGTATGGGATTACCGTTTACAAGAAAGAAAAAAACGCTACTGAAGAAAGTCTGAAAATACGGGTGTTTATTATGTCATAACTTTTACAATAATGCAAATTTTGTAAAACCCATACGAAGCATTAAACATGTGGACATTCTTTATCTATTGGCACTGATTTTAACTTTCAGTTTTATATGCCCTTTCAGTTTTAGGGTTTTTTCTATTCTGGCCACGCCACTTGTCAAATATGGCCGTGATTTGAAACTCTTGAAGGACTCTTCAATTGAACAAAGTTGCAAAAAAAGCTTATCCGTAGCAGGTCAAGTTTCCAAAATATGGCGGTTAGAGACCTTCCTTAGCAACAACTTAGTAGTTAAGAAGGACCCTCCTTAAATGCACACGATGTGTGAAGATGATAACCTTAACAGGAGAGGGGTGAGGGTTAAGGAACTCGCTTCATCCAAACAAACTTAAACAAAAAACACGTAACAGAATAAATGGTGCTCTTTCAACTGACGGGCTGTCTTTTTTAATTTTTAGTGAACTGATTATGTGCGAGGCCTCTTTCCTCTCTATGAAGAAGCCAGTTTAGAAAAGAAACTAGCTGTTTCAATTATGCGTCTCTTCAGCTATACTAATCATTCATATTGAACAAAGTCAAATAGCCTCTCATTCAGATATATTAACCACTACGGATTCAATTCATTGTTAGCGTATAAAAATTACAGGCGGTAAGCCCAAAGTCAATATTCCTGTCAATTTTAACCATACTTAATTGTTCAAAACACACGTTTTCCATGACCCAGTCATCTTAAACACGCAAATTCTATAGCAGAAAAACAAACTAAATTCTTTTTGTTTCCTCTCGAAGCTGTATCAGCCCGTCTGGCTTCACGTCTGCTACATGACTAATGCAAAATTTCTTCATTCGTCTCCTTAGTGGTATTCCCAAACATGGTGCCTATTACGGTTCTTATTTTCGCCTCGTATTCATGACTTTCACAGGATTCACAGTTGCATTCGGTTATAACAAGATAATGGAGCAATTTCACATCACCATCCGGGCATGCCATTGGAACACTCGCGCCGCTAAAATTCTTGGGCTTGCAACAGAAACACTCGACGTGGACCCATGGCGAAGTAATATTTGCGACTGCAGTTGAGTTACAAGAACCCTGGCAAGACGTTTGACGGATTGGCTGAGTGTTGGAGCAGCCGAACTCGTCAATGATGCTCTTGTTTTCTGTGTGAACGTTGCACCGCTCGATTTGGACTTTGGTCGTTGGTTTTACCAATGACGTCGATGCTTGAGTTGACACGTTTGGCTTTGTCGCCGCGGTGGGTTGGGGGGAAGTTTGTGCAAATCTTGTGCTTGTCTCAGGGGCTGTTGTTGTTTGTTTTGCAGTGGAGGCTGTTGTTTTAGGCGTGACTATTTTTCTGAGTGTTGAGACAGGAGCCGTTGTCTTTGTATATGTGGTCGTCAAGTTTTTCGCCTGTCCTTTGGTTGATGATGTACCCGTTGTTGTAGGAGTTGTCGAAGGAACCGTCACAGCTGTTGAAGAAACAAGAAAGAAAATTACCCAAAATAACCAAGATACAATTTATATTATTGAATGCTAGAATCCTAAACTAACAACTTAGGGACGGACTGTGCAGTAACTATCGTGATGCAGGAGGTCCTAAAATGAGTACAATACGGCCTGAAATTAACTTAACCCCCTGTACAAAGGCTGAAATAACACCTCACCCATCCCCCCTTTTATCGCTAATGACTTAAGTACAAACGCCCCCTCCCCCCACCCTCCCCAAACCCCGATCTCTATTGCAAAAACGGAAAGTATTAAAATGAACGGACGTGCAAATTGCAGACAGAGATGTCTTGCCAGCACCGGTATAACTCTGATGCAATCGATGCTGTAAAAACAGGCAATCAAGAGAATTTTACAACGAATTTAAATTTGCAAGGACCACCGTGACGAAGTAGAAGTACCGGATCCTCTAAATGTAGAAGATCTAATCAGCTATAACAAAATAGTAAACGAAGAAAAGCAAGGCTGATTGAACAGTTGGGAACTATATATATTTCCAATATTTCGGAAGGCACGGCCTTCCTTCTTCAGGGTGTTACAAAGAATCAGGGTGTTACAAAGAATCAAGAGAATGTTGCCCAGCTGATGAAATAGTACAAAGCAACATATTCCGTTAGATTAAACAAAAAATAGATGGACACCTAGAAGGAAAAAAGGTGAAAAAGCAAGAAAGAAAGGAAGAAGCTGTGGAAAACAAAAAAAGCTTGTAATAATTTTATCCCACTAGGTAGGAGAAATGGCAATAGTTGGTGAATATGACCTTGAGCTGCATGGTGTCCACAAAATTAAGATAAAGTTCATTGGGAAACAGTTTCCATTTTTACTTCGGTAGAGATAAATCTGGCTTCCGTGGAGCGGCCGAGATAGCGATTCAGAGATTTTTTACAAACCAGCTTGACAAGAAACCAAACAATGGACAGGACTGGCGAAGGTTAAAATAATTTAAAACATGAAATCGTCACCTGCAAAGCCATTTGTTTTATTTTCCATACATTGTACACAATAAAAAAGATAAGCATGTATGTGATTTCATTGAAAATCAGATATCACCCGTTTTCTTTCCATTGAATAATTTAGACATTGACTCCTACTCTATAGGTGAGACTTTCTGTCAGCTAAGTTCAAATACAATAGGCCAACATATAACAGTCATGTTTCGCAAAAGTCAGAAAAGATAAAATCCGTACTTACTTGATATTTTATGGCAAAAGCAACATTTGCCAGGATTGTCAATGAGCTCCTCACCCTGATATATAAAAATAAACTAATTTTTTAAAAAAGCAACACTATACCAGCATTCCATCCCAGAATAGGGGGGGGGGGGGGGGGGAGGGTGGAAGGGAAGAAGATAGGGGGAGTAGTAATAAAATCAAATTCAGCGTATACTAATTTTTGGTATTTGTTCTGAAAGCCCATTCATGCGTCTAAGCACTTTATGTAGTCATCGTGGTCTTCCTATATTTTTAAGTGGGGTACTTACCGGTTTGAGACGTAGTGAACTAATGGTTAGTGCACTGAATTCCGGATCAGGTGTTCCGGAGGCGGGCCCTGGCCATCTAGTCCAGGAGGAGTAGCAATACTCCTAGCCGCTTCATGCTACATAAACTGGAATTGGGTGCCGAGAGCTATGAGCCAGTTTGGCTTTAAAAGCTTTACTTTACTTTCCTTACTTACCGGTGGACAAGATTTGATATTGCAGGTCTGCGTGCACGAAACGGAATCACCAAAGCACATACACGAACTGCACGTTCCATTTTCAAACGTTTGGCCGGTCTAAAAAGTATCAACAGCAATATCTAAGTTGGCTTTGTGAACTACATTTATTTTTCTTATTCCTGGCTGGGGTCATTATGAAGGCCGAAGCAAGGTTGTGAAGGTAAACTATCACTTCAAAGATTTCACTTTTTTATATAAAAAAGAAGCTTACCATGGTACCTAAAAATCCTAAATTCACCACCGCTGTCAGAAACACCAACAAGTATTTTACACATGCTTGGTTTTTTTTAAAAATGATCTCTGATGATAAGGGCATCTAATCTTACCTTATAGAACGTTTGATTATGATAACACGGACACTCCAGCACAGGCGAGACCAATTTGTTCTTGAATAAAACCAAACCGGGTGGGCATGACCAGCCTGGTTTGCAGGTTTCCTCTGTACAGCTTGCTATTTCATGTTCGGCGAGGTCTGCGCATGTCTTGGTGCAGGAACAGTTACTCCATACACAACGAGAAGGACCTGATCATGAAGACGATTTAAAAATAATTGTCTTGAGTCAATTAAAAATGCTTTTTAAGTACCAGAAGGCCAATCGTGCAAACCCAGTTTAATAATGATTTCAAGGATAAATGCAAAGACAGAGCGGAAAGATACCGTATATAATATTAATGTTAAAAAAACGCACTCCTTATGGTAAAACCCCAAGACATCGCAGGCTTGGTTACCTATAAAGAGCCACAAAATTGACGACTCCATTATCTCTCATTTGTGTAATAAGGTGAATACCGTCATTAAAGACACGAGGCTTTTTTCCCCACCCTCTTCTCTCAGCTTATTAAACATTAAAGCATTTCTAACCTGATGTGGGAGTCGTAACCTTTTGAGTGAATGTCGTTGTTGTTGGACTTGTTATCTTTGATGTCACTGTGAACTTTTGTGTGGATTTTGTTGTGGACTCTTGCGCGAATGGCGTTGTTGTCGGACTTGTTTTCTTTGATGTTGCTGTAGACTCTTCTGTGGATGTCGTTGTTTTTGGACTCGTTATCTTTGATGTTGTTGTAGATTCTTGTGTGGATGTCCTTGTTGTCGGACTTGATATCTTTGATGTTGCTGTAGACTCTTCTGTGGATGTCGTTGTTTTTGGACCTGTTACCTTTGATGTTGTAGATTCTTGTGTGGATGTCGCTGTTGTCTGACTTGATATCTTTGATGTTGTTGTAGACTCTTGTGCGGATATCGATGTTGATGGACTTGATATCTTTGATGTTGCTGTAGACTCTTGTGTGGATGTCGTTGTTTTTGGACTTGTTATCTTTGATGTTGTTGTAGATTCTTGTGTGGATGTCGTGGTTGTCGGACTTGTTATCTTTGATGTTGTTGTAGATTCTTGTGTGGATGTCGTTGTTGTCGGACTTGTTGTCTTTGATGTTGTTGTGGACTCTTGTGTGGATGTCGTTGTTGGACGTGCTGTCTTTGATGTTGTTGTGGACTCTTGTGTGGATGTCGTTGTTGGACGTGCTGTCTTTGATGTTGTTGTGGACTCTTGTGTGGATGTCGTTGTTGTACTTGTTGTCTTTGATGTTGTTGTGGACTCTTGTGTGGATGTCGTTGTTGGACTTGTTGTCTTTGATGTTGTTGTGGACTCTTGTGTGGATGTCGTTGTTGTCGGACTTGTTATCTTTGATGTTGTTGTGGACTCTTGTGTGGATGTCGTTGTTGGACTTGTTGTCTTTGATGTTGTTGTGGACTCTTGTGTGGATGTCGTTGTTGTCGGACTTGTTATCTTTGATGTTGTTGTGGACTCTTGTGTGGATGTCGTTGTTGGACCTGTTGTCTTGGATGTTGTCGTGGATTCTTGTGTGGATGGTGTTGTTGCTTCACTTGTTATCTTTGATGTTGTTGTCGACTTGTGTGTAGATGGCGCTGTTGTTGGACCTATTGTCTTTGATGTTGTTGAGGTCTCGTGTTTAAAAGTCGTTGTTGATGGACTCGTTCTCTTTGATGTTGCTGTAGATTCTTGTGTGGATGTCGTTGTTTTTGGACTTGTTTTCTTTGATGTTGCTGTAGACTCTTCTGTGGATGTCGCTGTTGTCTGACTTGATATCTTTGATGTTGTTGTAGACTCTTGTGTGGATGTCGTTGTTTTTGGACTTGTTATCTTTGATGTTGTTGTAGATTCTTGTGTGGATGTCGTGGTTGTCGGACTTGTTATCTTTGATGTTGTTGTAGATTCTTGTGTGGATGTCGTTGTTGTCGGACTTGTTGTCTTTGATGTTGTTGTGGACTCTTGTGTGGATGTCGTTGTTGGACGTGCTGTCTTTGATGTTGTTGTGGACTCTTGTGTGGATGTCGTTGTTGGACGTGCTGTCTTTGATGTTGTTGTGGACTCTTGTGTGGATGTCGTTGTTGTACTTGTTGTCTTTGATGTTGTTGTGGACTCTTGTGTGGATGTCGTTGTTGGACTTGTTGTCTTTGATGTTGTTGTGGACTCTTGTGTGGATGTCGTTGTTGTCGGACTTGTTATCTTTGATGTTGTTGTGGACTCTTGTGTGGATGTCGTTGTTGTCGGACTTGTTGTCTTTGATGTTGTTGTGGACTCTTGTGTGGATGTCGTTGTTGTCGGACTTGTTATCTTTGATGTTGTTGTGGACTCTTGTGTGGATGTCGTTGTTGGACCTGTTGTCTTGGATGTTGTCGTGGATTCTTGTGTGGATGGTGTTGTTGCTTCACTTGTTATCTTTGATGTTGTTGTCGACTTGTGTGTAGATGGCGCTGTTGTTGGACCTATTGTCTTTGATGTTGTTGAGGTCTCGTGTTTAAAAGTCGTTGTTGATGGACTCGTTCTCTTTGATGTTGCTGTAGATTCTTGTGTGGATGTCGTTGTTTTTGGACTTGTTTTCTTTGATGTTGCTGTAGACTCTTCTGTGGATGTCGCTGTTGTCTGACTTGATATCTTTGATGTTGTTGTAGACTCTTGTGCGGATATCGATGTTGATGGACTTGATATCTTTGATGTTGCTGTAGACTCTTGTGTGGATGTCGTTGTTTTTGGACTTGTTATCTTTGATGTTGTTGTAGATTCTTGTGTGGATGTCGTGGTTGTCGGACTTGTTATCTTTGATGTTGTTGTAGATTCTTGTGTGGATGTCGTTGTTGTCGGACTTGTTGTCTTTGATGTTGTTGTGGACTCTTGTGTGGATGTCGTTGTTGTCGGACTTGTTATCTTTGATGTTGTTGTGGACTCTTGTGTGGATGTCGTTGTTGGACTTGTTGTCTTTGATGTTGTTGTGGACTCTTGTGTGGATGTCGTTGTTGTCGGACTTGTTATCTTTGATGTTGTTGTGGACTCTTGTGTGGATGTCGTTGTTGGACTTGTTGTCTTTGATGTTGGTGCAGATTGTTGTGTGAATGACGTTGTTTTTGCACTTGTTATCTTTGATGTTGTCGTGGACTCTTGAGTAGATGTCGTTGTTGGACTTGCTCTCTTCGACGTTGGTGTAAATTCTTGTGTGGATGTCGTTTTTTTAGGACTTGTTATCTTTGATGTTGTTGTTGACTCTTGTTTGGATGTCGTCGTTGTTGGGCTTGTTATCTTAGATGTTGTTGTTGGCTCTCGTGTGGGTGTCGCTGTTGTTGGACTTGCTGTCTTTGACGTTTTTGACATTTGTGTGGATGTCGTTGACGCTTGCGAGCACGTGAGCTGACAAAACACTTGCGTTTGGTCCAGGGTATTAGGCTTTGGCTGGCACGTACAAGTGTGGCATGGTCCGTCCTGGATAGTCGTACCAATCTAAGCCAATATCATGAATATGAAACAACAAATGTTTGTTACTCTTTCCATTCTCATGTACTATATTTATAAATTATAAGTGAAATAAATGTCAAAGACTCAGTAAAAAGATTTTCAGAGTCCTCAAACGGGAGTCAGACCCATGTCCTGCCAGAACTGGTTGACCTTCTATCCACCGAGCTATGGGAGACTCGTGTTGAGTGAGGTTATATACTAAGTTCATCCATGAGTGTCCGTGGTTCGAGCGTCCAACCGGTATCTGGACGGTCATGTGTTCGACTCACGTTGGGGGCTGACTTGAAAACGCTTCATCATTTATTACATTTATAGAGATTGTCGTTAACCAAACGCTCCAACCTTCAACAGCAAGAATCATACATTAGGTATTATGTACAATATACATTAGGTACATTAATGGCACCTTTGCTGCTGGAAGTAGCAAACTTGTTCCAAATATAGAATAAGCTGGAACGGGCTTTGGTTGGATTTATTACAGTTTTCCGCGCAGTGCCGTTATGTCAGATCCTCCATAACTTACAAGATATTTTAATCATCACAATGAAACTTAGAGGATATATAGTATGTCCGAAAATTTATCTTTTGCTATAGGTCACGTGGGATGATGGCGTCACATCACGTGATAATTACATCATGATGTCAAATCAGCCGCTATCTTGAATTTCAAATTTTTCCAAAACGTCAGAAAACCACCCAGAATTACTGAAAAGTACTCAAAATCTATAAAAATGTGCAAAAAACCTAAAAGGGTGAAAATAATACTTACTTATAATTTAACTGCGAAGATTTCATTCGCTTTACGAATAACTGGTTTTACCTATCTCTTGAAACAAAATATAAGAAACAATTCAAAAGAAACTATAAAGCCAAAGATTTGGAGAGTGAAACGTGTCCTACATTAAACATAAACTTGTTCAACTTTTACCTGAAATGTTTGTCCTTTGTGATTACACTCCCTGCATAGCGGAGGCATGGGCACAACACATCGATTTGCACGCATGAGCGTGCCATTGCTACAGGTGCAGTTTGAACATAGTCCATTGAATGGACAGATGATCTTTCCAGCACAATCCATGTAACAAGTGCATTCATCTCGGCACACTGTAACACGAGCATTGCGTTAAACGTCAAAATTACTGTTTTAAAACTAAAGGCAAACAGCTCACACTAACTTGACATAACACACTTAACTGAAAATCGTTACCGAAAAAAGCACACTTATATAAACCATAAACGAGTTAAACGAAGGACTGTATTTGGTGTGCACAGAATTTATTGGTACAATTACTTGTCCTCGTGGTGATCACAGGCCAAATGGTGATCTCATAAACGCTTTAGTGCATGTAATTAATTAGTAATAATCTTCAACGAGGAGGCCTAATTCACAAAAGAGTCCTCAAAGAGTCATCAAGTCCCTGTAAATGCGTACGGATGCAGGTAAGTATATAGATCGTAGGTTTCTAAGGAAACGACTGGGTTGGGGTAGCCACTACAGGTATTCAACCGTAAAATAAATAAATAAATAAGTAAATAAGGGTCATATCTTTTATACTGTCTCTCGACACCCTTCTTGCGACAGGTGTGTATTGAACTTTACAGTCTAAAAATACCAACCTCAGAGTGGATACGTCCTTTATGATTTGGCATTACAGGGTAAAACAAGGTAACTCTTTAAAAAGGCCAACGACAGAACACAATGGCCCTGGCCACCTTCAAACCTGGTCTAGTCCAGGGGTCCAATTCACTAGGCGTGGCCTAGTGGTTAGGGCGCTGGACTTGCAACCCGGAGGTCCCTGGTTCGAATTCTCCTTCCTTCTACTGACTGGATTTGTTTTCTGTAGTCCAGAACTCAACTCCATCACACTTTGTAAATAGCCCAACTGGTCAGCCTCCTGGCAGTTGGGATTCTTAAGAGGTTAATTTGTTTCATATTTGTTTGTAACGCATATAAATGTAAATTATTATTATTATTATCATTAGGTAACTGCGCCTGTTAAAGCGTAGCATGAAAAGAACTGCTTACACTCTGAGATATTTCTTGCTACTGTTGGGCCACTTGTTGTTGGTGCTGATGTAACAACTACGGTAGCCTCTGTGGTCTTTGGCGAAGACAATTTTGTCGTGACCCGAGTAGGAAGTGTTTGCGTTTCCGATGTGGGTGACGTAACTGTCGTATTCAGGGCACCCGAAGATGCCGACATTGCCTTCGTTGTCACTCGTGTAGTCGTCGTTTTGGTTGTATAAGCGTTTGCTGTGGACTGGCTCTTAGGTGAGGTAATCTTTGTTGTTTCTGGAGTAGTTGATGACATGATGGCCGATGTTTTTGTGCTTATAGCAGCACTTGTGACAGTATATGGGCCTGTTGAGCTGGGTGAAGTTGGACAATTAGCCTCGTCTTCTCCATTAAAACAATCTCGGTGGCCATCACAAAGCGATCTACGAAATCCGTGAGAAATGGAGTACGTTTTAACACTTTTAAAATATATTTTATTATTGATAGTCGTAAATATTAAATGAACACCCAAATAAAACATCTTTAAACCAAGTTAGGCTAAATCGTGGCGCTCCTTACTTACAGACTTTTCAACTATGAAATATGTAGTAATCAGAATTTAACAAAAACAATAATAATAATAATATAATGTCAATTGCTATTCCACTATCGGCGATGAGAATGTGGTAGCTAACTGGTGCCAGTCAAAAAAACAGGAGCAAAAAGGCATATGAGAAACATCTAGCATTTAGTTATAATCCACATCCCTTTAATTTATACAAAGGCTCCTGTGAGTCCACTTACGGAACAGCTATTATATAAGTCATATTGGCGCTTTGCATATGGAGCCACATGCTAGAAGAAGCATGATGAAGTAAGCAGTATTGCTAATGTTAAGGCCAAAGAAATAAATTGATGGATGGTAAGCCTTTAAATCCGGCCCTATACCCACCTAGGGTTATGGTTATAAGTCAAGTAAGTCAAGCCTTTAAATTCAGCAAATGTTTTGCATATAAATCCTCCTTCAGTTTTTCTGCTAATATACAAACTGCCCGAAAATCTCAATTTCAAATGTTATTTTACAAGTAAAATGTAAATCAGCATGGCGTGCGTGAATACTTACTTTAAAGAAATACACGTGATGTTGTTGTTACAACGGAACCCCTTGCAAGTGCGATTATTGCAATCCATCTCGTCTGAATCATCACCACAGTCGTCATCTCCATCACAAAGGAGGCTTCGACTTATGCACTTGCCATTGTCACAGCTGCAAGAAGGAAAGAGCTGAAGTGATGGGGATAAAAAAATCATTTGTTTTCCCTCGGTAGGCGATTTACCATAAGACCTTATGGCGTCAACCATTCAAGACATTCAAGCATTATGGAACAAAATTTATTAGTCATTCTTCTTTATCCAGTGTAACTTTCGTCCAGCCTAAACCGGTCAAATCGGGATAGCGTGACAGTTTAATTTTTACAGTGTTATATTTTGCGTGTTCCCTTGACTTTATATGGTCAAAAGACATGCATCATATAGTCGAATAATAAATATCTATGCGGTTGCCAAGGATCAAATATGACTCATTGCCACGGCAAAAAAATTTGCTCGTAGCATTTCCGATTAGATAACAATAATGATAATAATCAGACAACGCTCAGGTACGAATACGAGAATTTGCCAAAAAACGGACCACTTAAGCATGGTTGGAACAACACTATAGAAGAATATGAACAATTTCATTGATAGGACTGAAACAATATCAGTAGCAAGGCTTTGGATGTTACAGTTGAGATTCCCAATGTCCTTTCAGCTTGACTATCCCTAATATGTCCTGCCTTCTTTTGCAGACGCCACTTTGATGTGCTTTTTATGTAGTTTATATCATGTGCTTTATATTTCAGTGCCTTTCTAAAAAACAGTCACCTGACATACACAGCAAAAACGTGGAGTAGTCGTGGTTTGGGTTTCGCTTCTGATTGCCGTCTTCTTTCAGTTTTAGATCGCCGCACAAGTTCTTGAACTGATTGCAAAACCGACATACATACATATTTGCCTCGTTTATGCTTGCTATATAATTCAGTCAAAAGGAAACCTGCAGGCAGTCGTTACCAACCTGAAATCTCGACACACAGTCGGCGTCGTCGGCGCCGTCGGGAGAAACGAAGCCCCTTCTGTGCAGCCATAAAACTCCACCCGCAGGCACACACCAATATACCACTGTTCTGCGTACACCCGGATATACTGAGCGATGAACGGTTGTGGCAACTTGTTAGTAGCAATGGTGGAGTGGTTCGTATTGCCTTGAAACGTCTGCAGAAAATAAGGACGATATTTAATTAACACTTTCAGTTTCAACTGAAGATCAATTATTGTACTCATATTTATGAAAGCTGTGGAATTCTGATTTGTCGAACCCACCGATAACTTGGAACAAACGTCGTCTTCCCTGGATTTGCTTAACTCAATTGAACACTGCAATTTGCATTGACCCCCGATTTCTCGAATTACCGTTTTATTAAACCAATTTTTGTTACCCTTCCCACAAATTTGGTGTAGCAAGACCGTATCCGCTAGTTGACGATTTTCTTTATCCTCAATTCCTGTCTGCCTGATAATGTATTTAATTATAATGTGGGGAGGTATTTGATTTTCACGAAATTTTGGAAATTTTTAAAATCGTTTGGAATGAAACATTTGGAATCATTTTCCCTATATGCCTAATAAAACACTTATTCATCACCTTTCATTCAACTTCATACACCTTAATACACTTTCATTCACTGACATACACCTTCATACGACTTCATACACCTTAATTCCCCTTCATACACCTTCATTTGCCATATGTAAGCTAGCATGAAGTTCTGACCGTTCCCTCGATTTATACAAACTAAGGTCTTTTTCCTGAAGGGCCACCTCTTCACAGTGACCAGTTTGGTTTGTCCCTGTGACCGTTGTAGGAAGGTTCAACTGTACTTATATTTTTAAATACTTAAAAGTGAATAGGAATTAAACATTTGCATTAACTGCATGTAACAAGTAATTAAGGTGGCACCTCGTTGGTCTTAGTCCAGGTAACTCCATTCAAACTGTACGCCAATCGAAACAGGGTCACCCATTTGTGAAGAACTGGGTGTCCCTGCGTGGATATGGCGGTAACTTTACGGATGGATCCCAGATAGACTTGCAAATATGGTGTCTTGTCTACTTCTTGGTGTTGAGAACACCAAGCGCCGCTTCCCCGTCCAACTACGTGTGAATTGTTAAGTCTTCCTTCTCCTGGTCGGTAGTAAAAATCGACTGACGACGAGGCTGTGAAGAAATTGTCCGGTGTTGATCGGTCCGACAAGCCTAAAAATGCAAAAAGAAGACTCGTGTTATATCTTACATTGAAACTTTGACGTTTGTCTAACTTTGCAGCTGAATCAACCAACCAGGATCGCGCATAAAGCACAAGAAACACGCCGTACTGATTGCCACTTGATAAAGCTTAATTATGTGCTGTTTTTTTTTCTCTTTGATCTTCCAATCAAAGTCAAATTTGTCTGAGAGGAAGAGAAATCAAATAGGGCATTTTTACTCACGTGGCCAGTGGCAATATTGGTTCACTTTAACAAAAGACGATTTTTGCATAAAAATAGAGTATAATTCTCAGAGGAATGGCTTGGTACACCAATATGGCCGCCGTTTTTTGTGTTGGAACACCAATATGGTTGCCGTTACATCATATGAAAACGCTCTATATGGCATGCCAATGAATATTGCACATGCGGTCCATGGCATTCGGATTGGCTGAGGAGTTTGGAAAGCAAAAAGAAAAACGTGGCAACAAGCAACAAATCTTGCAAAAATGTTTATTACAAAAGGCCTATGTTAGACGTTAACATGGCTCGGCTAAATCGGTGCCAAAGATAAAAGAGTCTCAACTTTAATGACCGCCCTCAGTAAGTGACGCTCTTGGTTTATTACCAGAGCACTTCAACCCTGACGGAAAAACTGAACTTGCAGTTTCCATAGCTGTTAATCATGTAAGTCACCTAAACAGCTGACCAACTTCAAGTTGATATTGAACATAAAAACCTAGCAATTTTCCATTTGCTCAGTGATGCTCGACAAAGACGTTTAGTCACAAAACTGACAACTTAATTACTCCTGACTTCCAAATTCACTTACCTAAAGGTTTAAAGCATGGTGAAACACTTGTGCAGTTCCTCTCATCTTCACCGTCCTTACAATCTTCCTGACCGTCGCAAAACCAATGCTTCGTTATGCAACTGCCATCCTTGCATCTGTATTGAGATGGCGGACACCCGACTAAGGTAACATTCTTTTTCACACAGGTCTGACAGCATTCGCCAGGGAGTATCAAAGCTATGAAGTTGTCTGAAGGACAGGGCGCAGGAGATGGACAACGTATAGCCCGGCAGATAACACTGTTATTCCAACACCAACATCTTTCACATGTGTTGTTCCAAGTGGAGCCCGGATCATAATACGTACCATTAGAAAAGCAAATGCAATCGGCTGGCCTAACACAATAAGTACCATTAAAAACTGTCCCATCCGGGCACTTACATCCGGGATTACAACTTCCTTTAGGTGGAACTGTGCACGTGTTGTTCATGTAGTGACAAGTCTCTTCACAACTTGATTTACACGGCGTGTACACTCTGTTGTGAGGACACCACGGAGTCGTTGGAGCAACTGTTGTTTTCAGTACTGTGGTTGTTGTTGTTACTGCTGCTGCTGTTGATGTTGTTATTGTTTCTGGTGGTGTCGTTGTTGTTGTCGATTCCGGTGATTTGAAAGTTGTTGTTGTTGGCGCTATTGTTTCTGGTAATGAAAAAGTTGCTGTCGTCGATTCTATCGATTTAGAAGTTGTTCTTGTTGCTGTTACTGGTGGTTTGGAAGTTGTCGGTGTTTCTGGTGATTTAGTTGTTATTACTAGTGGTTTGGAAGTAGTTGTTGTTGTGGCAGTGGTTTCTGGTGGTGTGGAGGTTATACCCGTTTCCGGTGATTTACCAGTTGTTGTCGATGATTCCGGTATTTTTGGAGTAGCAGTTGTTGCTGTTGTACCCGGTGGCTTGGATGTTGTCGCTGTTCCTGGTGATTTAGTTGTTATTACTGGTGGTTTGGAAGTTGTTGTTGTTGTTTCTGGTGGTCTGGAAGCTATACCTGTTTCTGGTGATGTAGCAGTAGTTGTCCATGTTTCCTGTATTTTGGGAGTAGCAGTTGTTGTTGTTGTACCTGGTGGCTTGGATGTTGTCGCTGTTCCTGGTGATTTAGTTGTCATTACTGGTGGTTTGGAAGTTTTTGTTGTTGTTTCTGGTAGTGTGGAAGTTGTACCCGTTTCTGGTGATTTAGCAGTAGTTGTCGATGTTTCCTGTATTTTGGAAGTAGCAGTTGTTGTTGTTGTACCTGGTGGTTTGGACGTTGTCGCTATTTCTGGTGATTTAGTTGTTATTGCTAGTGGTTTGGAAGTGGTTGTTGTTGTTTTTGCAGTAGTTGAGGATTTTTCTAGTATTTTGGAAGTGGTAGTTGTTGTTGTACCTGGTGGTTTGGACGTTGTCACTCTTTCTGGTGATTTAGTTGTTACTACTGGTGGTTTTGAAGTTGTTGTTGTTGTTTCTGGTGGTCTAGAAGTTATACCCATTTCTGGTGATTTAGCAGTAGTTGTCGATGTTTCCGATATTTTGGAAGTAGTAGTTGTTGTTGTTGTGCCTGGTGGTTTGGGAGTTGTCACTCTTTCTGGTGATTTAGTTGTTATTACTGGCAGCTTAGACGTTCCAGGTGGTCTGGAAGTTATCGTGGTTCCTGATGACTTAGAACTTGTTATTGATGATGTTTCTACTGGTTTGGAAGTTGCTGCTGCTGCTGCTGTTGTTGTTGTCGTTATTGTTGTTATTCCCGGTGGTTTGGAAGTCGTGGCTGTTTCTGTCGATTTAGAAGTTGCTGTTGTTCGTGCTGATTTGCCAGAAGGTGTTGTCGTCGTTCCTCGTGTTCTAGGAGTTCTTGCTGTTGTACTTGGTGATTTAGAAAATGCTGTTGTTGATGTTGTTTCTGCTGATTTGGAAGTTCCAGCCATTGTTTCTGGTGTTGTAGGAGTTGTTGTTCCTGGTAGTATGGAAGTTTTAATCGTTCCTGGTAATTTAGAAATTGTTGTTGTTATTATTGTTGCTGTTGTTTTTTCTGGTGCTTTTAAAGCTGTCGTTTCTGGTGGTTTAGAAATTGTTGTTGATGTTTCTGGTGATTTGGAAGTTGTTGATGATTCCGGCGATTTAGAACTTTGTATTGTTGTTCCTGGTAACTTAACAAATGTTGTTGTTGACGGCGATTTGGAAGCTGTTGTCGCTCCTGGCGATTTAGAAGTTGTTGCTGTCGTTGTTCGTGGTGATTTTGGAAATATTGTTGTTGATGTTTTTGTTGTTGTTGATGGTGGTGGTAATTTAAAAGTTGCTGTTATCGTTGTTTCTGATAAAGTAGAAGTTTTTGTTGTTGTCCCTGGTGACTTAACTAATGTTGTTGTTGACGGCGATTTGGAAGCTCTCGTTGCTCTTGGCGATTCAAAAATTGTTGTTGTCGTTGGTCCTGGTGGTTTTGGAAATTTTGTTGTTGTTGTTTTTGTTGTTGTTGTGGTTGTTGTTAATGATGATGATGATGATGATGATGATGGTAATTTAAAAGTTTCTGTTATCGTTGTTTCTGGTGAGGCAAAAGTTGTTGTTGTTGTTGTTGCTCCTGGTGGCTTAACAACTGTTGTTGTTGTCGGCGATTTGGAGGCTGTCGTCACTCCCCAACCAGCCGATTTAGAAGTTGTCGTTGTTCCTTTTGATTTTGTAGCTGTTTCTGGTGATATGGAAGTTGTTTTTGTTCCTGGTAATTTGGAAGTCGTTGTTAATTCGGGTAATTTGGTAGTGGCTTGATTCGTTGGTGGTGAACTTGTAGTTGCTGAAGTTGTCCCTTGTACTTGGGTCGTTACTGCAACTGGTTTAGGCGTGAAGGTTGAGATTGTGCCTAAAAGCAAAAACAAGTGGACAAGTGACACAATGTCTAAGTGTTATTTTTAAATTATGCTACTGAGGAGTTGTACCTGGCGTTGTGCATGTAGGACCACTGCATGAAAGGCATCCGGAATCGCACGTGCTGAAAATGAAGTAAATAATTAATGTGTTATTTAATTCAAGTTAGTGGTACCCAGCTTCTCCCAATGCTACCCCGTTGATACTTTTCCTCGAAAAGGACTGATCAGGAATTGTCTACTAAGCGGTCACTATTTGTACCGTCGCGTAACTAGTTTCAGGATAACTGAAAGCTGAAAATTAGTCAAGTAACTGTCATCTGAGAAAAAATAAAATGACGCGCTTTTAAATCAGAGCTTTTAATTTTAACTGGCAGCCTGACGACAACTGACAACGAAGGTTTCAATACCCCCACCCAGACCCTCTGGGCATTGTTTGACGACCCCGAAATAACCACTGCAAAAAAAGTAGGGCTTACAACTCGTTTGTGGGAGGTGCAGTGACCTAATTATTAGAGCGCTGGACTCTGGATCGAACGGTCGGGGTTCAAGCGTTATGGTCTTGGGCAAGACACTTTATTCTCAGATTGCCTCTCTCCACCCAGGTGTATAAATGGGTACCGGCAAAATAATGCTGGGGGCAACTCTGCGATAGACTAGCATCCCATGCAGGGAGGAGTCGAAATACTCCCAGTCGCTTATTGCTACAGAAACCGGGATAAGCTCCGGCAAGTATGGGCCACTTGGCTCGAGGCTTTTACTTTGACAAACTCATTTGCAATTTGAATAATTAGAAACCACACAAACTATATACAGTAGAATCCCCATTTCTCTAAACTTCAGGGAAACGAAAATTGGTTTAAAAAATCTGGGGAGGTGGAATTTGAGAGCAATAGTCTCCAAGGTAAATAAAAATTGGTTCGAGAAATCGGGAATTTCGAGAAACCGAGGGTTTGACAAATCAGGATTCTACTATAATGGCGTCGAGGTCAAAAGATATTTTATTTGCCTCTTTTGGCCCAAATTTGGAAAATTCTTGGGTTAATTTCAGTACTTTTAAATTCTAAAATTCTAAATTTCAGCTTGCTTAATAGCAGTACGTGGCTTAACATTGCAGAGCATTGTCCCCATCAAAAAATACTTACTTCTGCTTTGTTTGACACGTACAGTGAACTCCGGATTTCTCGAACCAATTTTCGTTTTCTTTGGGTAGTACTTTTCAATAATTTTACCCCCGGTTTCTCAAACCAATTTTCGTCTCCCTTGAATAGAACTTCTCTGTAATTTCCCACCGATTATTCTCGAAGCAATTTTCATTTCTCCTGCACTAGAGGCTCGAGGAATCGGGATTCTGCTGTTTTTAGCATGACATTGTTTTTTTCAACCGTAGTAATAACACCCTAACAACATTTTACGAAACTAGAAATGATATCAAATGTATCGCAATCTCATATGCATGTTTTAAGCTTTGAATAGAAAAACAAAATGGCATTTGCAAAAATTCAATTGAATCAGTCTTCCAGAGCTATCTCCGGTCACTTACCATCTTTGGCAGTTCTTTACAATAATTGATCCGGGTTTGTACTCGACTCCACCCACGAAGCAAGGGCAGTTTCCGGGTGCAATGCATTTCCCATTATGCAGTACTGTCCCGTTTGGGCAAGAGCATCCCTCACATCGGACAGGACAATGAGCTGGAGTGACGTCACACAGATTATCACACGTTTTGGGGCAGGCTGTCTCACAGGCGGTGTACTCAAAACAGTTGCCTTCCTCGCGCGGACACTGAATTGCTAAAATAAAATTGAAAAAAAAAACCAGGAATGAAATTGAATGTCAAGAGCCTAGGCCCGGTTATTCCAATGGTGGATGAAGGTATTCATCAGATAAATTACTATCCAATAGATGGTGGATTTCGTTTGGTTGACAATTAAGTACTAAATATAGTCATTTGTCCTAAATATAGCCATTTCACCACGTGGAAATGTGAATAAGCGTTAAGAGGTGTCTTAGCTATTGAGCCATTATTTCTCGAGTAAAGGAAGCGCGTAAAGGCAAGTGTTTCCACCTGAGTCAGAGAATCTTCCTTCTATTTTGTCCTTGGCCTATAAAGAAAACAAGTGTTTAGAGACTCTCTGACACAATTTCTAAATCCTTGACTGAAGTGCCATTTTCGATTTCATGAGTCCCTAAGCCCCGCGAACGTACCACTGCCAAAAGAATTAAGTAGAAATATTAAAAAAATGATCGTCTACCGTAAAACCTTGGAAACTATGTAAGAAGATTTGTTTTCTTTACGTTTAATATTTGTTACGATACTTACGACAAAGTTCCTGTGTTCTCCACTTGATTGGCACGCCATGTTTACAGCACTCGTGACCATACGAAGCAATGGCCGTACACAAACACTCGCAATCACCACCGCTGTCACACGCGCAAGCATCGCGGTAGCACGCGTCGTACCAGGGATCTGGGTCTACCTGAGGATCATGCATGAAATCAAGATCAGCTCTGGCAAGTACCGTTGTCGACAAATCTTACATCAAAAGCTGTCACGTCGGATTTCGATATTAGGATACGTCATGTCACGAACGTTCACGCGAAAAACAACGGGTTCAACCTCAACGTATGCTGTTTATCATGATTATTGGAAAAAACCCTCTGTGAGCCGTTGTTTAAGTTATGATTTCCGCGTGCGATCATAACCATTCAGAAGCACTGCATGGATCTCGATGGATCCCTAGCGTGCTACGCCATAAGTAGGAATTTTGGGGGTATCAAGCGATGAATCGAGCGCACACATCTATAGAGCTTCGTTTACCCAGACATAGTTTGGATTAGTTGAATTTGGTTTGTCTACGTGAGTACATATCAACTTTTAACTGCACGGAACGAATGTAATTATTTAAGTGTAGATATGAACGTGAAGATTGTGAACTGTCTTTGTAGAGAACGAATAATTTATACAACCATTGCTATTTAGCAGCCATGGGACGTGTCGACTGTTCCTTTAATTTTATAAGCACTTACCACATCGTGGCAGGGCTTAAACACTTCTCTCCGAATGACACTGCACATCTTGTGAGCCCACGGTGCACGGTGCTTGTTTGTCGCGCAAGGATTGTTGGGAATTACTGCATCCGGGCAGGTTGACTCAACCTTCCAGCTGTCGCCAAAGTCATTTGCTAAGGTCTCTGGTAACATTTGTGGAGTCATGAAATCGTCGTTTCTGTCGTCATTAAAGTTTCCGCACAAACCGCAAGTTTGCCCTAATAAATACATACAGTTTAAGTGTCATTTCTCGTCCACTTCTCAAGAAATGCATGTCTACCACATGGATGGGGAGATCTGGCCTTCTCTAAAGGCTAATAAAACATAATTGCCAGTAAATGCTCATAACGGATAGACAGATTTTCTTATGTTTGTCGTCAACCCAAATCACATCTGCCAATCTCAAAGAATGGAATTAACGTAATAAGCCAATAAGAACGTGAGCACTAATAGCTTCAAGTAACATATTTTTAAAACAATTATTCCACGAGCACGCGCGATGGATATCAGATGGTAGATAGCCAACGGGGCGCTGGCTATAACTATCTCATATCCAACAAGCGCAGGTGGAATAATTACACCCAAAAAATTGCAATGTTTGAGCTCCCCGGCTGTTCTCGTTGACGCATACATATTAGAGTATATGAGCTCATACACCATGATCAGTAAATCAATCAAAACCGAGAAATTGTAATATGCCATGGCTAGTTTTTAATAACAATGTATGTTTCCGTATGGTTATGTTTAAGCATGCAATAACGAGCCCCAAGAAGGTTTTTCTTTGGTTATCTCGCAGCTACACAGAAAATCTACATCTTTCCCACTGACCTTTGAACTTTGGATCCAAAGTGATATACAGCCTGGTTCCTCTGTCCCACGTGACTGTCAATCCCAGATCAGTTTCTAAGACAGTGAAAAAGTGACGCTCCCTGATCTGAAACCTCGCTGTGGTGCTTGAGCCTGCAGCACCAGGCAGCGATGACACCACTGGAGTTTTCTCTCGTTCTAATACAATCAATGTGTTATTTATGGTAATAGTAACTTTCTTTGTGCATGTCAGGCCTCTGCTTCCACAAGGCACGTTTTGGGCCTGTATTTGGAAGGTGCCAGAAGAGGAGCCATTACAGGAGTCCTGCGCGAGAAGGTACTCACAGGCCCCGTTGAAGGTGAACCTCCTGCCATCAAAGGTGATGTAATTCAGTTCGCCGTACACGGAGCACGTCCCTGGACAAACCTGGTTTGTACAAGACCATTGTGTGCCTTTGCAAGAACTAGAAAGATATCGAAAGACATTAGCCATTTGTTAAGTACAAGGACCCTCAAGTTCTAGGATTTACACTTCTCCTTACCGGTCCAAGTAAATCTCTTATAGTTTTAGTTGGGAGAATTTGATAATGCGTTAGCCCTTAAAGCCCTGATGCCAACAGAAATTCTCTTTTAATACTGGCCTCAAACAAACCCTGCACAATACTAGTTGGAAGTTTGGCTTAAAAATCAAATAAATTAGCTTTTTTATCATTGCCTAGATTCACTTTCCTGCAGAACTGACATCTTCAAAATATAAAGAGAAAAAAGGAATGGTATTCGTTTTATTTTTCAAATTGAAAATTAAATGTAAATGAATCCTGTAACTATGAATTGCAATAGGTGGTTCGAACTTCTGTTAAAATGAAAGTTTTATCAATAAAGATTCTGTTACACAAAAACAAATAAAAACTAGCGACATAAACCGACGTTTCGGAGTCTTCATGACGCCATTTTCAAGGTAAGTGTAAAGGTAACAAATTCTGCGAGTTCATTTACAAGTTGCAGAAATTTACATGATAAAGAATGCGAGGTTAAATTTGATTGATTTAATAATAATTTGAAAGTACGTACAAATTAGCCAGAGGCCATGAATTGTCGCTAGCTACCACCTACTCTCAACGCACTTACTTGGTGTAAGTCTGCGTTACCTTTGTAAACATACCAAGTATTACAGTCCACTTTAATCTGTTTTCCAGGCCTGTAGCTGTGACCGCCGTGATGGCAAAAGCACTGAGACGAGTTGACACACTGCTGACCATGTAGTACCGTACCTTCGGGGCACACGCAGCCTTCCCGGCACTTGGTTTCCAGGCAGGGCAAGTGGAAGTTGTCACAGGTCTTAGCGCACTGTGCACCACAGCTTACCCACTTTTGACCGAAAGGACAAACTGCGAAAAAGATATACGGAGTGCTTTAACTTTTCTTTTCTTTTCTGACAAATTGAATATTGACTGCAAAAGATAACGATGGTTATGGTACGTGAAACTTAAAAATAGTGAGAAATAGTGGTATACGAAGCATACAACACTCAGCAATATGGAATTACTTAAAGTGCCCCTGTGATCAAATTTTTGAGTTTCATTTTTTTACATTTTCGTGTCCTATTAGACTTTCTTACTCACCTTACCAAATTTCAATCCATTATGAACATCAGAAGTCATTTTGTTTTAACATTTAATTCAGAGAATTTACGGCCGCCATTAATCAACCTTGTTCCAAGCCTTGGTTGCAAATGAGAGAAAGTGACGTCAAAGGCTCAAAAATACCTCACGGGTTGAAATGAGCATAACAATAAGTGTTCAAAATCACGCGAAAAGGAACAAAAACTTTGGACGTGTTCTTCGTGCAATTTTCTATGCTGATTGTTATTAAAATTTCAACCCGTGAGGTATGTTTGAGCCTTTGACGTCACTTTCCCCCATTCGCAACCAAACCTTGGAACAGGGTTTTGTAATGGCGGCCGTAAAATTTCGGAATTAAATGTTAAAATAAAATGACTTCTGATGTTCGTAATGGATTGAAATTTGGCAAGATGAATAAGGACGTCTAGTTGTACACGAACATGTAAAAAAATACAAATCGAAAATTTGATCACAGGGGCACTTTAAAGAAAATTTACTTATTTACTAATTTTCCGCAGGTACATATGCATGTAACTACGGTAAATGTTATTTGCCTAAAACATCTACTCGACCTATTTTAAGGCCTAAGGCCTCACCTTCGCATGTTCTATTGGTGCAGAGGAACCGTCCATCGCTGCACAAACTGGAGACAAAAATAAAGGTCAGTTTTCAGACAAGCGTTTACACAGGTGTTTGCCTCAGCTGCCCACTGAAAAATTCTTGCAGAGATTTTCTAGTTTATTTTGTTGTCAGCGTTATTAGGGATTCTATGGGGTTACTGAAAATTGGTCAAAATTTTAACTGTCACCGGACCGTTTTTTTAACTGATAGCTAAGATCTGACCCCCCTATTTAGACCCTCATAATATTTCTGTTGTTATATCTGTTTGAATTAATTTTACACTGATTCCGTTGGTACGTCGAGACTGAATTCTAGATTTGTAGACTCCGAATACCACACTTTTACAACAAAAATTACGGATTAATTAAAATTACGGATCTCTTATACCCCCAAATGTGGTTATAATTTACATCAGAATTATTACCCTCACCATTCTTTGCAGTTAGTTGGTCTAATTACAGTCCCAGGATCATACACTCGTCCGTCATGATAACAGGGACACTGTGAGGGATCCACGCATTGGTTATCATCTCTGAGGACCTTGCCCTTTGGACAGTTACAACCCTCGGCACATTCCTCTTGACAAGGAAGGTCCATTGAGATTTCACGGCACGTCCGCTGGCACGAAGAACCACAAACTTGGTACACCTGGTCCTGGACAGAACAAACCGCACCTGAAAAAGGATATTACATCTGGTGATGAAATAGCATACACCTGTTATGGTATATTTTTTACTGTAAAGGATCAAACAGGTTTTGTTTAAAAACCGAGATGCACCGTCTTGTTGTCAATCTGTAATTAATTCTCACAGAAGAACGAAATGGACTTTTTTTGTTAAAAGAAAACTGTGTAGCGAAAAATGTTTTGCCTAAATGCTGCCATTGCTGTCTTAGCGACATCTTTACCGTTTTCTATCTTTGAATTAAAACTCAAAACAGCAAAGGACCGCAAACAACAATGCTGCCAACGTAGGATCTACAAGATATCTAATCGGCCGAAAAAATGAAATACATCACAAACAATTCAGTCTACTTTTTCACGTAGTATCAGCCTTGCTAAATTGTTTGTAATGTTATTTTTTGAGAAATAGAGCAAAAAGAGAAGTGAGTATGAATACTTACTGCATTCCGGCATGACGTTTGAATTCATCCATTCGATTACTACCCCCTGTCTAGCGCAGTCGTGTACATAAGCAGCAATCGCACTACAAAGGCACTGAGTCCCTTGCTGACACCCACACACGTCAAACATGCAGCTGGCGATGTACCCATCAGAAGGATCTACGGTGTGGTGACATTTTCTGAATGGAGCGTGCAGTAATCTGTTACAAAGCCTTTCTGCGCTGGCCTTTCTTTGAATCTGCATCTCGCAGGGATGCTTTGATGGCTGTGTGTCATTACAAGCTGGATTCACTTTCCACGAATTTCCAAAGGCTGTAATGCTCGTTTCTACAAGCTTCTCTTTGGTCGTCAAATCGTCGTTTTGATTGTTGTTAAACGTTCCGCACAGGCCACAAGTCGTGCCACGGAAACCAGGCTGTACCGTGACATAAGCACGCGAGATGCCATCCCACTTGACACTTAAGCCAAGCGGACTGTGTACTGACGTCATTGATGACGACAGCTGCCTGATGATGTAATCTGCAAGGATTCAACATTGGCTTTAAAAACTTGAAATGAGAAATAAAATGCACTTTCAGTAATTTCATGGAGTAGAGTTAACGAGAAAGGATGTTAAGGACAAAAAGAAAGCTGTGAAAAAGACGAGCCTCGAGCTAGTGTTTGAACAGCTGTTACTGGCTCTTCTAAACGTTCCGAATGTTTCCATATATTACTATCAAACCAAGCATAAAAATATTATAAAATAAGCGCTAAAACTAAATTTCTGTTCTTCTACGAAATTATGGTTAATTATTTTCGCTAACGACGTACGCGTATCATGCTTATTTCATAAAAAAATAATTGGTTCTTAGTTGAAAGTGTCATTTATTGAGATATATCTCCTTTTAATCCTTTTTTTTTCGTAGAAAATCCCCTGAGCCGTAACGATCAGACATACTTACTTTCTGTAGCACTGGGAAAACTTGCCACTTTGATACCATCAATAAGAACTGTCCCTCCTCCCCTGAGTGCGATAGTTGTCCCATTGAGATGTACATAAACGTTTTTGGTGCATGACACGGTTCCATCTGACCCGCATTCCACATTATCCACGAGAACAGTGAAGGAATTATTGACACAGTCCTTGGCCAAAATGTACTGGCATTTACCCATGAAGGAGAACTGTAGCCCGTCAAATGTTCTGTAGTGCGGATCACCGGTAGCTGAACAGACTCCTAAAGAACGTTACAGCCCAATAGGTCAGTGCATGTAATACATTTCTCGTACACAAATAGGGGCGTAGCTACCTGTACGCACACACGCACGTGCGTACCTGAAAAACTCGAAATAAAATATGTGAACATGTATTACGCTATGCGTGATACATGTTTATAGACATAAGGAATTAGACTTTAGGGAAGAAAGAGAGAGGATTAGCTCTGTGGTTGTATTCGGAAACTGGCTGAATTTATGACTAAGCTGTCATTTCATATCAAGAAAGAACGCTTACACTTACAACATGCCCTCACCATTACACTCATATCGTGAACAAAATTGAGAGCAAGGGAGGTGGGGAGGAGGGGCTTGGAGGGGGATTTGGAAAATT
The DNA here is from genome assembly GCA_963693305.1 of Meandrina meandrites. Classification (NCBI taxonomy): domain Eukaryota; kingdom Metazoa; phylum Cnidaria; class Anthozoa; order Scleractinia; family Meandrinidae; genus Meandrina; species Meandrina meandrites. The sequence continues at coordinate 5,319,987 of OY855908.1, read as the reverse complement.
GTGCGTACCTCTGGAAAAATCCTGGCTACGCCCCTGCCAAGTAACAAAATTCAATTGCTTTGGGAAGTTTGGCCTTGTCCGGGGATTGAAACCGGTGAGTTCGGAGAGTGAGCAGTTACTCTGCCTTTCAACAGTGTTCAGGTGATCAGGTCATGCAGAGGTGATCAGACACAATGTATAATGGACATTACACTTACCCCACTTTCTTATTTTACGATGTATAAGATGAAGAATTTAGCGGACAAAAAGAGTTGAAAATCAGCAGTTATTTCACTATACCAATAGCCAATCCAAAACGGGAAGGTGACAGCAACGTCGCGTATCTTTGCTAATTTTATTCAAAGAATTCTTTGGCAATATTTTTTGCATTTATCGTTATCATGTTTGACAACTAGAAAACATACATTGTAACTTTAAATGTATTATAAGCAACTGCTTACCTGGACATTGAAAGGCTGTACACGCCCACCGGCCATTGGCACACGTACTTAGAAGCAAAGGAGAAGAGTTCCTTAGTTCCACTACTTTTAGTTCAGCGTACCCCTCATTTACATTTCGATTTACAGAACTATTGCTACGGTTTTTATATTTCCTGACTGTTTAACAATATTGAATGTCTCCGACTACATATATAGACTGTTTCTTTAGACTGTGAACAGCCTCTCTTTCTTTACGTCAGTCCGAGAGGCGAAAAGAAGTGGGGGATTGGGGCCGACAGGAAGTGAACTTCTCCACCAGTAACTTCCACTCGGCCCCATTCTCGCTCATTCGTGTTCACTTCAGAGCGTCTTCTCGCAATCTACAGTTTCTGTGCTGTTGTTGTTTGTTAGTTCAAGACTAACTGATAATCTATGATATCTGGTTAACTTAAACTAATCACCACAGCTCAACTAGTTACGATAATCGTCGTTTCCATAATGTAAATTTCTCCTATTTTATGTTTTGCAGAATTACCTACCAGTTGTTACAGTCTCGCTTGATAACTGAGTTTGGCGCGAAATGTTTCTTGTTGTGAAGACATGGACACTGCTCTACAGGCACACACTGCTGACCATCAAACACTGTACCGTTACCGCAGCGGCAGCCATCAAGACATCGCTGAGGACAAATGTAATTTCTCTTTCTTATTTGGCACGTGGGAGGGCAGGATGAGCCGCATTCCGTGAACTCCAAAGTTTTTGGACACGTGACAGCTGGAGAACAACAGAAAATTGTTTTAGGTTAATATGCAGTAATAAATCAGTGATTAATTAAAAGGTCTGAATTTTGATACTTCCCAGCAAGTTCTAAGCATTCCAGAAGTAATTTTAGTTTTTGAACCCGCAGTTGCTAAGCAACTGATTTTGATTGTGCCGTGATGGCGTGAGAACTTTCCGAGTGAACTCGAGTGTTCGCGCTTTGTTGGATTGCTACGACTTTGACAGGGAATCATAGGAACTTTTATAGGTTCGATTTAGACGAAACCATTCGTGTCTTAAGAATTTCGCCTTAAAACTTCAGAGCTACGTTATCTTGTCATAAAATTAATATAAGGTGCCTCTAAACAATATCGACAGAAGTCTCTAAAATTTGTAAAAATATTTCATTTGTCAATTTTAACAAAAAATATATCAAAAACAAAATCTTTTACTGAGTAGTTTTTATGACATTAGCCTGAAAAGGGTAAATATAGGGTGTATTTGATCTCTTTGACGTTGCCATGACAACAAATTATGACGTCAATTCAATCTGAATCTATTTACTGATAAATGCTTTACAAGACTGCCTAAATGTTTGTCATCCGCATCGTCAGCCTAGCTGTGATGATATGCCAAAGACGGAAAGGTGAAAACTACCTTGAGCCATGCCACCTTAACTTGCTGTTACTAGACGTGAAACACTTACGACACAGGTCACGTGTTCTCCATTGAATGGGCACTTTATTCCGCGCGCATGCTCGTGAGTATTGTGTAAAAGCAGAGCATGCGCAGTCGAGGCGGTCAGTCAAGTTACACCTGCAGAGTTCCTCTTCACACATCTTGATAAACGGCGCAGGGTCAAGAATCACGTGACAGAGAAAGAACGTCGAGTTACGCAAGTAAGAACAAATGTTTTGAATCTGAAAAACAAAAACAAACAACACAGCCGATTATTTGCAAGACACTATCGTGTAAATCAAAATTCTAACCGACTTTTATTAACATTGGTTGGTTGAAAGTTAGGCTTAATTTGTTATTTTCTCCTAATCCATAATAGGGATCGTTTTGGAAGGTTCTTTAAATAAACAATGGATTCCAAGGTCACGACTTGTTATGTAGTTTGTACCCTCGTTTCGTAATATCCTGGTGAAGTTTCAGTAAATTTGCATTGCGAAATTTGTTTTCTTTAGCCGAGGTTTTTAAAATGCTACGTGGAAATGTCCAGTCGATGACTTATTGCGGAACCCCGACATGGATGAGTCAGCAAATTACAAACGTGATATTTACCTGCGTCATATTGCCCTGATTTACCAGACTACAAGGGCTCTTGGTCTCCTCCTCTCGCACGTTAGGACACAAATCATTGATGTTTGTCATGCGCCAACTATTTCCAAATCTGGCGATAGAAGAAACCTGTTGGCCACCATATGTCATGACGTCATCATCCGGGAACCCATTGTAGTTGCCGCATAAACCGCAGGTTCTGTTCCTATGATTGGCTTCGACATGCACGTAAACCGCGTCAATGCCGTCCCATAACACAGTTATTCCATTATAACCATACGTGACGACATAGTTGGAGACTTTCTCGATGACGACATTGTTAACGATGTGAGGAAGTGAGACGTTTTTGTCACCCACCACCACCTGGTCATGTTCTCCTAAATGAATCTGAGAAGTAACGAACTATTGTCATAATTCTACTAATTTTTCGTTACGTCACTAAGATTTTAAATTGGCATATAAAGTAGAATTGGATTATTAAAATAGAGAGAATCAAACACTTAAGTTTATCGGTATTTTTAGTAAATTATATTAATATTGTCTACTTAACAATTAGAAACGAGCCCGAGTTTTCTATGAGCGAATAGTGAACGAGGCGCAGCCGAGTTGACTGTGACTCATAAGAAACGTGGGCGAGTAGTCTAATTGCACTCCAAAGAATTACAGTCCAGAAACTACAATTTTCGTTGAGCCAAAATACCAAGAATAATTTCTTCTAAAAGAACAACGCGGGCACGATTGTGTTCTATCCTAAAAAGTTAAAAATAAATCAAGATGCTCGCTTTTGAACGGGCGCGCAGAAGAAAATTCAGGGTTGAACAATAAAGACGATAGCGTCTTTCGGAACTTTCGGTCTGATAGCTGCCCATTGGAAATTAGATGTTTTTAAAGCTAGCATATTTGCCCTCGAAGCTTAGCTTCTCGGGCTAATATTTGTTTTTAGAACATAAGATTAGCGCGGGTCAACTATCAGCCGATAGTTCCTCGACAGAAACACTCTATTGTTTAAATAGAAAACATGCATTGGGAGAACCAATCAGATTTGAGGATTTTTATTAGAACACGCTGAGAGTGTACTAACTTTTTGCTAACATATTTTGTTTTCTACAATACAGTACTTGAATTATAACGTGTTGTATGATGAAATCAAGATTCTCCTTTGAGAAACGACCGAGCTCGATTTAAAAAGTGTTTCAGACGTCTTCCTCTAGTCATGCACTCCCCAGAAGGGACGTCCTTTTCCTCTAGAAAGTGCGACCGTAATCATCACACGTCGGATTCCTGTGCATACAGACAAAAGATGTTCAGTTTCATTTACAAGAAATAAAATTACCTTGATGTCCAGTCCTCCTAGGTACAAATTGACCGAGCGACGACAGTTTTTAGGATCGTTACACAAAGGATCGGTGAACACGTGAACAGAGAACAAATCATCTTGGCAGTCGTGTATCAGCTTGTACGTACAGCGGCCTGGAAAGTAGAAGTAGCGGCCATCGAAGGTTTGGACATGTGATCGCCACGTGAAACAGAGTTCTGGTTCATTCATGGCACCGCGTGGAACTAGAATAAAAGAAATAAAGATCTTGGAATTATATAATTCATAGTTAATAGAGGAAAATGGTTATGAAACCTGGCAAAGTTCTTTGTTGTATGTTTTTGTTCGCTATTTTGGGTTGACCCTGCACAAAACCTGACAAAATACAATTGGTGCTTACGTGTGTTCTTGCAATTAACCAATAGAAACGTTGCGATTACGTAATTCATGCATAGTGTATGAGCGCAAAACAAAAGGTGTGCAGGGTCATGGACCTTCCAACATAAATCTTTGCCTCTTTGTTTGCTCCTTTGATGTTTGCGGGGCTTCATAACCATTTCCCTCTATTAACTATGTATAATTTAAGGAAAAGCAGATCAAAGAATACTTTTTATTTTCACTGTAAGCTTAAAACGATTTCGTAAGAGAATTTTAACAAATATAAATATTTCTAATTTGCTTTCAATATTACCATTAACCATAAAAAGCAAAATACTTACAAGCGGTGGACAAAATTGTTCTTGGCTCAAGTGTTATGATATCTACAACAGAAAATATGACATAAAAAAGCTTAATTTGTACTTTGCACAAAGTAGAGAGAACATGTGCAAGGGACTTCTAAGTGATCAGAAAAAAAAAATGATACAAAATCTTGTAAGCCAAAATGTGAACATCACTTAAACTCGAGCTTCTATATAAATGAACAAACTGAGGTGAAAACTAAAGGACAAGCACGAGAACAGCAAAAGAAAAACAAAGAGCAACGCTTAAAGACTCCGTGATATCATTTTCGCAGTCGTTAAGAGAAGTGTTTGGTTGCACTTCGACCTACGTTAAGTTGGGGGAACAAGTACCAGTTGATGGCAACATCCCGCGTCCGAGAATTGACTGAGCACGCGGTTTTCGTGTTATTGAAAAATCTGAATCATACCTTGATCACATGGTACATTGGCTGGCCAATCACATTGATCAATTGTGTAGTTGTATCTCAGCCCAGCCGGGCAGTCCATCTTGTAGGTTAAGCCATTAGAACATGATATGAAGCCGTAGCAGTTGTTAGGATCTTTGTAGTTGCCATTGGACAAGCCGGTACAGAACGATATTCCTGCAGTCCAATCCAAATCCAAAATTACATTAATAAGAACAGCTTTACTAGCGTGATATGTCTCGGTGGCTTAATGGTTAAAGCGCTAGACTTCAGATCGGGCGGTCCAGGTTCGAGCCCTGGTCAGGGCACTGCGTTGTGTTCTTGGGCAAGATACTTTACTCTCATAGTGCCTCTCTCCACCCAGGTGTATAAATGGGTATCGGTGAATTTACTGCTGGGGGTAACCCTGCGATGGACCAACATCCCATCCAGGGGGTAGAAATACTCCTAAGCTAGTCTCTTCATGCTACGGAAAAGGGGATAAGCTAAAAAAAAGACTTTTAAACGAAGCAAACATTGCTTGTTATGAAAATGACTTGCAAGAGTTCTCACCACTTGTTCAAAATGATGCCTGGAATGAAAGTTGCATTAAACTGATTCCACTTGCTACTGCGGAGGAATATACTTTTTCGAGTGCGTCTGAGTTGCATGTCCTTGGTCAAAGTTGAGCTTATATCACTTCGTATTGAGCTAAATCTGAATGCTTTCTTCCTGATGAATGAAACGTTGTCAGTACTATACGTGAGTTCACTTACGTGTTTGACAGCGGTTTCCACTCCAGCCTGATGCGCAGGAGCAGTTTCCAGCCACACAGGTACCGCCATTATTGCAAGACGGATCACAGAAGTCTGAAGGGGAAAAAAGGATTTTCATACTTATTTGTGGTATACAAATTTGAAAGGTATTTATATCAAGAAGTAAATGATTTTATGTAACTTGTGACGTAATCGTCTCCCAGCCTCCGATTGGGGAACGTCCTGTCTTCCGGAATATTGCTTCATGGTTTCTTACATGAATTGAGACGAGCGTGATTCTCTCTCGCTGGTGTTTTCAACTGCGCCTTCAAGGAAAATTTGATGTACTGTAAACATGTTAGGCTAATTTTGATGCCTTAAAGTTGAATTGAACTTTACACAGGTGAGTTTAAAACGCGTATACTCAGATTTCCATCCACGCACTTAATTTAAAGGTTTTTGTTCATTTCTTTTCGTTTTGATGTTGCAATAAATTTGACTTGTTGAAATCCCGTTTAATTTAAATCAACAAATTCCTCTTGTAAATAAAATTACTGAACAAATGCGATAGCAGCTATTTAAACTCATCCGTGCTCTATTGGAAATCGCAAAAGACAATTGTTCATGTTTTTTGGCTTTTAAGTCCATAAAATTGTATGTTTTGGACTGCAATCCTTTAGAGTTTCTACTAAAACAATTAGACTACTCGTCCTTGTTTTCTATGACTCGATCGCTGATAGTCTAATTGTTAAATAAAGGACGGCCGCGAAAAGCGAACTCCAGGCTAGCGTATTTGCCATTTAAGACAAGCTTTAACAGTCAGCTTTATATCAGTTCTCTTGCATTCATAACCAGAGGTGAATGTTTGTCTAATCCATTCAAAACCAAATCCGAAGAAGTAGTTTAAATGGTTTAAAATCCTGTCTATGGTTTGTCTTATGGTTTGTCGTCTTGTCGTCCTTCCTTTTAGCGCCCTGGTGTCGAACAAGACCCTCGGTTCCCGCACCCATAAACGAAAGCCGGAGTATGCCAACCTCGTTCACTAAAACTAAGGCTAAAACAGTTGTCTGGATCAGTTGAATAACATAAACACGCAATTCTGAGTTGACAAATGAGAACAATTGATAAACTTTGCTCAAAGTTTGAGTTACTTATGTTTTCTATTGGATATCTCCGATATATACTAAGTAACGGTTTTTCGTTACTCCCTACTTTAAAAACCGATTCCACGAGTCTTGATTTTTCCTTATCTTGCATTGCTTAAAAGTTTCTTAAACTTATAATGGTCAACTTTCCTTTTTTCCTGTGAAATAGAAATTTTATTGAAATTATCGTTTCTTTCTTTTATTCGACTGGTTTTCATGTCCAGCTGCTTAATTGTCTTGTGATGGACAAGTAGGCATTGCCAACTTGGAGACCGACTCGAAAACCACTAAGTTACTTCAGTCCACAGGCTCAAATAAGTTTTTGGTTTCCTTATTAATAATAATTCATGTAATGCACAAGGGCAAATAAAGTTATTGTTGTGGTCGTTCTTGTTGGTGGAGCATTTAACTTCCCTTATAACAGGGCCCGCGCAGCAAGATTTTGAGTGGGGGGGCTCAAGCGTGAGCCAGTTTTTTTTTTGTTTTTTTTTTTTGCAGGGGGGGGGGGGGGAGAGGTGGAGCGGAGGCATGCTACCCTGGGAAAATTAGGGTTTTAGTTACTTACTTTCAGATATCGGATGGTGGATTTAAAATTAACAAACAGTGTATTAAAGCGCAATATTTTTTACAACTTGAAACAGCAAGGGTCCGCAAACAAAAATGGTGCTAACGTGCAAGGATCTACAGGAGATTATTGCAATTTATTTGCGCTGGCCTTCGAGCTGGAATACCCGGTAATTTAGATTGCTATACACTGCGCTGATGAATCCCAATAAGGATGGAATGGCTGTCCGCGATTGTAACCCTACTTCTGGTCGTGTTTGTGTCTTGCAAAGTTACTTTTTCACATAGTACTTATCGGCCTTGCTACATTATTGTAATGTTTTTACGGTATAAGCATACTAAACATTTAGAACCAGACCTATAGATTCACTATCAAATCCTGCTTGAAACAATATCCAAATCAGTACTACTGCATTAGCGTTTACAAGCCAGGAATCTGACGATTTTTGCTTTACTTCAGCTTAACGTTGTAAACGGTATTTCTCTTTCTGTTATTGCTACAATCTGCAAATTCGTTATTAGCGATGTCAAAAACCATTCTTCACGAATGTTTATCACTGCTAAGATACTAAATCTCTCTTGCGTCATTGTTGGACAAAATGTTTACTCTTCGGGCAGTGGAAACTGGATGATCATTCACCAGATGCACTCGATACATGATTAACCAAAATGGAACTAAAAACAATCACCAGCTTCTGGAAAGGCGTTCAAATGAAATACTTTTAGTAATTGTTCGTTCAATAATGATAATAATATTTTTTTTCCTTTATTTCTTTCTTTACTTGCTTATTTACTTAAGTTCTTATTATTTTTTCTTTTTACTGTAAAAAAGTGGGGGGGCTAAAGCCCCCCCAGCCCCTCCCTCTGCGCGGGCCCTGTATAATTAAAAGCTGGCGTTGCTGCCAGACTGCGTCTTTTTTGCATCGAGAAATGGAGAGGCTAGCTATGACCAGGTGACCACTGACCTGTCATGCACGTGGCGCCAGAGTACCCAGGCCTGCACAAGCACGTGTCAGGTGCCACACACGTTCCACCGTTTTCACAGGGGCTTGAACACAGAGCTACAAGAAGCAAAATATTATTATTATATTATTTTTTGTCCTGTAGATAGTTATCGTTCAGTATAATTTCCATGTACATTAGCGTTATTCATTCATTCATTCATTCATTCATTCATTCATTCATTCATTCATTCGTTCGTTCGTTCGTTCGTTCGTTCGTTCGTTCGTTCGTTCGTTCGTTCGTTCGTTTGTTCGTTCATTCATTCATTCACTCATTCGTTCATTCGTTCGTTCATTCACTCATTCATTCAAAAAACAAAAAAAAACGGGCATTCCTTACCAATGCTGCATCTCGCTCCAGTCCACCCACTTTGGCATGCACATTGGTTAGGTTGTACACAAAGACCTCCATTTAAACAGTTTGGAACACAAACAGCTTGAAATCAGAGAACAAACTACATTTAATAGATATACTAACAACATACTACTCAGACAGAATCAGTTCAACATTCGGCGATGTGTTTTGTAAATCAATCAGTTTATCGACCACTAACCTTGCTCGCAAGCCATTCCAGTGTAACCAGATGAGCAGAAACACACACCGTCTGAACATAAACCGTTATTTTGACAAGACGGAAAACATTTCTCTATTATAAGAAAAAACACCACAATTACTAAAATATCAGCAATAACTTGACCGAAAAAGCTCTAAACGACGTGATCGAAGTTGAAGTGTTTTGTTTCGATTTTTGTTAGTATAAATAGCTGTTGTGGTGATTGCGTGAAGCAAAATGCACCAAAATGCGAGGAACGATTTTTCGGAACGATTTTCTTTCATAAATTGATTCAATAGAGAGGTTAAGCATGACGTTTACGGCAAACGGCAAACGGCAAAAATCGAACTTTTGGTGTCTGATTTTAGCCGTTTGTACAATTTAGGGAAATTGTTTGCATTTACTGTGATTAAGGGATTTTTTTCCTATTTTTCGACTGGCTTTATTTAAGTGCTAAAGAAAAAGTGAGCAAAATCAGAATTATTTTTGCCGTTTGCCGTTTGCCGTAAACGTCATGCTTAACCTCTCGAGATTCTCAATATGCAACAACAAGCACATTTTTGGAAAAAAAAAAACTACATAACACAAGGTTAAAAGAACACACAAACAAATACGCTGAAATGAAACAATACTGTCTTCCAATGATGCCAAGAGCTCACCAAGGCACTCCTAAATTGTACTTCATGTATGAGCACTCACTTGTACACTTGGTTGCGTTCACTCCCTCAGCAACAGTGTTATTAGGACATACCAAGCAGGATGTTTGTCCATCATCTGGCTGATAAGTATTATCCTTGCATCCAATGCACTGCTCAGAGTGAAGGTCATGGTACGAGCCAGCTGAACAGGGAACTATATACAGATACAAACACAAGAAACGGAATTACACCTGGCGGATATTTGATGAGGCTTACATACAACGGTTTAACGATTCAACGATCTAAGGATAGAAATATAAGATGCTGTAAACACTTGACAATCTTAGTTACTACGTTTTGTTGGCAATCCACATGAAAAACGTTTTATTTTTCACACTTCCAAACCGCCATAGAATCTAAATAGAATCTTAGTATCCTCATCCTCAATTGCCTCTGACCTCAATAACGAGGGCTCTAGGGATACTTTTGACGCAATCACTCACCACAGATGCCATCGCTCTCCACCAGGCCGTCTCGGCAACATAAACCTGTCGTGTCATACGTAACGACAGCTGCATTGGCCGAATAGTTGCCGAATATTTTTGGCGCATTACGCGCTGGCTGAGCTTTTAAATCCATGAAAATTCCAGCACCATTGATACAGTTTATAGCACTGCTAGAAAGAGATTGCGATGCGAGCTGTTTCGGTACAAGGTGAAACACTCCCGTTATTGATGTCACGTTGATTCCGCGCGTGACTTGGACGTCACGCAATTTCACCGTTACATCTCGACACAAGTAGAGAGCAAGCCTGGCAGCGCCGGCAATGGTCTTCATAGCGCTAACGGCCTGGTTTCTAGTGACGGTGGCGTTATTGAGCAATGCTACTCCATACTCAATGGTTACGTTGATTTTCCAACACTTATTCTCTTCTTGGATCGGAGCTTTTGGAAAAAAAAGAAAAGAAAATTCATTTGGAAAAGACAATTCAAAATGAACAAGGGCTATTTTAAAATTGTTTCAGTGTTTCTTACGGTTTGCTTTTCGAAAGAGTACATTACTTGAGAAAGATATTAAGGTGTCAAAACAGTTTTTAGCAAACCGTACGTAGCATCTTCAATCAGCCCTTTAGTAAGGGACGGACCATTATTTTTCTGGAGGGGGGGGATGAAAAATATTGAAAAAAATTGTTTGCAGGGCCTAAAAAGACAAAATAAATTGTTTGCAAACATCATATGTATTAAAAAAAATAGTTTGCATAGAAGTCAGAGAAACTTTTTTTTTAATTTTTTAACGAAGACTAATGAGCAGCACAAGGAAAGACTTCTTGTAGTTGTAAGCTTGTCGTTTATTTCCAACGCGTTTCGTCTCTAACTGAGACTTCTTCAGGGAATGAATACAACTAGCAAAGAACGGCATATATCGCACATTCGCGTGCCTAGCGACAACTTCCCATGGAAGTGAATAATAACTAAAATATGCTGTAAACGAACGTTACAAAAAATGCCTTAACACATATGTTATTGCGTGTTGTTATATTTTGGGGAGCATGCGATTTTAGTTATTTTAGTTATTATTCACTTCCATGCGAAAGCGAACCTCCTTTTTGTGTCAGATCGTGGTTAAATCAGCGGCACGCAATGCATGCAGAAGCGATGACGTTTCACAAGGGGTCTTTAAGAATTTTGAGGAAATTTGACAGAATAATTTCAAAAAAAAAATAAATAAAAGTAGCTGACAACTTCTGTGTTAAATGATTGTTCGACAAAAGTTGCGTTATCTTGTAGCGCGACATCCGATACTGACGATGTTTAGCTCTTTTCTTTTAAACTGTTTTAAAAAATGTAAAGATTTCTGTTTACTAAATCTAATAAAACACGTCAAATATAATGTCTCTTTCGTTCATACTTAGAATCGGTCCTTTCTAACTGCCCGGGAGTATTTTGATTTGAGTTCTATGCAGTGTTTTCTATTCGGTTCTACAGATCGGTCAATCGCAACAGACAACAGACAACAGATCCCGTTCACTCGCACGACGTCGCTTAAAAAGAACACGAACCATGCACCTAGTTCCCAGTGCTCTTCGGTTCAATTCAGGAGTAATCGCACATCACCCAAAAAATTCCATGAATTCTATCGCTTTTCCCCTTTACAGCATTAACCGATGACGTCATAATTTTTTTCGATCTCTTTAAGCGATGACGTCATGAAATGACGTCATCGCTTAAAAAGATCCAAAAAAAATTGTTTGCAGGAAGGTGTTGTTAGAAAAAAATTGTTTGCAGAGGTGCATAGATAAAAAAAAAAAAGTTTGCAGAGAGAGATTTTTCATCCCCCCCCCTCCAGAAAAATAATGATCCGTCCCTAATCTCCCCTTGAATCATGATGGTGTGCTCTTAAATTGAAGTTTGGTTGCAACCTCGTCCCCAGGGTAATCTCAATAGATTTAAAATTTGTCATGGGGCATGGGGATGTGTTCTCTTCCTTTAGCAAAAGCAACTTACTAGACGACGTTGCGGATACCACAAGCTGCCTCTTCTCGTTGAAGGAATCCTCCTCGTCACCTGCGACGAAATAAAGAGAAAAAATACAATAAATGAATTAGTTATTTCCTTCCTCATGCAAAGGAGGAAAATTCTATGTCAATAATGTATCAAACATACGTTGATTGCAGTTGACGCCTTTCCACCCTTTACAACACCCCCGTACCCTCCTCAGTACTGTTTTGGTCACATCGCGAACCGCGGGCTCAAATACCAGCCTGCGGAGAATAACAGAAAGGAATGTCTGAAAGAGAAGAAAAACTAAATAGCAACGAAAAATGGATTAAGATAAAAAAACATAGTGTTAGAGGGGCAAACCTAGAAAGACCGGTTCCTTTTCTGGGAACACCAGCTTCACTTCAAGAAAGACGGGACTCTCCGAAACGTCTTGTTTTGCATTTGTGATCAAGGATTTGAAAAATCGTCATTTTAAACAGAAAACACGACGCAAAAAGCCTTCGGACTTTCAACCTCAACACATCACTTCGTGGCATCTAACCAATTTTTTGGCAATTAAAAAGCCTGCCTATCTTTATTTCCGTAGTTCTAGCCTTGTAATTTAAGTAGTTTGTTCTATGCAGTGACTCCCCACCTCATCTAACGAAGGCTAACAGTGGCTTAGCATAGCACAACATCATATATTTCATTTCGAGTGGATCAGATGAAACGATCCGTTAATGATTGAAGGTCGTCAAATAAACTGATTAGAATGTGTGACATTTGTGAAGTACAAGTATTACTTAGGCTAGCTGTTGGCTGTCTTCATGTCTATCTCAATACATGTAGTAAATTCATCGCGAGGCAGTTTCCTTCGGGAATAACCTAATCAAACAAAACCAGTTGTATGTAAATTTCCACCACTTACCACTGACGATGACCGTACGGTCGGAAACGTTTTTGTTTTTTAAAAATTTTAGTTACATCTTTAGCCTGTTATGAACAAAATTATACTTCATTTTTGAATTTGTGTTTTGGGAAGCCTTCTAAAATTTCTTAGGTCTTCATCCAGAAGCCTAACAATAGCTAAGTGGCATAGAGTGCGCACACCTGGGATTTTTATTTCTGAGTAACCTTGCTTGTGTCATTAACAATTTAGAGCGGTTTTCACTTGAGTGTCGAAAGTACTTCGCGTTTGCTTAGGTTTTGCATTGCTTCGGTTAGTGATTGGTTACAATGCTCGCGCAATTTTCTTATCCAATCAGAAATAAAAACCAAAACCAATCGTGGCTCGTTCGCGCTCGTTTTCCCGCGCTTCGTATCGGCTACGTGTATTTGTTTCGAGTTTCGAGTGGTTCACTGGATTGTTTGCGCCCTTTGTAACAAGCCAGTCTGCTCAACCGAGCTGCCACTTCCGTTTGTGCGGGAGGAACGCGTGACGAGCCCTAAGACGTCTGCCCAGGAGGCTGGTGTGATCACTATAGTTTTGGTTAATTTTAAGTTCAAAAACTGTTCTGTGCCCTTCCACTAAAAAAAGGCATATTCTCTGTTCCTCTAAGTTTTCCAGTCGAGTTTGCCACAACGCTGTTCGCGTGACATTTCCTGCGTGCGGCTCATTATTTTCTTCGGCCTAGCATCTTTCGCAGACGTTCTTTTGGCTCGTCACGCAATCTTTTCACCCCAACGTTGGGAGAAAAGATTGCGTGACGAGCCAAAATAACGTCTGTAGGCTATCTTCGGCCCAAATCACCTAAAAATCAATTAGTGATGCAATGACCTTGATAATCCCCTTGGACAGTCAGATCAAATGTTGTCTGAGATCGATGTCAGATTCTTATAGAATTAAAGGTATTTTTCCAGCTCACTTGTCGATTCTTAGGCCCAGTTCAGACGTCGTGCTTCTGCCGTGCCGAACTTAATTGCAATAGGTTCGACTATAGTACGGCACAAACACGACTATGATTCAGACGTCGAGCCAGAGTCGTGCCAAAGTCAGGATTTATTGAAGTCATGTAACAATTAGTCAGCGATGATCAAACAAAAACTACCCCCGTTAAAATACATTTAATATAATTTATGAATTTTGTTTGGCACGACAGAAGCGCGACGTTTGAATTGCTGCCGTGCCAGAGTCGTGTAGCACGGCAGAGCTTGTCGAACTTAATTGCTTTGACAAACTTAATTTTTAGTTTGATTCAGACGCTGTACTTCTGCCGTGCTTTTGTCGAACTTAATTCCTGAATTTAGTTCGGCACGGCAGAAGCATGACGTCTGAACTGGGCCTGTAAAAGAGTAAAATTCTACAGATGCTTTCACTTTGCGAAATGTACCCCACCAAAAAACGGATTTTTTTGCGGTGGGGGGGGGGGAGGGGTTTAAACGGTGTTAATGGTGATAATAGTCTACTAGTATAACTGGTGCTTTATATATTGTGGGAATTTTCACGTGATTGTAACAGGAAAACTTAACCAACTGGCTGCCCGGTCCGATGGTTTTGAATGTGTATTGTGCATTTTCACGCCGACATTTTCCCACCACAACAGTGAATAATACTATGCATTGACTGATTTGACAGGACAAATCTGATAACAACGGAATTCTGTTGTCGAATATACCGGTCCAGCAAGCCAGTTTTGACTAATGGTACGCGCCCTTATATTTTGGGATTAGCCAATACTTTCTATTAATTTATGTAAAAGCGTTAAGAAAGTTGTTTCATGAACTCTCCGACTGAGCTCTAAAAATCTTATATCCGTTACAGTTAAGAATTAAGAATTAAAACACCGCCTGACATTTGCAAAACAATGAAAACAAACATTTTTGGCACCGTTATACCGGGATCAACAAACATTGAGATATTAAGAAACGTTAACCGCTTAACCGCCCGCAGGCGGCTTAATAAGAAAGGGAAGTTGCTTTAAGAGCTTTAATCCCTCATTTTGGCAGGATCATTTCATTCTTTAAAGTGTTTCTTGTTGCTGGGAAAGCCGAAAGAAAACGCTTCGTTCTATGTATGGCTACGAACACAGTTTACTGAACAGATATTTGTTGAAATTGTGCGTTTTGTACAAACTACGATCTGAGGTATAAATTTTTATCACGGTTCAAGGATGTAATAAAAACGATTTGAACATGTCGTCTCTGTAACATCCTGAAGAAGGAAGACCGTGCCTTCCGAAATATTTGACGGGGGTAGTTAAGTATTGAATTTAAATATACTACGTACCATGCCGTTTAATCAGCATTGCATTTTATCTTCATTTATGATGTCTTTTTTTTTGGACCGAAGGAAACTACACTTGCTTTTTTTAGGAGGCTTACAGCATAAAAAAACTTAAGTCTTTAGTGTCGGCCCCTGAAATTTAATAATGAGTTTGCGTGGGAAAATTTGGGCATAAATCTCGAAAAACAATAAAGCTTAATTATACGTGGATATATTTAAAGATTTTAGTTTTGGAAACCATTTTCTTTTGGCTGAAAAAAAAATGAGCAAAAAGGCGTGTTGATAGTGTGTTAGTTACTTCTTAGTGAATTGGTTGCGCTGTCGTGCCTGAAATGAAATTAATCAGTCTTCGCGATAAGTTGAAATTAAAAGAAGATGTTTACTATGTGCGAACCCTTGAAAATGATATTTTCCGGTTTGTTAATAAAGCAGATTTTCATGCTTCTAATTGCAAAATAGGCTGAGTAAACATTATTTTCTCTTTGCACGCTAATTTTATCCCCCGCTCGATCGAGACATGTCTGAGATTCGACCCGGAAAATCCAGAAAATCCCATGATCGCGTAGTTCCACAAAGACCCGTAGCGCCTCTGATTAGTTGCTAATTTCGCGCTAAAATTCATACCCAGGTCTAAACAACAACCAATCAGAGAGATCTCCGTACAGCTACGTCATCGATTTTTTCAGTGGTCGAATCACAGGCGTCTTTCATGTACCGTAAGAAATGAACTGAACGCTCGAAGATGGAAGGAAGCGGAAGCTCTTCTTACGCAGCCCAAGCCGATTATACAAAATCAATCGTGCGTTGTTTGGATTCAACAAACTTAACCATTTTGCGGCCATTAAAACTTACTTGACCTTACTTTTTAGAATTTTTGAGTTTTAAAATAATTACTTCCGATCCGCCGCGGCTCAACTGGAAAAACAAAGCCACTGAAATCCAGGTGAAAAACTGACTCCTGTCGGTGGTTTTGATGACCTCTTTCAGTTGTCGATTCGAATGGTTTCCCCGTTGCATTCCAGTAATACAATATTTATTTATAGACGGTTTGTACGGAAAAGGAAAGCGTTTTCTTGAAATTAATGAGAAAGGCAATTTAACACTGCGGCTTAATCTCTGTATCAGACGTTTTGCGCGATAGACAACTAGCTGAGCATTGCTTAATTTACTAACCGCATCAAATCCTATTTTCTTAATCACCATCTTATATTTACCTGTATTTATTACATCGTCTAATACTTTCGCCCCTCGCACACGGTACTTGAAAGCTCTTTACAGTCCTTCTTTTGTAGTCTTGAGGTGCGCGTATTAAACGAGGCTCGTAGAACGTGCAGAAATGTCCTTTGCTGCTTTGATCAAAGTTCGGATCTGCAAGCCTGTCCAATTCATCCAAACTGCAAAATACAAAACAAAGGTATTTCATATTTATTTTTTTTAAATGGCGAGGAAGGAGAGCTGGAAAAACAGTCCCTGCAAGCAAAGCAATAACTACCCTGACTCCATTAGTCTAACAAAGGCGAGCGTCATTGCGGTGAGGGGGGAGGAGAGGGTTGGGAGGTAGCGCTTGTCCAATTGCCACACCCCCGATTCCTTGAAACGCTGAGTGGCAAAATATTTGATAACGTTATTCATGACTGAGGTCAAATTGTTGAAAAAACGTTGTGTGGTATTCTCAGAATCGTCGTTGTTTATCGTGCAGCTAAGATAACATCACTGGAATGTATATTTTTTTTTCTACAGGAAACTCCAAAAATAGCCAGAGCTACGGAAACGCATCGATAATTGCTTCTTTTTAAGTTCTTTTTCTTTTCAGGGGACTGAACAAAGCGATCAATAAAGACAATTTATGAGATCAAAATTAGAAGTGAGTGATACACGCATACTAAAAGTGGTAATGCAATCAGTCACGATACTCAGCTAGAAATCCTTACCAGTCGCTAGCTGCAGGTCTCTACTTGTTTCTTGCAAATTGCATTATCTTGAACATAATATCAGATAAGTTGACATGACGAACGGATTGTTTAGGGGATCATTCTTTTCGCAAATACTCCTCGTGTCTCAACAAATATTTGCACGCGACCATGCGACATTGGTTCGACTAGTCAACATTGAATTAGCAGAGCATTGGTTTTGTCTTTGTGGACGAATAAAAAGTTGGTTGTTGCTTTCTCTAATTAGTTAACCTAAGGAGATTAAAATATTAAATGTTAAAATATTCTGCCACCTCGAGCGATAGCCTAAGTGCTTTTGGGGTGAGCACTTTATCGATTCAGTGGAGTTCAGGTATATCGAATGATGAAAAGCGAAATTACCAAGAGAAAAAAACACGTCAAACTATCTTACTCCTAAATGTTGCAGTAAGACACTACCTCTCTGGAACCTCTATTTTTATTCGCCCGCTGTAAACACTACCTCTATTGTTATTCAGGGATAGGGGCATTGTTATAGCCTGTTATGTATTGTTTTAGGAACCAATGAAATAACTCGTTACGAGAGGTAGTGGGCGACCCAAATGTTGACTTGCACAGAGTGATGTTTAACCCTCTTTACAAGCCACTGTTAATTCAAGAAATTCTTTTTTCTGGTCTACGTACAAAACAAAAGTTTGCAGAACAATACATTTTATAAAGTAATTATGTCTTCAACTCTGACACATGTTGATAACGTAATGAGAAATTGGATCCAAATCAATCCTATGGGGTATAGGCTTAATTGTGGAGGTGCCGGAAATCCATAAGAACTTGCCAAACACCACTGTTACAACTAATGGAGAGATAGAGCTTTCCACTGAAAACTTTGCAAATGTAAACTTTTAAAAAACTTCAAATCAAAGATATTCACCATAAAAATTCTCGCAATACTTACAATCCTAAGACTTGGTCTTGTGACTGCGTTTCTGCGAAACCTGTCGCGGCAAGCGACAGAGTCAGCAACACACCACAAACCGCAGGAAAAACAGGTAAATCTTTCATGATCACGTGTTGGGTACTTTTTTCCTCAGGAAGGAATCGTCACACCGACACGCCTCACCACCGGTAAATTGAAGACTCGCCTTTCTATGAAATTCAGGTCCACTCCTCAAGCGTTAGCCATCCCCAATTCTTCACTAGCTGTGACTTGAGCAACCTCTCGAAATTCTACTTGGAGTTTTAAAGTGCGATCGGATCTTTATACAGATTTTCCTCTTTTCTTATTGGCACACGGACAGCATTTTGCTAATCATACACTCTAGTTTCTGATTGGTTGAAAGCAAGGCTATAACAAGACGTCACTGTATTCGTCAACAGTTGCAGTTTCGAGTTCTTGAAACAATCGGATTATAAAATTACTAATGAAATCTAATCACTCTCACGCAGAAAAATCACATGCTTTCGTTTTGCTTTGTGGCAGTTCTAGTTCTTTAATAAGAGATTATAATGACATTTCAGCCTATAGAATGGGCAGCAAATAAGGTGATACAAAAATGTAACTGTTTCATGTATTATATACATAAAATATCCTAGATTTTTTTTTCCGGCAGAATAAACAAATCATGCTGTCCCAATCGTAACCCAATAGGGATCATTGTCGTAGACTCAAAGGGCACGGAATTCTTAGCAACAAAATTGGCGCGACGAAACTTCACAAGAAACTGTTTTTTCCGTTCTTGTAAATTTTTGTCGCCTCGACTTTGTTGCTCTGTTAACTTCAGTAGTGTCGATCCAATTAATTGCCCTTTGGTCTCCAAGGATGCACAAGTAACTGTTTATTCAGCAGAGCATATTTCAAGACATTCCTAGGGGCGGTGGAGTTCTTTGTTCAGATTTTCCTGGAAACCGACATAGACTATTTATTCCCGAGAGGCCTGCCGACAAAAAATCGTTATGAAACTTGTTTCGCATGACCGCTCGTTTCCAATGTTGTAAGCAAGCCAGATTCACACCAACTCTAAAGTGGCTTCAGGCTAACAAGTTCCTGCCATCCTTCAGTTTACCATTAGTTAACCGTCAAGGTCTTTCTCTGCATGTTTTTCCTCGGAAATATTTCGTCATGAACCGTGCGCGCTGGGGCCTGGATATTCTCTTTCCGTTCTTCAGACCACCCCTGACAGAGAGTTTGTGCTACTGAAGTAAGACGATGGTGATGACTGTTTGGGGGAGGTGCGAGGGGGATGGGGTGGGGCAGTTGGACTGAAAACGTTACCTTTATGCTTTTTACGCCACACGCGTTACTGCACTCGTCACCCGCGTCGCGAGCAGAAGGTGGAGGACTTCGCGGCTAGGAAATCCGGCGACCCAACTTAATACTAGAACCGACTCGCCTTGCTGGCTTTTGGTACAAGGTATTTTGATCCAAAACAATCATCTCTCTCTCCATTACTACACATACACTGATGTCCTACACTTGGAGAGTAAGAACCGCAGGGTGTATTTTGACTGGCTGTAACTGGAAAGTTTTCTTGTGTACACTAAGCTCAAGACGGCTCGTGTCCCAGCACACCAGGGAATAACCAATGTGTTTTCTTTGTTTAGGAGTCGAGTACTATTTGGTCTATCAAATCGGAACACGAGGAGAAACCTAGCAGGACTTCATTAGAACAACTCAACTTTCACTTTTTAAAACGCCTTTCCTTCCAAGTAGTCCCTGGGTATACCATACTAGACTTATGGCAAATCTAATCACCTTTCTGCACAAGTACACAAACAAGTACACATCCAAAGACAACCTCATTCCCAGGGTCTCTCTCTCCTGCCCCCCAGAGAGAGACCCTGGAAACGAGGTTGACCGACAGACAGCAAACAAGACATGCTCAAGACTTCAACCAGGTCTTAAACTTCCAATTTATTCAAGTTTCAATGATGTAAAAAACAGCATACAGCAAGTGTATGAACACACATTACATTTACAAGTCTGAAGGGAGCTGTTTACTGCACTTCTTCTGCCAGTCTCTCTGCCTTGGCTACAGCTTCACTAATGTCGCCTACCATGTAGAATGCAACTTCAGGTAGATGATCAAATTCACCTAGAAGGGCAACAATAATTGTTAGAAAAATGCCTAAACTAGATAGCACAGTAAAGGAAAGAAATGATAAGGTCGTGGCTGTTTTTATTTTATTTGCGTTAAGGAGGACGATTGCAAGGGGTGCCTACATAAGAGGATGGATGTGAGGCTTGACATGGCATGGGGCTGGGAGGGCATTTTAAATTCACTGAACTCTTAATTTACAAACATGTTGCAGCTTGAAAATTTTCCAGACCTTTTCCACACATACCCTTCATCTTTCAAACTTTTTGAGGTTGGAAACTAGTCAGGATTTTAATACTTGTTCCTGCTTTCTGCACATTGCATCAATGCTGCACACAATTGCATATATACAATACAGTACTTGTATACTGTACTTGGTGAATTAAAAAATTACATGCACAAAATGCATGAAAACCTACCATGAAGGATTTTCTTGAATCCTGAGATGGTGTCCTGTCGATATTCAAACAAAGGATAATTATTAAAACATTCATGTGTAAAAAAACAAATCATGAAATTTAACACTTTTAGAAGTCACTATTTATGGTTACCCTGCAAAACTGAAATTTATAAGCACTGTAAAATTGTAAGCACTCATTAGTCATTACCCCACAGATGCGAGAACTACATTGCAAGAAAATGGAAAACATTACAATGGGACATTTTTAAAACAACATGGTACAGTCAAATCCAGCCTGATGAATATGGCCCCCTCATTAATCCATATTATTTTGGCCCAAGTAAATGCTGTCAGTTATGCCAACCTCACGAACATGGTAACCCTATTAATACAGTTTCACTTTGTAACACAAGAGGTACTGGCTCATTGTACACGTACAGATATTAAATTGAAAATACTTCACTTATAGATGAACAGAGAGGAAAATCTACCTTCAAGGGAACAAGCTTGCCATCATGACCCGTGAACACCTCAGCAACTTGGAAAGGCTGTGAAAGGAATCTCTGGATCTTACGTGCACGGGCAACTGTCAGTTTGTCATCTTCAGACAACTCGTCCATACCCAGGATAGCAATGATATCTTGGAGAGATTTGTGGTCCTAAAACAGACACAATTGTTGTAAATATCCAGGTTAATGTAATCAAGAAGCAAATGTCACAAGTTTTGTTGTAACATAAACATGTTATTGTTAGCTTTTAGATTTGAGCCATCTGTGTGACATTTCCTACTTTTTTTTCACAAGACATAGTGTCACATTTTCACCAGTAATGTTACACATTGATATGCTTGAAGATGAAAATACCATTAAAAGCAAAACAAAAACAAAGTGAACCTTGAAATAAGAAAAGATTAATTAGGACTACTTGAAATTCGAACTGCATTTTACCTGCAAGATCTTCTGTACACCTCTGGCAACTTCATAGTGTTCTTGTCCTACAACATTGGGGTCCATAATACGAGATGTGGAATCCAGCGGGTCCACAGCTGGGTAGATTCCTAGCTCAGCAATGCCACGGGAAAGCACAGTGGTGGCGTCCAAATGAGCAAAGGTGGTGGCAGGGGCAGGATCTGTCAAGTCATCAGCTGGCACATAGATAGCCTGGAAAAAAATTCAGAAATTCAGTGAGGATTGGCCAAGTGACACTTGTTCACCCCACCATTGAAATACATGAAGGAAAAAAAAATGACCTGTACTGATGTGATAGATCCCTTTCTTGTTGTGGTAATTCTCTCCTGCATAGTCCCCATGTCAGTGGCAAGAGTGGGCTGGTATCCTACAGCAGAAGGAATACGTCCCAACAGAGCTGACACCTGCAAACCAAAAAAAAAACAAATTTTACTCTGACAGTGCAAAAGACAAATGCTAGAAAATAGTTTTCTTCTACAACTAAGAGTAAAACATTAAAATGGGATGCAATAGTGTGTGGCTTTTTTTGACTGCCCGGGTTTCAGGACAAGGAGATTGCTTTGCACTAATGAAAACAACCTCAGTAAATTTAGTGACCAGCAAAAGTAAAAAATTAGTGCTGAAATAAATACTAATAGTCTTTGCAATCTGCCACTGCATTACAAATTATCAAGGCAGGTTATCAAGATACAGAACATCCCATGAGCTGGTTAATCAGGGTTACATGGATGTACATGTAAAATCAATTTCTCAGAACAAGCATCAAGAGACATTTACGGCAAATAAGTAACTGGTAAGGAACATAGCAATATTTTAAAATTACTTGTATTTATTACTGGAGCATAGATCCACTGTACACACCTCAGAGCCGGCTTGAGTGAAACGGAAGATGTTGTCAATGAAAAGCAGCACATCTTGTCCCTCTTCATCACGGAAGTACTCAGCTACAGTCAGGCCAGTCAAGGCAACACGAGCACGAGCACCAGGGGGCTCGTTCATCTGACCGTACACCAGGGCAACCTAATAAAACAATCATCTTGCCTTAGACATAACCAGTCAGACATTGGTGACTCACAATGTTACAGTAATATTATCCTTTACGAAAACCAAAGTTACCTAAGTTTCAGTCATTACCTTGGAGCTTTTATCCTTCAAGCTGATGACCCCCGACACAATCATTTCATGGTACAAGTCGTTTCCTTCACGCGTTCTCTCCCCAACACCGGCAAACACGGAGTATCCACCATGAGCTTTAGCCACGTTGTTGATCAGTTCCATGATAAGCACAGTCTTGCCAACACCAGCACCGCCAAACAGACCTTGTATAAAATGGATGCAAACCATTGTTAATGCAAGAAAGAAACAGTCCACATAGAAATGACATTATGTAACATTGCATAGCCTATTTTGTAAACACTTTCCGAGGTGACAATCTGGCACACCCAGTTTTCGAATATAGGCTTAAAGCTTAACATTATTCATTGTTAGTCAAACATACCAATCTTTCCACCCTTAGCATATGGCGCAAGCAGATCTACCACTTTTATTCCTGTTACTAGAATCTCCTGTTCAGTGCTCATTTCAACAAATTCAGGGGCTTCTGCATGAATGGCAGATCGTCTGAAAAAAAAATAAAATAAAAAGACCGTCAGATACATCAGGTTTTGTATGCACAAGTACAGTGTATGTCACTCTGCTGAAACGATAATACTTCTTGTTTCTTTTTGACATATACTTTATTACTAAAATTTAGTCTGGTGCTTTCTTCCTTATTATCAAGAATCATTACTTTATCTGCAAGCATCTTTAAAGGTAATTGTATATCACCTTTAGGTCATGATGTTTTTGTCCGTGCAAAAAGGAACTGGTATAAAATAAGACAAAACATAAAATACAACATAGAAAATAAAAGTTTTGGGAATTTCGGCTGTGTCATATAGCACTAAGCTATGTTTCGAAGATGATTTCTCTACTAATTTAGCTACATTTTGCTCCCAGTAGAACTTCCTTTTTGTACATACAGACATTTACAAGTATTAGCGCAAACTTACTTGTCTGTATCAACAGGTCCTCTCTCATCAATAGGCTCCCCAATAACGTTAATAATTCTTCCTAGCGTTTCTGGACCAACAGGAATTGTGATGGGTCCCCCAGTATCTGTGCACTTCTGGCCTCTCACAAGACCTTCTGTACCATCCATAGCAATGGTGCGCACAGTGTTTTCACCTAACAAAGTAAAATATTAGTGAACAAGTCTCTTATAAAAGAAATTGTGTCATATGATATGTATAATGCTCTGAAACTTTCTTCCTTGCGAGACTGCTTTCACAAGATTTACTCGGAAGTATTTTACAATTAGGTTGATGAAAAGTAGAACTTCTTGTGCATTTCATTACAGGTTTAGCATCATGCAAACTACATTTGTAAACTTTTGTGAGCATGATTTGTCCAGTTTTGGATCCTGACCTTGCAGTACCATTGCACATGTTTATGCTAAATTTTTTTATTGCACTCACTCGGTCATGCCTCAATTCTTTTAGACAAGTACAAATTGTACATTTTTCGTAAGGTTGCTTGGCCAAATAATGAGAATTACAATCTCTGCATGACACAAACTTAAGTTATGGATTTTGGTTTTTCTTAAACATTTATTCAGTTTATTTCAATTTCAACACTGGTTTTAGAAATGATTTGTGATGAAAAAAGCATCTGCTTTAAACTTTTCTCCTTATTGTAGTTTTGATCAGTATATGAAGATGTATATTGCTACACACATGTGCAACATCGATTAGCAAGTGAAATAGAAAGTGCACCAATAAGTAAATTGACCAGCTCTTCCAGGGTGCATTCAGTGTACGTTAGGCCAAAGATCTTTGGTGTGGATTTTAAGATTTTCCAGTGTACTGGAGTGGGATCAGAGTTTTTGGCGTACGACTGCAGGAGATGAAGACAACATTTGGCGCAACGCTTGTGTGCACATTCATCCCTACTGGTTCAGGCGTACCAGTAACTAAGTGGCTACCTGAGGCAAAGCCATTACCAGAAGTCACCAGAGTCTTCTGACCTCTCTTTCGCAGCTAAGCAGCGGCAAGAATGCTGGGAGCAAGGTTGGCCATTGGCATGCCACAAGCATTTCTCTGCAAATCAGCGTGGGATTTTGGCCGCTTGTCAGGCGCTTGGCATGAAAATTTCAAACCCTTGGCATATCTTTGACATGGGATTTATGCAGAATGCACCCTGGCAGTTCTTACACATAGCAGGAGCCTGGGTACTAACAGTAATAACTGCGGGCCAGAACTGGAAAGGACGGATTATTTTCTGTGCGATATCAAGGCAATCCTTTGTTTTCTTACAAAAAAGGAACTAAATTGTGTTTTCCATCAAGTATGGTAGGGTATAAGGGGTCCAGCATGGAGGTACCTACAGGCCTGGGGGTGTTGCCATTTCCACAAATATTCTTGAAGTTTAAATCTGAAAAAGACAGATTAAACCACAAACCATTCTCAAAGGGCAAAAGAAATTCTTACCTAAATGCTGGGCGACTTCTAGAATAAGTCTCGGTGATCTTCCTTCGACTTCCAGGGAGTTCAAAATGGGAGGGAGACCCTCGTCAAATTGAACATCTACAACAGCGCCGATAACAGCAATAATTTTACCAACTGCTCCTGGCTTTGCTGCTGGCGTCGAAGTCGTCTTTGGTGCAGCAGCCGAGGCAGCGGCCGCAGCAGAAACGGGTTTGTCGGTTGAAACATAGCGACGGTTATCTAGAGGAGGGAATGAAGAAGCCATATTTGGACTAAGCACCGGGAAATACAATATCGCCACACATTTACCGGTTGAGTACAGTAGGTGCACAAAGCTACTTTCGACAACGTGCACGATGTACTATGTAACTTCATTCACTGTCTTACTTTCAAGTGTATTTTACAATGTATTTCTACACATGTGACTAAAAGTCAGTAACGAAATCAACGTGTCTTCCGTCGCCAGTGCGCCCTCCTAAAAGAAACCCACTTTAAGTGCAAATGTTAAACATAAATTTCGGAATTTTTTCTACTTACATAGTTGCGAACATACTGGAAGTGTTCTCTGTTGAGTTTGTCTTAAAGTTCGAGCTGCAAGATTAGGTCTAAAAGCGGTTCTTGCCGCACGCCGTAAACCATGAACCAACATGGCGACCGAGAAGAATGGTGTGTGTGGCGCCGGAGACCATGTGACCTACGATAATATACGAATATCGACGGATGTTTCCGAAAATTGCCGAACGTTGACGAGTGCAAACCCGTTGGATTGTCGCCGAAATGTCTGAGTTCCGTCACACCATGACATGTCCACGTGATTGAATCATGATACGAATATTGCGACTCGATTTCAGCCAATAGAATTCACGATAAACACAGAGCACGCGACTCTCCATGCTGCTTCATATAAATGTAAGAGGTGTATTTCTTTACACACATTGTAGCCAGAAGTTGTTGGGTTTTACGCTTATCCTACGAGTTCCTCCTTGGGTAAAGAAAAGGAAGAAGTATTGTTCTTTAAGGAAAGTGAGTTTCTTGGGCGTTAAAAACGTAAGTTGAAAGAACTATTTTGTGGGCGCCTTCAAAATTTGGCGGGAAGAACTTTGTTATGCGCGAATAACGGGGATCAGCGTTTTCAATAAGCTTACTTTTCCCGTGAAATTGTGCTTATAAATTAGCTGTTCTAATTGAGCGATGTTGGCTTCAGAACAAGAGTTCGGTTAAAACTGATTTTTTTTAAAAGTGAATAAACTCGTTCGTTTTGTTTTGTGTTCACAATAGCAGTGATCGGATTTGATTCCTTCCACATTGCGATGTTATTTACGACCATACGAGGGTATTTACAAAAGTAATTGCTACAATGTCGATTTCTTTTAAAGAATTAGTGACCCAGAAGACTTTTTACTGTTTTTAAGTATATATTGTTCTTTCTTAATTTAACTACATCATGTTATCTCTTTATTCCAATAACAGATATGGTCCACGGCGCGATCTACGGATTTATAACTGATCTTTGATGCAATACGTACTTCACATTCGACAGCCGAGAGATCGAAAAATCAATAGATGTCACTATTTTAGCGAGGCTTTTGGCTCCAATTCTACTCAACTTGGATCAGAGAACGACCATACAGGGACCAATTCGATGAATCGACAAATTTTCGTCGTGTTGTTGGCGAGGACTATTAAAATAGTTAAACATAACTCGGATAGCTGAGTGCTCGAGGCATTGTTATGGAAGCGGCATAGCCGATTCGTATCCGATAAAATTATTTTTATCCGCGGGGGATTGTGTGATATGGTTTTCGTTCGTAGAGACTTTTGACACAGTGGTACCTTATGGGTTTCAAGTTACCGACGCGGTATTTTCTTTTGTGTATATTTCTGACTGTGTCATTTTGGATTTTATTGAATGTGATGTCTTTCGTGTATGTGGGAACGAACGACAAGTACGAAACACGAGGTCATGGGCGACAGCTGCAGAACGACAGCCCAGCAGACGATTTTAAAAGAGATATGGGGCAACAGGAAAAGGATATTAGTACTCTGGGTTTAATTCGAAATAGCGAGGATCAGAGGGTTAGAGAGACTGGTTACGAGAAACATGCTTTCAACGAACTGATTAGCAACAGGTTGGGGTTTCACCGTGAAGTACAAGACACAAGGAACAAGATGTAAGTACTTCAATATTGCGTTACCTTTTGCTATAATTTTATGCTGTTGTTCCATATTTTCTCAACTGTTCAAATCAGGTGTGCCCTTTGATTTTAAATATTGAAGGAGAAGGACTTAATTAAGTCAGGGTTAGGGGGTTTATAACTGGACGTGTCCATACTGGTCTAGTTTATCACGCAGCACCCCCTCCCTCCTCCCTCCTCCCTCCACCACCACCCTTCCCAGACCAAAGAGTTTTGAAGAGGGGGGCGTTGGGACCTAGTAGAAACCGCAAAACTGCGCAAAAAATCATCCAAAACTGTAAAACCGCAATAAATTTCGATCAAAACTGAAAAGCGCAAATGAAATCCCAAACTTTAACCCATTACATGTGACAATTTTTGGAGAAAAGGGGTTTAAGACATATGTTTTCTTTTTTGATCGGTATAGTGAGCTAAATTGTGCTATTTTAAACTTGCGGTTTGCACAAAAAACAATCAAGAGGTTTATTTTAACGCCTGATCGCAGTCAACAGTGTCTTGGGAAGTGGTTGGAGCGCATAATTGAGGTCATATTGCGACAGAGAAACCCGGACACCAAATGGGAAAACCGAAAACCACAAGGATTGCCAAATCTGAAAAACCGCTAGTACATTTGCCAAAAACCGAAAACCAAATGCTAATAAAAGGAAAACCCACAAACCGCAAGAGACACCAAAACCGAAAAACCGCAGTTTTTTGGTGCGAAAACCGAAAAACCAATGTAAAAAATGGCCAAAACCGAAAATCCCAACGCCCCCCTCTTTGAAAGGTTGATCAAACACTTGCTGATATTCTGAAAGCCCTGTTTTGCCTAAGAACACAAAACAACAGCCCTGGATTATTTGGCCGAGTGTATTGTACAAATGTGCCACCATTACCTCCCATGTTAAGAGGTGTGCTACAGACAATTGTCAGTTTGACTTGGTGTTCAATTATTACTGTTCTTGTTTTGCAGGTGTCAATCAATGACATACTCTTCAACTTTACCGTCAGCCAGTATCATTATTTGCTTTCACAATGAGGCGTGGTCCACATTATTGAGAACTGTTCACAGCATTTTGAACAGGACAGCAGAAAGTCTAGTACATGAAATAATTTTGGTCGATGACCTTAGCACCCTAGATGAATTAAAAGACAAACTTCAAAATTACTTGGTTAAATTCCCTAAACTTCACTTAGTTCGGACATCTAAGCGTGAAGGACTCATACGAGGGAGAATGATAGGAGCAAAGCATGCCACAGGAGAGGTGCTGGTCTTCTTGGATAGTCACTGTGAAGTGAATAAAGAATGGCTTCCTCCACTTCTGGACAGAATCAAGGAAAATCCTACTACGGTTGTTTGTCCGGTAATTGACATAATCAGCTCAGACACGTTTGAGTATCAGACATCTCCTCTAGTGCGGGGAGGCTTCAACTGGGGTCTCCATTTTTCGTGGGAATCAGTACCAAAACATTTGCTTGTTAAACCTGAAGACTCTGTTCAGCCTATAAGGTGAGAAAAAGAAATTATAGCTTAACAGGTTGAACTTGTTTTGTTTATCCTTCTGGCCAATCATCTCCAAAACCTTAACTTGTGCATTGTTGTGGTAGTGTTCAGGACTGCAAATAACAGTCGGTTATCAGACAATGGCAAACCAATATTTGCCCAGGTCCGATAAAACCCCAACTGTACTCGGACATGATGCCCGGCAATTTTTTTAAAATCATTAATGACTATTATTTTATATCATTTCACAGATGAATTTACATGTAAGTGTTCGTTGTACAAGATCATAATTTGATTATAGCTTTTTCTGTTAAATGTACTTTTATGTTGCAATAATTTTGAATTAAAAATAACTTTTAACACATTGTCATGTCCTGGGTGGGACCGCATTTTTGCTCTGTCTGACCAAAATGGTGACTTAGTTGGACAGCTGGGGCTCAAACTTGTAGAGCCAGGGAAATTTCCTGGCCAGTCCTACATGTAGGTGACAGCCCAGATATATTATAAGCTGTTTCCAGCTACATGCAGAATTGCAGTAGTAATTATAATTATTATTGGCTAGCTCTGGCCATTTCATATCTGAGAAAAGTATTCAAATAATATAGGTATTGCTTTATTGTTTTAACAGGTCACCAACCATGGCGGGAGGTTTGTTTGCGATGGATCGGAATTATTTTAACCAACTTGGTCAATATGATGAAGGAATGAACATCTGGGGTGGCGAAAATTTAGAGATCTCCTTTAGAGTAAGTTAACCACGTACATATATGGCATGCATGTATATGTAACTTTATTTCGATACGGTAAAATCATCAGGACTTAATAATGTGTGTGGTGTGTGGTGGATAGGTTTCTGAAATGTGGAAGAACTCGGAAATCTTTCTCAATAAGAAATTGAAAATGTGCCCGAGTGCCATTGTTGAGTTATAAAAGCATGCGGGAATTTTTAAGAACAGAGGAGAAGTGCATAGAAAAGCATGAGGCGCAACCAAGTGCTTCTCACAGTTGTCAAGTGTTCTTATAAATTACTAAGTGCTTAATATAACCCAACACTGCAGAAGGAGCAAGTTTTTTATTTCTTTTTTCAAAAATAATAAAAGAAATTGCACACACACAAACTCGTGATGTAAGCCACATGCATTCTATCTTGCTAAAACATGTGCTTACGTGACATGTACACTGTAAGCCGCATGCTATAGTGAACTCAAATTGACCAATCGTGGTGTGTGTAATTCCTCAAACATTTTATAAAGAGGAATATATTGAGCATTCAAAGAGAATTTGAGCATTTGGTTTGTTACTCGGACTGCATTATTATTTGGAACTACTTTTTAATATTGATTTATCAATCTTTAGATCTGGATGTGTGGGGGCACTCTTGAGATCATCCCTTGCTCTAGAGTTGGACATCTATTCCGCAAGTGGCGGCCTTATGGATCAGATTCACAAGGTGACACTATGTCGTATAACTCTATGAGAGTTGCTGAAGTTTGGCTTGATGACTACAAAAAGTATTTCTATCAAACCAAGAAAGACCTGGTGGGAAGACCATTTGGGAATGTGAGTTCTAGAGTGGCATTAAGAAAGAAATTGAACTGCAAGAGTTTTAAATGGTACATGGAAAATGTTTACCCTGAACTGATGCTTCCTCAAGAAGGTGGAGTTGGTACTGGTGGCACCTGGGAGCATTTGTTGCAGAAAAACCCTGTCATCACGAAGAAGGGAAATGTAAGTGGTACATAAAGAAAGCTCTGCTTGGACTCATCATGCTTCTTAATGAACAATAAAGACATTTATTTAGAGGGGGCATGGGTATTTTCGTGACGCTGTGATCTGGTTTCTTTGTGCTCTGTGAATGGTGATTTGATAAAAAACTCTTCCATGGATTGAAGTGTATTCTGTGAGGCATGAAATGCAAAAATTGTGAATAGATAAGAAATAAATCGTGAATGTCTAAAGTTGAGTTTGTAGCTGAATTTCACTGCATTGTGATCAGATTTTTTTCCGTGACCTTAGTGATTCTTTCGTGATTCGTGAAGTCGAAAATTTACTATGATGTTAATCGTGACTTTGTGACAAGAACCCCCCCCTGTCCTCCCTCCCCCCCCCCTCCTATTTAGGAAGGCTTTTGCCTGTTAGAGCTAGATTTATCACTTTTTAATTCAATCTTAGGTATTCTTAGGTATTATTGTAATAATACATGTATATTATTGTAATTATACATGTATTAGTGATAACTGTATGGCGCATTTGATCATATCCAAATGTTTAATTGAAATCTTTTTTTTTTGCCGGTGTGAAGACTAGGCAAATCTCTTCCTGAAACTTGGCATTCACTCCTCGCTTTTTAAAAATATTGTCTGCTCTACTAACCTCAATCATAGCTGAACTTCATTCCATTGGTCTTGGCTGCCTCAACTGCTACAAAAAAAATGCTTACATCAAAGAAACAGCAATAAGGAACAGTGACTCGATGCAATCAAAACTACACTGCCATTGCTGCCATGTTGGCCAAAGCATTTTGCGCATGCTTCATACAGTTCTCGGATGATTGACAGATTTCTTTACTGGGGCAATCATGGAGAATACAAAAGCGGCAAGATCAAAGGTGTTTGCCAGGCGCCTGGCCTCGGCCCCCCCCCTCCCCTCCCCTCTCCTGATGTAGACTTTTGGAAGATATCAATTGCAAAGGACTTTATAGATTGCTGGTATATCAGTTTAAATAATGTTTTGACCTCTCTCTTTGTTTGACCCAACAGCTTCTGAATGTCGGCAGCTCCTTATGTCTTGACACTCCTGGCCGTGCAAGTGAAAAGAGAGCTTCTGTTTTGCTGCACGATTGTCATAACACTAATGCAAAGGTGGGTGGTGATTTTGTGATCAGTGATCAACTGTCCAATTTGCCAATGCTTACCATGATTTTACTTACAGTTACTGTTTTAAACATGCTATGTTACAGTCCAGTCAAAATCTGCTGGCAACCAGAGATCTTGCTGCCTACCTACACTTAATTAAAAACCAAAACAAGGGCTCTTCTAGTTCGAATTGTAACCAAAAAATAAATTCTATTTGTTGTGAATTGAGCTGCACTCAAACTGACGTTGCATGCTGAGCTGCAGGGTTACTGGGGCCAATGAAGGCCTTGAACATTAATGAGCCTCATGTGTTGTCAAGATGGTGTCCAAACAAGGTAATGGCCTCTATCCTGCTGCCTAATACTCCTGCCATCTTTCCAGCTACTGGGCCATCACATTACAATTTTTTATGGAAGGTTTGTGGTTAATTATGAAAAATGTTTTAATTTTTAGTTCTGGTCACTAAATCAAGACAATGAGTTAAAGATTGATAGCTTGCTGTGTTTGGAAGTGACCAGACGTAGCGATGTCCCAAAGGTCATGAAGTGTCATGGTCAAGGGGAAACTCAGGAGTGGCGATACAACAAGGTACAGTACAGTACATCAATTTGGAAGCCGTTGAAATGATTATGTGACACCAGTGGCATGCGTGGTTGCCATTTATGTGAAAATGAGATAGTACACTCTCTCTCCCCTCCTCCTTCCTCGTCCCCTCCCGCACACAGTCACTTTACCGCCTCTTCTGTTGATTACAAATTCATGAAACATATGATTTCATTTTATGATGGAGGTTCAAGTCAACAAAGCCTGAGGTTAAACTTTTTAATGCTGTATCATTGACATGCACGTAACCCTTAACATTAAGTTTCCAATTGTGGTCAAAATTTAATTTCTCCTGACAATATTAACCAGCATCATAGGCTTGCAATACATGCAGAGTGCTTGATAATAAATGGTTCCAAATTATCCATTAGCTGGGGTGTTGTGTTGACGTGCCATCAAATTCTCTGAACATAGTATACCCAAATGTACCGGCAGTAAGTAAGGAGAATTTATATTTCAAGCATGGAGCTTGATTCATTTCTTTTTCTCTTAGAAGACTCTTCAGCTGTACCATACAGCATCTGGCCTGTGCATTGTCTCCACGGGAATATCATCTGTGAAGATGGGCATCTGTGACGATACCGACTATCAAAAATGGGAGTTCCGTTATGAATAGGATGAAATTGATTGCATCAGAGTTATTTATGCTTAATATCAAGCAATATGTACATGATTAAAGTATATATAAAAGGCAGTTTGTTCAGAAAGCAAAGGCCTTCATGTTAAGGAGTTAAGTCCCATGTTGGGAGTGCTTGTGTGGCAGACACCACTCTTTAAGGAACTTTAAAGCCTCTGATACAGACATTGCAGTATGCGACTAGCCAAATTATTGCATTGTGATATGGCAATGCAATGCCCTGCAAATTATTCAGTGCTGCAATGTGTAGCGCAACAATAGTACATGACAGGAGTACTAAGTATGAGTCCTCAAACAGTTTACAAGAAGTTTGAACTTTTAAAGGTATCTTGACTAGCAATTGTTTCAATTCAGAATTCAATTCCTCTCTTCTCTAGATAGGTAGTAATTGAAGTTTCTAGCCTCCGTTTCTATCCAGCCATCAATGCTGCTGCCCTTTTAGGCTCAGGGTGTTCTTCCTATCATTTATATTAAAGTTTGTGACATTTTCACCGTTCTCCTTGGAAAAAAAATTTCCTTACGATCCTTTGAAACAAAGGCAAAACAGATTTAACAAACTAATATTTTGATTAATTTTTGATTAATTTAAGTGAATTGAAGTATACATTATTTTGATAGTTACACAAATTTATAGTATTTTCCCTTTTGTATGAAACACAAGGGTTTAGTTTACCTCATTATGATTAAGATTTGTTTGCCAGAATGTTTGTGACAAATAATTTTTTTTTTTAATTATCACATTTAATACATGCTTGTTACTATACAGTTTGCAAATGAATTTAGTAGTTCTAATGAACAATAGTTATATTTTTAAAATTTGTTTAAAATAATTTATTGCCGCAAAAAAATTAAAATCGGCTGCAAGGATGTGATAAAATAATTACTGTATTGTAGTATGTCAATCAATTATCAAAATATTAATGGCAAGTTGAAAACCTCACTCAGTGAGTGAGGCCTCTTTTGAATAAAATTTGACCAGCCGTTACAAAAAGTGTCATAATTGTATTGTTTTTGGGACTGGTTTTGAGCACGCAAAGATTGTTGGGAGAAAACTAACCTCCACCCCAGGTTTCTCTTGATGACAGTAAAAAAGGAGAGAACCTGGGATCAAGATTGGGAGACAACATGCAAAACATTCCCCAACGAAGGCAGTGAGAACTGTGCAGCAGCATTTTGCAAATACCATCAACCATATCTAAGATGAACACTGTTGGGACCGGCTGTAACTGCCCGTTGAGAGGTGTCCGTCTTGTAGGGAGTTAAGTTATAGCAAAATGACTGAACAACAGCAGGGACAGAATTAACACCAAGTGTCTGTCTTATATAGGTGTTTGTCGGGAGGCAGTTGACTATAAACTTGTTGAATTGGGTGTTTTCTTCACTAAGGCAAATTCTGGGTACATCTCGAATTGCATGGTTGCATCCATCAACCAACTGAAAATGAGTGAGGGTCCCAAGTCGTAATCCCTTTCCAAGTCGGGCATTGGAGGCCAGTGGGTACGGTTTTCTTCACAGAGAGAATTACATGAAAGGAAATGGAACCAACAAATTGGAGGGATAATCCAAAAAGCACCTGAGGCTCCATTTTGAGATGCACCCCAACAGCTTATCCAAAATATGCCAGCACTGCTCGCTAAGTACAGAGGAATGTTGCACCTGTACCCCCACCCCTCCCATTTCTGTTTCAACTCCTGAGGGACCACCACAAATTCTAATAAGATAACCTCCCCCCCTAAACATGGTGTGACGAAAGGAATTGACATAAGAATGACTTCAAAGAAGATAATTATGAAAAGCAAAAGTCAAATCAGAATGTCAACTTTATTCCAAAGAAACCAAAAATCTCCACTTACGAGCAAATCCTGTGCTTTACAAAACCTGTTTTGAAAGAAACACGGTATATGGATGCTCTCATGAGAACATTTGATACCAACGCTCTTTCAAGAATTCTTCTCAAAAGTCCTCGACTAAAGTTAAAAATATACACGTTCAAATAACAAATCGTATCATACACAAACCAAAAGTCCGCTCTGTGACGAGATGTAAAAATACCGTATTTACCACCATTTTGTTAGAGAAACTATGTGAAAAAAGTTATCTTTAGTATTATTTCAATCTGTTGAATGAATTGCATTTAGTTTATATCTAAGTTACACAGCAAAAGCTGCGGAACGATCAGGGAAACGAGTCAAAGCGACGACACCTGAAGAACTTCCGATTAGTATTTGTCCAATAAAAAAATGGTACGAGCACTCGGAAAGTTGTGACGTCAGGGTGTTGCCATATGGTTACTTAGCAACATTTGACGAGACGAACACAGCAGGCTCAGTCGGTTCTCTCGTTTCCCCATGAAACAGTGATGAATTTAAGGTTGAAAAGCAAAGCTTGCATTACAGCGAACTGTGGAGCAGACCTTGTCGTGGTTCTCGCAGCCAAACTACTTACTACCAACGTGTTTCCATAGCCATCAAAATCGTTGCCAGAACCATGACATGATTCTCTCGAGAGACAATAACAAAGTCTTCTCTTCACTTTCCAAATGAAAAAAAAAAATTAAAATTATCAGAGCTTCTGAACACTGCATGACAGCTGGCGATAAGCGGCAAATTATAATTTTAAAACACCTAATTAAAACAAACCTCATGCACTAACTTTTACAATAATAACTATCTTTTGACATGGACCTAACGTCATCAAATATGACCAATCACAACAAACGCAAATAGCCCAATCAACCAATCAGAGCTCGAAGCAAAAGATAGCGCGGAAAAACATGCAACCAGTGCCAAGCGCGCGAAAAACATGCACCCAGTGCCAAGCGCGCGAAAAACATGCACCCGGCACCAAGCGCGGGAAAACAAGCAGCCAGCGCAAAGCGCGCGAAAACAAGCAGCCGGCGCCAAGCGCGGGAAACACGCATAAGTCAGCGTCATGATTGGTTTTGGTCTTTGCTTCTATTTGGTTGAGAGCGTGATTGGTTAGAGCGCGTTTTCTGACTTCTGTGTCTCTTGTTGGACTCAACAAACAGAAAAGCTCACAACAGCCAGTTAGAAACCGCTCTATGTTTGGGTCCAACTAACTACAATAACTGTTCATCATATTCTTGTTTAACGAGATAAGTAACGATAAACATCTTTCTTTATACTAATATTTAATATCTCATCTACGAATGACCACTGCCTGGCAGCATTCTACACTACGACATTAAAATTTACATGTCAAACATTTCCAATTCCGTACACGAAATCAGTAATCTATGGCCAAATTAGCCTCCTCCACAAACAACTTGCTGACTCGTCCCCAGTTCTTAAAGATGAGAAACGTAATGAGGGACCCGAGACGACTGGGATCAGAGAAAGGAGAGGGGCAGATGAGGAACGGTCATCTTGCGCCTCCTCAATAGAGGACCTGTAGCTACTAGAACTTCAGAAGCACTAGCAACCAGAAGGTGAACATTGAAGACGGATTCCGCTGAAAGTTCGATCAGTAAGTGCAAAAATAATTACCAAAATCTACTCAAAGCACGGTAACATTTTGTATACTATTTGAAACTTCTCACTGTATTTCATTTCTATAAGTAAAATTCTAAGGCATCCTCGAGAAACTTAATGTCAAACATCGAAGAAATGCTTAAAAAATGTGTCATTTTGCGGTTTCGAACTGACGTGAAACATCCGTTGTAACCCGGCAAAATATGGAGAACTTCAAATTCATTTTTCCCTCGCGGGGTCAGCTTGAGAGTTTAAGTGTCAACAAGTTCTTGTTAACTGTAACTGTCAAACTGTTACCATGCTATAAGTTCTTTTCTGGTATCTTTATTTTTGCCTTTTATTGTTCGAATGTTCAGCGGAAACCGTCTTAAGTTGTTGTGACCTCACTACACCCTAGCCTGTTCCAGGCATTCGGTAAGTTGGGAGCAGCGCAAAACAAAAAAAAAACGGGATTAGCGTGACGAACGGAGAGTGAAAAAAAAAATGGCGAGGGGTTTGTGGCGACTTATCCTTGCCCTTTTTCTCGCTCGCCCTTCTACAACTATCTGAATGCCTGGAACAGGCTAGACATGAATATAACATTTTGGAGGAGAAGAACCGAGTCAAACGGCAAAAGGAAACAGAAACAACCGCTTTTAGTCTCCTACACAGAACCATTTCTGGCGCTTCAAATTGATAAAACATATCATATCCCAGCCAACCACCACCCTCCCCTCCCCAACACACATCTCCATCATTCTCCCTTCTCTCCAGTCTCCACTCGCAACTGCCTGTAGAGGAAGCTAAGGCCAAAGCACGACGCGAGTACATGATTGGGCTCTCTGTCGAGTCAAACAAATGCAGCAAAAAAAGCCTGCTAAAGCGAAACGTCTCTATGAAGTCGGCGTTCGCGTTCCAAAGCAAAACGTTTGAATAATTTTTTCACCTTTAATTATCTCAGTTATGAAGCTAAGTCAGCTCACAGCTTCGTAAGTCAGTCTTTTTATCTCACTGTTCATATTAATGCTTCTCAGGGAAAAGATTCTCCTTTCCTCCCGTGGTATGGCGACATCCATTGATTTTCTTTTCTTGATCAAATCTTTACGCTGTTTGCATGGCTCCCTGGGATTGATCCACGTGACTCGCCCCTACAAAGAAAATAGCTGCCATGTCAAGACGAAGTTGATAAACAGCAACGTTTCAGCCAAAACATTTCAACAATGGTCTGAGAGCCCAGAACGTGGAGGTCCTAAGCTCGAAGAAGTATTTCTCACTACTGAAGCGATACATTCCGTTTAATGCAAATAATGAGAATATTTTCTTTTAATGTTAGTAATGAGAAAATGAAGGTGTATCAACGCGATATCCTCAAATTTACGTTCTTCTCTTTTTTTAATCGTTATTTATAAACCTGTTACCCTGACAATGCATGGAACATCGCTGAAACACATCGCTTAAAACACATTGACCAGAAACGTTTCTTCCACCATCATCAATGGCATCAAATCAGACAAAACGTCAATTTTCCCTGACTAAAAACAAAGTTCCCTGACTTTTTCCTGACCTTCAAGAATTTTTAAATAAACCGAAATTAAACAAGGACTGACAGAGGAAGACGAAAATGCAAACGACAAT
Organism: Meandrina meandrites; assembly: GCA_963693305.1. Lineage (NCBI taxonomy): Eukaryota > Metazoa > Cnidaria > Anthozoa > Scleractinia > Meandrinidae > Meandrina > Meandrina meandrites. The sequence continues at coordinate 5,281,949 of OY855908.1, read as the reverse complement.
TTCTGCCCATAACGAAGCACCTTTAAGAATAAACAAAACAAACAAACATCTAAAACCACACTTACCTAGAGGCCGTAAGACCAAAAACTTGAGGATATCTGACAGCGATAACACTCCAATGCAGCGATTTTCTTTATCAACAATAACAAGACGATGAACCTTGCAACAGAGGTAATTATTAATTAATAAAAAAAAATCATCATTGCCTAGATGTCAGATATGAAGAAATTGAAAAGAGGTCAGAGTGTTGTGTGCCGGCTCACCCCTGCGTCAGTTAATCTGTCGATTATGGTGTGAAGGGTTTCATCTAAGTAACACTTGTGCACTCCCTCGAATCCCTACAAATAAAAAACAAGTCGTAAGCAACCTTTTTTCAAATTCGAATCAAAATACATTGCCTCTAGTTATACCTAAAAGCCAACACAATGGAGTTTAATGCTTTCGTATAGGTTTGCGCCTAACAGCAGCAGCAAAAGAGGAAAAAACTAACAAGGAGCATTAATAACAAGGGCAACAATAGAATTGATAAAACGTAAAGAAATACCAGTCTGAGAATCTGCTAGCGTAGTTCTACAGTAACACTGCACCTTTCTTGGAGACTGATTGCATTAATTTTAGAATATGAAATACCTCTGCTCTGTGTTCCAATGCTTGCTTTACGGTAACATCCAGATTATTGTAAGTCTTTTCAGCAGCCAAATTCTAAAATGAAAGTCAGGTTTTCTTGTTACAACTCCTGACAGGAATTATGTGTGTTACTTTCGTTTTGCAAATTGCAAAATACATGTCTTTTGACCAATCATATCAAACATGCTGCTTTTCAACCAATCAGAAGTAACTAATTTGGCGTAAGCGTAATTTCCCGCGCTTGGCACCGGGTGCATATTTTCCCGCGCTTGTCGGGGGTTGCACGTTTTCCCGCGCAAAGCACTCGTTGAATGTTTTCTCGCACAAAGCACTCGTTGCATGTTTTCCCGTGCAAAGCACTCGTTGCGTTGCTTGTTTCCCCGCGCAAAACACTCGTATGTTCTCCCGCGCTTGGTAACAGTTGCATGTTTGTGCTTCTAGCTCTGATTGGTGCTTGAATTTTTATCGTTTGCTATGATTTGCCACATACGTTGGTTATTGAGGTGTCTGTATGACAAGTCCTGTATACACAAAACAATTTGCAATGTTTTTGTAAGGACTTCTTGTCACTGTAATTTAGCATTCCCCCTATCAGATAAACTGTTAAACAAATACCATTTATCTGTACACAAGGAATGCTCTTGATAGGGAAACTTTGATGTTGAAGTCTGTACATCACAAACTGGAACAGCGAATATATATGCCTATTTTAAGTAATAGTAAGAGCAGTTTTCAATTGATTGTCGAAACTAGTAGTAAGTACGGAACACATGATTTATTTTTACTATGCTGCTTGATTGGTTAAAAAAACTTGTGCCATCTATTTGACCACACAGGTGCAAAACCAAACCTAACTGCGAATTGATCACATTCGTTTTCCTGCGCTTGGTAGAGTACCGGTTTCCTGTTTAACTCCTTTTGGTCCACTCTGTCATTCTAATTTACTGTAGTTGGCTCTTGTAGTTGCTTTGGGTTTGCAAGAATCCACATTGAAAAACGCTCTAACACAAGGTGCAAATCAACATATCTCAATTCTGCTTTGGTACAATTATCGCAAGGTTAGCTTAATAGTACTTACAATGACGTCAAATCTTGCATAAATATCAACTACAACACCTGAAAGAGATAGATTTTGGAAGAAAACGTTTTAATGAGCGAATTACAGCGGATTGAGGTTGAGTGTTTAACGGTCTCAGTTGTCGCGTTCGTTGTAACGGTTGAATTGATTGCGTTGCGAGGCAAAATGACAGACGTTGCTAGACAGGAATGACGACCTTCTGTCTGGGAAAAAGCATTTTGTGGTTTTCCCAGGCAGAATGTTGGCATCCCGCCTAGCAACGTCTGTCATTTTGCCTCGCAACGCAAATTAATTCAACCGTTACAACGAACGCGACAACTGTGGCCGTTAACACTCAACCTGAATCCGCTGTAATAAATTAATATCAACACATGTTACAACAAGGTTCTCAGATATCTTTGTCCCACGCTCGCGACATGCTAAATATGTCATCTTTTACAAGGCTCTTTGAAGTCTCTGTCTTGAGATAGCAACAATATTCTCCTCTCTAAAATGCAATTTCTTCCTATGACTTGTAGTACCGAGAATTACTATTTATAGCATTGAATTTGCCAATAGTGCTAGAACATACATGGCACAGTCATAAAATTTTTACTAGGCAGTGTATCATACCGTTTTCATCAACAACCGGTAAAGCCGAAACTCTTTTTTCAGCAAACATGTGAAAGGCTGTTATTAGTGGGGTCTGAGGAGATATCTGCAAAATAAATACAGGCAGGTTCAAAAATACAGCCATACTAGTACAGCTACACTGTCAAGTAAACATCTACTACAATTGTGTTATCTTTTCGGGAACAAAAAACAAAAGAGGATGGGAGAGAATTAAATTAAGTGGACTTATTGAATATTCCATGTGCAAATCAGATTATTATTACTTGAGTGGTTTTACTTAACCTGTGAAATAGAAACTTAACTTTTAGATAGTACTACACACCAATTCCATTGTTTCCTTTTGTTAAGTTTTGACTATTACGCACTTCTTGTTACATGTTGTTTCACAGGTTAAGTAAAACCACTCTACCAGCTTGCTATCAACTACTTCCTTACTCATTAGTTGGAAAATATATCAAATGCAAGAGAGTGTGTTTCATCGCATTTCCGAACACCAAGAAGAGAGTTGAAATACAGTGCACAGCAGAGTATTTTTGACCTCCACCTACCATAGCAACATTTTGATATGTTCCAATTCCCAATTCTTGGAGTGTGCTACTCATGAAATCTGGTGGACTGGTTTGCGTCAACTGGAAAAAAATAAAACAATTTTTGTTGTTATGCAATGACAGTGCTATATACATTAGGCTTGATTGCCAGCTGCTGTTAGGGAAAATGAGCCCGTGCTCTACCCCCTTGGGGGGGGGGGGGGGGGGGGGGGGGGACTAAGACTGGATGGAGAGAGCAGCAGAAATGGAGCCTATCTATGCTTGTAACTTGGAAGATTCTTAATACGAAATTATGTGCAATGAAGATGTTGTTTCTTGCATCACCATCTATTAATTTATGGTTGCTTAAACTCCCTAATGGCAAAATGGACTGCTGGAAAGTAGCCAGTTTAAGACTTACTGATGAAAACATGAACCGCAGAATTCTCTTATGTGTGAGAATGTAAAGTGCATTTCCAGTGGATGGATCAATCACTGGAAGCCGATGAATTTTGTATTCTACCAGCATCTTGACAGCATCAAGGAGACTATAAACAAAGTTCAAACATTACAAAAATAATGCGTTTTAGATATTTTAAGGCTTAATTTAAATATTGTAAAATTTTTAACACTTAATGACTGGTCCTGAGGGAAACAAAATTAACTAACTTCATTAAGTGACTTGTTATTTTGCACAACAATGACTTAGAAGAACGGCAGTCAGCAGTCAACATTCGTGGGAAACAGTGCACTGTTACACTCTGACATCCTGGCTTGTGCAATGTTGCCTGCTCAGAGACTTTTGGCGGGAAACACTTAAATTATTGTTTGATGTCATGTGACCTCAAAGAAGCCGATGAAAGCATGCACCATTGAGGAATAAATTCGAACTACACAACAATGTAAGGTATTGACAGACAAAAGAATACAGTTTCATAGTAAGTGGTACAGGGTTGTAATTAGTCACTACACTGTACAGTATACAAGATGACTTGAATCAGCAGATGAAAATCCTTGGGACAGGACTCTAACAGATTGGAGGATGTTTCAACAAGGAAACTGAAAGACTGTACAAAACATATGACAAGCAACTTGACTCACCAACATTATGGTCACTCCAATACATCAGTTAGATCAGTACAGCAGATAAGTTATACCTAAACAATACCAATAAGAAATCTTACCTCTGCATTGGGGATATTTTTATCAGGCCTTCTTTCAAATTGGATTGTTCAAAATCTTTAGCAAAGAAAGAAAAATAAAAAGTCATTTAAAACACAGCAATTACCACAGTAACAGTACAAAATACATGTACACCTGGAGACTGCCCACAGAGGAAACATTACACATATACAACAAAGTGCTGGAGGTTCGTTTGTGGGGCTTTATGGTGTAATTTACAGGAGGGGGGCGTTGGGATTTTCGGTTTTGCGTGTAATGATCATTTCAGTTTTGCTTGTAATGACCCCGTGTAATGGGTTAAGGTTTGGCATTTTGTGTTCGGTTTTCGGTTTTGATCAAAATTTATTGCGGTTTTGCGGTTTGGATGATTTTTTATGCGGTTTTGCAGTTTTTACTAGGCCCCAACGCCCCCCTCTTAGAGAGTTAAATAATTTCAACATTATCATATTGCTCATCACCTCGAAAAGCTTGAATGTCACGTTCCTCTAACTCATCAATTTGAACCTGAAAATAGAGATAGATTGGTGAAATTAATTTCTAGGTACATTTAACAATGACTTCGTTTTCAGGCTTTGACAAATTTAAAGCAACATTACAAGACCCAATTTAATAAAATCCTTACCAGTGGGGACTTGTAATAGTAGCGAAGAATGTTAATGAAATCGGAAATTGTCAGCATTCCTACAAGCCAAGAGAAAAAAAAAAAAACTTCACAAAAAAGTACATAAAATTGAAAGAATGTTATATTAAGTTCTACCCTTTTCCTTTTATGAACCCCATCTTCTAACCATGATGGAAAGTTGAAAAAAATTTAAATTCAGGGGTTTTTGACCTAGGTTATTTTTTTCAGCCTAGGTAAAATTTAGGGTTATTATTAGGATTAGGGTTTGGATTGGAGTTATCTATTTTTACAAAATAGTGGTTCATCCAATGTTTCCTATGTGGCAAAGTGGATAAGGGGTTGGACAGCAAATCTGGAGGTTGAGAGTTCAAATCCTAGCAGTGCAGGTTAGTAAAAAGGTAAAAAAAATAGATGAAACTACTTTGGGGGGTGGATAATAGCAGATGGTAGGGGAGGGTAGGTAAGGATGGTGGAGGGGGTTCAGAGACAGCAAGGGAGGGGAGGTTAAAAAAAATAGCCTAGGTTGAAAAAAAAATACCTAAAGCTAATTTTGACCTGTAACATATATGTTGTTAGAATTATCTACCCACTGTGTTAATTTTTTAATTGTGTTGGTTTTCTGTGAAAAGTCAATGAACAGAAAAGTACATTAAACAGTCTCTTCTTTATGCACAAAGCTGGTTAATTTTATGATTTGAAAAATTGGAAATACATCCCACATCCCAATCTGTAATATGCATACTCTGCCATCCTCTACCCTCTAGGAAGATGTTCAGTTGAAAAAAAGGCAAACTTGGCCAAACATTGTATATGCTTACCAACAAAAGTGTGTTTGTCGCTATTCCAAAGAGGTGCAGATCTAACACCTAACAACACAAGAGGGAAGAGAGGAATTTTTTGAGACAACAAAGAGAAAATGTGAACATGAAAGAAAGTGTTGTTGAGTATCACATCCTTTAGCTGGTTATTCAAATAGTAGATGATGCTATCCACATGAAAAATCATTATCAAAAAGATGTTAAGTCAAGTTCAGTTGGTAGAGCAAGGCACCAGTATTGCAGAGGTTTGGGTTCAAATCCCGTTGTAGCCTTTAAATTTTTTTCAGGCTTAAACATGCAATTGCTCAAATTTCATCCATACTGCAAGGATCATTTCATCCAAATCCACAGTTCACATAATTACCATAAAGTTCCATGTATAAGCCGCACCCGTAGATAAGTCGCACCCCCGATTTGGAAGCTCAAATTTTGAAAAAAAAAATAAACACAATACAGTTTGAAGTTCCTTTGAAGTTCTATTTGTATACATCACGGGCAAACAAGCACGATTTCAAAACACCGTGCACGGCGGCTGTGGCAAACTTTTATACAAATGAAGTCTTTAAATGACGAAATTTCACTTATCATACCTTAATTTCTGTTTTTATTCGCCATATCTTATCTGTTGATACCACTTTGTCAAGATTATCACTCCAAAACACTCCAGTTGAAATTCCGACAAATTCGTACGCGTTTGGAACAAACGAACGAATGCTTAGTGGCCAAGCTTTCAAACGTGGAGAGGAGTCTGGGTCTTGGCAAAACAGCAAAATGGATGAATTTACGTTCGATTCGGCTGTTCGGGGATACCATGTTTGTCAAGATGTTTGGAAACCCGCAGCAGGGGAAAAACTTCATGCTGAACAGGAGTTTGACAATCTGATGGATAAATTTGCAGTGAAAGTCACGAAAAACAGCGAAACGGTCGGCCATATGCCTCGTGAGTACTCACAAATATCCTGGTATTTTCGTGGTGGAAAGATACATGTTGAAGTGACAGGCGGCAGGCTCCATTGCAAACAACTTTATGAATATTAATTAGGCCTTTAAGAACTCCAACCACTATTGTTTCCGTAGATAAGCCGCATCCCCGATTTTTGACTGAAATTTTGAGGAAAAAGGTGCGGCTTATACATGGAACTTTACGGTATACATGTATGTCTTTCATATATTCATTATGTCATTCACTCCATCTGCGGGATATAACACCTACAATTGACCTGCTCCCAACTTATCAAGGCTCCAAAGCTCAGTTGGTAGAGCACTGTTAGTACTGGTATCGCAGAGGTCGTGAGTTCAAATCCCATTTTAGCCTTGAAACGTTTTCAGGCTAAAAAATGCAATTGCTTAAATTGCTTTCACACTGCAAGGATCATTTCATTCATTTCATCATTTATTCACAGCTCATATAATTCCGTCTTTCATAATTATATTCATTAGATCAAATCATTTTTCTATCTTACATTCTAGATTCTTACTGTGTTTAGTGAGATTTCTGTCTGGTACTCACCATTTGAAACCAATGCAAAAAATGCTTTCTTCACCTAATGCATTTAAAATAGAATTTTAAAATAGAATAACGTTCACACAACTTATTAAACCGACATACATGTATACAGTACTAACAGTGAGACCAATATGTAACACAGTGCCACTTGGAGGGAGCAGTACTGGGTTGAATAGTTTTTAATTATTAGTGCAAATATACTAGTTGTATATTTTATATACAATGTTTACTGTCAGTACATTTGGACAGCTTTTACCCTACCTTTGGCCACCTTTACCCAGCTGAATATTGCTTGCTATACCAGGGACCTCACTGTAAACAGTTTGGTTGCATGTACATGTATGTCAGGGCTCCACTGTTAGTAGATGGCACTGATACCAGTGGTAGAATGGGAGGCAATGTGAACAGTCTAATGGTGGGTTTGAGACCTGGCCAGGGTCATTGTGTAGTGTTCTTGAGCAAGACATTTTACTCTTAATAGTACCAGATGTATAAATGGGCATCGGTGAACTAATGCTGAGGGGTAACCCTGGGATGGATTAGCATCCCATCCAGGCAGGAGTATTAACACTCCTAGCCACTTCATGCTATGGAAACCAGGATGAGCTCCGGCCTGATGGGCCACACAGCATTAGTTTACTTTTTTTTTACAAGATTTATTTACAACACACTGCTTACAGTGAACTACATACAGCGTTAATACTAATGGCATTACTTACCCTAAGTTTAGTGTCAAATACTACGATCTTGGAGCTTTTTGGCATGATGTCGTAACATGTTCTGGACTTGAGGAAGTTGGTATACATGTAGTTCTCTCCCTCAACTGTAAGAAAAGAGAAGCATAAATCCAACAATCAGACACATGAAACAAATATCCTCTAATTAACCATTGTTGTTCCTGAATGTAATGCACAAAGTTTTACCTGTCATTGCTTCATCCAACATGATATCATCACTATCTGATCCTCGTGCCTGCAGTGTTATTACAAAAGTTAACATCATAGTAACGCCAGGTAAGGTTTCAATAGCTTTTGTAGTTTTTTTTTAAGGAAAACTCAGAGGAGCCTCATGGAGAACTATCTTAAACATTTTGCCATTATTTTTGGCTTGCCAATTTAACAAACCAGCATTTTTATGCAAAATGAACTTACAAAGACTCTTTCATTCCCTCTTGCATCACCAGCAATGTCTTCCTCAGAAGTCACCTCCCCGATTGTCTGCCGCAGCCCCCCAAATTTGGCACCAGGAGAACAAGACAAGTCCTTCATTTCAAACGGTTCACTCTCCATTTGCTCATCCGCATTTCTTGGCACTGAGTTACTGCGTGCAAAGCTCCCAGAGGGTGAGTCTGAGTTAGTTTCTGGTTGTGTTGAGCTCCGGGAACGCTGTATTTGCTGCAGTAACTCTTTAACCTCACTTGTGTCGCTTTTTCTGTTCCATTCCAAGACCCACTCCCTTGATGACTGTTGCTGCTGCGGCAGGCCATTATCCGTGGAGTCGTATGACTGCGGATAGTCAATGCATGGCATTGCAAAGGTACTAAGGTCGTCATTTAGGTGAAGATTCTGGGAGAGAAAGGATTTAGAAATTTAAACCCAAATCATCAGGAAAAACAGACTTAAGAGTAAAAACTAGAACAGACCAATATTTCCGGATGTACAAACAAATGGTAAGTGGACACCCTCATGACCAGAAAAATTCTCCTTTGGAGAGGTGGTACCAGTTCAGAGAATTGCTTCCAATTATCAAGACCATTTTCCAGTGCTATTTATTTGATAGATTCTTGTATGTATTGATATTAAAAGGAGATTTTCATTACGCTTGAGACTTACAGGATTAAATAGAATTAGTTGAGTGCAGTGCTTTCAATAAATAAATAAAATAAATATTAAATAAATATCATAATTGATAACTCTCCAGTGGGCCTTTTCAGGGCAATTGTGAACAAACATCAGAACAAATTTATGCTTACGCTTGTGCTTGTGCTAATGTGAACTGGCCTTTAAAGTCAACTAAACATTGACATCAAGGGCCCGGACGCACTAGGCAAATTTTTGTTTATTTTGCGAAAAAATCTGTCATCAGTTCCCTGAGACAAGTGCGCCCGGTGATTTTTAGATCTACCAAATTTTGTCAAGGCTTACCAAACTTCAAAGACGCCATCGTCCTGCCTCGGAGCAGGACAAATTTTTGTCAGGCGTGAAATCTGACAGATTTGTCAATTTACAAGCCAAGATTTGAAGGAAAATGTCTATCAAGAAAAATTGATCTCTATTTTAGTCGGAGTATTTCGGCCCGAACCCCGCCAAAATTATTTCATTTTTGTGCGGCAATCAAACAGTGAAGATGGAAGATTCGTATTCCGGCATGCTGCATATTAACGGCCCTTACTCAGAATACAACAATACCGTTTCCCAAGTTAACATTCCAGTGACATTTCAAAGGCCAAATGCAGCTCAATTTGTACATCCATATGCAAACCTCCTGAGTCAGCCGAGTACATAATGTATAAGTTACATCACGACTGATCAAATTGAAAACAGCCAAGTTGAGCGAAAGTGTTTATTTCCATGTGATTGACACTTGTGGTTAACTAATATTTTGCTGTGTCTCAGTGCGCCCACACTTGACAAATTGAAAATTTGGCAGAGACAAATTTTGTCGAGATTTTTGTAAGGGCTGAACAAATTTTGTCAGTCCAGTGCGTCCGGACCCCAAGACTGTTACTATCTAGAGGTGGTCTGTCCATGAGACAGACAGACAGACAGACAGACTGGCACACCAGACAGACAGACAGTTAAGAAGTTGAGTTATTCTACAAGACTTTCATCTGCGCCAACAATGATGGATGGACTAGCTTTCCATCCAGGGGGGGAATAGAAATACTCCTAGTCGCTTAATGCTATGGAAACCGGGATAAGCTCTGGCGGTATGTGCCACATGGCTAGACGTAGACTTTCCCCCCTTTTACCAATTAGTAACACTGTTTTGCTCTTTTTCAGCAGTATTTTTCAATTGAGAGTTTTGTTCTGGCTAAACCATAAAATCCCTTCAAGTCTCTGGCCACTTTGAATCAATTGTGGGTTCACAAGCATTGCGCTGCCCACCAAATCAGTTTAAATCTAAAAAGGCAAAGTTCTGGAAAGACCATTTAAACTGAAAGTGATGAAAATAAACTATTACAAACTGTTAAATATTACACTATGTGGTACAAATTGAAATGCTGTTATAACTGACATAAAGTCATTAGAAATCAAATGTGATTTACTAACAGTTATTAATTTATTTTTCTTAACTGCCTTTAGTTAGCTGATTCTTAACTGCTTTAGGCTTGATTTCTAACTTTGAAAATCAGTAACAAACAAACAGGTTATTGTTAGAAAGAAATAAGTGCAGTTTAGAGCATAAAGAGCAACGTGTGCAATAGTCAAAGCGAGATACACTGTAAGCTTCACATACTCGTTACAGGTTGTGCACTTTAATTTATCATAGAAAGTAATTACAAATATTTAATTCATATAGGTGCAGAGAAATTACTTTAATTTAGTTACTGTAATTAATTACATTATAGAGGCATTACTCTCATTAGTTAATTAACATTACCTCCATTTCAGCACTTCTCCACAATCTATCTCCTAACGAATTCTTGCTCCCATACTGCTCCTGTGTGCAGTGTGTATACACAAGAAATACTCACTTAGATGCCATGATGATAACTTAAGATACAGTGTACAATGCATTGTAAAAGCTGGTTTTCACCAGGGACAGAGTCGAGGTCATAATCAGAAGCACAGAGCATTATGATCTAGTGAAAACAAACCGATGGAGTTGTAAGCAGAGTTCCAATTCCATGTATGACTCAGTCGCTTATGATATGCGACCTAGTGAAAACCAAATTTTCAGATTTGCAAACAGAAAGGAAGTACTTTGAGAGCATCCGAATTAGCATTGATTGCTTGGTTTTTCAGCTTCTGCTTTTGACTCCGACAATGTAGTTTTCACTGGATCATAAGCAACAGGGCCATAAGGAAGAAAACGGAAATGTTCTGATTTTTATGACTCCAATTCCATCAAGCTTGATTCTGCTTACGACTCTGATTTTTGATTTTCACTACAGTAACCAGGTCGTAAGCATGTATGATTCCGACTCTAGTGAAAACCAGCCTTTTTTAATGAACCATTTCAAATGTCCTTGATTAATTGAGAGATCTTTTCAGTTTTTATCTCATTTAGTCAATCAAAGCCTATGAAGTACAAAATGTACGGTACAATAACCCGGGATGCAGTTGACACAACAACAGCTGTCAAATCTAAGAACTGTCACATAACTCCTACACTCCTAAACTTCATTCACATAAATTGGTCAACTGAACTAGAACCCATCATAAATATTCAACTGTCAAAAAGATGTCAAAATTCACTTTTAAAAGTTGCAGGGTCCGAAATTAACTTTTTTATGTTGGCGCCAACCGGCGACTGGACCAATATTTTTAGTCGCCAGATGGCAATTTCTGGTCGCCAAAATTTTTTCGATCTTTCCTCTTGCACTAAAAGACAAAATACTTGTTGTGCTAGTGTATTTTTGGCCATTTTTATGCTAAAAAATCAATTATATTCCTACCAGAAAACAATAACGACTACAAATCAAAAGAAAGTCGAGTCTTTTGAAGTCTTCTTCATTGATCGAAAACTCTCCAACATTGAAACGGAAACTACTTCAAAGTCTTACTCACAATTTCAGCTCTTTCATAGAATAAACAGCATGCCCACCAACTTTTACATATGATTGATGTTTTCCTGGTATTTGTTGACAGATATCTCTTCATTCAACACCGTTTTTCCATAGAATTTTGCGTGACAACAGTTCGTTGTTGCATTCGCAAAATGTTGTAGCTTAGTAACCAGGCATTAAGAAAACAACATGGCGGCTATGTAATGTTCGACTCATGTTGATCGCAGCTGTTTGGGAGGTACACTAAGGGGAAATTTACTTAAGTTTTATTTCACCAGGACAGAAAATAAGTCAATTGTTGGAGAACGGCTCTTAATTTTACTCCCAATCAATGTCTCCCACAATACATTTAACAAAGCAAATAGCAGTGCAAATAGCAAGTCTAGTCGCCTGCTGGCGACCAGTTGTAAAATTCTGGTCGCCAGCTCTTAATATTTAGTCGCATTGGCGACCAGGAAGGCGCAATTTCGGACCCTGAGTTGTCAATGGCAAATTAATGGCACACTATAAATAACTGTACATGTAAAGAGTTGCCATCAATAGGCAAATATGGAAACTCAGACACCTGCCACAATTCTTATTTGAGGAATAAGATGTATTTAAAATGAGATGGAACTCTTGTGGGAAGTTGAGGGTAGCTACAGGCGAAACTGTACTATACTCAGGAATGGATGAAGGTGAAAATCATGAGAGAGGAGTTGGCTTTATTCTGTCCAAAGAAGCTGCACAATGTCTGCTGGAATGGGAGCCAGTGTCTGAGAGGATAATTAGAGCCCGGTTCAACTCGAGGTGGCAGAAGGTTACCATCTTGCAATGCTATGCCCCAACAAATGAGGCAACGGAGGAGGCGAAGGATGATTTCTACGACCAGCTACAGATGGTTTTGGAGCAGGTGCCATGTAGAGATGTGAAGATCGTCATGGGAGATATGAATGCTAAGATGGGAATGGATAACACAGGCAGAGAGGAGGTGATGGGTAAACATGGAGCAAGAGCTGAGATGAATGAAAATGGTGAGAGATGGGCGGACTTCTGTCAGGCAAATGAACTGGTAATAGGTGGAACGCTGTTCCCCCATAGGGAGTGTCACAAGCGGACATGGAGGTCTCCTGATGGTGGTATTGTGAATCAGATCGACCACCTGGCATTTAGCAAGAGATGGAGGAGCTCACTGCAGGACGTTCGCGCGATGCGTGGAGCAGACGTTGGGTCAGACCACCACCTGTTGATGGCAAAAGTCAGGCTAAGGATTGCCAAAGTGAGAAAGGGGGATAGTGGCCGAGTGCGTTTTGATGTCAGCAAGCTGAAAGATCTGGAGGTTAGGAACGCATTCAAGCTAGCACTGCATAACAGATTTGAGGGTCTGCAGCAGTTGATGGAGGAGGAGGAACTGTCAGTGGATGATGAATGGAGGCAGATTGAACAAGGTTATGTGGAGACCTGCGAGCAGGTGCTGGGTAGGGCAAAGGCAAACAGGAAGGAGTGGATCAGCGAGGAGACTTGGGAGTTAATCGAGCAGCGAAAGGTGGCAAAAAACACCACAAACATGGCCAGAACAAGAAACCAGAAGAGAGAGGCAAGTAAAAGGTATCAAGAGTTAAATAGGGAGGTGAAGAGGAGGTGTAGGAGAGACAGGAGGGCGTATGTGGAAGCAGAAGCTGAGAGAGCTGAGGAGGCTGGAAAGAGAGGTGATGCAAGGACTTTGTATGAGATCACTAGAAAGCTAAGTGGGAGGTTCCAAAATACTTGTAAGCCAGTGAGAAACGAGGCAGGCGTGTTGCTCAGGACAGCAGAGGAGGAGATGCACCGGTGGAGGGAGCACTTTCAAACAGTGCTTAACCATGAGGAGCCGATCAACCCGCCAGAGGTGGAGCCAAATGACGAGCTTAACATCAGGACAGGTCACGTTACACGTATTGAAATCAAGAATGCTATAAAGAAGTTAAAAAACGGGAAGGCTGCAGGATGTGACAATATTCCACCAGAGGCAATTAAGGCGGGAGGGGACACATCAGAGGAGGTTCTTCTGGATCTCTGCAACAGGATATGGAGTGAGGAGAAGATACCAGAGGAGTGGAGAAAAGGTTTGCTAATCAAGCTGCCCAAGAAAGGCGATCTGAGCTACTGTAAAAACTGGCGTGGCATTATGTTGCTGAACATGGCAAGTAAGGTGTTTTGCAGAGTGATCCTGGAGCGCATCAAGATTGCGTTGGACGAAAAGCTAAGAGAGGAACAGGCGGGCTTTAGAGCAGGTCGAAGCTGCACGGATCAAATAGCAACACTGCGGATTATTATAGAACAGAGTATCGAGTGGCAGTCCTCCTTGTACATCAACTTTATCGATTTTGAGAAGGCCTTCGATAGTATCAGTAGAGATGTTTTGTGGAGGTTGTTGCGTCACTACGGGTTGCCAGACAAGATAGTCACCATCATCAAAGTTCTCTATGAGGGTTTCTCCGCACAGGTGGTACACAATGGACAGAAGACTCAACCATTGGATATGAGGACCGGGGTAAGACAAGGCTGCCTGCTATCTCCCTTGCTGTTTCTGGTTGCCCTGGATTGGGTGACGAGGACAGCCTTTGACAGGAAAAGAGGTATTCAGTGGACCTTTACGACATCATTAGAAGATCTTGATTTTGCCGATGATCTGGCCCTACTGTCGCACAGAATACAGGATATGAGGGATAAGACACGGGCCTTGGAGGTACAAAGTGCGAAGGTAGGCCTGAAGATCAATGCCACCAAGACAAAGCTGATGCGTATTGGTACCAAACGTGGTGATGGTGTGTCGGTAGCTGGGGAGCGGGTTGAGGAAGTGGATGAGTTCACATACCTTGGGAGCATTGTAAGCAAGAAGGGAGGCACTGACGAGGACATTCAGGCACGAATTGGAAAGGCAAGACAGGCATTTGCGATGCTGAGACCAATATGGCGATCCACGGCACTAACAACCAAGACCAAGCTGAGAGTCTTTGGGTCAAATGTGAAGGCGGTGCTCTTGTATGGTTCTGAAACTTGGAGGCTGACCAAGGGATTGGAGCAGAAGTTGCAAGTGTTTATCAATAAGAGCCTGAGGAACATCTTGCGGATTTGGTGGCCTAGAAAAATCAGCAACAAGGACCTTTGGAGTCAAACAGGGCAACGACCGATAGAGGAAGAGATAAGACAGAGAGCTTGGGGCTGGATTGGCCACACACTGAGGAAACCAGATGGACACGTAGTCAAGAGGGCACTAGAGTGGAACCCACAGGGGAAGCGAAAGAGAGGGAGACCCCAACACAGCTGGAGACGCACAAGAATGGCAGAGTTGGCGGCGAAGCATGTTACGTGGAATGAGGCAAAAGGCACTGCACAAAATAGGGTTAGGTGGCGCGCACTAGTTGAGGACCTATGTTCCACTTAGGAACGAAGAGGATTTTTTTTTTTTTTTTTTTTTTTTTAAATGTATTTAATCAGAGATGAAAAACAAAAAAACAAAAACAAAAATGAGTATATTAGTCCGAGGTGGCAAGGGGGGGGGGGGGGGGGGGTGCTAAATTGCAGTGTTGGCCAATCTTGAAAAGTTTGCAGTATTGCAATATTCTCCAAACTTGTGGGGTGTAAAAGTTTATTTTCGATGTTTTTTACCATTATAGTAAATGGTTTGAACCCAGGAGTATCTGCAGTAGTTCATATAGTGTGATCGTCCGGGTGAGAGTAGTTCTGAGAAGAACTGTTGTTGGTGACTGATGTTTGGACATCCTGTGCGGAAGTCATCTTCAGAGTCAAGTGCAAAGTTGTAGTCCGTCGATGATGTTCAGCTTCAACGGACCAGACTTTTAACATCATCGACTGACTACAACTTTTCACTTGACTCTGAGGATGTTTTTGACCATTTTGCATTACTGGTCAAGATGGAAACAAGCTGAAACATCCTCGTTATATTACCATGATACACGGCAGTAGTAAAAAAGTTTACTGTATGTGTTCTGGAAACAACAAACTACATAACTTCACATCATTGCACACGCAATCATGATAAACTTGCATAAAACCATTAGTGTATCTGATTAGATCCAGAGGTTAAGGTCAAAATGATATCCATTGGTCAGTTGAACATTTGAAATTTGAATCAAATTATCATATGCAGGATACTTCAGTCATGACTACTAACTGTCATCCCCAATGGTGACCATTTAAAAGTTTGTAATAAAAAATTCACATTAGTCCATCCTGAGGTGATTGCTTGATGCAAATAATAGGTGGAAGGCAGAATAATAAGCGCCTGAGAACTTGACCTTTCTTGATTTTTCTGGCTGAAAGACCATGTCTGGTTAATTCTGTCTCATTAATTTGATCCAAATTTTCCACATATGATAACAAAATTGTGTCTGTTGTTGGAAATCTTGCATCCCTGCTGCCATAGCTAGAAGGAAAACGCATTACCGCAAGGATGATGAATGAAGATTTTTTTATTAAACCCCGTGAAGTGACAAGCACTTTGGAACAAAAATAAATAAACAAGCCACAATTAGTCAAACCAGTGCTGCAGACACAACCCTTACAGACAATCAACAACCTGGAGGGCTGTGTAAATATATGCTATGCAATCAATGATTATATTGGACAAGCAAAATTTATGATTAGTTGACTCAATCGTAAATCACAAGTCATTTTAATGAGACAAGCTACTCAGAAGACAGAAAAGAAACAGTTAACTTCTGATTAAAATTCATTAATACAATTGTTTGCCTTGAGTTCATGGCTAATAATGAAGAAGAA
This sequence comes from Meandrina meandrites, assembly GCA_963693305.1. Taxonomy (NCBI): domain Eukaryota; kingdom Metazoa; phylum Cnidaria; class Anthozoa; order Scleractinia; family Meandrinidae; genus Meandrina; species Meandrina meandrites. The sequence goes on along the minus strand of OY855908.1, from coordinate 5,265,480 downwards.
AGAGAAATGAGGCAAAGCAAAGGATGCAATTGTTTTCTGGTAGCTATTTAGCTGCCATACGTGTAGATGAACTTTTTCGTTCAACCCAAGAAAATCTGACTGTAAATAAGTAAATAAGTGTTGTTTTCCAAACACCAGAATCCCTGGAAGAAGCAATTGCAAGACCTGATTTTGAAATACAGTAAGTAGCAATACTTTTCTATGGTCTATTCACAGATTACAGTTAAGCTCTTCAACAATACATGCAAATACATTCTGTCATTGTAAGTAAACAAAGCGAGTCACGATTGGACAACAAAGTGGCACCTTTCAGAACCAATTCATTTGGTATGGTTTACTACTAACGTGGCAATTTATATGTTGCCAAAATATTTTAGCGAGACTCGCAAACCGAATTACTCTGTTGTTTTAAAACATTTTATACGCGTTCGGTGTTAAAACGCAATTTTCTTTCAAACAAAATCATGTAAGCTTAGCGACACAAAAGCAGTTTATAGTTTAAAACAATACATTGCGGCATACACTACAGCATGTGTATATTAGCGGATCGGAAGTGAAAGCGTTTCAATCTTCTATTCCCTTGATTATGTTTTTAAATTTTACATTTACAACAAAATAAAATCTGGCTCAAAGTGAGTGATTAAAATACTGCATTGAGTTCAAGGGAACACAACTCAAGGCCGCAAGCAAAATAACACAAAGTTCCAAACTACATGCAAAATAAAATTAATTATAAATTTATGACAAGAAACAAGATGCACTGAATTTGTTCTCTTAGAAATAAACCCCTTCCAAAATATGTCCGTTTAAGTGCTTTGTAATGCTGTCAAATGCTTCATACAAACGATATTCGATTGCACTGGAGCGAGCCCAAAGTTCATTTGCAAAGTGAGTTCTCTTCGTGATCCATGATATGTGCTAAAACACAATCAATCCGTTGACGCCACGGCGCGAGGCGCTACAAACACAAAGATTCTCTACTTTAAGAATCAGACCTAGCTTCTTAGAATCACAAATATTATTCATTTAAACTGACCTTGTCTGCAGTGACTTCCATCGCCTTCAAACCGTCCGACGACATGCTCAAATGCACCCTTACTTCCACGAGTTGTACTCCGATCAGCCGTCAGCCGCGATCGATGACCGCGTAAAGTGCCGTCTACACAACACAAACTCTGCATGAATCACAAAACATTACGGGAAATAATAAGCATCTTTAATTTAAACAATTTCATCGTAAATGGGGAACCGGAATTGCAAATAATTTCACAACCAGCTGCGACTAAATTAAAAAGTTGAAATTGTGCCACTCCATCGCTCAGGATTAATATCACTTCAAAACTTGCACGTACTTATTAAACTGCAAAGGAATCGTCCTTACCTATGGCAATGTGCTCATCTCGAGGTGTCACGCAGGAAATCAATGATCAAACCCGAATACAGTTCGTAGTTTTCCGATATTTTTATGTCCTTTCCATAAATAAGCTACCAGAATACCTTTTGCCGACCTTTGCCAACCGGCCCACATCACAGGCGCTGTTCAGTCCAGCGGCTATACATGTTCGAAAATGCGTTGACATCTCATGTTTTGGAGATGGGAGGGGTATGAGGGGAATTCAGAGACCAGGAACCCTCGTGGGGTACGTGGAAATCAAGGAAGACTTGTTGTTTAGATTCCCTGGAATCCATGCAAGATGTTAATGCAGATAATGGTATTTTGCTAGGGCGTGAGAACTGGGCTCCTGGTCATAATGGCGAGGGGTTGGGGGGAAGTGGATAGCTGGGAAGAAACTAAAATTTTGTAGGAAAAATTCTGTCCCCTCACCCACCCCCCACCACTTGAACAGAATTAATTTCCAAGGCCCTAATTGACTTTTAAAAATTTAACAATTTCCTAGTATTGGACCTGAAAAAAGAAACATTTTGCTCCATTTTGATTAAATGTAGTTTTTAATCAGTGAATTTTTCTATGAATTTTCCCTCCCCAGCCCATTAGATCTCCTCATTATTGGCTGAAAATGTTTGTAGCTGTACGCAAGTTGCCTTACATTTACGTCAGATAATCGATTGTCGGACCTACACCACGGATGGCGCAAAAAGATCTTGAACAAATTTTGTTGCTGATAATCTACCTCCTTGTAAACCCAGCCGGGGGGGGGGGTACTTGGGATTTCAAGTGACATGGATGATCGAATGGGAGCAAACATCAAGACCTAAAAAAGTCCCTGGGGCTTCCAACAAACCCCAAAAAATTCCCATGCCAAATTTGACCCTTAAAATTTTAAACATTAAAAACATTTAGAAATTGTTTGTGTTTATTTATTCGTCATATCATCTGAATAATCTTTCTTCACCTGGTTACAACACCAGAGGCATCCAAGAACACTTAGTAGGTCAGTTATACCCCCAAAAAATCTCTACTTAAAACAAGCCACCCCGAAAAATACTCGACAAGTTTTCCTACCCATGCAAAAAAATCCCGGAATATTGGAAAATTTATTTCAAACAGACAAACCCCCCAAAAATCCTTCTATTATCCCTGTCACTTGAAATCCAGAGTACCCCCCTCCCCTGGGCTCCTAAATAATGGTCATAACCATTCTTGGTTATTTTTGGCATACCGGTAATATTACTTCTTCAGTTTTTAATTCCATCTTAATTAGAAGGCCAATATTTTTAAGGTTTTCGTCAACTTGGAAGTAGTGATCAACACGGGTCTGTCGATTTCATGAGTTCGAGTTAGAAATTTTGAGTTCAAGTTAGAATTTTGAGTTCGAGTTAAAATATCGAGTTACTTGCAGTTAGCTCCACTCTGGTTTGCTTGCAGTTAGTTCCACTCTGGTTTGCTCGCGGTTAGTTCCACTCCAATAATTTGCTTGCGGTTAGCTTTCATTTGTTGATAAGGGCGACACTATGCATGACCAACTGCGAAAATGTCACGCCATGTTGTGGGCTTTTCGTTTTCTTTTCCTTTCTTTTTTTCGTCTTCCATCATGACAACAGTAACTTTTCAGGCCCTTCCTTTTAACTAGAACTCGAAATTTTAACTCAAAATCGAAATTCTAACTCTAACTTGAACTCGAAATCTCTAACTCGAACTCGAAATTTCTAACTCGAACTCATAAATTAATACACTCAGCTCAACTTTATTTTGCAATTGCAAAATTTGCTTGCCCCCGCAACTAGTTATAAAATTAATTGAGGCAGGAGCATTTCACACTGAAAATATAAAAAAAACAAGGCTTTACTGTGAAACTCAGAAAACCGTGAACACCAGAAATATTAATGGAATGTTTTTGTGTTGCAAGGAAAAAGCCAATCAGGCATGAGAAAACTAAACCACAAACAGCAACGGTTATTAGTTTGTGGTTTTGAGGTTTGCTTGCGTGTCGTGAACTTTATTTTGATTGGGCACTAGACAATCAACATTCCTGAAATATTTCAGGTGTTCACGGTTTTCTGAGTTTGATAGTAATAATACAATACATAGGAAAAAAGAAAAGGTGAAAACTTAACGACAGATAGCCAAAAGTTAACTGACAGGATAATAAAATGCACACGAAAATTCTGTATTACAGTAAAATGAGTTAAAATATATAGAGTCTTTATTCATGCCCACCTGTTAACTCTTTTACTTCAGCACAGATCCCAAAGATCAAGGACTACTTTATTAGTAGCTGACAGTTATTGGTGTAACATCCTGTTAGCATGACTGCCATATTAGCCCGAATAATACAGTGGTCTAGCAAAGAGGGGTTAAACATTGAAAAAGTGGCTCTGGCAAAAAAGTGGCTCTGTCTGATTCACAGGGTGACTGTAAGGTGGGGTTTAAAGAAAACCCTGACTGCAGGAGCGTTTTCAAGGGGATTTATTTATACTGAATTCGATCCTCGTGATGGCTTTGTCTTAAGCTTAACTATAAATAAATTGTATTATTTAGATTAAAATACTGTAGGTTCAACTTATTACACCTTTTCCCCTTCAAAAGCACATTGCTGAAGTCACTGGCATCGTGCATTTAAAAGTTCATCAAGTTTTTATAAGCCAATAGAACAGTCGGCATAGCTATAGCCTGCGAATACAGCTGCCTCTCACTCGCTCCCGCTACTACGTGTGAAATGGGAGGAGAGATGTCTGCGATTTGCGGCAAGAAATTCCATACCGATGACGTAAATCTGTCTGGAATCCGGACAGGAGCGCTTATTGGTCAACTAGGTAATTTGCATAATGTATGTGAAATATAACGCCGGGTCAACGTCGGGTGTTATTGTGGACCAAAAGTACACCGGGTGGCAGGTGGCAGGATTATGAAGATACACCGAAGCAATAACTTAAAACTTACATTTCTCTGATTTCTTACTTCATACCTTATTGTTGGAAGACTTAAGCAGGGTGCTTCTTGAACGTCTTTAAAGACTTTCAGGAAGGATCCGCCACTGCAGCCATTTCAAAATGTTCACATAAATTTTGACACCCATGGGTTTTATTGTTGACACATACGCCGACAAAATCACAAAAGGTACAGCCAACAAAATATGAAATACGAATAATCTGAAAGGACGGTTACGAAGCATAAATTCTACAGACAAACATAATTTAATGAACAGGGGCTAGAGAAAAGAATTAGCGAGATTCACTAAACCATTTAGGACCGCTTATGTGCAACTCTTATAGGGATTTTCGTGACAAGGTTGTCTGCTGTGTATGCGTCCTTGACTGCCTTGAAAGTGTTTGTGTTCAATCAATAATATTATTCAATGAATCTATTCTTCGAGCAGTGAGCTAGCAATGGGCAACTGAAAATGAAGGCATTAATTATGCGAGACCAACTGCGTTTGTTCCGGAAATCTAATTAGCGGTTAACGTCATAAGTATGGAATTTTTGGCCGTGAATCGCAGACGTCTCTCTCGCGAAATGCCAAACCGGCCAGGAGCGATGAGAGGCGGCTGTATTCGCAGGCTAGCATAGCTATATCTTAGTCATCAGAAATGAAACTGCACCCTTTCAACTGAGCAAAAGACAACTCTTAAGCTACCTGGAATAATATTTTAAATAACTTATTTACCTGACAGGTTACAAGTACTTGTTTTAAAAAATAACAACAGTTATCTCTTATGCGAGATAATCACGCATGATTGTCCATCAAACTGCAGGAGATTCATATAATAAATTATACTGTTATACTACAGTCATGCAGCTTTTGCATAAATACAAATGAACACTAAAAATTTATAGCATAACAGCCATGGTAAACAAGATCACCAAGAACGCAATGCTGGCAGTATTGGTAATGCCGTGACTTCCTACGGTTGGTTTGACTGTGGTGTGTGAAGGCTTCAACCCATCCATCATGAGGCAGTTGGAATAGGTAGCATTTGGTTTTGTGTAAATGTAGGACCCACCCCACATTTTTTCGCAGAGGTTTTTGCCATTACCATACATTGTCTTGTATGACACACAGCTCTTGTTGGCGGGACAGAAGTTTTCACCATGAAGAGTGAAGTTATAGTCTTCAAGAACATTTTCCACACAAATCTGGTCAGTCTTGCAGGCTTCGAACCACTGATCACAGATGTCCGAACAAACAGGGACACCTGAATAATAAACATTATTTTATCATCTAAACTGCAGTTGTATAGCGAGTGGTAGAAAATGGAGAAAAATGGTATCACACATGTGTGGAAATGGTATCCACACATGCGTGATATCATTTTTTACCAATCAGCTCACAGAGTTTGCCATGTTACAATGCTCAATGGGCCAAGGTTTATCGATATTAAGTCGAAACATCTTGGGATCTTCCGCGGCAATCTTCGGGAAATCTTCGGAAAATGTTCACAAACATTCGTATGACTACCGGACAACATTTTCAAAATCTTCGGAAATCTTCGGAATATGGTCGGAAATCTTCAGAAAATCGTCAAAAACTTCGTTATTAGTAGGTTTATAAAATAAACAGAACATGCGCTCACTCGTGAGGTATCGAGTTGAACACTCGAAGATAAATTTCATATCTCCACGCAACCATGTATTATCCTCTATATAATTAATAACAAAATTGTATTCTTATTTATATACGTTCCAGACATAGAAAGTTTTGATCATTGGGGTTCCCAATTACACCTGCTTTCAGTGTTTATGCATAGTAGTTATCTTTCAACATTATCTTTTGACATTATATAATTTGTCTTTCCACATGTTAAAGGAGCTCTTTCACGGGAATTATGCAGATTTTTGGTCTAAACTGTCCTGAAATTAGTGGTAGGCAACTTAACCCATGAAAATCATTTACCTTTACACATCTAAAGGAAGATGTAACCTTAATATGTGGATAGAAATCTAACTGGCTATAAATATCAATTTTTTTTGTAGACATAGGGAAACATAGCAATTCTTAATAAAAATGGACTATTATTTTTTGGTTTCCTTTGACACAAATATAAATTTTGGCCGTTCAAAAATCTGTTAAAATCCACGACAAAGCCCCTTTAAACAAATTAAACAAGGATCAAAATCCACCAATCACAGCCCACTAGCATGACCTTCTGAGCTAATGTGGCTCATTTCCACAGAAGCGACATGAAACGAACACTGGTATGTGATTGGTGGATTTTGATCCTTGTTTGTTTAGCATGTCAAAAGACGATGCCAAAAGATGGATGCCGAAAGATACCGGTGGGGGCTATGCACGCAACACTAAAAGCGGGCATAACTAAAGTTTACATGAAATGCTGACATGCATATGTTGGATAATAATTATTGCAAGCTGTACGTTACAAAATTATCCCTGGCAAGCTATTTATATTTCTGACAAAACAGACAAAATTTAGTCAACAATAAATTAAAAAAAAGAGCGTACCTTGAAGTGCACCATCAACATTTGGAAGTGCCCACTGATAAACTTTTGGAGAACATTGGTAAAAACATTCCTGCAAATGAAGAAGTCATGGTTTGTGTCAAAGTGCCTGGTTGGTAGACTGTTAGCTTATAGGACAAATTCCCAAGTTCAAAAATTATACACCTTCTTCCAAATTGGCAGAAAACACATTCTTCTTTTGCCTGCATGTTAATTGGCCCAATGTTACCTCGTTTCAAGCCAAAGATTCTTTTGAATTCTGCTGATGTGATCGAGGCAATAAGCCCCGGGGGGGGACTCCCATATGAAATAGACGGGGATGCTCGTCGTCTCGCTTAAGGGTGTAAATTTCGGATTTTGGTCTCGCTTAGGGTGTTCTGGGCAAAACGTCATTATTTTTAGCCGTCAAGGTCTCGTTTAGGGCTGCACGCGAAGAAGTAACAAAAAAGAAAGAATTTTGATTCGTTATATTTACTCTTTTAGGGGTCTGCATAACGTTCGACAACACCCAGATTGGTCTCTTTTAGGGGTTAAATTCAAAATTTCCGACCAGCATCCCCGTCCGTTCCATAAGGGAGTCCCCCCGGGCAATAAGGACCAATTAACGTGAAAACAAAAAAAAATGCATAATTATATATTTATAGAGGTTTGAAAGTTTCAAATATTTTGAAGATTTGTATGGAAAAAAGTCGCTGGATGGCAAAGACTTACCCTCCAGCATGCAAATCTTTCAAAATTATTATAAAACTTTCAACCTTGCAAATTTCATCACGCTCTTTTTATTTCTGGCAATGCATGGCATGGCAAACATTTTGCACTTCCACCTATTTTATATGATTGACAAGGTCACGTGACCGTGTTCTTCAAAGGGCCTATTATCTCAAATCAAGGATAGGATCAACAAACAAAACTCACATAAACATTATTATGGACTGTTATCAATTGGCAAAGATCGATAAAATCCAAATCACGCCCCGCGATAATTTTGTATAGTTTTGTATAATCACACCTGTAGCCTGTTCCAGGCTTGTGTAGGAAAAGCGAAGAAAAAATACGGGCGCCCTCAGGGAAACGGCAGCAAAATTAAAAGCACTGTTTGTAGGAAAGATGATTAACAAATATTGAGATCAGGTCGGGGGTTAGCTGAAGTGTATTAAAACTATTACTAGTTCATCTTGTCGTGAATTCATCGACAGTTTGCAGATATGGTGTTTCAAACACCTAACCGTTTTAATGGTTTGAAAATGTTTTGCTATAAGCCTTTTACATGTAAATCGTTTGCACCCATATTTTAAAATGTTATCTTGTTCAAGCACGCACCCCGTGGCAATCATGCAGCTGCACTCAGCCAAATTTTCGTGCTAAAACCAAAACCGTAACAAAAGTAAATGGGAAACCAGACAAATTTATAGCGTTATGTAGGTTAGTGTCAGGGTTAGTGTAGTATTGAAAGAGTATGGATATGAACAAAAATGGAGCATTGAGTGAAAATCACAGAAATCTTGATAAAAAATTTGACCCTTGAAGAGGTTCTCGAAAATTAACTTACCTGTGTTACCCAGAACGCTTGGCATTTTGGTGACAATTGCCCGCACCGATGCCACGAATGGTTGTACAAATTACGGGTTTCATTGGCCATCAATTCCACTGTAAATTCGGCCGTGCAACAACTGCTTTCCTTGAACGCATGGCAAGTCTTGAACGCTGCTGTTTCGGGCGATGGCGATGCTTTGTGCCATTTCCCTTTGATGCATTTGTCTTCTGTATAAGCTGCGTGAGCTATGATGACTTGAAGAAGTATGACTAAGAAGACGGTCAGGGTAAGCTTCGCCATTTTTAGGAGCTTCGTTTGTAGATAAAAATACACGAAAAGTTAGCGTACACCTCTTCGCGACCGCGTGACCCACGTGCGCTAAGCAAGGAGACTAGTTGGAACAAAGGTCTTTCCTTGGGTACCCTGCTAGCTCCTCAATTCGTCCTCAACGAGGGAGGGGACGGTAGAGCTCAAATAAAATAAATACCACACCGTATTTTGAACAGGGGCCTGAATGTCTCATATTTTCAGAAAACTGTTCTAATACAGAGTAATTCTTTTTGTCAAGTTTTGCTACTTGGGTAGACAGGGGATGAATTTTGTTCTGTCCCAAGGTAAGTTCGACTCATTAATACATCATTTAATAATTATAAAAATAATATATTATAATAATAATAATACTAATAATAATAATAATAATAATAATAATAATAATAATAATAATAATAATAATAATAACAATAATAATAATAATAACAATAATAATAATAATAATAGTAATTAATAAATTATGCTTAAGAGCACATGTTCACAAGAATCAAACAATATCGAAAATTCTTGGCAAGTGCCGAAAAATGGATTTCGCTTATATTCTTACTACAGGTAGGTCTTTGTGAGAAACAAATACCAGTATACTTAGTTTGGCTGAATATCGATTTGTTTTCGAGAAAATCGATAATCCTTGAAAACCGCCATATTGCCACTTTCGGAGCTCAAAATTTATGCCGAGTTTCGTAGCTTCGCATGAAAAAATAAAGCACTCTGGAAGCAAAATACCGGCCAAATGTTGTAGAATGACATCAAATGAGTACGTGGAAAGCAATTTTAGTCCTTCGTGTCCTTTTATTTACAAAATATAATTAAATTTATTTGACACACTTTTAATAGGGTTCAGAATTGGTCAAACTTATCGTCTAATTTAAGTATGTGCGAAGCGAAATAATTGGTCGAAAATTCGGTATTTGCAAGTCAAAGGACTGTTCTTTACGACTTTAGAAGGATTAGCTGGGGGAATGATTTCGTGCGATGTTTTCGAATTTCGAAGTTGCCTAAAATTCGTCAATTAGTAATCGTGGAGATACCGCCGTTTATGTAAACATTTCACGCAAAGGTTGAATTCTTCCCGACGCGAACTCAACTGTGTCTAATAAAAACGTAGACATGCTTACCTTGATGTTGCTGAAGCATTTTAAGCGTTGTATTATTCATTCACGATAAAACCCAAGCCGCGGTGAAGTTAGTTAACCGATTTTCTCGACGCCATGTGTCATTAATTTCCTTGTCTTGAAGTGACATCTCTTTTTCATTCGTTCTTGAAAATTAAACACTCCAGTCTCAAGTGATCAACGTAACAGCCATGCATAGTATTTTTGCTTTAAATCAGCTTCGAACTGAGAAGCAGAGGCAAATAAACCGGTTCAGTAGCAAACCCTCATTTCAAAAGCCGCCATTTGTCCCGAGGCAGCTAATTTATTCACAAGGACAATTTCACCTGAAATTGACAACCACTGTCGTGACAAAGTTAAGTTATTTTGTTGTTGTTATTTAAATTTGAGCTTAAAATGACACACAGCTGGACCATAGTTAGTAGACTGAGCAGATAAAGAAATTTCAATCGTTCAAATAAACCACCGTTTGCAAAAGCGTGTAAACGCCTTTTACTTCCGGGCCGGAAGTTCTTCTGTTGAGTTGCTTCGCTTTTCCTCACTTTTAAAATTCATATCATGGCACTTCCTTTTTAAGTTGAAACGCAAAAAGAGATAAAATAAAAGTCTTATTGTTGCCGTTAGATCGGCCGTCCGTCAATACTCAAGGATCATCCTGTAGAATCCAGCCTGAATATGATGGGTGGGGGGGGGGGGGGGGGGTAGCGGTGGAGAAGGTGTCCCCGCCTGAGCTGCGGTGTGAGGCAGTTGCCTCGCCTCCTCACTTGCGAAAATAGTACTGCGTTCACATAACGTTTAGACAACAATTACATATAAAGACTGCATTAGTACAAGTTTCATTTCACATTTCATAGCTCGCTGGTTTGTTCTAGGCTGTCAGCAAAACAAATACCCATAGTGGTCATAATCACCCGCTGTAGAACGATTCCATATTATACCTCACCCACAGAATCGGGAAACGTGAACATCGAATGTCATCAAATACCCCCACTCGCTGGACGTGTGGTGACGCCAGCTCAGGCATGTGCAAATAAATACCATTCTATATTCACACGACGTTTCAAAAAACGCAACGACGTTTTACTCTAGAATACCTCAACTTCGTATTTTTACCCTGCTACTAGCTACTAGGGCAGAGTAGCTAGTAAAACGGTAGTGTTTCTTTTGGTATCACAGGAAATAATGATCTGGGCTATAGCTGTTCCGATCAGGTGGCCCGGCATATTAAATAGGTTTTGCTTACCTCACGACTAAAATAATCATTAGCATAAATACAAAACCTCGACAACAAAATGCTATCATTTATAACCAAACGCGTTTTGGTTCCTTGGCATTGCTCATTACATAGATAGACGTCTTTTGTGCTAATTCTTGCACTGATTTCACTAAGGTCAATCACCAGCCAAATATTATACTCCTAAAAATTGCCGGGTATAAAGGACTGCTTGGGAATCTGATTCCAATCCCGTACGGTGGGGGGGGGGGGGGGGGGGGTTGAAAAGATAAAAAAATTTACACGAAACAATCAAACGACTGTGACCGGTCCATTACACGGACGACAACCTTCCTTGCCAGGATTATCGGTGGAAGCCGCAACAGTTTGGCACTATAGTGAGAAGTTCTAATCTTTTGGATTGATTGGTCGTTTTCAAATAATTCATCATAATTCATCATTCTTTCGATCAGTCTTGTGCACTCATCCACCCTGCATGTTATTTTAATATTTGTGTTTTTAAAACTGTCTAAACGCACACACTCATTTCTGAACATTTCAGAAATTTTTTAGAATGAAAATTACTTTCCAAAGAGCTAATATTGAAGGCAAATATTAATAATTAATAATTATTATTTAATTATCCTGCTATTTTAACATATCACTTTTATGTAATTTATGTATATGTACATATTTTGTATTTATTTTGGCTTTTATTTATAGTTGATGTGATGTCTTACAAGATTTTATCAACTTAATAAATGTTGATGAAAATGCACCCCACCTCAGAAATGATGTCAAAATGCAGGAAATGGCACTTCAGAGAACCCAAATTTGCAAACTTTTCTGGGAGGGCAAGCACGAATACCCCCCAGAGGCTCGTTCCTTCGGAACTCGTGCAAGCGCCTCCGGCGCTAAAATACTTCCCACAACATAAAAGAACCCCCCTCAACAGAATCCACCCTAAGGGCCTGAATTTACCTCATTTATTTCCTTTGCACTGACTACATCTGACTACAAAATTCTCTTGTCAGTGTCTTGTAGCTGAATTAATGGTTGCTTTCGCTTCCCTGAAAGAAAGAACACATCCATTTCCACTGAGTTGCAGAAGTCTCGCATATCAGGCAGGATCTTAAATATTTTACTGGAAACGTTCCCAGCGACTTCCCGAGCAACACCAGCACCATGCTCTAACCTTGTTGCATGCAAGGTCGTCGCCTTGTCGTTTTGCACTTATGTTTGCCACAGTTGTTGTTGAAGTGAAAAATATCGCTGTTACGACTTAACACATAACCCTTCTCAGGACTTGAACCAATTTCGTATCCCCATTAGCGCTTATGGTCACCCGCGCAACCCTCGCGATACATTCAAATAGCGCGTAACAACGAACTCGCATTTATTAGGCTTAAGTATTTATAGCCGAAACGTCTACGAAACAATGTAAAAAGAGTCAGTGACAATCCGTCTAACGTGAAATATGTCAACTCCCGACTCACAGGCTAGACGTATTCGTTATTTAAAGTGTTTCGCATCTATGGTGCATCACTGAATTACAAGGCTAATTACCAGGGCCGTGTTGATGTTGGGCACCCTCCCATGCACTGCATCCCCCTATTGAAACTTATTCAGGCTGGACTCCACGGGATGATTCTTGAATATTGACTGTAGAGTGATCAAACGGCAGCAATAAAGCTTTTTTATCTCTTTGTTGCTTTAATCTAAAAAGGAAGATCTTGGAAAATAACGATATGAATTGAATAAGGAAAAGCGAAGCACTTCCGGCACAGAAGTAAAAGGCGTTTACACGCAACCATTTTGCAAACGGTGGTCTATTTGAACTGACTTAAATTTCTTTTTCTGGTCAGTCCAACTGTGTGCAATTTTAAGCTCAAATTAAAATAATAACAACAAAATACCTTAACCAGATACCAAAAAGGTACGGTGCTTGCTTCTTACTTTGTCACGGCAGTGGTTGTCAATTTCAGGTGAAATTGTCCTTGTGAATAAATTAGCCGCCACGGGACAAATGGCGGTTTTTGAAATGACGGTTTGTCTCCTGAACCGGTTTATCTTCCTCTGCTTCTCAGTTCGAAGCTGATTTAAAGCAAAAATACTATGCATGGCTGTTACGTTGATCACTTGAGACTGGAGTGTTTAATTTTCAAGAACGAATGAAAAAGAGATGTCACTTCAAGACGAGGAAATTAATGACACATGGCGTCAAGAAAATCGTTTAGCTAACTTCACCGCGGGCTTGGGTTTTATCGTGAATGAAGAATACAACGCTTAAAATGCTTCAGCAACATCAAGGTAAGCATGTCTACGTTTTTATTAGACACAGTTGAGTTCGCGTCGGGAAGAATTCAACCTTTGCGTGAAATGTTTACATAAACGGCGGTATCTCCACGATTACTAATTGACGAAATTTGGCAACTTCGAAATTCGAAAACATCGCACGAAATCATTTCCCCAGCTGATCCTTCTAAAGTCGTAAAGAACAGTCCTTTGACTTGCAAATACCGAATTTTTGACCAATTATTTCGCTTCGCACATACTTAAATTAGACGATAAGTTTGACCAATTTTGAACCCTATTAAAAGTGTGTCAAATAAATTTAATTATATTTTGTAAATAAAAGGACACGAAGGACTAAAATTGCTTTCCACGTACTTATTTGATGTCATTCTACAACATTTGGCCGGTATTTTCCTTCCAGAGTGCTTTATTTTTTCACGCGAAGCTACGAAACTCGGCATAAATTTTGAGCTCCGAAAGTGGCAATATGGCGGTTTTCAAGGATTATCGATTTTCTCGAAAACAAATCGATATTCAGCCAAACTAAGTATACTGGTATTTGTTTCTCACAAAGGCCTACGTATGGTAAGAATATAAGCGAAATCCATTTTTCGACACTTGCCGTCTTTTGTCTGACCGTTGGTAACATTGGCTCTTAAGGTGACTCAATCGAAATAAATTACGGGCTGTATGCCTGTCTAAAAACTCTAATACCTTCGCCATTTTTGACTCGATTTCCTTGAAACTTTCGCATTTTACACAACATTTATCGAGGAATAATATGCATGTCAATATGTTGATGTAATATTCGATAGTTTTGCGTGATGTTACTTTTATTGAGCACTACTTTTTGGATAAAATTGTCATTTACAGATAACTGAGCGCTAAGATTTCGTTAAAATTTCTGCAATTAGCTCGTAATAACATCTTGCCATGACTGTTCAAGTTTCCGCAAAATCGTCGGAACAGAAACCCCGGTACAATCTGGACATCAAAATATTAACTTCGAGCGAACTTCGAGGCTTGGAACGCTCCGGCGCTTCCAGATTTCACCTAAAAGCACAATAATCAAAGCAAAAGTAGGTTCAATGTATCAGTTTTGTTAGCTCCAAATCGCATTCGGCTATTTGCAACGATGAAAAAGTTTGAGCTAATATAATAAACTCACCTTTTGCGTCAAAATGTAGCGAAGTCGCCAAATTTACGTTTTTCTGAATTATATGAAAACTAACCGGACGAATCGAATAAAACTACCGGAACAGTAAAATGAACATCTTACATACACTTTGCGCTATTTTATGTTTCTGGAGCTGCCTTGATTTGGATGCAATATATTTTTAAAGTGAAGCACTGCTTCAACTCTCTTGTGAACACGGCCTTGTTGTTATTTAGATTCTACAGCTGACGCTATGCAAATTTTTTGGATTTCATGAGAATTTAAAGAATTTACACGTGGGCTAGGGGGGTGCATTGACAGTGCTCAGTCGGTACATGTTCTAATCTCTGAGGTGTCTATAATAGAGAGGTTAAGCATGACGTTTACGGCAAACAGCAAACGGCAAAAATCGAACTTTTGGTGACTGATTTTAGCCGTTTGTACAATTTAGGGAAATTGTTTACATTTACTGTGATTAAGGGATTTGTTCCTATTTTTCGACTGGCTTTATTTAAGTGTTAAAGAAAAGTGAGCAAAATCAGAATTATTTTTGCCGTTTGCCGTTTGCCGTAAACGTCATGCTTAACCTCTCTAATATTATGCCACGTGAAACTTGAAAAGAGGTGATACCAAAGTCGGGAAAACATGAAAGCTGCACATTTTCTTCTCAGCCCCGTCCCGCACTAATGTGGACAAATCGGATAAAATATTTTCTGTTCACGCTATCGTTTTCGTATCGTTATCAATATTTTCACCGTCCACACTAATCTGGAGAAAATGGAAAACGGAACGCGGCGTCGGCCATAGATGAATGGCAGAGCATACGTGGATATTTTTAATAGAGTCTGCACTAAATTTAAATTCGGGAATTTAATGTTTTTGTTGACGTCGATAAAAAACTGAAGACCTCGCGATAATCCATAGAGGAGCTCGCTGAGGCCCGTTTGACAAGAGCAACAAACATAAAGCGCTTTGACATCCACGTAGGACTATTGCATAAGGTTGTAGTGCGCAACGTTCGACTCTAAACAAGCAATCAAGTGCAATAACAGACAAACTAGTGTAAACATCATAATTTCTTATTAAATTTTTTCCAATGTCCTGTCAGTGACACAGAGCATCAGTATCATGATCATGATTTGATGTTGCTAAACCAGGAAAGCCTTAGTTATGCTAGCAAATCCGAATATGCTTATTAGGCTCAGAGATTAGAACATGTACCGACTGAGCACTGTCAATGCACCCCCCTAGCCCACGTGTAAATTCTTTAAATTCTCATGAAATCCAAAAAATTTGCATAGCGTCAGCTGTAGAATCTAAATAACAACAAGGCCGTGTTCACAAGAGAGTTGAAGCAGTGCTTCACTTTAAAAATATATTGCATCCAAATCAAGGCAGCTCCAGAAACATAAAATAGCGCAAAGTGTATGTAAGATGTTCATTTTACTGTTCCGGTAGTTTTATTCGATTCGTCCGGTTAGTTTTCATATAATTCAGAAAAACGTAAATTTGGCGACTTCGCTACATTTTGACGCAAAAGGTGAGTTTATTATATTAGCTCAAACTTTTTCATCGTTGCAAATAGCCGAATGCGATTTGGAGCTAACAAAACTGATACATTGAACCTACTTTTGCTTTGATTATTGTGCTTTTAGGTGAAATCTGGAAGCGCCGGAGCGTTCCAAGCCTCGAAGTTCGCTCGAAGTTAATATTTTGATGTCCAGATTGTACCGGGGTTTCTGTTCCGACGATTTTGCGGAAACTTGAACAGTCATGGCAAGATGTTATTACGAGCTAATTGCAGAAATTTTAACGAAATCTTAGCGCTCAGTTATCTGTAAATGACAATTTTATCCAAAAAGTAGTGCTCAATAAAAGTAACATCACGCAAAACTATCGAATATTACATCAACATATTGACATGCATATTATTCCTCGATAAATGTTGTGTAAAATGCGAAAGTTTCAAGGAAATCGAGTCAAAAATGGCGAAGTTATTAGAGTTTTTAGACAGGCATACAGCCCGTAATTTATTTCGATCGAGTCACCTTAAGCTCTTATTAACCGAGCAGGGGGTCTGTATGGGAGAATCTTGACCGAGGTCGTGAGTACATACATACATACATACATAAAACTTTATTTATCCTCGAATTTAATATAGCTAAGACAAGCTAGTTTCTTCGAGAGTGAGCTCTGTACCCATGACCGAGGTTAACAAGAAAAGGTCGATATCATCAGCAGGTATATGTTTTCAACTTCTCTAGCCTCTTTCATCGACTGATAGAATATTCTTACGGGTATTCTAGTCGCTTTCAATCGTGTTTAGTTTTAACTTCTGACCTTGCAATTACCTCGCAAATTCGTTTCTAGCTGGTGCTTTGATTTCGTGCCTGTGAACTGAGCGAAAATTTGGCGAAGTTTGCTCGTTCTTGTTAACTTCTTTCGCGTCAAGCTTTTGGTTCTCCCATTTATTATTTTTTAGCAGAAACAGCATTTTCGCGTTTTGTATTCTCCCTATTGTTGTGCTCCCACGAAACATGAAGCGAACGGTTTGAAATTTTAAGGAATAATTGTCTTTTTGGGTTTATTCAAGGTCCTTAATTCTGGTCCTGAATGAATACGTGGACCCGGGCCTTCTTTAATTATTATTTCAAAATTGAGGCTCCTAAAATTTAGCAACCAATAGGTAAAGTTTGAAAAAAACTCTACTGTCAGTTCTGTTTCGATTGAATGACCTTACTGAAGCAAGCTAAACTGAATTATGCTAATAAAATATCAACCGGCTTCTTTTGATTTATTTCAAGAGTTCTCCACAAAACAAGGCTGATATAAGAAAGAAGAATGTACTCCAGATTTTCCTTGCACACCACGTAATTCCTGTCGCAAAGCTTTTATATTAACCACATTTGGGTAGCCGTTGCGTTATCTTCGCTTGCAGTTTGCTAGCCTGAATGGTTGGTGACCCCAACAGATCACTTTTGTTAACGATTATCTACGTTTTGTGAGAAAAAAAGAAAAAAAATATATGGATTAAAAGTTTGCTTTTTTTTCGTCCCACGCACGTTCGAATTCCGTTTTTTAATCTTTTCGTTTTGCCACACGACGGGTTCAAATGCTTCTTCTAGGGCTAGGCAGGGACCGCGGAGGGGGAGGGGCTGGTAGGGCTAAAGCCCTACCACTTTTTTGCTTCTGTTGATTTTTTATAGGGCTCCAGATGACATGGATATTTTATGAATGTTACCACTTGAAAGCAACAAAACCCGTCTACTCTTGCATATGCACGAAGTCAAAGGACACAACCCGGGCAGCTAAGTGTTTTGGAAGCCATGTTGAAGATATGGTGTTTCGACGACATCCTCTCTGTGGTGACAAAGGTTTCAGAACCAGAGGCGAAGCTCGTTTAGGAAGTCCAAACTATCTTCTGGCTGCTTACTGTAAATCCTGCTACCAACGCTGCTGGCGAGCGTTCTTTTTCATCTGCCCGGCGTCTTAGACGTGGCTTAGATCCAACATGGACAACGAAAGGTTTAGCAGCCTTTGCCTTTCCAGGCTCTCGGTCATTAGGGCGAAAAGCGCGCGAGCGCGAGCGAAAGAAACTTGAGGGGGGTCTTGCCTTCCCAAGACCCCCCTCAATTTTCCTTCGTTCGCGCTTGCCCGAAATTCGCCCTACTGTCCGGAGCCTGGAATAGGCTATAGCAGCTTAGCCTTGTTAAATGGCCACAAGCAGAGAACAGAAACCAATGGGATCTCAACATACATTGTCTGTATAGCTGTCGTCGCACAAGAGTTTGTTTCTCGCAACGAGAATCGCAAAAGAAATTTTTGCATCTTCAAAAAGTAGAGAGCTTACTATAGGTAGTTTTATTAAACATATTTACTTAATTGGATGGTATACCAAGTGAGGACGGCTATGTTATATTTTTGGGGTTGCGTATAAGATGGCGTGCAAATGTATGATGAATAGTAGAACAGTGGCCCCTAATGCTTGTATATCTTGGCCAAATATTGTTACAAAATTGTTTGTCCTGACCATATTTTTTAGCCCTACCACTTTTAAATGGTCTCCGCGGTCCCTGCTAGGTCGGCTAGGCTTTGCAAAAAGGATGACAACACTAGGAATTATTCGCGCAACAGATGCACTTCTTCAAAATATGACCAAGATCGTTTGCCGCCGTTTACTCATCAATCATCGATATCTTAAACTACAAACCTTGTAAATCATGCTTAATTACGTGAGCTAATTTTTCAAAATCAGGTAAAACAAAGTCGGTGACCCCCACTTTTTTTTTTGTATTTCTGACACAAGTAACTCATTATCCGACCTCAGTAAAAGTCTTAGAAAAATCTATCGACTAGAAAATTTTCGCGCGAACGTACTGAACGAAGCCGAAATAAGCACCATTTATGACATGCCTATTACCGGGCGTATATTTAGCAGACGAAAATAAGAATAACATCAGAAATACACATTTAGGTTATAATTAAGATCGTTCGATATCTTTAAGATTTAGATTTAACCAGTATCGGTGGTTGGTTTTGTATGAAGTGAAACTGTTTCTGGAAAATCCAATTTAGCTTTGTTCTATAAGTATTCTATATTCATGATCAATAACCAGTTTAACTGTCATTTGTCATGTTTGGGGCATGCACACTCAAATGGTTAAAACGCCGGTCAAAAAGATTTAACAAAACTTCCTACCCTTCTCTGCTAAAATCTGCTGTCAGACAGGAACAAAAGAGGTGCCGTTCTTAAGATCAAAGAATCGCTATAACCATTGCATAGCCGGTAATTTATGAGCGACACGTATGTTTTGAAATAACTGCGTGAACATATTGGTTGTCTTGGACAACCCAACAACATCTTCACTTTGATTGGTTTGAACAAGTTGTACAAGTCTTCAACCAATAGAAATGCATCGGTCATCACTCCTCGTCTCGTTTAATGGCAAGATGAGACTCATCTTTGGCCCGTTATGTTTATTTGTAGACAAACACTGATTTTACACTGTATGTATATATTTGTTTTCCAACATACAAGTCTAATCAAGTAAGAAGTAATGCAGCAGTTATTGCTAAAATACATTTGCCACAAATCAGTTTACTGGGGTAAGCATTGTTTATTTACAAGTTCAACAGTCCTTTATATTGTGCATAATTCTTCGCGTATTAGCGTGTAAACATTAAGGAAATGGAGTGCTCGTCGGAAAATCTCTAAAACACCCCCCAAATCATTTCTACCCATAAGAGAATTACAAATTAATAAACTGGCACCTGCTATTTTCAGCGTTTTGAATAATTCAGAAGCAGGGAACGTAAATGCAATGCAAATAATTCGGTTTTACCAAGTAGAATTGAGAAATATGCAAGAGAAAATGAGGTTTTACTTTTGAATTATTCAAAACGCTGTTCAGAAGTTTAATAACGTTCCTGTAAAAGGTGTATATCGCGATAACTCTAGCGACGGTCTTTTTAGGTGGTAAAAAAAAGTCTGCGACTAGGAGTATTTCTACTCCTCCCTGGATGGGATGCTAGGCCATTGCAGGGTTACATCCAGCAGTAAATTCGCTTGGGTGGAGAGAGGCACTCGGTACCAATCCACAAATTTTACTCCTTGCAGCTCCTTGCAAGACAGGCGATGGCCCTATGGCCCCGGGAACGAGGTTGGGTTCCAGATCTCCTCGCGCCTGACGAGGAACGCCTGGTCGATATAAAACGCAAGAGGTTTGCAAGCGGCGATGCTAGGGAATAACAACTTTTCATAGTGGGAAGTAGTTCAAATAAAGTGGTGTACGTGTGGCATGACAAGTTGATTGTGGTAACTTTGGAGCCTGAAGGATCGTAATGAAAAGCCAGAAGCGAAAGACTGATGATGGTAAGTAGAGCCATAGTTAATTCATGTGTTTCACAGGTATAAAGACCGTAGTTCACATA
Organism: Meandrina meandrites; assembly: GCA_963693305.1. NCBI lineage: Eukaryota > Metazoa > Cnidaria > Anthozoa > Scleractinia > Meandrinidae > Meandrina > Meandrina meandrites. The sequence goes on along the minus strand of OY855908.1, from coordinate 5,245,049 downwards.
AGATCAGTAAGGTGGCGCATATTAAGGTAATGTTTAATTGTTAGTACATGAAGTTATTTTATCGTAATCTAATGGGCACTCATTTATGGGCACTCATTACAGCAACTTGAGTCACTGTTAAAGCAGGCATGGCAGTAACACGTTGGGGTTGTTTTGTATGTTTTCTGCGACGTGATATCAACCTTATTTCTCTGTTTTGATACAGAGAAACGTAAATTTTATGTGAATATAGGACTTAACGTTACCCAAAAACTTGTTGGTTTGAAGATGACATCATTCACTTAGCACCAAAGATATATATTTTTTATTATGGTATATATTGTAAAATTTCGGATATATGCCCTGGGCTTGTACAACTTTGTAAGGGGTTTTGGGTGGATGGAGAGGCTCATATCTTGAGGGGGGGGGGGGGGGGGGTGGGGTGAGGGGTGAGGGGAAGGGCTTACAAGGGGAATAAAAGTAACGTTTCGAAATGAGCCACGCCTGTGTTGATCAGAATGCATTTTAAAGCTAAAAAGTCAAAATAAAACAACATTTAGCCCTGTTCATTACTGTCATCCAGCAAAGTGGGGCTTATATCTGGTTGGGGGGGCTCATAACCGGATGTAGGTTTTTGTTTCCAGGTAAGTAAAAATTCAGTTTCTCTGTATCAAATCTGAAAAAAGATCTAGCTTGACCATGGCTCATGTGCAGTGACAACTTAGTTTGAATATTGTATTTTTAAGCTCTTTCAATATTTTAATAATATAGTAAATAATGACAGTGATTCTTGGTGTTTCGAATGGTGCAGTATGATCACCAAAAGGCATGAAACAAAGGACTGATTTCAGAATACTTTTAACTGATAAGCAATACCCAAACCACAGCATTTTAGCTAATCAAGAATAGTTTTCCACAAAATCAAGATACAAGTACCCTAATAAATGAATTAAAGAGTGGTATGATGTATTAAAATCAACTTCCAGTTTAATGAACACTGTACTCTCTCTTGCAGCCTCAAGATCATCAAGGAAGGCAAAGAGAAACAAGGTACATGTACCTACATTATTAAGCACTACCTTGAACTGTGATCTTGTATTTTAACAAGTAGAAACCTTAATGTGTTGCTTATTAGGTGGATGAAGAAGAAGATTTTGATGATGAATCTGTAGATGATGGTATGTAGTACCGTAATAATGAAACAGTCTGATATAATTGTGCACTTGTTTACGTTACTGGGTAGGAGGGCTTGAGAGAGAAATATTTAGCTAATTGAGGCCATGGTGTATGAACCAAGAATAGTCACCCACAGGTTTATGTACAATGGCTGAGAGCCAATGAAAATACTTTCCCATCCAGCCCAATCTGACTTTTTATGATACCACCTTAATTAAACTTAATTTTTTTTGAAAAATTGTGAAGATGTCTTCTGTTGATAAACTTTCTGAATCATATACACTAAATGAAATATTGAACCGTCACACATCATGCACAGCTCATGTTTTTTTTATAGGATTATGCACAACAGTAAGTTGCTAACATGATAAATAACTTACAATTTTATAATGCTGTTGGCTTACATAATTAAGTTTGATTCGATTAGTTCAATTTTTATTTTTCATTGTCTCATTGGACCACTGGTAATAGTATCATAATCTGAAACAAAGGGAAATAAAAATCAAATTTTTTCATCAAAGATAAAATGAGTGTTAAGTATGGTTCCAGAAAATATCGCACTTCCCTCCCTCCCACTGAAAGGATTGGAAATCCCAAGGAGGAGAGGGGGTCTCAAAGACCCGAGAAATGTATGAAGCGACAGTGGAATTTCCAGAAGGGTGGGGATTATAAGGGTTGGGGGGAGGGGGAAGGGAATATGGATATTTTCTGGAACTAAACAATATAACAAAATTAAATTAAGTATTAATAAAAATTATTTTTAGCTGAGATTGCACCAAAGTCTTCATCTGCTGCAGTGAGTGATGAGACAAATGAAGTAAGTTGAATATTTTCAATCTGTATTTAATTATTTAGTTGAAGCTCTGCACTAAAGCAGTCTGTTATAAAGAGGTCAACCTCTATAAAGCAGTTTGATGTATGTGTAGTTGTCATTATGGACAATACATAGAAGTGCTGCTGCAACCCCCTGTTACGATGTTATGGGTGGGGAATTGTCTTTCAAAAAAAATATGTTTCTTGCAGAATTTTAGTGATATTTCAGTCTGCAAACAAGGCATTTCAGAGTCTTGATTTCTTCTGCAAGGCTAAGATAGTCACAGGTTTGCAGAAAAGATAGTGTCTCACAATCATTCAAAATCACAAAATTTACTATATGCTATGTTGAGCTCATCACAGGCTTCTCCCGACACATCACCTTGTCATGCCACGTTGGCAGTACCCATTTTAAAATATTAAAATACCAATGTATAAAATCAATATGACAAGAGAAAAGCATCTTGCCCAAGGACACAACATTAGCTGCCTAGCCCTTTATCTGCAAGCTCACCCTAATTAGAAAAAAAGCATTTTATTGTTCAGATTCAAACTACACAATGTACATGTAACACATTTTT